>JARQOC010000005.1:323077921-323716183 GCA_033576535.1 Allobates femoralis | reverse complement strand
TGGATTTGTAGGATACTTAAAAAGTCAGTTTAATTACAGTCAATGGATCTACTTACCCCTTTGCCTGTCAAACAAGAGCATGCCCATGGCTGTCCATTGGGTCCAGTCGATTCCATGGGTCTCCGAGCCCAGACTCTGCTACCAAGGCTTTCATGCTTAGCTCAATCTGTTCAAGCATGCAAATGGCTTCTTTAAACGCTTTCGTCAAAGTATTACTACTCCTATCGGACTTGTTCTGCATAACCCATTGGAAAACTTCATTTTAATTCAGCCCTTCCAAATGTCTCCTCTTGTACAAGCCCTTTGGCTTCAAAAGTCTCATCAGGCCCTGTCCATTGAGCTTCCATTGGTTCTATAGGTTCCACACCATGGTTTCATAGCTTACTAGCTTGTCAAGAGTTTCAGGGCATTAAAAGGTTTATAGGCTGCTGACATGCTGGCTTCCATTGGACTTGCTAGCTACAAAGTAAGCAGTTAATTACTCATGGTCTACTACTCTTAAATCATTGGCCTGTCATGGTCCTCCCCATTGGTCCCTGGTCCCATGAGCTCATGGTCTTCAGAGTCTCGCTTCAGCCTGACATGCTCTGCTAGCTTCAAGAGTTTTTAAGGGATGCACAATGGTTTAAAAGTCTGCTGCTGCTTACCCTTTGGGCTTTTGTATAGGATAATAGAAAATGTTTAAATTAATCCAATTGCTCCTAAAGTCCCTTTGCCCGTCAAAAGCTATGCTGCCCTGAAGTCCATGGTCACATGAGATCTCCTACATGGGTTCCATGGCTCTCAGCATCTGACCAAAGTTTACTGCTTACTTCAAGTCTTCAAGCGTCTTCACCAGTCCACTTTGGCCTGAAAGTCAATGGCCATGCATGGACTCTCCATTGAGTCACCCATAGAGACTCATTGGGTCTCTCATGAGTTTTCCCATCCAGCCCTGACCAGGGTCTCATGCTTGGCTTAAAGTCATCTGCTAAGCATGCCATACCTGGGTTTCATGGCTCCCTGACAACTACTCTGCTTCCCTCTGTGGCTTTTGTATAGCAACATTGAAAGTCAGTTAATTACAGTCAATGGCTTCTCTTACCAGCCCTTTGCTTCAAGTCAATGCAGCCATGGTACATGAGACTCTGGGTCCTCTGGGTCTCCATAGCCTGAAAGTCTCTGCTTACTCAAGGTCTCAAGGGGATGCACAATGGGTTTACAATGGTCTGCATGCTGGTCCTCTGTGGGACTTTTGATAGCATACATTGTCAAAGGGATCACAATGGGTTTAATATGGCTCTGACTCTGCTTACCTCTGTGGACTTTGTATGGCATACATAGTAAAATCAGCCATTTAATTACATAATGCTCACCTTGCCACCCATTGGCTCCATTGGGTCCATGGTCTCCCATCAGACTGTCCAATGGTACCATGCTTACTTCGGAGTCTTCAAGGGTCCATCCAATGCCTTACAAGCGCTGCTCATGCTGGCTTCCCATCTAGAGTTTTGTACAAGGCATGCACAATGTGAGTTACAGTTTGCTACGACATGCTGTCTTCCCATACTGTGGACTTTTGATAGGCATACATATAAAAGTCTTTTAATTACGTCAATGGCTCTCTACCTTACCAGCCATGTTCCTGTCAAAATCAAGCCATGCTAGCTTAGAGTCTCCATGGGATCCCATGTTCAAGGCTCTCATGAGCTGCTTCCCATTGGCACTTTCGTGACCAAGCTCTCACATGCTTAGCTTTTAAGATTCTGTCAAGGCCATGCACAATGGCTTACAAATGGCATTGACATGCTGGATTCCCATTGATGACATTGTATATAGAACTTAGTAAAATGTAGTTTTAATTACGTCAATGGCTTTACTCTACAGCCCTTTGGCCTGTCAAATCATGCACCAGTCTCCCATAGCACCAAGAATCATTGTTCATCTCTCATGAGGTTCTCCATCCAGCCGTGACCAAGGCTCTCACTGCTTAGCTTCAAGAGTCTGTCAAGGGCATGCACAATGGGTTTACAATGGCTGCTGACATGCTGGCTTCCCATCTGTGGGACTTTTGTATAGGCATACATTAGTAAAAGTCAGTTTTAATTACAGTCAATGGCTTCTACTCTTACCAGCCCTTTGGCCTGTCAAAAGTCAATGCAGCCATGGTCTCCATTGAGTTCCATGGGTCACCCATAGAGACTTCCATTGGGTCTCTCATGAGGTCTCCCATCCAGCCCGTGACCAAGGCTCTCACTGCTTAGCTTCAAGAGTCTGTCAAGGGCATGCACAATGGGTTTACAATGGCTGCTGACATGCTGGCTTCCCATCTGTGGGACTTTTGTATAGGCATACATTAGTAAAAGTCAGTTTTAATTACAGTCAATGGCTTCTACTCTTACCAGCCCTTTGGCCTGTCAAAAGTCAATGCAGCCATGGTTCCATTGGTCACCATAGAGACTTCCATTGGGTCTCTCATGAGGTCTCCCATCCAGCCCGTGACCAAGGCTCTCACTGCTTAGCTTCAAGAGTCTGTCAAGGGCATGCACAATGGGTTTACAATGGCTGCTGACATGCTGGCTTCCCATCTGTGGGACTTTTGTATAGGCATACATTAGTAAAAGTCAGTTTTAATTACAGTCAATGGCTTCTACTCTTACCAGCCCTTTGGCCTGTCAAAAGTCAATGCAGCCATGGTCTCCCATTGAGATCCATTGGGTCACCCATAGAATTCCATTGGGTCTCTCATGAGGTCTCCCATCCAGCCCGTGACCAAGGCTCTCACTGCTTAGCTTCAAGAGTCTGTCAAGGGCATGCACAATGGGTTTACAATGGCTGCTGACATGCTGGCTTCCCATCTGTGGGACTTTGTATGGCATACATTAGAAAGTCATTTTAATACAGTCATGGCTTTACTACCGCCTTGGCCTGCAAAGCTCTGTCCATGTCTGTTTCATCACTGACAGCTCACTTTAGCTTCAAGGTGTAGCTGCAAGGTTAAGTGGCAGGTCCTTGGGACTTGATGCACATTAGTAATATTTATAATCAGGCTCTTACAGCCCTTTGGCCTGTCAATCAATCAGCATGTCCCTGAATTCTTGGTTCTCATGGTCCCATCAGCGGACAAGCCCTCTTCTAGATCTGTAGCTCAATGGGTTAATGGCTGCGACGTCATTGGACAAGGCTCCACTGTTGCTCAAGATCTGTCAAGGGCTGCACATGGTTACATGGCTGCTGACGCTGCTTCCATTGCTTGAAGTACTATAAGTCGTTTTATTACAGTCAATGGCTTCTACTTTACCAGCTTGGCCTGTAAAAGTCATGCACATGTCTCATGAGTTCATGGCCCTCATGAGCCCCTGCACTCTCTGCTAGCTTCAGGTCTCAGGGCATGAGGTTTACAAGCTGCTGCATGCTTCATGTGGACTTTTGTATAGTCTTAGTAAGTGTTAATTACACAAGGTTTACTCTTACACTTGCTGTCAAATCATCACATGCTCATGTCATTGATTCATGCTTATGAGTCTCCATCCTGAAGCCTAGTGTTAAGTTAGGCACAAGGTTACAGTCTGACATGCGCTCATGTGGATTGTATAGGCATATGTAAATCAGTTAATTAAGCATGCTTCTACACTTGCCTTAAGCATGCGCCTGGTCCATTTCCCATGTCTCATCCTGACCAAGGTTCATGCTTAGCTTAAGCTGCAAGGATCACATGGTTAATGGTGCTGCGTGCTTCATCGTGGACCAAGGCTCTCACTGCTTAGCTTCAAGAGTCTGTCAAGGGCATGCACAATGGGTTTACAATGGCTGCTGACATGCTGGCTTCCCATCTGTGGGACTTTTGTATAGCATACATTAGTAAAAGTCAGTTTTAATTACAGTCAATGGCTTCTACTCTTACCAGCCCTTTGGCCTGTCAAAAGTCAATGCAGCCATGGTCTCCCATTGAGATTCCCATTGGGTCACCCATAGAGACTTCCATTGGGTCTCTCATGAGGTCTCCCATCCAGCCCGTGACCAAGGCTCTCACTGCTTAGCTTCAAGAGTCTGTCAAGGGCATGCACAATGGGTTTACAATGGCTGCTGACATGCTGGCTTCCCATCTGTGGGACTTTTGTATAGGCATACATTAGTAAAAGTCAGTTTTAATTACAGTCAATGGCTTCTACTCTTACCAGCCCTTTGGCCTGTCAAAGTCAATGCAGCCATGTCTCCATGAGTTCCCATTGGGTCACCCATTAGAGACTTCCATTGGGTCTCTCATGAGGTCTCCCATCCAGCCCGTGACCAAGGCTCTCACTGCTTAGCTTCAAGAGTCTGTCAAGGGCATGCACAATGGGTTTACAATGGCTGCTGACATGCTGGCTTCCCATCTGTGGGACTTTTGTATAGGCATACATTAGTAAAAGTCAGTTTTAATTACAGTCAATGGCTTCTACTCTTACCAGCCCTTTGGCCTGTCAAAAGTCAATGCAGCCATGGTCTCCCATTGAGATCCCATTGGGTCACCCATAGAGACTTCCATTGGGTCTCTCATGAGGTCTCCCATCCAGCCCGTGACCAAGGCTCTCACTGCTTAGCTTCAAGAGTCTGTCAAGGGCATGCACAATGGGTTTACAATGGCTGCTGACATGCTGGCTTCCCATCTGTGGGACTTTTGTATAGGCATACATTAGTAAAAGTCAGTTTTAATTACAGTCAATGGCTTCTACTCTTACCAGCCCTTTGGCCTGTCAAAAGTCAATGCAGCCATGGTCTCCCATTGAGATTCCCATTGGGTCACCCATAGAGACTTCCATTGGGTCTCTCATGAGGTCTCCCATCCAGCCCCGTGACCAAGGCTCTCACTGCTTAGCTTCAAGAGTCTGTCAAGGGCATGCACAATGGGTTTACAATGGCTGCTGACATGCTGGCTTCCCATCTGTGGGACTTTTGTATAGGCATACATTAGAAAAGTCAGTTTTTTAAATTTCAACAATGGCTTCTACTCTTTCCACCCTTTGGCCCGTCAAAAGTCAATGCACCATGGCTCCCATTGGGTTCCCCCAACCCCTAGAGACTTTCCCTTGGGGTTTTCAATCACTGGTCATTGACTGTTATTGGCTTATAGCATGTAATTCATGCTTTAACTTGGCTGCAAGTAATGCGACTGGTCCTTGTGATGGCTCTTTAGGTTATCGCAAGCTCCTAGCTTGGCTGTAAGCATGCCATGTAGTCGACATGCTTCTTGGCCTATCATACTCAGTCATAGTCAGCTTAACACTGGTTTCAAGTCAAGCTGGTTCCCATTGGCTAAGGTCATTGTTCTTATCACAGTTACTCTCGCTGCTTCAAGTTAGCAGGTTCCATGGGTACAAAGCTCTGCTACTTTCCTGCACCTTATAAGTTTAGTCCATATTAAAAAGTCATTTTTATACATCAATGGCTTTCTTACAGCCTTTCCTGTAAAAGTAACAGCAATGGCTCATTACCGCTTGGGTCACCCATAAGACTTCATTGGTCTCTCATGAGGTCTTCCCATCCAGCCCGTGACCAAGGCTCTCACTGCTTAGCTTCAAGAGTCTGTCAAGGCATGCACAAGGTTTACAATGGCTGTGACTGCTGGCTTCCATCTGTGGACGTTTGTATAGGCATACATTAGAAAGTCAGTTTTACTTACGTAATGGCTTCTACTTTACCAGCCCTTTGGCCTGTCAAAAGTCATGCAGCATGGATCCATTGAGATTCCCATTGGTCACCCATAGAGACTCCATTGGTCTCTCATGAGTCTCCCATCCAGCCGTGACCAAGGCTCTCACTGCTAGCTTCAAGGCCGTTAAGGCATGCACATTGGGTTTACAATGCTGCTGACATGCTGGCTTCCCATCTGTGGGACTTTTGTATAGCATACATTAGTAAAATCAGTTTTAATTACAGTCAATGCTTCTACTCTTACAGCCCTTTGGCCTGTAAATCAATGCAGCCAGTCTCCCATTGAGATCCATTGGTCACCCATAAGATTCCATTGGGTCTCTCATGAGGTCTCCCATCCAGCCCTGACAAGGCTCTCATGCTTAGCTTCAAGAGTCTTCAAGGCATGCACAATGGGTTTACAATGCTGCTGACATGCGGCTTCCATCTGTGGGACTTTGTATAGCATACATAGTAAAGTCAGTTTTATTACAGTCAATGCTTCTATCTTACCAGCCCTTTGGCCTGTCAAAAGTCAATGCAGCATGGTCCAATCCCATTGGTCACCCAAGAGACTTCCATTGGTCTCTCATGAGTCTCCATCCAGCCGTGACAAGGCTCTCACTGCTTAGCTCAAGCCTGTTAAGGGATGCACAATGGTTTACAATGGCTGCTGACATGCTGGCTTCCCATCTGTGGATTTTGTAAGGCATACATTAGTAAAGTCAGTTTTAATTACAGTCAATGGTTCTACTTTACCAGCCCTTGGCCTGTCAAAGTCAATGCAGCCATGGTCTACCATTGGCACCCATAAGATTCATTGGTCTTCATGAGGTCTCCCATCCAGCCAGACAAGCTCTCCTGCTTAGCTTCAGAGTCTGTCAGGCATCACAATGGTTTCAATGGCTGCTGACATCGGTTCCACTTGGACTTTTGTATAGGCATACATTAGTAAAGTCAGTTTATTAAGTCAATGGCTTTACTCCCTTCTGTCAAAATAATGCACCATGCTCCATCGAGTTCCATTGGGTTTCATGAGTCTCCATCCACCCTGACCAAGGCTTCACTGTTAGTCAAGAGTCTGTCAAGGCATGCACAATGGGTTTACAAGCTGCTGAACTGGTTCCCATCTGTGGACTTTTAAATGGCATACATTAGTAAATCAGTTACTACGCAATGTTCTCTCTACCAGCCTTGCCTGTCAAAGTCAATGCGCATGGTCCCCATTGGATTCATTGGTCAATAGAGACTTCCATTGGGTCTCTCATAGGTCTCCCATCCAGCCCGTGACCAAGGCTCTCACTGCTTAGCTTCAAGAGTCTGTCAAGGACATGCACAATGGGTTTACAATGGCTGCTGACATGCTGGCTTCCCATCTGTGGGACTTTTGTATAGGCATACATTAGTAAAAGTCAGTTTTAATTACAGTCAATGGCTTCTACTCTTACAGCCCTTTGGCCTGTCAAAAGTCAATGCAGCATGGTTCCCATTGGGTCACCCATAAGACTTCCATTGGGTCTCCATGAGTCTCCCATCCAGCCGTGACCAAGGCTCTCACTGTTAGCTTCAAGAGTCTGTCAAGGGCATGCACAAGGGTTTACAATGGCTGCTGACATGCTGGCTTCCCATCTGTGGGACTTTTGTATAGGCATACATTAGTAAAAGTCAGTTTTAATTACAGTCAATGGCTTTACTTTACCAGCCCTTTGGCTGTCAAAGTCAATGCAGCCATGGTCTCCATTGGACTTGTCACCATAGACTCATTGGGTCTCTCATGAGGCTCCCATCCAGCCCGTGACCAAGGCTCTCACTGCTTAGCTTCAAGAGTCTGTCAAGGCATGCACATGGGTTTACAATGGCTGCTGACATGCTGGCTTCCCATCTGTGGACTTTGTATAGCATACATTAGTAAAAGTCAGTTTTAATTACAGTCAATGGCTTCTACTCTTACCAGCCTTTGGCCTGTCAAAGTCAATGCAGCCATGGTCCATGATCCATTGGGTCACCCATAGAGACTTCCATTGGTCTCCATGAGGTCTCCACCCGTGACCAGGCTCTCACTGCTTAGCTTCAAGAGTCTTCAAGGCATGCACATGGTTTACAATGGCTCTGACGCTGGCTTCCATCTTGGACTTTTGTATAGCATACATTTGTAAAATCAGTTTTATTACAGTCAATGCTTCTACTCTACAGCCCTTTGCCTTCAAAAGTCAATGCAGCATGTCTCCATTGAGTCCCCATTGGGTCTCTCATGAGGTCTCCCATCCAGCGTGACCAAGGCTCTCACTGCTTAGCTTCAAGACTGTCAAGGCATGCACAATGGGTTTACAATGCTGCTGACATGTGCTCCCATCTTGACTTTGTAAGCATACATAGTAAAAGTCAGTTTAATTACAGTCAATGGCTTCTACTTACCAGCCCTTGCCTGTCAAAATCAATGCAGCCAGGTCTCCCATTGATTCCCATGGGTCACCATGGTTACTTATGAGGTCTCCACACCCTGACCAAGGCTCTCATGTTAGCTCAGAGTCTGTCAAGGCATGCACATGGGTTACAATGGCTCTGACATCTGGCTTCCATCTGTGGGCTTTTGTATAGCATACATTAGTAAAGCAGTTTTAATTACAGTCAATGGCTTCTACTCTTACCACCTTGGCCTGCAAAAGTCAATGCAGCCATGGTTCCCTGATCCTTGGTCACCATAGAGACTCCATGTTCTAGTCTCCATCCAGCCGTGACCAAGGCTCTCTCTGCTAGCTTAAGTCTGTCAAGGCATGCACATGGTTTACAATGGCTGCTGACATGCTGCTTCCATTGTGGACTTTTGTAAGGCATACATTAGTAAAGTCATTTAATTACAGTCAATGCTTCTACTCTTCCAGCCCTTGGCCTGTCAAAAGTCAATCAGCCATGGTCTCCCATGAGATCCATGGTCACCCATTGGTCCTCTCATGAGTCTCCCATCAGCCGTGACCAAGCTCTCACTGCTTAGCTTCAAGTCTTCAAGGCATGCACAATGGGTTTACAATGGCTGCTGACATGCTGGCTTCCTCGTGGACTTTTGTATAGGCTACATTAGTAAAAGTCAGTTTTAATTACAGTCAATGGCTTCTACTCTTACCAGCCCTTTGGCCTGTCAAAAGTCAATGCAGCCATGGTCTCCCATTGAGATTCCCATTGGGTCACCCATGAAACTTCCATTGGGTCTCTCATGGAGGTCTCCCATCCAGCCCGTGACCAAGGCTCTCACTGCTTAGCTTCAAGAGTCTGTCAAGGGCATGCACAATGGGTTTACAATTGGCTGCTGACATGCTGGCTTCCCATCTGTGGGACTTTGTATAGGCATACATTAGTAAAAGTCAGTTTTAATTACAGTCAATGGCTTCTACTCTTACCAGCCCTTTGCCTGTCAAAAGTCAATGCAGCCATGGTCTTCCATTGAGATCCCATTGGGTCACCCATAGAGACTTCCATTGGGTCTCTCATGAGGTCTCCCATCCAGCCCGTGACCAAGGCTCTCACTGCTTAGCTTCAAGAGTCTGTCAAGGCATGCACAATGGGTTTACAATGGCTGCTGACATGCTGGCTTCCCATCTGTGGGACTTTGTATAGGCATACATTAGTAAAAGTCAGTTTTAATTACAGTCAATGGCTTCTACTCTTACCAGCCCTTTGGCCTGTCAAAAGTCAATGCAGCCATGGTCTCCCATTGAGATTCCCATTGGGTCACCCATAAGACTTCCATTGGGTCTCTCATGAGGTCCCATCCAGCCGTGACCAAGGCTCTCACTGCTTAGCTTCAAGAGTCTGTCAAGGGCATGCACAATGGGTTTACAATGGCTGCTGACATGCTGGCTTCCCATCTGTGGGACTTTTGTATAGGCATACATTAGTAAAAGTCAGTTTTAATTACAGTCAATGGCTTCTACTCTTACCAGCCCTTTGGCCTGTCAAAAGTCAATGCAGCCATGGTCTACCATTGAGATTCCCATTGGGTCCTCTATCCAGGCCGTGACCAAGGCTCTCACTGCTTAGCTTCAAGAGTCTGTCAAGGGAATGCACAATGGGTTTACAATGGCTGCTGACATGCTGGCTTCCCATCTGTGGGACTTTTGTATAGGCATACATTAGTAAAAGTCAGTTTTAATTACAGTCAATGGCTTCTACTTTTACTAGCCCTTTGGCCTGTCAAAAGTCAATGCAGCCATGGTCTCCCATTGAGATTCCCATTGGGTTACTCATGAGGTCTCCCACCCAGCCCGTAACCAAGGCTCTCACTGCATTAGCTTCAAGAGTCTGTCAAGTAGGTGGTGCTCCCCCTACTGTGTCAGGTGGAAGGTGTTGTCTGTGTCTATGTACCCGCTGTGGAAACGCTGCGGGTGAGTCTGTGGGTACCTGTGGTTAGCAGGGCGCCACAACAGCAATGAACATTTTCTTTACCTTTAATTGTCCATCACAGGTACAATCTGGAGTATTGGTTTAGATGTTATTGTAGACTCGGGCAGCATGGAAGCAATCAGGAGAGATCCACCTAGCCAGGTGTGTTGGAGGCCTCCCTTTCACTTTCACTTGCAAGTCCCCACTGCTGCATATAGCTGTGCTGCGGCCTCTCTCTCCCTCTCTCCTTTAGTCTGTATCTGTATAGCAGGCAGCGCGAGCCCTGATCCAGGGGTTGCTCCTCAGTGGAGACTCTGGGCTCTAGTATGCTACTGTGCTCCAGGCATTAGATAGGACTGGGGACCTGGATTTCTGCTGCTGGAAACTGAATTTCTGCTGCTGGGTCATTAGTACCCAAACAGCATTGGACTCTGGTGTCTGGTTTTCTGGCGCTGTTCCTCTTGGGAAGCTTGACACTGCTCTGCTCCCCAGGCTCTCCTCTCCTTCCTCCCCAGACTCACTCCAAGGCTCTTCTGTTGTTCTCTCTGGCTGCTCTGCCTAACCCCACCTCCAGGCCATATAGGGAAGCTCCGCTTAAGCTGGGTGCTAGATGCTGTGTCACCTTAATAGGGGACCCCCTTTTTGCTGACCGTGGGAGCTGAGAGTCTGCAGCCGCTGGCTCCTGCAGTCCATGTACAGGCATCTATCAGACACCTGTACTATGGAAGCAGCATCTTCAGCCACTGCCGCCCTGTTCCCCGAACTTCTGGGTCCTCAGCTGCGTGATCAAATCATCTGACCACGCTGCTGACGTCACAGCAGAGGTGGTGCGGCAGAAGGCTGGATAAGACTGCTCCACATAGGAGCTGAACTGACCATTAATGTAATTAGGGGAAGGGGGACGGCGTGGAGGGAAAGGGTGGGGGGAGCTTGAGCAGGAAATTAGGGGGGTGTGAGCAACAAATTAGGGGGGGGGTGTGAGCAGAAAACTGGGGGGAAGGGGGGAGTGTGAGCATGAACTGAGGGGGGGGTGTATGAGCTGGAAACTGGGGGGGGGGTGTGGACAGAAAACTGGGGGGAGGGTGTATGATCAGGAAACTGGGGGGTGGAGTGTGAGCAGGAAACTGGGGAGGGGAGTGTGAGCAGCAAACTGGGGGGTGAGTGTGTGCAGAAAACTGGGGGGTGAGTGTAAGCAGCAAATTGGTGGGAGAGCGTGGGAGGAGTGTTAAGAGCAAACTGTGGGGAGATGATGATGGGAGAATATGAGCCAAACTATGGGGACAGGGAGGGGGCATTATATGTGAGCCAAACAAGGGGGGACAGGGTGGGGGGCAGTATATTTGAGCCACACTGGGGGGGAGAGGATAGCGGGACAATATGTGAGCCAAACTGGGGGAGATGGTGGGGGAGAATATGTGGACCAAACTAAGGGGAGAGGGTGGGGGGAATATATGTGAACCAAAGAGAGTAAATTTGAGGATCCAGTATAAAAGTGAGGGGAGATCAGTGTGGACACAGTATGAGGAGTGAGGGGGGATGGCTACAGCACCGTATGAGCAGTGAGAGGGGGATGGCTGGTACAGAATGTGGCATGAGGTGGGAAGAGTGTGGACATAATATGAGGAGTGAGGGAGATGGCTGCCAACCCAGTATGTGGAGTGAGGAGGAGATTGGTGTGGACACAGTATGTGGAGTGAGGGGGGGATGACTGCGGCACAGTATGTGGAGTGAGGGGGGATGGCTGTGGCACAGTATGTGGAGTGAGGGGTATGGTTGCGGCACAATATTAGAGTGAGGGGAATGACTGTGGCACAGTATTTGGAGTGAGGGGGATGGCTGTGGCACCAGTATGTGGAGTGAGAGGGGGATGACTATGGTACGGTGTATGCAGTGAGGCTGTAACAGTGTGGACTCAGTATGAGAAGTGAGGGGGATAGCTACTGACACAGTATGTGGAGTAAGGAGGAGATCAGTGTGGACAGAGTATGTGAAGTGTGGGGGATGGCTAATGGGGAGGGAGTGAGGTAGTGAGGAAACAGTAGGGTATGAGTAAAATGTTAGGGAGCTCAGAATAGAGAGTGAGTAGTGTGGGGGTGTATGGAGAGGGGCCAGTGTGTGTGGACAATGTGAGGCCACAGCCAGGAGTGGACAGTATATTGAGAAGGGGGAGTGTGATGAGGGAGAACAGTATAAACAGTGGGCAGTATAGGGGACACAGTGTGAGAGGACAGTGTGACCAGGGAGCCCAGTATGGAAAGGAGAAGGCAGTGTGGAGGGCATGTTCCAGAAAAGGGACAACATGTAAATCATATTTTGTGCAGGGAACAGTGAGGAGGAGCAATTATTTATTCAGGGACACAGTGTAAGGCAGATATTTTTACTGAGGAGAATTTTGATCATTCTGACCGGAGAAGATGAGACAAAGGCATCTATAAGGTACCCGGATGTAAATGATTATTTGTGATACTATTTCTCATCAGTGCTGTGGTTTCTGTACGGTCTGATGGTGACTTGTAACAACAACTCCCAGTATGTCCTTACCAATGTTAAGGATGTAGTGGGAGTTGTAGGTTCATGCAGCACAAATGTGTATAGGTCTGACCTGACATTACAATTGTTTTACCATGTACTGATAAATTTCTGTACTGATGAGGGTTGTGAAGGTTTGTTTCTATAGTGAAGAGGGGTTATATGGCTGTATACCTGTACTGATGGGGCTCTAGTTATGTATTTCTGCACCTCTGGTGGTTCTGATGATGAATTTTGGTACCGGTGAGGGTTGTGATTTCTGCACTGATGGGGGTTCTTGTGAAGTATTTCTGTACCTCTGGTGGATCAGGGATATATTTCTGCACTGTTGAGGGTTGTGATGCTGTGTTTCTGTACTGATAGGGGTTATATGCATGAATTTTTCTATCTCTGGTCGGTCTGGTGATGTAGTTTTGAGCTGCTATTGGTTCTGATCCTGTACGCATGTAACAATCAATTACTTGTAAGATTACGTTAACTATGGCTATGTTAATAAAGTTTTGTGCCATGGTTACTATGTTTGTTTGTTAGGCGCATTAAAGGGTTTGTCCAAGTCTGTGATAAGTCTGCAGTCACTCCATGTGTCCCTCTATATGACTGAAGACTTCTGAATTCTCACAGAGCGCACACTGCTCACGGTCAAGATTCTCTGGTGCCGGCAGTGAGCATGGTAGGTCATGAAACTGTAAGTATGCAATTTACATGCATGCAGTGACGTGCTCACTAGACATGCGTGGCCTCGATCAATGAAAATGAATTGAGTGAACCTGGACACGTCTAGTCAGAATGTGGCCAAAAGTATATAAATCATATAGTTGTGCTCACACAACCGTTCAATCTTACGATCAGCACGAGAGAATCCTGACAGTGTGCAGTGCACGCGCTGTGAGAATTGAGAGGCCTGCCATCACCTAAAGGGGCTACAGACTTTCATCTCAAACCTGGACAAGCCCTTTAATTCAAACATTAAGTACTGTAGCCCAATCCTAACAGCATCATATATATAAATGCCGAAGCCACTTCCGTCTTCAAGGGACAAAAATGACGTCACCAGACGGAAGTGGCTTGGGCACTACACCCGCTCAGGGTGATCCAAGATAGCGGCGAGCGGTGGCGCTTTAGCGCCCACCGCGAGCCGCCACAGACATGCCGCCACACACCCACATCCACACAACCGCACTATCCGCTATACTTACCACCTTCGTCTTCCCCGCCGCCTGCTTGGATCCTCTTGCCTCCGCCGCCGACATATCGCCGCCCCCTGGAGGACTGGATCCAATAGGGCGTCCGGGAAGTCTCGCGAGACTTCCCGGACGCCATCTTGGAAAAAGTATGTCGTCGTCCCCCAGAGGACTGGAACCAATATGGCGTCCGGGAACTCTCGCGAGAGTTCCCGGACGCCATATTGGATCCAGTCCTGGGTGCGGCGACATATCGGCAGAACGGAGGACTCAGGAAGACGCAGGCGGCAGGGAAGAAGGAGGGACGGTGGTAAGTATATCGGAGTGTGTGTGTGTGTGTGTCCATCCGCCCCACCGCTGACCACTCTGCTCACCACTGACCACTCTGCCCACCACTGACCACTCTGCCCACCGCTGAACACTTTGCCCTGCGCTGACCACTCTGCCCACACAGAGCCGCAGCGCTGACCACCCTGCCCACACTGCGCCGCTGCGCTGACCACCCTGCCCACACAGCGCTGCTGCGCTGACCACCCTGCCCACACAGCGCCGCTGCGCTGTCCACCCTGCCCACACAGCGCCGCTGCGCTGACCACCCTTCCCACACAGCGCCGCTGCGCTGACCACCCTGCCCACACAGCGCCGCTGCGCTGACCACCCTGCCCACACAGCGCCGCTGCGCTGACCACCCTGCCCATCGCGCTGCTGCGCTGACCACTCTGCCACTCTTTATATCTGATTTTCTAGCGAGTGTGACCGCGAGCTAAGTGTGACAGAGCAAGTGCGACAGAAGTAAGTGTGTGACTTGTGATTCAGTGAGGAGGTGTTTAGGAATCCTGCAAAAAATACCTGTGTGAATTGCTGACTGTTTTTTTTTTACCTTTTTAATTTTATTGGGCTTTCTTAACTTTCCTTTCTCTCTACAAGTTTATAGACTCTTATTTTACTACCTGTAAGTTAAAGGGTTAACTGCTTTGCACTTAAAACCTGTGGTGTAGCTATACTTACAAGGGGTTAATTAAGGGTGCGGGTGCATAATTAAGGGATTATAAGAAGCAGCTGGTTGGGGCTTCCAGTCCTTTGGAAGTGCACTGAGATACAGGCTGATTTTCTGCTAAGGGAAAAAAAAAAAAAAAAAAACCCCTTTATATCTGATTTTCTAGCGAGTGTGACCGCGAGCTAAGTGTGACAGAGCAAGTGCGACAGAAGTAAGTGTGTGACTTGTGATTCAGTGAGGAGGTGTTTAGGAATCCTGCAAAAAATACCTGTGTGAATTGCTGACTGTTTTTTTTTTACCTTTTTAATTTTATTGGGCTTTCTTAACTTTCCTTTCTCTCTACAAGTTTATAGACTCTTATTTTACTACCTGTAAGTTAAAGGGTTAACTGCTTTGCACTTAAAACCTGTGGTGTAGCTATACTTACAAGGGGTTAATTAAGGGTGCGGGTGCATAATTAAGGGATTATAAGAAGCAGCTGGTTGGGGCTTCCAGTCCTTTGGAAGTGCACTGAGATACAGGCTGATTTTCTGCTAAGGGAAAAAAAAAAACAAAAAAAACCCCTTTATATCTGATTTTCTAGCGAGTGTGACCGCGAGCTAAGTGTGACAGAGCAAGTGCGACAGAAGTAAGTGTGTGACTTGTGATTCAGTGAGGAGGTGTTTAGGAATCCTGCAAAAAATACCTGTGTGAATTGCTGACTGTTTTTTTTTTACCTTTTTAATTTTATTGGGCTTTCTTAACTTTCCTTTCTCTCTACAAGTTTATAGACTCTTATTTTACTACCTGTAAGTTAAAGGGTTAACTGCTTTGCACTTAAAACCTGTGGTGTAGCTATACTTACAAGGGGTTAATTAAGGGTGCGGGTGCATAATTAAGGGATTATAAGAAGCAGCTGGTTGGGGCTTCCAGTCCTTTGGAAGTGCACTGAGATACAGGCTGATTTTCTGCTAAGGGAAAAAAAAAAACAAAAAAAACCCCTTTATATCTGATTTTCTAGCGAGTGTGACCGCGAGCTAAGTGTGACAGAGCAAGTGCGACAGAAGTAAGTGTGTGACTTGTGATTCAGTGACTTTGGATTCAGGGAGTTTGGAAGGGAGGATTTACTGAATTGCTGGTTGTATTTTATTAATACTTTGCATTTCTTTTTACTTATCATTCTGTCTGGTGCAATCCCCATTAGGAAATGAGCTCCATGATTGGCAATGCCATCCAGTGTACATCTTGACACATGTATGCATTCCTTGACCAGCCGGTCGAGGGTGCATACTGCTGTGTGAGATGTGAGTACGTTGTGCATTTGGAAGCCCAGATACTGGATCTAAATGAACAACTGACAACGCTGAGATCCATAGACAATATGGAAAGGAGTCTGCTGCTCACTGAACAGCTGCTCAATGGGATAGATGTGGGGGAGGATGGTAGTATGGAGCTGCAGGACCGTGAGGTAGCTAGCTGGGTGACAGTTAGAAGGCGGGGTAGAGGGAAGGGTGCCAGGGAGGCTAGCCCTGATCTGGCACACCCCAATAAATTTGCTATGTTGGCAGATGAGGGGGTGTGTGAGTTCAGGGATAGCACTGCTGCAGCAGGGCATGACCTCTGAAAGCCAGAGGAGTGTCTGCTCCAGTAAGGGGGAAAACAGGAGAGTAGGGCAGGCCAGACAGGTGCTGGTAGTGGGGGACTCAATTATTAGGGGAATAGATAGGGCAATCTGTCACAAAGACAGGGATCGTCGAACAGTGTGCTGCCTACCTGGCGCTCGAGTCCGGCACATCGCTGATCGGGTTGACAGATTACTGGGAGGGGCTGGTGAGGACCCAGCGGTCATGGTGCACATTGGCACAAATGACAAAGTTAGAGGTAGGTGGAAGGTCCTTAAAGATGATTTCAGGGAATTAGGCTGCAAGCTTAAGGCAAGGACCTCCAAGATAGTATTCTCTGAAATACTGCCTGTACCACGTGCCACACCAGAGAGGCAACGGGAGATTAGGGAGATAAATAAGTGGCTCAGGAATTGGTGTAGGAAGGAGGGGTTTGGGTTCCTGGAGAACTGGGCCGACTTCTCTGTTGGCTACAGGTTCTATGCTAGGGACGGGCTGCACCTCAATGGGGAGGGTGCAGCTGTGCTGGGGGAGAAAATGGCTAGAAGGTTGGAGGAGTGTTTAAACTAGGGATTGGGGGGAGGGTATTCATTGTACAGGAGGGGAAGATAGTGTAAACAGTAACCTGGGCACAAGTAATAAAATTGGGGGTGGCATGGGGGGTGGGGTTAGAACAGTCAATCTAGTAGGAAGGAAGAGAGGTAAAGAGAGATGCATAAAGTGCATGTTCACTAATGCCAGAAGCCTCACCAACAAAATGGAGGAATTAGAATTGATTTTGTTGGAAAATAATTATGACATGGTGGGGATTTCAGAGACTTGGCTGGACGAGAGCCATGACTGGGCTGTTAATTTACAGGGCTATTGTCTGTTCAAAAATGACCGTACAAATAGGCGAGGAGGAGGTGTATGTTTATACGTAAAATCATCCTTAAAACCCATCCTGCGTGATAATATAGGTGAATCTAATGGAAATGTAGAGTCCCTGTGGGTGGAGATAAGGGGAGGGGGAAAAAATAATAAATTACTGATAGGGGTTTGTTATAAGTCTCCAGCAATAATGGAAGTGGAGAAGAATATCCTCATAAAGCAAATAGATGAAGCAGCGACTCAGGGAGAAGTCATTATTATGGGGGACTTCAACTACCCTGAAATACATTGGGGATCAGAAACCTGCAGTTCCAGCAAAGGTAATAAGTTTTTGAAAACTATGAGAGACAATTACCTTTCACAACTGGTTCAGGACCCAACAAGAAGGGGGGCACTGCTGGACCTAATATTAACCAACAGGCCAGACCGCATATCAAATATACGGGTTGGAGGTCACTTGGGTAACAGTGATCATAACTTAATAAGCTTTCAAGTATCCTTTACTAAGACGTGTAGTAGAGGGGCCACAAGGACACTAAACTTCAGGAAGGCAAATTTCCAACGGTTGAGAGATGATCTTAGTGCAATAAGCTGGGACGATGTCCTGAGACATAAAAGTACACAACACAAATGGGAGATGTTTATTAGCATCCTGAATAGGACCTGTGCACAATATATACCCTATGGGAATAAGTATGCTAGAAATAGGAGGAAACCACTATGGCTAAATAAAGCGGTAAGAAATGCAATATGTGACAAAAAGAAAGCATTTAGGGAATTAAAGCAAGTAGGTAGTGATGAAGCATTAAATAAATACAGAAAATTAAATAACATTTGTAAAAAGCAAATCAAGGCAGCAAAGATTGAAACAGAGAGACTCATTGCCAGAGAAAGTAAAAAGAATCCCAAAATATTTTTTAACTACATAAATAGTAAGAAACTAAAAAATGATGGTGTTGGCCCCTTTAAAAATAGTCTGGGTGAAATGGTGGATGAGGATGAGGAAAAAGCCAATATGCTAAATGACTTTTTTTCAACAGTATTTACACAAGAAAATCCCATGACAGACAATATGATCAGTGATAACAAAAAGTCTCAATTAAATGTCACCTGCTTAACCCAAGAGGAAGTACGGCATCGTCTAAAAATCACTAAAATTGACAAATCACCGGGCCCGGATGGGATACACCCAGAGTGCTGCAGGAATTAAGTACTGTCATAGATAGACCATTATTTTTAATATTTAAAGATTCCATAATAACAGGGTCTGTACCACAGGACTGGCGTATAGCAAATGTGGTGCCAATATTCAAAAAGGGGACAAAAACTGAACTTGGAAATTATAGGCCAGTAAGCTTAACCTCTACTGTGGGTAAAATCCTAGAGGGTTTTCTAAGAGATGCTATACTGGAGTATCTGAACAAAAATAACCTCATGACCCATTATCAACATGGTTTTACGAGGGACCGTTCCTGTCAAACTAATCTGATAAGCTTCTATGAAGAAGTAAGTTCTGTACTGGACCAAGGAAAAGCAGTGGATGTGGTGTATATGGACTTTTCAAAAGCTTTTGATACGGTGCGACACAAAAGGTTGATACATAAAATGAGGGCAATGGGGATAGGGGAAAATATGTGTAAGTGGGTTAAGAACTGGCTTAGTGATAGGAAACAAAGGGTGGTTATTAATGGAACACACTCAGAATGGGTCACAGTTAACAGTGGGGTACCACAGGGGTCAGTGTTGGGCCCGCTTCTATTTAATATATTTATTAATGACCTTGTAGGGGGCATACAGAGTAGAATCTCAATATTTGCAGATGACACTAAACTCTGCAGGGTAATCAATACAGACGAGGACAATTTTATATTACAGGAGGATTTATGTAAACTAAAAGCTTGGGCTGTTAAATGGCAAATGCGCTTTAATGGGATAAATGTAAAGTCATACACTTGGGCAGAGGAAACAAAAGGTATAATTATGTGCTTAATTGTAAAACACTGGGCAAAACTGTCACTGAAAAAGACCTGGGTGTACGGGTAGACAACAAACTCACATTTAGTGGCCAGTGTCAGGCAGCTGCTGCAAAGGCAAATAAAATAATGGGATGCATTAAAAGAGGCATAGATGCTCATGAGGAGAACATAATTTTACCTCTATACAAGCACTAGTGCGACCACACTTAGAATACTGTGTACAATTCTGGTCTCCGGTGTATAAGAAAGACATAGCTGAACTAGAGCGGGTCCAGAGAAGAGCGACAAAAGTCATTAGAGGACTAAGGGGTCTGCAATACCAAGACAGGTTATTAAACTTGGGGTTATTTAGCTTGGAAAAACGAAGGCTTAGGGGTGATCTTATAATAATGTATAAATATATGAGGGGACAGTACAGAGGCCTTTCTAATGATCTCTTTACTCTTAGGCCTGAGACTGGGACAAGGGGGCATCCTCTACGTCTGGAGGAAAGAAGGTTTAATCATAATCACAGACGCGGATTCTTTACTGTAAGAGCAGTGAGACTATGGAACTCTCTGCCACATGCTGTTGTAATGAGTGACTCACTACTAACATTTAAGAAGGGCCTGGATGCCTTTCTTGAAAATTATAATATTACCAGTTATATATACTAGATTCTTTGATAGGGCGTTGATCCAGGGAATTAGTCTGATTGCCATATCTGGAGTCAGGAAGGATTTTTTTCCCCCAATGTGGAGCTTAGTGTTGCCACATGGGTTTTTTTTTGCCTTCCTCTGGATCAACATGTTAGGCTATGGGTTGAACTAGATGGACTTAAAGTCTTCCTTCAATCTTAAAAACTATGTTACTATGTTACTGTTACCGCACTTGCTGCTAACCACTGAGCCACCGCACAGTGCTAACCACTGAGCCACCGCGCAGTGCTAACCACTGAGCCACCGCGCAGTGCTAACCACTGAGCCACAGCGCAGTGCTAACCACTGAGCCACAGCGCAGTGCTAACCACTGAGCCACCGGGCAGTGCTAACCACTGAGTCACAGGCACAGTGCTAACCACTGAGCCACAGCGCAGTGCTAACCACTGAGCCACCGCGCAGTGCTAACCACTGAGCCACCGTGCAGTGCTAACCACTGAGCCACCGCGCAGTGCTAACCACTGAGCCACCACGCAGTGCTAACCACTGAGCCACTGCACAGTGCTAACCACTGAGCCACCGCGCAGTGCTGACCACTGAGCCACCGTATACTCTGCTAACCACTGAGCCCCTGTATACTCTGCTAACCACTAAGCTGCCTTACAGTGCTCCATCCTCCCTCACCCCGCCGCTTTGTCCTCCATCCTCTTCCTCCCACCGCTCTGTGCTCCGTCCTCCCCCTTCCTGTGCCGCTCCATCCTCCCCCACCCCACCGCTTCCTCCTCCTTCCTTTATCCTTCTCTCCCCCGCCACTCCATCCCTTGTCCTCCCCCTGCCTGTGCTGCTCTAGCCTCCCCCACCCCTGCCGCTCTATCCTCCCCCTGCCGCTCTGTCCTCCTCCTGCCGCTCTGTCCTCCCCCTGCTGCTCTGTCCTCCCCCTGCCGCTCTGTCCTCCCCCTGCCTGTGCCGCTCCATCCTCCCCACCACTTCCTCCTCCTTCCTTTGTCCACTTGACCTCTGCCACTCCATCCTCCGTCCTCCCCCTGCCCGTGCTGCTCGGTCCTCCCCCACCTCGCCGCTTCATCCTACAACCTCCTCCCTCCCGCCGCTCTGTGCTTCATCCTCCCCCTGCCGCTCCATCCTCCCCCTGCCTGTGCCACTCCATCCTCCCCCACCCCACCGCTTCCTCCTCCTTCCTTTGCCCTCCTCACCTCCGCCACTCTATCATCCGTCCTCCCCCTGCCTGTGCTGCTCCGTTCTCTCCCACCCCACCACTTCATCCTGTCCTCCACACCCCCGCCCTCTGTGCTTCATCCTCACCCTGCCGCTCCATCCTCCCCCTGCCTGTGCCGCTCCATCCTCCCCCACTCCACCGCTTCCTCCTCCTTCCTTTGTCCTTCTCCACTCTGCCACTCCATCTTATGCCCTCCCCCTGCCTGTGCTGCTCCATCCTCCCCCACCCCGCTGCTTCGTCCTCCGTCCTCCTCCCCCCTGCCTCTCTGTGCTCCATCCTCCCCATGCCGCTCCTTCCTCCCCCTGCCTGTGCTGCTACATCCTCCCACACCCCGCCGCTACCTCCTCAGTCCTCCATCCTCCTCCCCCTGCTGTTCTGTCCTCCCTCCTCCCCCGTGCCACGCCGTTCTTCCTCCGCCGCTCCTTCTTCAAAGTTCCTCCCAATTCTGCCTTCACCGCCTTCCCCATGCAATCTCTATTTCTATATTCTAGAATACCCGATGCATTAGAATCGGGCCACCATCTAGTGTAATATAATTTGTTTGTCACTGAACATTGAGAGAATTAGGTAGAGCAGCTCGTCGGCACGTGACTGTAAGGTGCAAATCACAAATGAAAGATCACTCACATGAAGACTGCAAGGGCGGGGGCTAGAGGCGCCAAACTGAAGTCTTGCCCCGGGTGCCAGAAAACCTAGATATGCAAAACAAAAAGGAAGAGGGGGGCAATTGTGGAGGATCCCCTTATTAAAAACGTCTAAGTGGCGTGGGTAGGTGGCCACTCTCCTTATCGGGTTGGCACGTCCTGCACAACCCGGTTTACCAGCCTCCACCGCCGGCGGTATGTGCACTGCCTCTCCACTCTCCTCTCTCCTGGTCCTCGGAACCGGACCTATCCGGTCACGTGACCGCGAAACCGAATTTGCGTCACCGCTCTTTGTTGTGGGTTACCAGGGAAACGCCAGGTCCTCAAGGCAGATCATTTTTGCTGTTCCTGAGCTGCTCCAGCCGCCAATCCCTCACAAAGGGAGTAGTTTTCATGCAAAAAATAGTAATGGCGGTCTGATTAGGAGCGCTCTAAGGATCAGACATATAAGATGTTTTAATAAATGGCAAACCTTTTATTAATTTCTTAGTTCCCCTCACAGCTCCACTACGCATTTCAACTGTATGAAACAGTCACACACCTGATGAAGACTGTTTCATACAGTTGAAACGCGTAGTGGAGCTGTGAGGGGACATTTCCCCAGTAAATATCCCCTTATTATTGCCAGGGCCCGGGACACGGTCCGGACAAGGACCACCCGTGACTTCCCCAGTAGCAGACCCGGTCCGGTACCGAGTACCCCTGTCTAGACCCATACCGGTAGCCGGGACTTCACGGGGCAGGCAAAGCTTCTTCCTCCTGTCACGCAACCGTGCGCCTGCCGAAGTGGGGCCCGGTGGTCCAGATTCAAAGGAATATTGGCTGAACAGATTTAAAAGGTTGTTTCAAGTCGTGACGCCACCTGTGATGTTCGGTATTCCACCGGCGCTGCTTGGGCCTCCGGGGGATGGGATGCAGCAAGATGGAACACTCCCCACAGGATGAGCGGGAATCCCCGGAGCCAGGAGCTGCACAAATGTTGTGAGGCAGCTGCAGTTACCTTCTACATGCGGAGATGGACAGTTCTAATAAAGACACGGACACTGGAAGTCTCTGTAACGGGTACTTTACTGTAACCAGCAGGTGATACATGGCATACAGTTGACGGGTAACGGACCGGGTGGACTCAGCAATGACCAGTGTTTCTCAGAGCTCCGCGGTGTTCCTCCATTCTAAATATTTGTGTTGCCGTTGTCGCTTTGGGGTGCCAGATCAGGTACAAGGAGGCTACTTCAATTTCCCTACCAGGGAATTCTGGCCAGATTTGTGGGGAGTCTTGGGTCCTTTTAGTGGGTACTCCGCTGGCTAGACGACTCTGTGTGTGCGGGGTGATGGGGTGCTCCTGTAAAGCGGTCCCTCCACTCCTGGTTTGCATGGCAGTGACAAACGACTCCCAGCTTCGGAACCAGTAGTCTGGTTGTAAGTGGGCACTGGGATGTTTTGACCCATATGCATTTGCCCAGAGTCCGGTTGTTGAGGCACCGGAGTAATGGCGCCCAACCGTGGGTGACGGCCAGGGGGCTGCACGGGACTGTGCAGGCCCCCTCTCCTACGTTGCAGAACTCCTTCTTTCTGCTCCCTTCTCCTACGTTGTTTTTCTGCAGACTCTCACTACACACTCTACCTCTACACTCCGCCCACCAGCACCTTATTGGCCCTCTATGCTGATGTGCATGTAGGGTATGGAGCTCTGAGTTTTAACTGTGTCATTGCTTAGTCAGAGAATATTGCTGCTGCTGTCTGGGCTGCAATACACTCCTGTGACGCACTCGTTGCAGAGCGCAGCACCCCCGTCCCAGTGGGCTCGACATATTCATCACAGGGTGTAGAATGAGGTTCTCACTGTACAGGGGAGGGTCTGTATTCATCACAGGGTGTATAATGAGGAGATCACTGTACAGGGGAGGGTCTGTATTCATCACAGGGTGTATAATGAGGAGATCACTGCACAGGGGAGGTTCTGTATTCATCACTGTGTATAATGAGGTTCTCACTTTACAGGGGAGGTTCTGTATTCATCACAGGGTGTATAATGAGGTTCTCACTGTACAGGGGGGGTTCTGTATTCTTCACAGGGTGTATAATGAGGAGATCACTGTACAGGGGAGGGTCTGTATTCATCACAGGGTGTATAATGAGGAGATCACTGCACAGGGGGGCTGTATTCATCACAGGGTGTATAATTAGGAGATCACTGTACACGGGAGGGTCTGTATTGATCACAGGGTGTATAATGAGATCACTACAGGGGAGAGTCTGTATTCATCACAGGGTGTATAATAAGGAGATCACTGTACAGGGGAGGTTCTGTATTTATCACAAGGTGTATAATGAGGAGATCACTGTACAGGGGAGGGTCTGTATTGATCACAGGGTGTATAATGAGGAGGTCACTGTACAGGGGAGGGTCTTATTTGTCGGGCCCACTGGGACGGGGGTACTCTGTACCGGACCGGGTCTGCTACTGGGGAAGTCGACAATGGAATAGCGGAATATTTACAGGGGATTGTCAGTCGTGACGCCTCCCACTATATGCGGCCAGTGATGGGGCCGCCGCTGCTGCAGAACCTCCGGGGATGATGGAATAGCAGCTTAGATAGGATGGTTCCAGTGGGTAGAACTGTGTTCCCCGAGGCAGTAAGGGTTAGAGTCTATTGTGGAGTGTGCAGTACACTTAATATGCAGACGCTGCAGGAACCCTTCCTCTGCGTTGGAGCTGACAGGCTGTGGCTCTGCAGGTGGCGGATTTGCTGTAATCCTGTATGGAGGGAATGGTATTCACGCAGGTAGAAGCAGACAAGGGAGGCAAGTTCAGGGTCTCTGTGTTTACCTCTCAAAAGCTCTTCAATACAGCTTACAGGTTAGTTACAGTTCTTACAAGTCTCAGTTCAAGTACACGTTGTACGGGAAAAACAGTGTTCTACAGTCAGCGCTGCCAAGGTCCACTTATTCCAAGGAAACACACGGCTAGGTGAAGTGTATCCAAAATCCTTTATTGCATCCTACGCGTTTCGGTGCCCTCCTGGCACCTTCCTCAGGGATCCCAGAGGAAGGTGCCAGGACGGCACCGAAACGCGTAGGATGCAATAAAGGATTTTGGATATACTTCACCTACCCTTGTGTTTCCTTGGAATAAGTGGACCTTGGCAGCGCGGACTGTAGAACACCGTTTTTCCTGTACAACGTCTGTGATTCCACGTGCTAGTGGTCGGTGGGAGTCCAGCAGCAGCCATCAGGATATAACACTATATGTCTATATACCAGTTGTGGGTCTCACAACTGAAATAGGTGAGTGGTTCCCTTTATACCACCTACATTTTAAGTGTCTGAGTGATAGGGCACTATTGCGCCTCTTGTTCCCCTTCCCTTTCTTTTATTAGTTCAAGTACACGGGCTCACTCTCCCTCTCCGGGTTCCCTTTACTCTCTGCAGCCAGGCCTCCGTTCTCTGTGACCCTAACACTGTCTCTGTGTCCTTTCCGGGCTGTTAACATTCTGTGTTCACTGGGTGTCTGTCTCCGGACAGTATGGCGGTGACTCGGGCCCCTGTGAGTCCTCCTGGTCGTCACTGAGCTGCCTGTCCTTTGGGGTAGGATCCTAACGTGTAGCTGTGGTCCCCCGTCGTGTTGTCTGGGGATTCCGGGTGAAACTACGGTCCCCTCTAGAGCCGACACTCTACTCAGCCCAGCCTCCAGCAGTCCTCAAGGTGAGGCTCTACCAGGATCTCTCCCGCCTTCAGTCGGTCACTTCAGCTGTAAGTCTAGGGCCCGGGTATCATCATCCCTCTCTCCCAGTCACACTCCAGGGGGTACTGGCTCCGGATAGGCTTTCTCTCTCCTCCG
This sequence comes from Allobates femoralis, assembly GCA_033576535.1. Classification (NCBI taxonomy): domain Eukaryota; kingdom Metazoa; phylum Chordata; class Amphibia; order Anura; family Aromobatidae; genus Allobates; species Allobates femoralis. Next base: position 323,690,643 of record JARQOC010000005.1, on the reverse strand, counting down.
GCTCACACTGGCTCGGTACAGATTCTGCGCTCCTTACACCCCACTTTGCCAGGATGTGTGATTCCTTCTTCTGCTCAGCTTAGCTCGACCTGCTGCTGTCTCTTTGGCCTGTGCCGTGTTCCTCAGCCTGCGCTGGTCTGTGTCTGTTCTTGGTCTTTTCTGTTCGGCACCCTCTGGCCTACTGACTCCTTCCTCCTCCCCCTTCACTATTTCTACTGTCAAGTCACCTGACTACATGTGTGCCCAACCCACTCCTCTAAATCCACCACCCCTCGCTAGCCTAGAGTCCCCAAGCTCAGGGCTGGATGCTGCCCTCTACTGTATGTGGGTTGTGTGGGCTGTGAGGGTGTTGTTGTGCAACTGTCGTCCTACCTGCCTGGCTGCAGTTCCCTTCAGTGGCCTCCTGGACGCAGGGCGCCACATATTCATCACAGGGTGTATAATGAGGAGGTCACTGTACAGGGGAGGTTCTGTATTCATCACAGGGTGAATAATGGGGGGCGGGCCAAGCACCACAGGAAATGGCCGCATGATACAGCAGCTCCCGGACCCTGGGCCCTTTACACAGCATTCTAGCAATTATTCTCACCTCCAGAGCCCCAAACTCGACCCCCGGGTGTGTGAACGTCTCAGGCACACATGGGTAAGGTCAAACCGCCTCAATCCTCCCTGCCTAAGCGGGTATCTGATTACTTCCCGCCGGAGCGACATGGCGCGGATCAGGTCTCCAAGATGGCGCCCCCCTCCCCCAGAGCCCTCCGTGCTTCCTGCCGAGAGCAGCATATCCCGGGAGCGGGGGCCGCGGACCTCTCCCCAGAGTCCCCGGTCACTTATGCGGTCATGAAAGACCTGATGACCGACTTGCTATCAGACCTCAGCTCGTCTCTCCAAGATGACATCAAAGAAATGGTGGCGGATTTGCGAGGGGAAGTGCATGAGCTGGGCACAAGAACAGATCATCTAGAAACTAAGATGGCGGAGCTCGTGCGATCCCATAATGATCTGATAGATGACCAAGAACACCTCCAAACCACTCTGACATCGGTGCAAGCGAAGAACTGTGACCTTGAGGACCGCAATCGCCAGAACAATATCCGTCTCCGGGGCGTTGCGGAATCGTTGTCAGACTCGGAGCTTAGATCGCTGCTGTGCGACTTTCTCCTTGAAGCTCTCCCAGACCTAGATGCCCGAGACCTCCGGATTGATCGCATACACCGTCTCCCCAAACCATCTGGAATACGCCAGGAGCTACCGCGAGACGTCATTGCCAGAATCCATTTTTTTTAAGTTAAAGAGGACTTTCTTCAGGCCCTGAGGAAATCACCGACGCTTTCGGAACGGTTTGCTGACCTGGAGGTTTTCCTTGACCTATCGCCTGGGACTCTCGCATTCCGCCGAGCCTTTTGTCCCTACACAGCGATTCTCCGTGAAAAAGAGGTGCCTTATCGCTGGGGTCGGCCTAACCGCCTTATAGTGCGACGTGATGGATCCACACACACCTGTCTGCTTCCTTCACAAGAGGAGCTGCTCCTTAAGGATTGGGACTTTCTGCCACCGAACTTCTCCACACCGTCACTGCGTGATCCTGGCGACCGTCTCCCCAAGCAATGCTCCCACAGACGGAGGCTGAATCCGGAGTGGTCCACTGCTTGAAGACTCTAACGCTGGACTGCAAGTATTCTTTCTGCCTGCTTGGCCTGGGGTCCGTTTTTTCCTGGTCCCCATACGAATCCTCTTGGGTCTTTAGCTCTTTCTGCCTTTCTACTCCTACTTTCCTAACTGTTTTTCCTGCCTCATCTTTACCTGACTCCTACACTCCTTCCTTCTCTACCTTCTCTCTTTCTCTCCCTCTTGATCAGTTGACCCTGGGAATTCGCCCCCTTTGAGCGAAGTTTTTCATTTTCGCTCTTACGTTCTTAATTTTTCTGTTTTCTATTGTATTTTTCTTTGTCCCACTTACGACACCTTTTTTTGGTCGTTACACCCTAGCCTTGAGATCGTCAACCTGTGACGTGAACTCTCCCTGACTACGTTGTATTTGGGACACTCAATCGCAGTTGTGATTATTTTTTATTACTTTGGACTTATGTGGCTTTTCTTCTTTTTTTTCCTTTTTGCCGGCTACAGCTGCTGGACATTTACTGAATTTCATGTTCTCTATTTTTTTCCTAATATGTTTTTTCCCTCTTATCTGTTATTGGTCTTGACACTCGGTCTCGTCACACGTACTGGCCGTACTGGGACCCAGTTTGACGAGCTGATCGCTGGACCGATCCCTTATACAATGTTTTATGCATTAATATTTGACCCCTTCCCTTTCCCCTCCCATTGCAGAATCTTTCACTACTGATGTGTTACCTAATTACTGCTCCTTCTATCATGATTCATCATGCCTTTATCAATTTTAGCACTTAATGTAAACTCGCCCCAGAAGCGATCTCTATTGCATAACCAGCTCAGAAAATCCCAGGCAGATGTGGTATTCTTGCAGGAAACGCATCTACGACTGGAAGACAATCACCACCTGGCCTTCTTGAAGTACCCACACCAGTTCTTTTCCAACAATTCTGACAAAAGAGCTGGGGTGGCGATATTGATTGGGCCTACACTTACTTTTGACTTAGTTAGCACCTCATCGGATCCGGAGGGTAGGTTCCTGCTGGTGGTGGCGAGATTGAATGGAACTCTCTTCTCATTGCTTGCTGTGTACTCCCCTAATGCGGGTCAACGTACTTTTCTCAACTCTCTTCTGGACTCGCATGTCCCTTCCATGATGGGACACTTCCTGATAGCGGGCGACCTTAATGCCCCTCTACATAAGAACCTTGACTGCACCTCCCCGACGGCCTTTCGGACAGACCTGGCACCTGTTGTTGCCGCCCATAATCTACATGACATTTGGCGCTATCTACACTGTGACGAACGCGACTACTCCTTCTTCTCCCCCAGACATAGATCGTTTAGCCGTATTGACTACATACTGGTGAACGACTCACTACTCCCGCTATGCTCTAGAGCTGACATTGGCACTATCACCTGGTCTGACCACGCTCCCCTCTCTCTGACCATCACTGACTCCACTCCACGCCTTCCCAGGGCTCCCTGGAAATTGAACGACTACCTCCTGACCTCCCAGACAACATTAGATACTCTCATGGTTCATCTGTAGGAATATTTTCGAGTGAATGACACATCTGAGATTTCCCCGAAGGGACTTTGGTTCGCCCACAAGGCGGTCATGCGTGGACATTGCCTGAAATTAGCCTCACTTGCCAAACGTAAACGTGAAGAAAGTCTGATCACTCTGCTGGGTGAAGTGAAGTCCCTGGAGGAGGCACTGCGTTCCTCCTCTGAGCGTGCTACTGCTGAAGCTTTGACGCAGGCTCGAACCAAACTTCGGGCTCTTCTTCTTTCTGGAGTAGAACACCAGCTCAAAAAGCTCAAGGCAAACTTCTATGGACTTGGGGATAGGGCTGGATCACTTTTGGCTCGTCGGGTCAAACGTAAAGAGCTGAAGTCTCGTATTTCTTTGCTCACTTCATCTAAGGGAGAACACATTCGCAACCCCATTAAAATAGCAGAACATTTTAGAGACTTTTATCCCACGTTATACAATCTATCTAACGCGTCCTCTACCCCGCAACCTTCCCCCGAGGCCATTACTTCTTTCCTCGCTGGGCTTCGTCTCCCCTCGCTCTCCGGGAACAACTCAGATTCCTGAATAGCCCTTTCTCCTTGGAGGAAGTCCTGGGAGTCATCCGCTCCTCTAAGAAAAGTTCGGCCCCTGGCCCGGATGGCTTCTCTTACTCCTACTATTCTTCTTTCTCCTCTGCTCTTGCTCCACACCTCCTCTCTCTGTTCCGGTTCTGGCAGCGTGAGGGACGCATTAGGCCTGAAGGTTTGACGGAAGCCATTTCGACTATACCCAAACCGGGCAAGGCTCCTTCGGACCTGAGCAACTCTAGGCCAATAGCACTGATTAACTGTGATGTCAAAATTTATTCTAAGCTGCTGGCGGACCGCCTCAAGACTGTAATCCCCTCCCTGATTGCCCTAGACCAGGTGGGCTTTATTCCGGGTCCACAGGGTGAATAATGAGGAGATCACTGCACAGGGGAGGGTCTGTATTCATCACAGGGTGTATAATGAGGAATCAATACAGGGAGGGTAGTATTCATCACAGGTGTATAATGAGGAATCATGTACAGGGGGTCTGTATTCATCACAGTGTGTATAATGAGGAAATCAATATAAAGGGGAGGGTCTGTATTCATCACAGGGTCTATAATGAGGAGATCACTGCACAGGGGAGGGTTTGTATTCATCACAGGGTGTATAATGAGGAGATCACTGTACACGGGAGGGTCTGTATTCATCACAGGGTGTATAATGAGGTTCTCATTGTACAGGGGGCGGGGTCTGTATTCATCACAGGTGTATAATGAGGAGATCACTGTACACGGGAGGGTCTGTATTCATCTCAGGGTGTATAATAAGGAGGTCACTGTACAGGGGGGGTCTGTATTCATCACAGGGTGTATAATGAGGAGATCACTATACAGTGAAGGGTCTGTATTCATCACATGGTGTATAATAAGGAGATCACTATACAGGGGAGGGTGTGCATTCATCACAGGGTGTATAATGAGGTTCTCACTGTACAGGGGGGAGTCTGTATTCATCACAGTGTGTATAATGAGGAGATCACTGTACAGGGGAGGGTCTGTATCATCACAGGTGTAATGAGAGATCACTGTACAGGGAGTCTGTATTATCACAGGGTGTATAATGAGGAGATCACTGTACAGGGGAGGGTCTGTATTAATCACAGGGTGTATAATGAGGTTCTCACTGTACAGGGGGGGAGTCTGTATTCATCACAGTGTGTATAATGAGGAGATCACTGTACAGGGGAGGGTCTGTATTCATCACAGGGAGTATAATGAGGAGATCACTGTGCAGGGGGGGTCTGAATTCATTACAGGATGTATAATGAGGAGATTACTGTACAGGGGAGGGTCTGTATTCATCACAGGGTGTATAATAAGGAGATCACTGTACAGGGGAGGTTCTGTATTCATCACAGGGTGTATAATGAGGGGATCACTGTACAGGGGAGGGTCTGTATTCATCACAGGGTGTAGCATAGGATATTTTTAAAAAAGAGTCGTTTTTTGAGCTGGATGAGCCGGACTGCCCATCACTAAGCTGAAGAGTATGATGTCGTTCTGCAGCGGCTCTGGTGTATGATGAGGTTCTGCGGCAACTGAAGTGTATAATGAGGTTCTGCAGCAGCTGAAGTGCAGCTGTTGCAGAAAATGAAAGGTATTAGGCCACGTGCACACGTTGAGTATTTGATGAGTTTTTTACCTCAGGATTTGTAGCCAAAACCAGGAGTGGATAATTAAATACAGAAGTGGTGCAGGTGTTTCTATTAGACTTTTCCTCTGATTGCTCCACTCCTGGTTTTGTCAACCAATCCTGAGGTAAAAAACTCATCAAATACTCAGCGTGTGCACGTGGCCTAAGGCTGGCTTCACACTACGGCTGTGATCCGTTCAGGTACTTTTACACGCCTCCACTGTTGCTAGCAACAGGTATTCACCGCACGTGCACGCGCACAGTTTTAATGGTGTATACCGATCGCTAATGCCGCATATAGACGCCGCCTTTGCGATGTCCACAGAAGGTATCTGTGTTCCCCGGAAGTGCCGACAGCTCCTGCGGCTTACTTCCTGTTGAATACCTTCCCTGGTTTACACGCCGCTACCACAAAGGAATATGGGCATACATTTTTCGCGCCACAAGTACATAGGCGTGACAGAGTTGTGTATTCATTGACGCTCGTACGCTGATTGGACAACGCAATAGCATCATGATTGGCCAGCCTGCGCAGGAAGGCTGGCTAATACATGACGCCATTGCAAATGTGTAGTGTGAATGGTAAGCTCTTTAAATATGGCGCCCTGTGCAGGGACAGCCAATGGTAACACAGTAGCCCCCCACCAATGATCGCTGATGGGGCGTGGAATCCATGACGCTGTGGCACGCCCCTGTGAAATCACTAGGCGAAGCAACATCCATGCCTGTGCACCGTTTAGACGCCACTACCATGGCAATTGTGCCTTTGTGTTGCCTTCGGTTTTTGAGCACAGCTCAGCAACAGGTATCTGAGTCAACTGCAGGACACAGGAAGACATTTCCCTATTTACACGCCGACATTTCGTAGCAATTTCATAGCAACAGGCATAACTATCCCCAATGCCAGGCAGTTGCTACCTTTCAGTGGAGGCGTGTAAAGGGGCCCTTACACACACAGATTCTGCAGAGATTGTTTGCAGATCTCTGGTTGCAGTGAAATCATGGACACATTTGTACATGGCCACAAAATGTAACAATGTGTCCATGATTTCACTGCAACCAGAGATCTGCAAACAATCTCTGCACAATTATCTGTGTGTGTAACTGGGCCTTATGAGGTTGTATCTTGTAATCTTCAACCTCAATAACGTTGTCCCCGGACACTCACAGTCAGGAACATCGGATCATCAAACAGCTCCGCAGGAAACTCGAAGAAGTGGAAAAAAAAAGTCTAAGAGATAAAGAAAATAGAAATCTTAATACATGAGACTGATGAGACTGGAACATGAGGGAGTGGAGTAAATGGGCGACCTCATCAAAAAACGCACTGTGCCCCTTCTGTATCCGCGTTCTTTTGGTCTGTCCTGTGACCGTCACCTTCACAGCAGGTTTAATGTTGACGCCGAGAAACTGACGTCCCTCAATCACCTGAACTCTGATCTGAAGAAACAGAGACATCACTAATACAGCAGAACTGCCCTCACTATTCTGCTTGTGCAGTCACTGTTTACATACATTACATTACTGATCCTGAGTTACATCCTGTATTATACTCCAGAGCTGCACTCACTATTCTGCTGGTGCAGTCACTGTTTACACACATTACATTACTGATCCTGAGTTACCTCCTGTATTAACCTCCAGAGCGGCATTCACTATTCCGCTGGTGCAGTCAGGCTGCCTTCACATTTGCGTATGTGTCTGCATGCTGATGGCATGCAGACACATACGCTGTGCAAAGCAGGGTCCAAATGATGTGTCCGCAGCGGAGAATGTCCGCCTGCGGACACATCATTGTGCAGGCTGCCAGCCAATCGGCGTTGTCAGGGGGCGGAGATCAGCGCCGGAGATCTCCGCCCCCCGGCCGCCGGTAACCTTCGGGACGGTGTCGGCGGGGAGAACAGCTGATCTGAGAGCTGTTTGAATCTTCCCGCGCCGACACCGAGAGGAGATGTCGGCGCGGGAAGATTCAAACAGCTCTCAGATCAGCTGTTCTCCCCGCCGACATCGCTAGCACATTACCAGCGGCCGGGAGGCGGAGGACAGCAGAGGCTCCAGCTGATCTCCCGGTGGCCGTCGGTGAGCTCCTGTGACATCACCGGCGGCCACCGGGAGATTATTCAATGGGTCCGCAGCGTTCTCCTGCGGTGTCATGCAGAGGACACTGCGGACCCATTGAAGCCAATGCATTTTTTGTGCGCTTGGGGACGCTTGCTGATTGTCCAAGGTCCCCAAACGCACAAAAAAACCCAACATGCTGCGTCCCGGGTGCGGATGCTGGACACCGGAAGCAGCAGATATCGTCCGCATCCGCACCCGAACGCAGCAAACGCAGGCACCATGCGTTCCTATGTTAAACATAGGAACGCAGTGCGCATGCGTTTGACTGCGTATGGGAACGCAGCAATACGCTGCCTTCCCATACGCAAATGTGAAGCCAGCCTCACTGTGTACATACATTACATTACTGATCCTGAGTTACCTCCTGTATTAACCTCCAGAGTTGCACTCACTATTCTGTTGGTGGAGTTACTGTGTACATACATTACATTACTGATCCTGAGTTACCTCCTGTATTAACCTCCAGAGCTGCACTCACTATTCTGCTGCTGCAGTCACTGTGTACATACATTGCATAAATGTACCTTTACACGCCACCACTGTGTGGTAGCAACTGCCTGGCAATGGGGATTTTTGTGCCTGTTGCCTTGAAATTGCTACGAAATGGCGGCGTGTAAATAGGGGAAGTGATTGGGTTTCCTGCAGTTGACTCGGATACCTGTTTCTGAGCCGTGTAAAAAAACCCAAGGCAACACAAAGGCACAATTGCCATGGTAGTGGCGTCTAAACAGGGCACAGGGATTGAATCGCCTAGTGAATTCCCAGGGGCGTGACACAGCCTCATGCATATCGCACCCCATCAGCGATGATTGGTGGGGGCTACTGTGTAACCATTGGCTGTCCCTACACAGGGCGCCATATTTAAAGAGCTATCCATTCACACTCAACAATTGGAATGGCGTCATGTATCAGCCAGCCTTCCTGCGCATGCTGCCCAATCATGACGCTATTACGTTGTCCAATCAGCGTTCTAGCATCACGGATTACACAACTCTGTCACGCCTATGTACTTGTGGCGCAAAAGATGTACGCCCACATTCCCCTACTTATTGCGGCGTGTGAAGGGGCGACGGGATTCAACAGGCAGTTATCCGAAGGATCTGTCGGAACTTCCGGGGCACCACGATACCTTCAGTTGACAACGCAATGGCGGCGTGTATATGCGGCATCGGCGATTGGTATCAACCGTCAAAAACGTGCGCGTGCACGTACGATGGATACCTGTTGCTAGGCACTGTGGCGGCATGTAAAGGTACCCTTACTGATCCTCAATTACCTCCTGTATTATACTCCAGAGCTGCACTCACTATTTATTCTGCATGAAGTTGACAATAATCACCCTCTTCTTTATGGCCTCTCTTAGCAGTTTTGTTCCTGATTCTTTTATGACATCTTGGAGTCATATCTTTATTTACAGATCTTGCTCCCTCTATATTGATTCTTACTTGGAGTCCTGAGCTTTGGTTGACCGTTGTTTTTTGGGTGCCCCCTTCTTCCTCCTGACCTCCCCGACACAGGGGCGACACCTGTGGTTTTCTTGGGAAAGCTAGGCTGCTGTGATCCTGGTGAAGGGATGTCGTATCTACCTCATCTCCAGTGCCAACCTGCTCTTCTGTGTCCTCCTCTATGGCTGGATGTAGAATAAAGTAGACTTTCCTACTAATATATTTTATAAATATATAATCCACTAAGTAAAACATAAATGTATATGTAATTACTATATCTGACCACTAAAGGGAGGGTGCTGTTCATTTACAATTAGCCAGGCTTGTAATTACTATGCTATGTATGACCACTTAAGGCCACTTTACACACACAGATATCTGTGTCCAACTTCTGAACAGATCTCTGGTTGCAGTGAAATCATGGACACATTATTACATTGTACACAGCCACAAAATGGAACAATGTGTCCATGATTTCACTGCAACCAGAGATCTGTTCAGAAGTTGGACACAGATATGTGTGTGTGTAAAGTGGCCTTTAGAGGGCGATGTTCATTTTCATTCCACCAGACATTTAATTACAAAATTTGACAACAAGATGGCACTCTTCATGTACAATCAGCCAGACTTGTAGTTACTGTATCTGACAACTGGAGGGTGCTGTTCATATAGAATTACAACAGCTTTTTAAAGAGGACCTGTCACCAAACCACACATAGTGATCTAATTACAGCACTGGATGCAGCATGTCTGCTGCATCCAGACAAGGGGTCACCCAGCACTTGAGCAGCCCTGTACCCTGAGATAATACAGTTAGAAAACTTGCATGCTCCAGCCACTAAGGAGGTGGCTAGGGGCTGGAGCTGAAGGGCAGATTCACACCCCTGCATGTGTAATCTGCCCACCGCTGCCAATCATTCGTCCCTCTTCTCCAGCATTTAAACAGAGTTTCTTTTCTCTCTCCCAGAAAGTCAGTGTAGCCCCGCCCCCTGAGGGGCGGAGCCAAACAGCAAGTTCTGGGGAAAAAAAACCCTCTGTTTAAATGCTGCTGAAGAGGGAGAGAATGATTGGCAGCGGTGGGCAGAATAAACATGCAGAGGGTGTGAATCTGCCCTTGGCTGCAGCCCCTAGCCTCCTCCTTAGTGGCTGGAGCATGTAAGTTTTCTAACTGTATTATCTTGCGGTACAGGGCTGCTCAAGTGCTGGGGACCCCTTGTCTGGATGCTGCAGACATGCTGCATCCAGTGCTGTAATTAGATCACCATGCCTGGTTTGGTGACAGGTCCTCTTTAAGTGAAAAAGAAGTTCAGCAGGTGGGAAGAAGAAGTGACTCAATCTGATAACATGTTATGGATTAGACAAGTAAAAGACTGATATCACTGCAGGCAGGGAGCATCTCCTCTGTGAGTAAATAATTAAATTAGCAAGGAGTATCTGAGGTTTGTATGATGAGGTCTGCAGCAGCTGAGGGGTATGATGAGGTTCTGAAGCATCTGAGGGGTATAATGAGGTTCTGGTGTGTATGATGAGGATCTGCAGCAGCTAAGGGGTATTATGAGTTTCTGCAGCAGCTGTGTGTATGATGAGGTTCTGCTGCAGCTGATGTCTATAATAAGGTTCTGCAGCAGCTAAGGTGTATGATGAGGTTCTGCAGCAGTTGAGGTGTATGATGAGGTTCTGCAGCAGCTGAAGTGTACAATGAAGTTCTGCAGCAGCTTATGTGTATGATGAGGTTCTGCAGCATCTTAGGGTACCGGCACACGTGGCGACAGTACCGCCGATTTATATCAGATTATGTCTGCTCTTCCACCCGGTAGGTGCTCAGAAAAAAATTAGAATATGTAGAGATAATATTCTGGCACACTATATTACTATAAGTAATATTTCAATTAAGGTAAATGAAGTCTCAATGAGTTCACAAAATGTATTGTTGCCTTCTTTTACAAGGAAAGAGAATTCATATTTTCAACGTTTCGGCTAAAATAGCCTTGTTCACGAGATTCTTTCATCATTGATCATAAAATAAAGCATACAGAGAGTAGTCAGAATTAAGTAATGAATACATAAATTACTCAATAATCATGTGACACATTGTTACATCATAAATAAACATAACCAAATGAATATAAATCTATATGAAAAATATATATCAACGTATGATAAGATGTGTATCCTGTCTCTTTCATTATCCAATAATGTATTACAATTAATAAAATAAGGAAAATAATTACCTCTAATTGTACCTTTACACGCCGCTACCAAAAGTAGAAACCACCGGGTGTTGGAGACAATTGTACCTTTTACCTTCAAAACACCGCGAGGTTGCGGTGTGTAATTCAGGTAGCACCTTCGTGTCTCTTTGGACACCTGTCTTTCAGCCTTGCTTAAGAACAAGCAGGTATAAACCCTATGGTAGCAGCGTGTAATCGGGGCACAGGTACGGTATTTGAGTCCCTGGGGCGTGCCACAGCATCATGTATACCACGCCCCATCAGCTATCATTGGTGGGGACTACTGTGTACCCATTGGCTGTCCCTGTACAGGGCGGCATATTTAACTAGATGACCAGTCACTACACATTTGCTATAGCGTCATGTGTTAGCCAGCCTCCCTGCGCTGGCTGGCCAATCATGATGTTATTGCATTGTCCAATCACCGTACGAGCGTCGCGTAATACACAACTCTGTCACGCCTATGTGTTGTCCCTGCTGCCCCAGGTCCGCCCATATTCCCTTGTAGTAGCGGCGTGTAAATGAGGGAAGGTGCTCCACAGAAGGTAACCCGCGGCACTCGTCGGCACTTCCGGGGATCGAAAGTACCTTCTGTGGAGCACCTTGTAGCGGCATGTAAATGCGGCATCAGGTACCGTTAGGAACCGTTGAAACGCGCGCGTGCACATGCGACACTTGGTAGTTTCTAACTTTCGGTAGCGGCGTGTAAAGGTACCATAAAGGTTAAATGCACACTATAGAGGAAAAGGAGCAAATGTTTCAGGTTCCCTCTAGTGGTGAAAAAAGGCTAAAGAAAAAATAATGGATAAATCCTTATAAGAAAATGCATAGAATAGCCCTATAGGTGAATTCAGTATGACTACATACTTAATATAATTCAACATCACTATAGTGAAAGGATAAGTGATCTATTATACGTAGTAATATGCCAAAAAGTATTAATCATTTCATAGGCACTATAAGCCTATATAGTATTTTCATGGATCTACACCCTTCTATAAGTAAATGGCAATACTTACTAAGACACCTATATGGCTGTGAAGCGGTTCGGAATAGGACTACAAAGAGTTAAGCCTTAGGCCACCAGAACCTAAAGCCCAAGATATATACAAAGAAATGCTGTGAAGCCGTGGTATCAATAAAAACCCCTATGATGAACGATTTACTTTACCTTGCGGTGAATATGTGCAACGCTTGGAAGGCTGTGCGGTGCTTAGCGGTGGGCACCGCCATCTTAATACCATGTGACCCGAGAACGTGTGACGTGATCGCGTTTGCGCGCATGCGCAGTGACATGGATGCGTGTGTCCGGAGAGCGCCGGAAAAACCCAATCTCTGGCCAGGCTTTGCATAACATCAAGGTCCTGGACAGAACCAGGATGCCGGCGGATCATTTGTACAATTGCAGGGGGAGTGCAAGCTATGATTCTGGAATCTAAAACAAAGAATAATAATGCGTGTTACCATTGAGATATCAAACTAATGCACACATGAGAATATACATGAAATATGCTAAACAAATAGTATTACAATAGATATGCTGAATATCACAATATGGAAGCAAGGCTATGTCAACCAGATCCCCCTGTAAAAGAAAAACGGAAATATACACATACAGCTGTATATGAAGGGAACATAAAGAATATAGAGAGTCAAGGGATTCAAAAAAGAAATTAATGACCTATCTTGTTTATTTAATATTGGTCTAAGTAAATGAATATGTAAGGCTACGTTCACACATTGCGTATTTTTACGCGCGCGTATTTTTACGCGCGTAAAAATACGCGACTGCGTTTTTTTACGCGCGTATTTCCAGTGCTTATAATGGGCCTATGGAAAATACGCGCGTAAAAAACTGCAAAGAATTGACATGTTCATTCTTTTTACGCGCGTATTTTTACGCTGCGTAAAAATACGCGATGTGTGAATGGCAAAAGTGAATGCCCATTGACTTTGCTGGGAAATACAGATGCACATTCTTCTGGAGAAAATACGCGCGTAAAAATACGCGTCAAAATACGCGATGTGTGAACGCAGCCTTACTTCATATTCTCTATTGAGACCCCTTGGCTCTAGTGTCTCCAATACATAGATCCAGTAGCTCTCGTGTTCTTTCAGTCTCTTGACCCTGTCACCCCCACGTCTTGCTTGGGGCACATGGTCAATAACCTGATATTTAAGTTGAGACACGTTATGCCCACATGAATTAAAATGTGCAGGTATGGGTAATAGGTTTCTCTTACACCTGATGGTGGATTTATGTTGACTGATGCGGTCCCAGATATGTAGGGTAGTCTCACCCACATATCCGAGACCGCATGGACATTTAATAAAATAGATCACATATGATGAGTCACATGTGAAAAAATGCCGTATGGGAAATCTTTTACCTGAGCGAGGGTGATAAAAGTAGACGTGGGGGTGACAGGGTCAAGAGACTGAAAGAACGCGAGAGCTACTGGATCCATGTATTGGATTCAGCACATTTATTGTAATACTATTTGTTTAGTATATTTCATGTATATTCTCATGTGTGCATTAGTTTGATATCTCAATGGTAACACGCATTATTATTCTTTGTTTTAGATTCCAGAATCATAGCTTGGTAAAGTAAATCGTTCATCATAGGGGTTTTTATTCATACCACGGCTTCACAGTATTTCTTTGTATATATCTTAGGCTTCAGGTTCTGGTGGCCTAAGGCTTAACTCTTCATAGTCCTATTCCGGACCGCTTCACAGCCATATAGGTGTCTTAGTAAGTATTGCCATTTACTTATAGAAGGGTGTAGATCCATGAAAATACTATATAGGCTTATAGTGCCTATGAAATGATTAATACTTTTTGGCATATTACTCGTATAATAGATCACTTATCCTTTCACTATAGTGATGTTGAATTATATTAAGTACGTAGTCATACTGAATTCACCTATAGGGCTATTCTATGCATTTTCTTATAAGGATTTATCCATTATTTTTTCTTTAGCCTTTTTTCACCACTAGAGGGAACCTGAAACATTTGCTCCTTTTTCTCTATAGTGTGCATTTAACCCTTAGAGGTAATTATTTTCCTTATTTTAATAATTGTAATACATTATTGGATAATGAAAGAGACAGGATACACATCTTATCATACGTTGATATATATTTTTCATATAGATTTACATTCATTTGGTTATGTTTATTTATGATGTAACAATGTGTCACATGATTATTGAGTAATTTATGTATTCATTACTTAATTCTGACTACTCTCTGTATGCTTTATTTTATGATCAATGATGAAAGAATCTCGTGAACAAGGCTATTTTAGCCGAAACGCTGAAAATATGAATTCTCTTTCCTTGTAAAAGAAGGCAACAGTACCGCCGATTTGTTAGGAGATGCAGGGGCGTGGCCTATCGGCACCAATATCGCCCCTGCATCGCCTAATGTAATTAGGCAATGGCGACGCCTTTCACTGGTCACCTGGTTTCAGAGCAGTGCTCTGAAACGAGGCAGCTGATCTGGGGCGATGTGTACACATCACCCCATGTAAACGTCTGCCGGCAACCTGACAGGTATTATTGCATCACTGCTGGGGTTTTGAGACACCCCGGCGGCGATGCCGCCTGCCAGCTCGTTGGTGCATCGCCAGAGGTGTCTCCCCATGTAAACAGGGGGCGGGACGCTCAGGCCCGGCGTCAGCACACGGCGCACCCGGGCAAGTGCCGGGGCCCGACTGCTTGGAGGGGGCCCACCGTCCCCTGAGGGCTAGGGTCACACTTGCATTGTGACCCTAGTCTGCGACGCAAGTATTGTCTGCTGCAGAGCAAAGCGTTTAATGCTATGCGCTGCCAGCAAGGGAGCCCATAGAAACCCGATATTTACATTGGCAACCAGTGGTTGGCAAGGTAAACACCGGGTTTCTATGGGCTCAGTTGCTGGCAGCGCATAGCATTAAACACTATGAGTTGCAGCCGAAAATACTTGCATCAGGCTAGGGTCACAATGCAAGTGTGACCCTAGCCTCAGGGGCCCCTGAGCACATTGCCCCCACAGCCAGGGCCATATCCAGGGGGCAGCTGGGGGGTCATTTTCGGCCTCCTGCAGCACCTGAGGTCTCCCTCCTCCCCCTCCACGGGAGCCGACAGAGCTGCACACTCTGGGCTCAGGCTGACAGGACCTGTGATGATGTCACATGGAGGGGAGGAGTCAGGGGTCACATGATCAGCTCCTCAGTATATGCAGGACTCTGCTGTGCTGCCCATCATGATGCTCAATTAGGTGGGTGAAGTTTGTGTGGGGTCAGGAGGGATTTGCAGTGGGAATGTAGCAGAGACGAGTGTGTACTAGGTGTATGGCAATTAGGCGAAGTTTGTGTGGGGTCAGGAGGGATTTGCAGTGTGAATGTAGCAGAGGCGAGTGTGTACTAGGTGTATGGCAATTAGGTGAAGTTTGTGTGGGGTCAGGAGGGATTTGCAGTGTGAATGTAGCAGAGGCGAGTGTGTACTAGGTGTATGGCAATTAGGTGAAGTTTGTGTGGGGTCAGGAGGGATTTGCATTGTGAATGTAACAGAGGTGAGTGTGTACTAGGTGTATGGCAGTTAGGTGAAGTTTGTGTGGGGTCAGGAGGGATTTACAGTGTGATTGTAGCAGAGGCGAGTGTGTCCTAGGTGTATGGCAATTAGGTGAAGTTTGTGTGGGGTCAGGAGGGATTTACAGTGTGATTGTAGCAGAGGCGAGCGTGTACTAGGTGTATGGCAATTAGGTGAAGTTTGTGTGAGGTCAGGAGGGATTTACAGTGTGATTGTAGCAGAGGCGAGTGTGTACTAGGTGTATGAAGCGGAGCCGTGTGTGTACGAGGTGTATGGAGTGGAGCCGAGTGGGTACTAGGTGTATGGAGCGGAGCCACGTGCGTACGAGGTGTATGGAGCAGAGCCGCGTGCGTACGAGGTGTATGGAGCAGAGCCGCGTGCGTACGAGGTGTATGGAGCAGAGCCGCGTGCGTACGAGGTGTATGGAGCAGAGCCGCGTCCGTACGAGGTGTATGGAGCAGAGCCGCATACGTACGAGGTGTATGGAGCAGAGCCGCGTGTGTACGAGGTATGTGTACCTGTGGTAGCCCCCCGCGGATTCCGCTCCTATAGTCCCAGCCACCTTTGCCAGCAGCATTCTTCTCCAGAGTGTCTTCTGCCGCTGTCTGCATTCTGCAGCTCAGCATGGAGGGGCACGATGTTGTCACCACTGTACTGATATGTGCAGAGCGACCGGAGGAGACCAAAGCGGCGAGAAGAGAGGTGAGGAGAAAGAGAGATCCGGACGGCCAGACACTCAGCTTGGCTGCGGTGCCACCCATATGGCAGTGTGGCTCCATTGAGCTGCTTGCATTATTTGTGCGCTTCAGGATGCTTGCGTATATACTAAGCATCCTCAGATGCACAAAAATGCAACATTTTGCATTTGAAGGGTATTTTCAAAAAGCGCAAGGGAACGCAAATGCATTTTAGCCCGCTCCTAACAACGTGTAATATACTCACTGTCAGAAACAGCTCTTACTGGTTTCGGCAGTCACTGTTCCTGTAAGGCTGCCTTCACATAGGCGTTTTTTTCTTAAATGTGGCAGTTGCGGTAAAAAAAAACAGCATCTGCCGCATTTTACGCCTAGCGGCTGCACTTGCTACCCATTTGCGGGCATATATATGTATATATATATATATATATATATATATATATATATATATGTCCGCGATATGTACTAAAGGGGGCTCACTGAGACCTTTTCGCCCGGGGCCAACAGAAACCTGGAGCCGGCCCTGGGGACGCTGGCGGGGCACCAAAACCGTGCGCACTCCCGCCAGTCGCCGCCGACATCTCCGGCGAGGTGTCACCGTGTGACGGGCCCCTTAGGTGTAAGGCCATGTGCACACGCTGAGTATTTGATGAGTTTTTTACCTCAGGATCCACACAGAGGGTGAGAAAAAAGAGAGAGTAAAAGACGGTTCACAGACACCTACAAACATGATAAACTCATAGAAGACAACAGGAAGGCAAGTTCTCTCACCTAGCAGGGTGGACTCCAGCTCCTCTCAGACTGGTTGAACTGTGTGCCTGGTTCTGTATATAGCCTGGACTTGCTGTATCAACTACAGACTACAGTAAAGGTAAAGAACTGCAAAAGGCTGTCTGTTGTGCTTCGTTTCTCCTGCATTCTCACATTGCTCCTCTACTACAACCACCATCATCCACTCTCTACACCTCAAGGATCTGCCCCATGCTGAAGGGGGTATTCTACCTCACTGCTACAACATCTGACCTTTGAGGCTCTTCATGCAGTGGCAGCCACCTAGTGGCCACAACAACTTCAACTGCTGTCACGAACATTCTTTTCCTTTTTGATTACTTTACTCTACCGTATTTTGTTTTATGTGAGCCGGGGCTACAGCTCTGGACACAGTCACCATGATCCAGACCGCTGGCCCAGTTGCTGAGTACCCCTGACCTTTGTGTCCAACAGGTGTGATTGTAACCCCTGCACCTGTTGTTGTTATGCCCCTGCATAAATCCATGTGCTTGCCGATGAAACATTCATGTACGTAAAAACTATAAAATACTGCCAACCACCCCTCCCAAAACACATGGATAGCTCTCTGCAAGATATGGAAGAAATCTGACAAAAAAACTGTTGCAATTGTGCCGCCGAAGTTACGGCAACATGAAGTGTCTATGAGAAGGAAGTGAACTCACTCACACAAATGGGGACGCGGGCCTACCCAGACTAGGGAAGGGCAGTGACCGGGGTATGTGGCAGCTGAGCATGGGCGAGAGGTGTAACACGCATCAGGACTACTAGACACCGCACAACTTCAGGTATGAAATGTAAAGTTTACTAAAAGATAAATTTCAAGGACAAAGTCACAAAGCACAAGGCAAAAGGGAGAAGAGCAGGACATCAACAGGAAAATGTCATCTCATTGTGGCATGGCAGAGAGGCCATCTCGGATTGGCGTCTTCTGGCATGGGCATAACAGGAGGACCTTAGATACAGGCCTCAGGCATAGCATTCTCACAGCAGGGGAACATCCAACACCGACCTCCAGTAGACGTCATCAGGACACAGATCCCGGACAGGGATCATGAGACACTATTCATCGAGCGACGCTCCGGACATAAGCCAGAAGTCATCAGATATGGCTCCAGATATTGGTCATCAGGCACGGTTCCTGCAATGAGCGTCGGACACCGGGCACAGCTCAGGGCAGAGGGCATCAGACACCGGGCACAACTTAGAGTAGAGGGCGTCAGATACCGGGCACAGCTTCGGGCAGAGGGCGTCACACATTGGGCATGGTTCCTGGCAAAGGTCATCAGATACTGGGTACAGTTCCTGGCAAAGGCCAGACACAGCTTCGGGCAGAGGACACCAGACACAATTCTGGGCATAAGTCAGACACCAGACACTGGCTGGAATAGAAAGTAGCAGGATGGTGTAGGCATGTGTGGAGCCCCTCTGGCTAGGCACCACAGGGAAGTATTACACTGTGACAATAAATGTGTTTTTCCCTGTAAGTTATCGGTTCAGGGTTTAACCTTTGGAGTCTGTACTTACACACACTTAGGACTAGGCCACTTAGAATAGGGGGACTGGTTATTTAGTAGGTCCCAAAAGGGGGTGGAGCCTAGGCTAGAGTGAGAGAAGCAGGAAGTTAGTGAGAGAAGATAGTGGAGATAGTGTTGGGAAAGCAGTCATGAAGGACAGGCCTGACAGCACAGCCAACAGGAGGGAGCCCCATTTTTAAGTGGGGGCCCAGGGCAGCAGGCAACGGGCCAGGACTGGTTGGAGCCAGCTGGTCGTGTTTAGGGAACACCGGTAACGCAGGAAGCTGCAGCAGATAGAAGTTCAGCTCTATCTGCAGACTGACGAGCTGCAGGCCCATAGAAACCGGGTTGCTGACAGCACCACAAGGTACCTCTCCCCTCAGGACCACAAATAGATCCTAGACCACAGGAGTAACGGTCTGAGTACCGGTGACGGGTGAAGTAACCGGCCACGTCTGAACCAGTAAAGGAGAACTGTGCCCCAGCGTGAGAGATCAGGGGACTTGGTGGGGGAGCTCTGCGAGGGTGGTAGAACTAGGAAGAAGGAAGGAGACCCTGAAAGACAAAGAACACAAAAATCTAAAGACTCCATAGGGGGGACCCTGAGCTGGCAACATCCACCCTGTAAACCAAGCTGTACCGTGTTACGTTTTACCATCTGCCGGTACCGAGTAAAGTGGATTAAACTTGAACTGGTTTCCGTTATTCTTGCCGCCAGTGCCCAGAGGGCTCAGTATCACCAGCAGCTCAGCAGAGGGGTAAGAACTGCAACACCATCATCACCTTTACTGCCCTCTCTCACCATCTTCCTTCACCGCTGCCCTGGGGTAATAGCTCCACCTGTAGGGAGCTGGACTATTCTCTGCTGCACCCACCATCACCTCAGCGGCCGGCTTCCAGCGCCATTACCATTTTACCGGGAACTACAGATACCCTGTAAATACTCCCTTCTCCCTCGCCATCTACGAAATGATAACCAGGGACACGGAATTGGGATCCCGTCCACCCGTGACTCCTTATTCAAGTCATCAGCCCCGATGTCTGAGTACCCCTAGCCCTGGCCACATCATTTTCTGGCGTCACGAACAGGATAGAACCACCCTGGTGCAACCAGGTAAAGTGTGCCCAAAAGACTTTATTTTATTGAGCGTTTGTGTGGCCGTCATTACATTGCCTCAGGAATTACAACTGCGCCATTGCGAAGGAAAAGAGCGGGAAGATAAGCCTGCCCCTTTGTTCTGCTGAGGAGTGAAGAGAATAGTGGCGGGTCAGGAGATGTAAAGAGACTATGTGCTGGCCCAGGGGCGTGCCTCGGTCCCTCAGCATAGATGGGCCAAGAAAGAGACGCCAAAGTGTCTCCCCGCCCCCTTACTATCAAATACCCAAGGGGGCGGGGCGAGCACCGTACCGGAGGATCCAGCAAACATGGAGCCCGGAAGAGAGGAGACCGCCGAACCGGAAAGCCTGATCTGGTTCTCCGAAGAACCTGACCTGACAGGGAAGGAGGACCGAGAGGAAAGAACAGCTGGCGGCGCAGAGGTTTCCGGGCCCTGGGAGGTATGGTGGGCATGGTGGGCCGTTCACCTGGAACAGCAACAAAACCGGGTCGGTATGGAGATGAAGCGATATGAATACCAGCCTCCAGCCCCGACCCCGCACTCCTAGCAACCAGTCGGGAGGCACCAGTTCCAGGATGACATGAAAGGGAACGTCATCATCTACAAACGCCATACAGGACTCCGGGGTTGGTATACGATCTGGGTTGGCAGAGGCGAAGAGTGATGAAATAAACCAGGTATCGTATATCAATGTAAATAGTTGAGTTTACTGCCTTTTCTTTTGCAGCACTATTATAGTGTGTATTGTTTTATTGTATGCTAGTATATGAAACAAGTATAGAGCAGGTAAAATCCGGTACACAATAGTGAAGAGGGTGGAATGGGCGTAAGGAGCTGTGCAGGGAGAGTAAAATCTTTGCCAACCCGGTTACCCCATGGCCAGGAGGCCTACAGTACTTATAGCCAAAAGAGACCCCTTTCAGTACCAAAGACTCCTACGCCGTAGCACCAATGGTTAATGTTTGTGTGTATTGTGACTTTAACTGCCTACAGAGATTTTACTGGTCTGCTGGACTGTGCAAATGTGAACTTTTATGCAAAAACCTGATTGAACTTTAAATCATAGACTTGAAACCCGATCCCTGTTGGACCGATGTGGACTAAAATGTTAATAGTGGTTATTGCAACGTTACAAGAAATGCACCCCCCCGACGGGAAGAATCCAAGTATACCTGTTGTTATTAAAAGTGTTTTATGGTTTGTTATGCATATGAAAAATGCCAACTTACACCTGGTTTGGTTTAACACCCGTGGACGGGTATGTTTCACCAAGGGGGGGTGTGGCGCCCCTCTGGCTAGGCACCACAGGGAAGTATTACACTGTGACAATAAATGTGTTTTTCCCTGTAACTTATCAGTTCAGGGTTTACCCTGTGGAGTCTGTACTTACACACACTAAGGACTAGGCCACTTAGAATAGGGGGGACTAGTTATTTAGTAGGTCCCAAAAGGGGGTGGAGCCTAGGCTAGAGTGAGAGAAGCAGGAACGTTAGTGAGAGAAGATAGTGGAGACAGTGTTGGGAAGGAAGTCAGGAAGGACAGTCCTGACAGCACAGCCAACAGGAGGGAGCCCCATCTTAGTGGGGGCCAGGACAGAGGCAGGACTGGTTGGAGCGAGCTGGTCGTGTTGAGGGAACACCGGTAACGCAGGAAGCTGAGGCAGATAGAAGTTCAGCTCAATCTGCAGACTGACGAGCTGCAGGCCCATAGAAACCGGGTTGCTGACAGCACAGATACCTCTCCCCTCAGGACCACAAATAAATTCTAGACCATAGGAGTAACGGTCCGAGTACCGGTGGCGGGTGAAGTAACCGACCACGTCTGAACCCTTAAAGGAGAACTGTGCACCAGCGTGAGAGATCAGGGGACAGGTGGGGGAGCTCTGCGAGGGTGGTAGAACTAGGAAGAAGGAAGGTGATCCTGAAAGACAAAGAACGCAAACATCTAGAGACTCCATAGGGGGGACCCTGAGCTGGCAATATCCACCCTGTAAACCATGCTGTACCGCGTTACGTTTTACCATCTGTCGTTACCAAGTAAAGTGGAGTTAAACTTGAACTGGTTTCCGTTATTCTTCCCGCCGGTGCCCGAAGGGCTCAGTATCACCAGCAGCTCAGCAGAGGGGTAAGAACTGCAACACCATCATCACCATTGCTACCCTCCCTCACAGGGGCTGGCTGGCCACTCTAACTCCGGGTGGCAGTTTTGTTTTGCCAGCCCTTAGGTGAGGACCGGGGGGGTGCTGTCAGACTTTTGGGATGCTGCTATCGTGGTGCTATCGCTGGTCACTCACTGTGTAACCCGCCGTGTCTGCTGCTGTATCATAGCGCCGGCCGCAGGGCGCCGCGTCTGCTGTACTTTTACAGCGCCAGCCAAAAAGCGCCGCCGGCCGGTCCATTTCTGTGAGGAGCGGCCCTAGATGAGGGCTATACCACCAGCCTAGGGGGCACTTGCCCCCCTGCCACCTGGGCCAGTCCACCCCTGCTCCCTCACCATCTTCCTTCACCGCGGCCCTGAGGTAATAGCTCCACCTGTAGGGAGCTGGACTATTCTCTGCTGCACCCACCATCACCTCAGCGGCCGGCTTGCAGCGCTGTTACCAATTTACCGGGAACTACAGCTGGCATCACGATCCCCTGTAAATACTCACTTCTCCGCCACCATCTACCCAAATGATAACCAGGTCACGGAACCGGGTTCCCGTCCACCCACGACTACCTATTCAAGTCATCAGCCCTGGTGTCCGAGTACCCCTAGCCCTGGCCACATCACATGGCAGGTGTAGACCGGAGCTGGGTGATGCAGGCATGGCCTGGAGCACAGTAGTGCAGACACAGCTGGTACACTGGACTCCAAGTTCAAGAGACGAACAAGGGTTTATTCACATGAAACAGCAGGGCTTCATGTACAAGCAGTGGCATATTGCCAATGGCAGCAGACCACGCAGCTGTGGCACCCCTTGGTCCTATTGCCACAGTGTCATTATTGCCCCCGGGTGATAATGTTACACTTGAGAGCAACAGAAGGGTATTCACACCAGGTAAGAACCGCACACAACACCTTCTGCCTCCAGGCCACAAGGGGGAGACCTAAACCCCGGTTCAGGGTGAGCTCCCTTATAAATTCTGGTTTGTGGTGGAGCTAGTTAGTTCAGTTCCTAGGAGGACTGAGGAAGACATCCTAGTGGACTGGAGGCTGCCTTAAGCTCGTCCTAGAATTGCTAATGTAGAGCCCCGCTAGTCAGCGCGCTACAAAAGGGTACTGCACCCCTAACAGAAGGTGCAGTATGCTTTGTCTTGGTAGGGGGTAAGAGAAGACTGAAGCTCCATACCACAAACACACCCCTAGCGATAGGGGACCAATCAGACAGCCTGTTACTAGGGTAACTGGTCCCCGTGAGTGGAGAAAGTAGGTTATAAAGTGAATGGGGAAAGCAGGAAAGAGTGAGTTGAAGAACAGCAGAGGAGAGTGTGAGGAGAATCCAGCAGAACAACGGAGGAGAAGTAACAGGGAGGGCACCTCAACCTGGTGACCCAGAAAAGAAAAGGGCAGACAGAGGTTTACCAAATACCCTTCCCCAAGTCCGAAGCGGGGTACCGGCTCCGACGTGGATCAGAGGTCCATCCCTAAACCGCAAATTACCGGCGTGGTCGATGTCTTCTTAGGAGCACGATCCAACTGCCCTAAACCAAGCACGGTTTCCACCAGAAGGAGCCTGGTAGTAAACGGGATTTGTGCAGGGCAGCGCAGAGAAAGGACAGACAAAGTTGATAGAGAAGGAACATCACTGGAGCTTCAGAGGGACATTGCCTACTGTCAGGACCACCCGATCCACTACCCTGACTGAAACAACTGATTACCCTGTAAGCTGCAGATTACCGGAGTAAAGTACCCGTTCAGAGTGAACAAGTATCTGTGTTTTTTTCTTGGTGAACGGAGGTAAATCTGCACTGTGAATCAAAGACTGCGCTTCTCTATTCCAGTGCAACACCGCAACGACTGCGCTGCCCTATACCATCATACCTACCCTACAGCCACGGGGAACCCGCTCTTCCTGTTGAGAGCTACAACATCTTGCTGCCGCCAATCCTGCAGAGGTACCAGCAGCGCCGGTGCCATCACCGGACCTACAGGTGGGGTCACAATTTCCTTTATTTTATTCCCCCCCCCTTTTTATTGTCTGCTCAAGGGCACGGACTTGGGCTCCGACCACCCATGACATCCCCGCACCAGTACACCCGAGATCCGAGTACCCCAGACCCTTGGCATCAGACACTAACTCAGCGAGAGACCTAAAGCAAGGGTCTGAGGAAGTGGAAGGAGCCTGGGAGCGGACCAACCCTGTGCTCACCCCAGAGGAACAGCACCACAGAACGGACACCAGAGTCCGAGGCTGTCCAGGGCCTAACGACCCAGCAGCCAATACCGGAAGGTGGGGGATTCCAAGTTTCCCAGCCACACTGTGCCCGGAGGCAAAGCAATGCATAGAGCCCAAGAGCAGCCGCCTGAGACTTGGGGCTGATAAAGAACTCGGGGTGCTTGTCATATGGCAACCAACAGCAGTGAGAGAGGGCCAGCAGGATAGCTTAAGCAGCAGCAGAAGCCTATATAAAGAGCGCAGCAAGGAGGCCTCAGAACTTGCTGGGTGAGGAGGACCTGGAGTTGCTTTCAAGTGCGAGGACTCAGTGTAACATCCACCGGAATTACAGCTACACCAGTAAAAGGACTGAGGAACCAACAAACTGTGATGGTACCTTTACACGCAGCTACAAGTAACAGGTTTTCCACAGGTAACTTACTGGTTGCAGTGAAATCATGGAGACATGGTCCTATCTTGTTGCTGTGTACAAATGGAACTATGTCTCCATGATTTCACTGCAACCAGTAAGTTACCTGTGGAAAACCTGTTACTTGTAGCTGTGTGTAAAGGTACCATGAGTCTGTCTGTTGCTTTGCACCCGTCATCCTGCACCCTACACCCTTACTACATCCACTGCCCCGGGATCCGCTCCAACCATCGGGAGCCGCTCCATTCCAGCTGCCCGTCCATCATCTCTGGAGGTTCTGCAGCAGCAGTGGCCACTAATAGCCACATACCACAGGTGGCTTCACGAATAACTCCCTTAATCACCACCCTTCTCCCTACCACGTCAGAAGAGTTTCCTCTTTTTAAAGCTGAACCCAGGGTCACAGAGCCAGGTCTCGACCCCCGTGACTCCCCAGAACTGTACGTTAGCCTGGTCTCAAGTACTCCACGGCCATGGGGCCCGTCACAGCCACTATGGAGCCCATGAGTCAAAAGTGCCCGGTATCAGCACCAGCCACCTCCCCCCCGCTGCCTATCATTGCACTTTCAGTTGACTACAGTAACAATACAGTTGAATGCTAAGCGGTCCAATGATTTTTATGTACACCCCTGGGTGCAAGTCACTGCAGGGCTTCACATACAAGACAGGGAAGCTGGTGACATGCCCACTCCAGGGCCGGGGAAGACTCGGGAACCGGGTGGTTAGTTGTTCTTCTTCACCTCTTTTCGGTTCTTTTCACGGGGACAGATGGGAGCCAAGACCCGGTCTCGTGACCCTGGTGGTGTCATTTTAATAGACGGGATAGAAATCAGGGAAAGTCTGAGGGGATAAAGGGGTATTCGTGACGCCACCTACGGTATGCGACCAGGGCGCCCGCCGCTGCTTCAGAACCTCTGGGGATGGTAACCGGCAGCTTAGATGGTTTTGCTCCCCGCAGGTGGAGCACGGTTCCGAGGGCAGCAGGATGGAGGAGTTAGTTCGTACCTTGGCAGATATTCACTGGGACGTCAATACCATGATTTCTCATGCGGCCTCTGCGGCCGGTGGTCGCCGCTAATAAAAGTCTCACACACCACAGCTGGAGTTCTGTTACCTTTACTCAGTTCTTTCAACACTGCCGCCAGGTACATCCCTTGCCAAACTCCGGTTCAACGCTGTCTCCAGAACCAGGTCAGTGCAGTCAAGCCACGGTCCGTGCCCTTTCCTGTCCTCTCCTCTCTAAGGATTCCTGTATCTGGTGGTCTCTCTCTCTCAGTGCTATAAGGGGTAGTTCTCTTATGAGGTGAGCGTGGCATCGCTCTGCCCCCCGGCTCTCAGCGCCCTCCACAGCACAGAGCTCAAGTACCGGCAGCCACGAGTGCTTGTTTGCGACCCCACTTCCGGGGCACTGCTCTACAGTTCGGCCGCCTTCCCCAAGTTGTGTCGGGTGTTTGGCCACAGCTCCCATTAGAAGTTTGGGGCCTCCGGTTCAACGGCTCAGGTGTACAGCTTCCGCACTGTGTTCAGGGCCGGGTCCCTGTCCACCAGCCCCTCTCTTTCGTCAGATTAGGACGTACGGGGATCGACGTCTCTTGCGCACCCCAAGGGCTCTTGTCTTCTCCCACGTGTCGGCTTTTCCCTCCCCTAGTGTAGAAACATAATCAGGTTCATTAATATTTACTTCAAATATTGGGTATAATTATTAAATATTAATTTATTTATTGATATGCTGATACATTACATAATTCTGACATGGGAAATTGCATACAAGCAAGTAGAAGTATACGATATGGCCATACATAGCTGTAACACGTACAGGCTATACATATAAGATTGCATCATCCCAGAATTGTCTAGAAGTAACACATAGTATAGTCTAGGTTCCCATATATAGTCACACATGTGTTAATGTCACTCTATAAGAAAGACCCATACCATGAGATGTGGGCAGCACACCTTCTCCTGGGAGCTTCCCTGCAGGGGACGGTTGCACTCCATGCTGACCATCGGAGACAACGTAACAGGTTTATCATGAAGGACAAGAACCGATCAGAAGCCTTGGTGAGATGAATGACCCAATACCCATGGATCGCCACAAAGAAGAATACATAGAATATCTTTTTGTAACTATTTGAACATTATACTTTAATAAGTTTAATTATTGGCTATTTTAATACCAATTAAACTAAGAAGATAATTTTTATATATATTTTTCCGTCTTTTCTCAATAATTCGCACTTGATGATAATTATACACATATAGCGGTATTTAACATTGGCGAGCCTCCAGTCGCCTCTGATGTGATTTTTTGACGGACATTCTTGTTTTTTCATTTCATTTTTTTTTTCTCTTCTTTTGTGCTATTTTTGGTCCATAGTCCTTTTAATTGTGCAAAGGGGGGAAGAGTGTTGGTTTGTTTATACAACTGTTTGCACAAATTCAGGACTTTGACAAGTGGCAAGACCGTCATAAATCTTCAGAGCAGGGAACCAAGTAAAGAAGTGTGAGTTCTGTTTGGAACTGCAACAGCGAAATCGGATGAGTTTTTTTTAATCTTCTGAAGTAAGGACTATATGTGTAAACGTGCGTGTTTTAAAGAGTGAGGAAGAGACGAATACAAGTGCCAGAAGTAAGACGTGCCTGCAAGAAAGTCACAGACAAGCGACAAGCAGGATCCTTTTTAAGGTAAGACAATGGATCTAATAATTTCATATGCAAAGCATAGTGACTTAGTTTTTAGTTCTGTAGATAGTCCTGATTTACGAAATATATGGCTAAAATTGTATGCAGAATGTCAGTTTGCAAATGTAACATTAGATTCACGAGTAATGTCTTTGAAGAAAGATAAGGGAAAGTTACGTAACATTTTAAAAATGGTTAATGTGTTTCATGATTTTGTAACATTGAAATCACAGGATAGTGAACGTGATAAGGTCATGACAGAGGTCATTCCCCAAGATGGCGAACGCCATTTGACTAATGACCATGTGCTCCATCAGGATGACCTTCAAGATGAGTCAGTAACAGACGTGGTAGAAGTGGGAGGAAACAAGGGAGGAAATGAGGTAGTTAGACAAGTGGGAGGAGTCAGCTTAACTGACGTAGAAAATGAAGTTGGAGTAGCCAAGGGAGGAGGAGTAGGAAAGGAGATAGGAGGAGTCACAGAAGGAGACGTAGCTCGGGGGAGTGGTGAAGGTCAGTCACCAAAAATAGAAAAGATTCTTCAGATTAAGATAAGAAAGAATCTGCTGAAATTAAGTAAAATGATTCCTGTGTATGACCCTGGCCTTCACGTAGCAAGAAATTCGGAGGTTTTTGAATGTTTTGTTGAAAAATATAGTCTTTCCAATAATGAGAAAAACCAATTGTTCAAAATGTGGTTACCTGATTTATATCTAAGGAGACTTGAGTTAAGAAATTCATCTTATGTTTCTCAATCACATTAGGGCTCAGATGTTTGTAGATTGAAAGATCTTATCTTTTGTGAAACAAAAGAAAGTCCAGATCTGAAGATATTAAGAACTTTACAAATTGGGCAAAAAGAATGTACATATAATTTTTTGTCAGTATATAAACGAGTTTACCATGCTGTTGTTGGGAATGGTAACCAGAGAAATATCATTCAAGACTTTATAGGTAAATTTAAATTTCTGCCTTCAAGAATACTTGCCATGGCGTCACAGAGATCAAATCTCTATGAATGTACAAAATTGTTGGATGCTGGCAGGAAATGTCAGGACAGGAAATATTGTGTAAAATCAAACAAAACAGAAAGATACAACAAAATGACTTCTTTTTCAAATTTGTCCAAACCAAATGGATTTCATGACAAAATGTATGAAATACGTAGGAAAATTCATATTTCTTATAATTACTATAATGTGATCCGTATGTCATCAGATCCTTCTTCACAGAAGTTGATTAATAAGGATTTTGACATTCAGAACACTGTTGGTGTTAACCCATTGCTTGCCAAATCTAAAATTAGAACGCTCACAGATGATTCATGTTATTCTTTGACATCTCACCTATGGCCTGCATAAATTATTATTTGATTGATAATATATGACATTATCCATGTACAGATTTTAAGTATAGTCCTAATCCTGATTATATTGAGAAGGGTATGTGTACATGTGTAAATGTAGAGATATACAATATATATATATTCACACATGTATTACTTGATGAGTAAAGTTATGAAATTATTAAATTACTAGCTGTGAGCCCGATTCTGAAGAATCGGGAGTCTAGAATCTGGAGAGAGAGAGGGAGAGGTAGAGGGAGAGGGAGAGAGGGAGAGAGATAGATAGATAGATAAATAGATATAGATAGATAGATAGATATAGATAGATAGATAGATAAATAGATAGAGATAGATAGATAGATAAATACCGTATATACTCGTGTATAAGCCGAGTTTTTCAGCCCAAAAATTGGGCTGAAAAGTCCCCCCCTCGGCTTATACACGGGTCATACGGTATGCTGTGGGGGGGGGCTGTGACCGGGAGCTGGAGGAGGCAGGAGGGGGCCGCGGTGACCGCAGGCGGTCACGTGGGGCCGCCTCATTAGTGCAATGAATATGCACGGCATCCCCCCGTCCATCAACGGCGCGGGGATGCCGTGCATATTGCAATACACAGCCCCCCTCCTTAATATGGGTCCCCCAGTATTAATAAACAGCCCCCCCCCTCCTTATCATGGCCCCCCAGGCTGCGGCAGCTGTCAAAATAACAAACAGTTTATACATCACCTTCCGGCGCAGCTTCTCCGCTCCTCCGGTCCTCCGCTCGCCGGCTTCTTCTTTCTTCTTGTGCCGGTGTCATGTGACCGGGCGCAGGAGATGACGTCATTTCCTGCGCGCGGTCACAGAAGTCGGCACAACAAGGAAGAAGAAGCCGGCGAGCGAGGACCGGAGGAGCGGAGAAGCTGCGCCGGAAGGTGATGTATAAACTGTTTGTTATTTTGACAGCTGCCGCAGCCTGGGGGGCCATGATAAGGAGGGGGGGGGGCTGTTTATTAATACTGGGGCTATATATACCTCTGGGGCTGCTGGATACTACCACTGGGGCTGTATACTACCACTGGGGCTGCATATACCTCTGGGGCTGATGTATACTACCACTGGGGCTGTATACTACCACTGGGGCTGTATATACATCTGGGGCTGATGTATACTACCACTGGGGCTGCTTGGGCTCCTGTATACTACCACTGGGGCTGCATATACCTCTGGGGCTGATGTATACTACCACTGGGGCTGTATACTACCACTGGGGCTGTATATACATCTGGGGCTGATGTATACTACCACTGGGGCTGCTTGGGATCCTGTATACTACCACTGGGGCTGCATATACCTCTGGGGCTGATGTATACCACCACTGGGGCTGTATACTACCACTGGGGCTGTATATACATCTGGGGCTGATGTATACTACCACTGGGGATGCTTGGGCTCCTGTATACTACCACTAGGGCTCCTGTATACTACCACTGGGGCTGCTGGGGCTCCTATATACTACCACTGGGGCCGCTGTATACTACCACTGTGGCTGCTGGGGCTCCTATATACTACCACTGGGGCTGCTGTATACTACCACTGTGGCTGCTGGGGATGCTATATACTACCACTGGGGCTGCTGGGATGCTATATACTACCACTGGGGCTGCTGGGGCTGCTGTATACTACCGCTGGGGCTCCTGTATACTACCACTGGGGCTGCTGGGGATGCTATATACTACCACTGGGGCTGCTGTATACTACCACTGGGCTGCTGGGGATGCTATATACTACCACTGGGGCTGCTGTATACTACCACTGGGGCTGCTGGGGATGCTATATACTACCACTGGGGCTGCTGTATACTACCACTGGGGCTGCTGGGGATGCTATATACTACCACTGGGGCTCTGTCTACTGGGCTGGGCTGCTGTATACTACCACTGGGGCTGCTGGGGTGCTATATACTACCACTGGGGCTGCTGGGGATGCTATATACTACCACTGGGGCTGCTGGGGATGCTATATACTACCACTGGGGATGCTATATAGTACCACTGGGGCTGCTGGGGATGCTATATACTACCACTGGGGCTGCTGTATACTACCACTGGGGCTGCTGTATACTACCACTGGGGAGGCCTGTATACCACTGGGGGGGGCTGTATACCACACTGCTGGGGGCTGTATACCTGTGCTGGGGTCCACCCTCGGCTTATACATGAGTCAATAGGTTTTTCCAGATTTTTGGGGCAAAAGTAGGGGGGTCGTCTTATACACGGGTCGGCTTATACACGAGTATATACGGTAGTATAAGATAGATAGATAGATAAGAGTAGATAATATAGATAGATAGATAATGTATAGAAGATAAATAGATAGGATAGATTAGATAGATAGATAAATAGATAGGAAAGATAGATAGATAATAGATGGATAGGATAAGATAATAGTAGATTAGATAGATAGATAGATAAAGAGATAGAGATAGAGATAGATAGATAATAGATAGATGATAGAATAGTAGATAGATAGATGATAATGATAGATGATAGATAGATAGATAGATAGAATAGATAGATAGAAATAGATAGATAATAGATGATAGATAGATAAATAGATATAGATAGATAGATAGATAGATAGATAGATAGATAGATAGAAATAGATAGATAGATAGATAGATAGATAGATAGATAGAATAGATAGATAAAGATATAGATAGATAGATAGATAGATAGATAGATAGATAGATATAGATAGATAGATAGATAAAGAGATAGATAGATAGATAGATAAATAGATAGATAAATAGATAGATAGATAGATAGATAGATAAAGAATAGATAGATAGAGATAGATAGATAATAGATAGATAGATAGATAGATAGATAGATAGATAGATAGAAAATAGATAGATAAGATAGATAGATAGATAGATACAATAGATACATAGATAGATAGATAGATAGATACATAGATAGATAGATAGAAATAGATAGATAGATAGATAGATAGATAGATAGATAGAAAGATAGAAAAGATATAGATAGATAGATAAAAGATAGATAGATAGATAAATAGATATAGATAGATAGATAGATAGATAGATAGATAAGATAGAGATAGATAGATAGATAGATAAATAGACAGATAAATAGATAGATAGATAGATAGATAGATAGATAGATAGAGATAGATAGATAGATAGATAGATAGATATGATAGATAGAGATAGATAGATAAATAGACAGATAAATAGATAGATAGATAGATAAAGAGATAGAGAAGATAGATAGATAAATAGACAGATAAATAGATAGATAGATAGATAGATAGATAGATAGATAGATAGATAGAGATAGAAAGATAGATAGATAGATAAATAGATAGAGATAGATAGATAGATAAATAGATAGAGATAGATAAATAGATAGAGAAAGAAAGATAGATAGATAGATAGATAGATAGATAATGAAAAAATTGGAACAGCACCAGATATTACCGACTTGTGCAGTGCTTTTTCAACACCGGTTAAGTGTCCATGTAAACGATCCAAAAAAAAGGAAAAAGCAGCACCAAAAAGATATCAAGTGAACCTTTATTGCCAATGGCGTGGCGACGTTTCGGACCGGAGGTCCTTTTTCAAGCAGTGTACAAGTGATAATGCTCCAGTTTATAAAGGTATACACAGGTTCAATCATTATCAAATCATTAGTGAAATATCATTATAAAATCAAATTCCCATTGAATCATCATTTATACATAGTGGTTCTATATATTATAAAGTGCATTTAGTGACTACTAAAACGTTTTATCATCATGATTTACAGTTCTTTAGTGCCCATATACATTTAATTAGTTAGTGCATTTGATCATTAAAATCAGGTGTCCGCTATTAGGAATTTGACAATCACTCACATGTAATGGTGCATACAGTGCCTACAAGTAGTATTCAACCCCCTGCAGATGTAGGTGGTTTGATAAGATGCAAATAAGTTAGAGCCTTCAAACTGCAAACGAGAGTAGGATTTACTAACAGAAGCATAAATCTTACAAACCAAAAAGTTATGTTGCTCAGTTGAATTTTAATCAGAAGAGTGCCGCGCTGTATGGCGCCATACTTCAAATACATGGAATATTTTAAGTTTAACATTTTCCATTGTAAATGAGGCGCTATTCTCATTGGTTGCTGTCTGCTGGCGGCAAGCAATGAGAATACCGCCTCACTTTCATCAGTAAATGTGAAACTCAAAGTCGTCCATTATATGTCTAAGATAGCGGCCTGATTCTAAATAATAGGGAGTCTAGCATGCATATATACATTATTCATTCAAATTTGACAATAATGCACATAAGACATGATATGTATCTATGAACTACCAATGTTTGTATGTTATATGTCAATGTAGTACATGTCATGATTCTAAGGCAAGGCTTTTCGTACAGATACTGGCACCGATGTTTTGTACAGATTATTAACATTCATATATAAATTGAATATACATAATCTATGGTTTAGCCAGTACATGTTTCCCCACCAACCACGGGAAGGTAGCCTTACAGCTGGTGGGACCTACTCTACTCTATCCATAATTATTAATACTTAGACTCCTTTTAAATCAGATATTTTTCAGCTATTTGCAGAAGGTGTGGAATAACAAAATACAATTTCTGCACTTGGCACCAAAAGACCTACCTACAGATCACTTTCAGCAAGTAACATGTAATGTATATGGAACTTCCAGTTAGCTTGCAGTAAATACGGCAAGCATAGCTTCGACAGATTCACTAAATGCAACCACTAAAAATCAGAGCTAACTTCAATTTTGGTGGTTGAAACTGTCGAAACCACATGTGCCGCAACTGCCGCAAGTAAACCACAAATTCAATAAAATTTCATGCAACTTATAGTAAGAATGCTGTAGGTCACAATTAGACAGCAAGTGGCAAAATTGCTTTTTTTCCCACTATAAATTCAACAAATAGCAGAAGAATTCAGATTTGAAATCAAAATGTCTATTCTTTCCCTATGTGTCTAAATATGTACCTATGTGTCTAAATATGTACCTACTA
Source organism: Allobates femoralis (assembly GCA_033576535.1). NCBI lineage: Eukaryota > Metazoa > Chordata > Amphibia > Anura > Aromobatidae > Allobates > Allobates femoralis. The sequence goes on along the minus strand of JARQOC010000005.1, from coordinate 323,656,921 downwards.
GCTGTGAGCCCGATGCAAATGCATCGGGATTCTAGAACGTGCATTAATTTGATTATAGTAGTTATAGCTGTTAGCCTGATGCAAATGCATCGGGTATCTAAAATATGTTTATTGTTTTTTTAAAGATTTTTAAATAATAATCGCATCATCAATAGCAATAATATAAGCCATAGCATTATTATTAGCAGTAATAGCAGTATTAATAGCATTATTAGCAGTATTATGAGCATTAATAACAGTATTAATAGCATTAATAGCATTATTATTAGCATTAATAGCATTATTAATAGAATTATTAGCATTAATAATAGCATTAATAACATTATTAATAGCATTAATAGCATTATTATTAGCATTAATATCATTAATAATATCATTATTAGCATTAATAATAGCATTAATAACATTATTAATAGCATTAATAGCATTATTATTAGCATTAATAGCATTATATAATATTATTAGCATTAATAATAGCATTAATAACATTATTAATAGCATTAATAGTATTATTATTAGCATTAATAGCATTAATAATAGCATTATTAGCATTAATCATAGGATTAATAACATTATTAATAGCATTAATAGCATTTTATTAGCATTAATAGCATTAATAATAGCATTATTAGCATTAATAATAGCATTAATAACATTATTAATAGCATTAATAGCATTATTATTAGCATGAATAGCAATATTTAATAGCATTAATAGGATAAATATTAGCATTAATAGCATTAATAGCATAATTAATAGCATTAATAGCATTATTAATAGCATTATAGGATTAATAGCATTATTAATAGCATTAATAGCATAAATAATAGAATTAATAGCATAAAAAATAGCATTAATAGCATTAGTATTAGCATAAAGAGCATTAATAGCAATATTATTAGCATGAATAGCATTATTAATAGCATTAATAGCATTAATAGGATAAATATTAGCATTAATAGCATTATTAGCATTAATAATAGCATTTAATAACATTATTAATAGCATTTAATTATTAGCATTATTATAGCATTAATAGCATTATCATTATAGATATATTAGCATTAATAGCATTAATAAATACATTAATAGATATAATATTAGCATTAATAGCATTAATTAGCATAAATAATAGCATTAATAGCATTTATTAATATGCATTAATAGCATTATTATTAGCATTAATAGCTATTAATAATAGCATTTATTTAGCATTAATAATAGCATTTATATAACATTATTAAATAGCATTAATAGCATTATTATTAGCATTATAGCATTATAATAATATTATACATTAATAATAGCATTAATAACATTATTAATAGCATTAATAATATATTATTAATTAGCATTAATAGCATTATAATAATAGCATTATATAGCATTAATAATATAGATTAATAACATATTAATAGCATTAATAGCATTATTAGAGCATTAATAGCATTAATAGTATATTAATAGCATGAATAGCATTATTAATAAGCATTAATAGGATTAATTAGCATTATTAATAGCATTATTAATAGCATTAATAGCATAAATAATAGAATTAATAGCATAAAAAATAGCATTAATAGCATTAGTATTAGCATAAAAGCATTAATAGCATATTATTAGCATGAATAGCATTATTAATAGCATTAATAGCATTAATAGGATAAATATTAGCATTAATAGCATTAATAGCATTATTAATAGCATTAATAGCATTTTTATTACATAATAGCATTAATAATAGCATTATTAGATTAATAATAGCATTAATAACATTATTAATAGCATTAATAGCATTATTATTAGCATTAATAGCATTAATAGCATTATTATTAGCATTTAATAGCATATTAATTAATACCATTAATAGGATAATTATTAGCATTAATAGCATAAATAATAGCATTAATAGCATTATTAATAGCATTAATAGCATTTTTATTAGCATAAATAGCATTAATAATAGCATTATTAGCATTAATAATAGCATAATAACATTAGTAATAGCATTAATAGCATTATTATTAGCATTTAATAGCATTAATAATATTATTTGAATTAAATAGCATTAATAACATTATTAATAGCATTAATAGTATTATTATATAGCATTATTAGCATTAATAATGCATTAATAGCATTAATGAATAGCATTAATAGCATTAATAGCATTAATAGCATTATTATGAGCATTAATAGCATTAATAGTATTATTAATAGCATGAATAGCATTATTAATAGCATTAATAGGATTATAGCATTATTAATAGCATTATTAATAGCATTAATAGCATAATAATAGAATTAATAGCATTAAAAATAGCATTAATAGCATTAGTATTAGCATTAAGAGCATTAATAGCATTTATTAGCATTGAATAGCATTATTAATAGCATTAATAGCATTAATAGGATATTACATTAATTAGCATTAATAGCATAATTAATAGCATTAATAGCATTATTAATAGCATTAATAGCATTATTATTAGCATTAATAGCATTAATAATAGCATTATTAGCATTAATAATAGCATTAATAACATTATTAATAGCATTAATAGCATTATTATTAGCATTAATAGCATTAATAGCATTATTATTAGCATTAATAGCATTAATAATACCATTAATAGGATAAATATTAGCATTAATAGCATTAATAGCATAAATAATAGCATTAATAGCATTATTAATAGCATTAATAGCATTATTATTAGCATAAATAGCATTAATAATAGCATTATTAGCATTAATAATAGCATTAATAACATTATTAATAGCATTAATAGCATTATTATTAGCATTAATAGCATTAATAATAGCATTAATAGGATAAATATTAGCATTAATAGCATAAATAATAGCATTGATAGCATAATTATTAGCATAAAATAACATTATTATTAGCAGTAATATCATTATTATTAGCATTTTTTTTTTAATTATTATTTTTTATGTAATTATTTATTATTTTTTATTTATTTTTTTATTATTTTTTAATTATTTTTTTTATTATTACATTTATTATTTAGGCTGAGACCCAGTTCTCTTTCAGGTCCGCTTGAAAGGGCTGATATTATTAGCATATATTTAATTTTTTTATTATTATTTTTTATTTAATTATTTATTATTTTTTATTTATTTTTTTATTATTTTTTAATTATTTTTTAATTGATAGCATAATTATTAGCATTAATAAATTATTATTAGCAGTAATATCATTTATTATTGCATTTTTTTTTTAATTATTATTTTTTATTTAATTATTTATTATTTTTTATTTATTTTTTTTATTATTTTTTAATTATTTTTTAAATATGTTTTTTATTATTAAATTTATTATTTAGGCTGAGACCCAGTTCTCTTTCAGGTCCGCTGAAAGGGCTGATATTATTAGCATATATTTAATTTTTTTATTATTATTTTTATTTAATTATTTATTATTTTTTATTTATTTTTTTATTATTTTTTAATTATGTTTTAATTATTTTTTTATTATTAAATTTATTATTTAGGCTGAGACCCAGTTCTCTTTCAGGTCCGCTGAAAGGGCTGATATTATTAGCATATATTTAATTTTTTTATTATTATTTTTATTTAATTATTTATTATTTTTTATTTATTTTTTTATTATTTTTTAATTATTTTTTAATTATTTTTTTTATTGTTAAATTTATTATTTAGGCTGAGACCCAGTTCTCTTTCAGGTCCGCAGAAAGGGCTGATATTATTAGCATATATTTAATTTTTTTATTATTATTTTTATTTAATTATTTATTATTTTTTATTTATTTTTTTATTATTTTTTAATTATTTTTTATTTATTTTTTTTATTATTAAATTTATTTGTTCCCATTGAAATACATTAGCGGTGTGTCGGCGATTTTATGGCCGCCCACCTGGTTCTATTTGTCGGCCCTAAAATCGCGGACACACCGCTAATGCATGTCTATGGGCAGTGAGCTCGAATTCTGATTGGTCTGCGTCCAATCCGAAATCGGGCGGACTGGCCATAGACATGCATTAGCGGTGTGTCCGCGATTTTAGGGCCGACAAATAGAACCAGGTGGGCGGCCATAAAATCGCCGACACACTGCTAATGTATGTCAATGGGAAATGAGGGGCTCTTCTGATTGGCTGAGGGCAGTAGACAGCGACCAATCAGAAGAGCCCCTCACATCTCATTGACATAGAATGGTGGATTTGTCGTCCATTCTATGTTAATGATAAGTGAAGAGGACATCGGAGCTGGAAAGAAGACAGAAGATCCCCGGGGCCGGACGAAGAGGCGGAGATGGCGGAAAGAAGAGAGAAGACCCCCGGGGCCGGAGGAAGAGGACTTGTGGATCGGACGGACGATCAGATGACTAAGAAGGCATGTAAGTGATCGACGGGGATGTTAGGGTAGGGGACGGCGGGGGCTTCGGGTGTAGGGCTTTAGGTGTTAGCGACAGCGGCGGGAGCTTAGGAGGCGGCGGGGCTTAGGGGGTAGGGGCTTAGGTGCGGCGGGGCTTAGAGGGTAGGGGGTTAGGTGCGGCGGGGCTTAGGGGGTAGGGGCATAGGTGCGGCGGGTCGGGGCTTAGGGTGTAGGGGTGCGGCGGACTTAGGGGGTAGGGGCTTAGGAGCGGTGGGTCGGGGCTTAGGGTGTAGGGGTGCGGCGGACTTAGGGGGTAGGGGTTTAGGTGCGGCGGGTGGGGGCTTGGCGGCGGACGGTAGGGGCTTAGGTGCGGCGGGTGTTAGGGGGTAGGGGCTTAGGTGCGGGGGAGTTTAGAGAGTAGGGGCTTCGGCGGCGGGGTAGTGGCTTAGGGGTTAGGTGCGGCAGAGGGTAGTGGCTGCGGCCGGGTAGTGGCTTAGGGCGGCAGGGGGCTGTAGTGTACAGCGCGATGGTATACTACAGTCCCATGGCGCTTATGGGCATGGGACTGTAGTATACTATAGCGGTGTACACTACAGTCGTATGCCCTTGGCAGGGGGCTGTAGTGCACAGCGCGATGGTATACTACAGTCCCATGGCGCTTATGGGCATGGGACTGTAGTATACTATAGCGGTATGGGCTTAGGGCGGCAGGGGGCTGTAGTGTACAGCGCGATGGTATACTACAGTCCCATGGCGCTTATGGGCATGGGACTGTAGTATACTATAGCGGTGTACACTACAGTAGTATGGGCTTCTGTGGCTTGGTTAGCGGTGCTTAGGGCGGCAGGGGGCTGTAGTGTACAGCGCGATGGTATACTACAGTCCCATGGCGCTTATGGGCATGGGACTGTAGTATACTATAGCGGTATGGGCTTAGGGCGGCAGGGGGCTGTAGTGTACAGCGCGATGGTATACTACAGTCCCATGGCGCTTATGGGCATGGGACTGTAGTATACTATAGAGGTGTACACTACAGTAGTATGGGCTTCTGTGGCTTGGTTAGCGGTGCTTAGGGCGGCAGGGGGCTGTAGTGTACAGCGCGATGGTATACTACAGTCCCATGGCGCTTATGGGCATGGGACTGTAGTATACTATAGCGGTATGGGCTTAGGGCGGCAGGGGGCTGTAGTGTACAGCGCGATGGTATACTACAGTCCCATGGCGCTTATGGGCATGGGACTGTAGTATACTATAGCGGTGTACACTACAGTAGTATGGGCTTCTGTGGCTTGGTTAGCGGTGCTTAGGGCGGCAGGGGGCTGTAGTGTACAGTGCGATGGTATACTACAGTCCCATGGCGCTTATGGGCATGGGACTGTAGTATACTATAGCGGTATGGGCTTAGGGCGGCAGGGGGCTGTAGTGTACAGCGCGATGGTATACTACAGTCCCATGGCGCTTATGGGCATGGGACTGTAGTATACTATAGCGGTGTACACTACAGTAGTATGGGCTTCTGTGGCTTGGTTAGCGGTGCTTAGGGCGGCAGGGGGCTGTAGTGTACAGCGCGATGGTATACTACAGTATACAGTATACGTAGTATGGGCTTCTGTGGCTTGGTTAGCGGTGGGTGTCAGCGACTCGCAATGCCCGCTTCGCGGGCATTGCTTCGCGAGGCTGCAACGACTCGCAATGCCCGCTTTGCGGGCATTGCTTCGGGAGTCACCGTGGCCGCGTAGCGGCCACGGACAGAGTCCAGGAAAAAGAAACAGCTCGCTAACCAAGCCACCGGAAGCAGCGCCGCTCCGACGGAAGTCAGTTACGGCAATTATATAATAGATATGTATGTATGTACTTATATGTACAGAACACAGTTCGAGATAGAGATGTGTGTGAACAGGCGTCCCACCCGTCTCTTAGCTGTTCACAAAAACCTCACCCTTTGTAAAAAGAAAATGAAATCTCTCAGCAGCTATACTGCTGGAGCTTCAGGTTCTTATCACTAAATGCACGCATTTAGATGATACACATCTACAATCTACAACAAAATGTGTGTTTATATACATATACTATGAAATATAAAAATAATGTTTCTAAGCTTAAAAAACTAACGACTATATATCTTAAATATTTTATATCTATTAACTAATTATAATGTCTTTATCTATAACTAATTGATTTTTTTTGTTTTTTTTGTTTTTTTATATTCCGATACATACCGTATATACTCGTGTATAAGCCGAAAATTGGGCTGAAAAGTCACCACCTCGGCTTATACACGGGTCAATACGGTAATATATGTGGTGGGGGCTGTGTCCGGGTGCTGGGGAAGCTGGAGGAGGCGGGGGGGGGGGGGGGCTGATGAGTGAGCGGCCCGTCACGTGGGGCCGCTCATTAGATATGCACGGCTCCCCCCGCCCATCACAGCGGCAGGGGGAGCCGTGCATACAGCCCCCCAGTGTATACAGCAGCCCCCCAATGGCACTAGCCCCCCATCATTGTAAGAGCCCCCCACACTTTGCAGAGCTCCCCGCTGCTTCATCTTACCATCCGGGGTCTTCGCCGCTGGTCCTGCGTGCTGTGTTCAGGTCTCACGTGACCCGGCGCGATGACGTCATTCCACTGCGACCGCCGGGTCACATGAGACCGGGAACACAGCGCGCGAGGAAGGACTGGAGGACCCGCGGTGAAGAAGACCTCGGATGGTAAGATAAAGCAGCGGGGGGGCTCTGCAAAGTGTGGGGGGCTCTTACAATGATGGGGGGGCTAGTGCCATTGGGGGGCTGCTGTATACACTGGGGGGCTGTATACACTGGGGGGCTGTATATACCTCTGGGGCCTGCTGTATACCTCTGGGGCCTGCTGTATACACCCTGGGGCCTGCTGTATATACCCTGGGGCCTGCTGTATACCTCTGGGGCCTGCTGTATACCTCTGGGGCCTGCTGTATACCTCTGGGGCCTGCTGTATACCTCTGGGGCCTGCTGTATATACCCTGGGGCCTGCTGTATATACCCTTGGGCCTGCTGTATACCTCTGGGGCCTGCTGTATACCTCTGGGGCCTGCTGTATATACCCTGGGGCCTGCTGTATATACCCTGGGGCCTGCTGTATACCTCTGGGGCCTGCTGTATACCTCTGGGGCCTGCTGTATATACCCTGGGGCCTGCTGTATACCTCTGGGGCCTGCTGTATACCTCTGGGGTCTGCTGTTTATACCTTTAGGGATGCTGTATATACCACTGGGGAGGCTGCTGTATACTACCACTGGGGAGGCTGCTGTATACTACCACTGGGGAGGCTGCTGTATACTACCACTGGGGAGGCTGCTGTATACTACCACTGGGGAGGCTGCTGTATACTTCCACTGGGGAGGCTGCTGTATACTACCACTGGGGAGGCTGCTGTATACTACCACTGGGGAGGCCTGTATACCTGTGCTGGGGTCCACCCTCAGCTTATACACGAGTCAATAGGTTTTCCCAAGTTTTGGGGGCAAAAGTAGGGGGGTCGGCTTATTCACGGGTCGGCTTATACACGAGTATATACGGTATATGGCTAAACGAATTTTTTTGTAATATTTTTTTTTATTCCTATACATCTATGGCTAAACTAATTTATTTTAATATTTGTGTTAAATTAGAAAGTAACTATATATCTAAATCTAATATGCATCTAAAGAATTAAAATTAAAATATTTTTATACACTATATTTTTAGTGAAAACTAAAACTAACGACTATATATCTTAAATGACTATTTTATATCTAATAAGTAATTATAATGTCTATCTATAACTAAACTAATTTTTTTGGTATTTAGGTTTTTTTCTATTCCTATACATCTATTGCAAGACTAATTTTTTTTTGGACTTTTTTTTTTTTATTCCTATACATCTATTGGTAAACTAATTTACCGTATATACTCGTGTATAAGCCGCCCCGCGTATAAGCCGACCCCCCTACTTTTGCCCCAAAAATCTGGAAAAACCTATTGACTCGTGTATAAGCCGAGGGTGGACCCCAGCACAGGTATACAGCCCCCAGCAGTGTGGTATACAGGCCCCCCCAGTGGTATACAGGCCTCCCCAGTGGTAGTATATAGCAGCCCCAGTGGTAGTATACAGCAGCCCCAGTGGTAGTATACAGCAGCCCCAGTGGTAGTATATAGCAGCCCCAGTGGTAGTATACAGCAGCCCCAGTGGTAGTATACAGCAGCCCCAGTGGTAGTATATAGCAGCCCCAGTGGTAGTATATAGCAGCCCAGTGGTAGTATACAGCAGCCCCAGTGGTAGTATACAGCAGCCCAAGTGGTAGTATACAGCAGCCCCAGTGGTAGTATATAGCAGCCCCAGTGGTAGTATATAGCAGCCCCAGTGGTAGTATACAGCAGCCCCAGTGGTAGTATACAGCAACCCCAGTGGTAGTATACAGCAGCCCCAGTGGTATACAGCAGGCCCCCAGGGGTACATATAGCAGCCCCCAGGGGGTACCCAGCAGCCCCCTGGGGGTACACAGCAGCCCCCAGGGGGTCCCCAGCAGCCCCCTGGGGGTCCCCAGCAGCCCCCTGGGAATCCCCAGCAGCCCCCAAATGCTGGCACTCGCCCCCCTTGCAAGGGCCCCCCCCGCTTCTCTTACCATCCCGGTCTTCTGATCAGTGCTGCTCCTCGGCGCTCCGTCCTCCCGGCTCCCGTCCTGCAACATCCGGGATCCCCGGCCGTCGCGCGATGACGTCATATGCCTGCGACAGCCGGAGATCCCGGATGTAGCAGACGGACGGACGGAGCAGCGAGGAGCACCGAGGAGCGGCACGGATCAGAAGTCCGGAATGGTAATATAACCATCGGGGGGGGGGCCCTTACAAGGGGGGGCGAGTGCCAGCATTTGGGGGCTATATGCACTGCTTCCCCCTGCCGCTGATTGACAAGGGGAAGCAGTGCATATTTAATGAGCGGCCCCACGTGACGGGGCCGCTCATACAGCAGCCTCCCCCCGCCTCCACAGCCCCCACCACAGCCACCACACCATGTGTACCGTATAGACCCGTGTATAAGCCGAGGGGGAGACTTTTCAGCCCAAATTTTGGGCTGAAAAACTCGGCTTATACACAAGTATATACGGTATGGTAATATATGTGCGTTGAATTAGAAAGTAACTATGTATCTAAATGTAATATGTATCTAAAGAATTTAAAGGAAAATATTTTTATTACACTATATATTTTTAGTGAAAACTAAAACTAACAACTATATATCTTAAATTACTATTTTATATCTAATAAATAATTATAATGACTATAACTAAGCTAATTTTGTTGGCATTTTTTTTTTCTATTCCTATACATCTATAGCTAAACTAATGTATTCAAATATTTGTCTTTAATTAGAAAGTACATATGTATCTAAATGTAATATGTATCTAAAGAATGTAAAGTAAAATATTTTTATAGACTATATTTGTAGTGAAAACGAACACTAACGACTATATATCTTAAATGACTATTTTATATCTAATAACTAATTATAATGTCTTTATCTATAAGTAAACTGGTTTTTTTGGTATGTTTTTTTTTTTATTCCTATACATGCATGACTAAACTAATTTATTGTAATATTTTTGTTTAATTAGAAAGTAACTATGTATCTAAATCTAATATGTATCTAAAGAATTTAAAATAAAATATTATTCTAGAGAATATTTGTAGTAAAGAGTTTTTCACTATTGGGCAGCAATTTGCCTTGAATGGGTGTATCCAGCACTTTCACCTTAACATTGCATCGTGTTTTCACTCGTGAAAAAGCCACATATAACTGTCCATGTTCAAAAACGGGTTGTGGCGAAAAAAATCCCTACTTTCTCCAGTTTTTGGCCTTGGGATTTGTTGATGGTCATGGCAAAAGCAGGCTTCACGGGAAATTGTCGACGTCTTACCTTGAAAGATAAGGCAGTGTCTGATGGAGATAAATAAATCCTTGGAATAAACACCACATTTCGTTCTGCAGACCCAATAATGACTTTTGCTTGAATCATATTGGCAAACAAAGTGATGACAATGAAGCAAGTCCCATTTCAAACACCTTTTCTGCTGTTAAAGTTGCGCAAAAGCATGTCAATGGTGCCGATTTGTAATTAGAGGCGATGAGAAGGCATTCCCCAATGGTGTGAATGATTTTAAAAATTCCACTGGATATTGGTCTGGATCTTCAGTCTCATCAGGATCAATGGAATCATCACTAATGTATTCAGTGTATTCACCAGCAATGCAATCCATAACCTTAGAGTTCACCATATCCATATGGTCATTTTTAGGACAAAGAATGGCATGTGATGCAGCAATCTGAATGCTTTCATTGTTATGTACATCAATGAGAATGTTTTCACCAAATATAGCAAGTATGAGTGAGCCAGTGCATATCATGTCTTGTGGAATTTCAATTATATCATCTCCAAGGTTGAAATCATTGGACAATTCACCATTTCCCAGTTGAAGTAACCAACTGCTATAATCAGGATCAATGGAACGCATGTTGTTGAAGAGTGGCAATTGAGTGAAAAGCTGCCATTGTCGTGAGTATTTAATACAGAGGCACTCAGCGTAGGACCACGACGGGGGGGGGGGGGAATAAGGAGTCCCTAAAGCTATGGGCACAAGAGGGAGAGGGTGACCCCTAGTCTTACTGGGGCTGACCCTGTCTGCCCTAACGTCCCTATACAGTTTCCTCAACTGTCGCCGACCACGAACCTCGTCCCTCTCTGATCCTAGCACTACCTTATCTAAGGATCAGATGGAGAGGTTCACTAGACCCCTCCACTAACAACTAAAGACAAACACAAGGAAAAAACAGACAATGGGGAAAGAAAACACTTATCTTGCAGCAGAGCACAGCAACCTCCACAACCTCTGCTTCTGCTGGAGCAAGGATAATGAGTGCACAAGGAAATATCACCTGCACCGAGGGAGGGCAATGAAACTCCTTATAAAGGTGGGAAGAACCTGCTGGGTCCTAGAGACCCAGAATACTGGTGTAGAAACCAGACCGAGCACAAGACCTTCCCAGCCGTCTCCCCATGATAGGGAGATCTTATCATACCTTCTCTTTATCTACACAGAAGGTAAATGCCCCTGAAAGACGGACCGTCCTCAAACCTTATGGCTGATTGGCCAAGCGCTGGGACCGTCTGCGCGTGGCCTCTACCCTGTCATCCGTGCCACCCGTGACAGTAAGTTCTTGTACCATGAGGGATGATAGGCAGACACTGTCGAAAGTCTCCTCCCAGAACAATGACTTTCCCTCCAAAAGGTGTTGTATTTTTCTTGGAGATATCTGTTGTCATGACATCCCGTAAAAGTTGATCTATTACATGCAATGCATATTTAGATAACAGAGTGGACTCGTCAATAATGAAAAGTTTGGTACTTTTCAAATGTTGTGCAGCATCTGTACATCATGCAGCATCATTTTTAATTCTGGAAACGGATGTTTCATTTATTGGAATTGGTATTCCGTAAAGCGAATGAATGGTTCTTCCTCCTTGCAGTAAGTTAGCTACAATCCCTGTACTGGCTGCAGGTGAGACAATTTCGCCTTCTCCTCTTAGTTCATGAATTAATAAATCATACAGATATGTTTTCCCACTGCCACCTGGACCGTCGATGAAAAAGCACTTAGGTTGTAGACTTCTATCATGTAAAACTTGATTGATAGCATCATAGGCCAAAAGTTGTTGGTCATTTAAAGTAGCTTTCATTTCCCGAGCTCTTCTTAACTCATCATCCTTGTTGTATTGTGGAGCGATGTGTGGCTTTCTTTTTGGTCGTGGTAGATTAAAATCAGTAAAAGTTTTGGCATGAAATTTTAGAACATTTTGGACATCTGTCATTGCATATCCTTCACAATCCTGACACTCCTCAGTGTTGGAGTGGTATGCATGGCAGTAGTCTTGGATAAAGTCTTGTTTAAATTCTTGCCACAACTCCAATGGATGAGCTGGAGGACCAAAAATACATATATATGCAAACATATCACGAAGCTGTGCAGGCATGTTGAGAACACAGGCATCCAATAAAGTATTTCTCCAAACAGTGTCATCGAAAAACAATATAAGGGCTAATGCGGCCTCTTTAAAAGTTGGGTATGTGACTTCATTAACAGTCTTAATGTTGTCAAAACTTGTTGCTCCTTTGACATGCAGTAACAACAACCTTAAATAGTACCGTTCTTGTTCTTTCATACTGACAGTATACATTCTTCCAATCACTGAAGAACTTCCTCGCTTTCTAATTTCCCATGCACCTTCTTTCCAAACATAGTGCTCTGGAATTTGGCGGTATAAGTAATCCTGAGCATGTGGGTCATTCTCATTCAGCTCAAAAGAGTGGATTTTCTGTGCATTGTGTAACTGATGTTTTCAACAGAGTCATCCTCATGAAAATAAAGTGGTTGAGAATGTGGGAGATGTACGGCAAGACGAATAATGGAGTGGGATTGTCTATGCATAGGGTAAGCAAAGATTCGCCAAGCTGCCTCCGGTGCACTCACGTATCTTGAATCCATGAATTGATGTGTTTCATCATGGTGGATATTAGTTTGGCAAATTTCAAGATTGGCTTTATCATGTCCTTTGTAGACATATTTGAATAGGTATTTAACACTTTGAATGGAACCACATACCTCAACATTAATATGACACTTGTATTTTAATAGTAGGAAAGGGTTATAGGGAACAACCCAAGAATTATCAATCATCTTTGAATTGTGTTCAAAAGATGATCCTTCCTTTCTTTGATAAGTAGGGTATGCATCCTCAGCTAAGAATGTTTTTGTTTGGAAATCTTTAGGAAAACCTTTCTTACACTTTCCAAGATCCATACATGGAGAATTGGGGTTGTGTTGTCCACAGGGTCCATGAATCATGTGTTGCATCACAATTTGATGGAGCACAGGGTAATCTTCTGGATCAGGGATTTCAGCCCAAACTATATTATCCACTTCAACCTCAATTCTTAGTTTGGATTTGCTATCCAGAATGATCAAAATGTGAGCGTGTGGTAGGCCACGCTTTTTGAATTCAATAACATGAACCATTGCACAAACTTTGCCAAGTAATCCACTGTTAATGTCTTTTAATAGGGCTTCCAGTTTAATTTTGAAGACACGGGCGACTAAATCAGGTCTATGTTCCACACGCTGCCATGGCTCTAAATTGATTTTAATCTCCCTCCATTTAGGATTACAGGTCATGGTTACGAAAAGATCCGGTCTTCCAAATTTAGTGACAATAGCCATGGCATCCTGATAGCGTTGCTGCATGTTTCTTGGACTGCCTTCAAAGGAAGATGGTAAAATGACTGTCTTGCCAATGGGAATACCTTTCTCAACTGATTTTTTCTGGAGATGTTCCTGGAGTACGCAATAATCCTCCACTTTTAAATCCTTTTGGTGTTGACGGATAAAATTTAAGCGATTAGCCTCGATTTTCACATACGCATCCACAAAGTACTGCTGTGTTAGTTTGCCACCATTCAGGACAGGATTGGACCGATTCCGTACAGCCAACAAATAGCAATAATACTGGAGCTGTGTAACCTTGCGTTGAATTTGGCATTGATGCTTGAGTCCCTCATGCCAGCCTTGTTCTCCATGAGGGAAAAATAAGGGATACAGTAATGCATCTAAATTGCTGTGTAGAATACTGACTTGCTGTGTTTTTGGGGCCAAGGGGTTATTTGGATCAGGTTTCAAATGAATTAAAATGTCTCTATTGAACGGTGGCTCTCCATCAGCATGTTCAAAGACCACAGCAACTTCATTGACAGTAGAATTGTTATAGCGTCTAGGGTCTTGCTGTCTGTCTTGTTTAATGGCCATAATAATATTTGGCATAACGGTGCCATGTTCTACTGCCTTCTGTTGTTCTTCTAATTCAACGTCACATAGCATTTTGTAGGCCGAAACAAACGGATTAATATTATCCAATTGAAGAGCAATGATACTCATTAAAGTAGGATGACATTTAACATTTTCTGGAGAGTGTAGCCGTGTTCTGTAGCGCTTGCAGTATCTAAAATGTACAGTTGTGCATATGCTGGAGGTTGATCTTTAGCAGGATGGAGTGTTCCCGTGCGATGATAAATTTACCCATGAATTCGGAAACAGTAAGGGCCGTGTCCAGGTGGCGGAGAAACATGGGCACCCATCAGAGGTGTAACTATGTTTCATGGCGCCCGGGGCACAGCTCTATTTTGGCGCCCCCCCCCCCGAGTAGGTGGGGGGGGGGCTTTTGCTGCCCTGCAGCCTTGGTTGAGGACCGGGGGGTTGGGGGGAATTATTATACCTCATAGTGTGTGCCTGCCTGATGTATACATATATATATATACCTGAGGTATTATAAAATGTATACCTCAGGCAGGCACACTATGGGGTGTATATATGTATACATCCACAGGCACACACACTATGAGGTATATTATACCTCATAGTATGTGCGTGTGCCTGCACCTGCCCTGATGTAGATGATATATATACACCTCATAATTCCTAGCTGGCCAGCCCAGGACAGGCACCCCCACCCCAATTCCCACCCCCCTCTGGCTGTTTAGGGTTACTTTTTTTTTACCTCATTAGGTCTGGAGTACAGTTGTAGGCGCAGCTAGCCTAGGACGGACCGGACCCGGACGACTCAGTCAGAGGCAGGAGTCGGGACTCAGGAGGAGGCAGGCCACAGCAGTCAGCAGCTCCTGCCCTCGGCTCCTCTCCTTCACCTCTCCGTCCCACTGTGCGGCGCACAGGTGACGTCAGCCGCAGCGCGACGTGACCGGGGAGGGGGAGGGTGGTAACTGCTGGCAGGGGGCAGACCAGCAGCAGGGGTTGGTTGTGTGCACCCACGCACAGCTCCGCGGCCGCCCGTGGCGTGCACACACAATATGCGGCGAGGAGATTAATTCCGGCGGGGGCGCTGCAGTGCAGCCGCGGCTGGTCACCTGATGATGGCACCGCACCAGCGCCCCCTACTGACTGGCGCCCGGAGCAAAAGGTCCGGCTGCACCCCCCTAGATACGCCCCTGGCACCCATGGAGGCAAAAGCAAAAGAACTATTAATGCTCCTGATATTCTCCATCAAATTTTTACTGTACTCACTCTCTCCTTTCAGCAGGCGTTGGAAGACCTCCGGGTATTGAGGTAATGGTACCTTTACTTTTCCCTTGTGACAACAAAGAGTAAACTGTTTATCTGATGGGCGTTCATCAGTAAAATGCAGAGCCTCACAATGTTCACATATTAACTTCATGGGACCACAGGTATGTTCTACAATAGCATGATCCTGATCAGTAAATCCCATTGGATGTAGGAAAGGTGTAGATAACAAATCTAGATGTTTATTGTGTAATCCTACATTGATGAGACGTGGAAGGGACGTAGAATCAAAACATTCAAGAAATGAAGAAGTTGAATATATATTCCGTTCTGGGTGTTGCAATGTTGAAATGGAAGAAGTTTTGTGTACGTCACGACGTGATGCAGCCAAATGGGTCAAGCGGAGTGGTTTAGACATAGGAGACAGCGTATCTTGATGCATCTGTCTTGTCCTTTTTTTGCGGATAATGTTAGACTGTTTGCTGTATGGCGTCTCCTCAGCAGAGTGTTTTGGGTTTACATGTGGCCTTGCGATGTGGTAAAGGCTGTTCAGTTGTAGTTAACACAGTAGAAGAAGAGGTGGCAGCAGTATGATGATCAGACGAAGAGGAGGCAGCAGTATGAGGATCAGAGGAAGAGGTTGCAGCAGTATGAGGGTCAGACGAAGAGGTGGCAGCAGTATGAGGATCAGACGGATCTCCTGTAGGCATTAACTTTTGTTGTTGGCGTCTTTGACGCGCAGCCATTAATTTTTTTGCCTAATCGTTCTGTCCTTCCTTCCAAAGACTCTTTTGAAAGTCGTGTCTTCAAAGCAGCCTTTTCCTTGTCCAAGCGAAGTCGTCTTTCTTCAGAACTCTCTTCCGCACGCTTCTTGCGCATACGCACAGCCTCCTTGTCAAGCTTTGCTTTTGTTTTTCCCTTGGAGGTCATAGGAGGTGTTAAAGGCTGTTCAGTTTGTAGAATGTCAGTAGAGGAAGAGGTAGGAGTACTATCTTTGTCAGACGTTTCTTCAGTGACTGGAAGTTTTTGTTGTTTGCGTCTGCGACACTCAGCCATGGCTCTTTTTGCCATTCGTTGGCTTCTTTCTTGGGAAGACAGTTCAGAAATAAGTTTCTTCGAAGCAGCCTTCGCAGCATCCAACCGAAAACGTCTCAGTGGAGAAGAGAGTTTGGCAATGTGTAACACTTTAGCAGCTTAGCACGATCTAAGCGAAGACGTCTCTGTTCCAAAGTCTCCCCTGCAATGCGTTTCGCATGAGCAGCCTTAACACGATCTAAGCGAAT
This sequence comes from Allobates femoralis, assembly GCA_033576535.1. Classification (NCBI taxonomy): domain Eukaryota; kingdom Metazoa; phylum Chordata; class Amphibia; order Anura; family Aromobatidae; genus Allobates; species Allobates femoralis. The sequence continues at coordinate 323,640,145 of JARQOC010000005.1, read as the reverse complement.
ACGTCTCTGTTCTGAAGTCTCCTCAGAAGTGCGTTTCGCCTTAGCAGCCTTATCACTATCTAAGCGAAGACGTCTCTCTTCCCAAGTCTCCTCAGCAGTGCGTTCCGCCTTAGCAGCCTTATCACTATCTAAGGGAAGACGTGTCTCTTCCGAAGTCTCCTCAGCAGTGCATGTTGCCTTAGCAGCCTTCTCACGATCTAACGGAAGACGTGTGTCTTCTGAAGTCTCCTCTGCACGCTTCTTCTTAGGCGTAGATGCAGCCTCCTTGGCAAGAGCGATATTTTTTGTTGGAGAGCTCATCTTCGTAAGAATACGCAGTGAATCCAATCAAAAATGAGCTAGAGTGTGTTAGTTAAGGAAACAATCAATAATAACTATTTATAAATAGGCAAAAACAATAAAAGTAAAGTGTGTATTTCAATAACCTGTGAAAAGCAAATCATGGACGTCTGTAGAGTACAAAATAAATATTTAATGATGTTGACTGTATGGAGTTGTGAATGCAAATCAGTGTGTTAAAAGTCCTTAAAAAGAGACTTGAAGGCAAAACAAATGGATGTAAGGGCCGTTTCAGACGCGCGTTGTAAATGCCGAGCTCCAACATTTTAAAAAAAGCGGTTAAAGTACCGATATGACGGCAAGTTCCGCATAACCGCCAGCAGTGGTGGAATTACAGAAGTTGGTGCAAAATGGCAGAGGTAGCGTTCATTTTTACCTTGAATTTATGGTTTTGTGATATTGCGGAAAAAGTTGTTTTATATTTTTCTCTCTGCAGTTGGGGAAATAGGGGCATTAGCGGCGAATGTAAAATGGCGCAATTGACCAAGCAGGGTGAAAAAAGAAATAAGGCAACTTCCGCAGTACATGGTGAAACAGGCAGGCCAATGTAAAAATGAACATTAATCGGGCACTGTAGCGGGACCTAAAGCAACTGCACCCCTGGTGGCGGAGATGGTGAACGTGCATAAAGATGCAGAATATTAGCACGTTATAGAATTATGTAAATGTGCATGTACAACGCGCATATGAAAGGGGCCCCAGTGGGTCATATAGTGCAAAATGCCATGCAACCAATATATTTTCTATGTAAAAGTAGTTAATGTCCCACTGGCACGACAATAAGACAGTGGTAAGGTAGCATTACATCCAAACTGTTAAATATAAGAGAGGTAGTAGTCCTACAGACTAATTAGTATGAAATATAAGCAAAATAGCATATAATGGGTTAATGTACTCCTAACAGTCGAATGACACACTGCAAGTAGAAATAACATAAAGAACAGTCTGTAAGGGGTTAATGTAGCACTGGCACGCGTACAAAAAACTGCACGATCAATAAAATTAAAAATAGTATTAAAGAAGTCAGTATTCAAATGCCAGTAGTAGACCACATAGTGACATAGGCAGTGAATAGCCAAGACAATAGAAGGGGTTAATGTACTGTGAAAACAGCTTTTTAGATTTTAAATAGTGCAAAAATTCAAATTTCGCGCTATAAGATGGACGCGTAATGTTCATTCATGAAATAGCGGCAGATGCCAGCCGCTGTGTGATTGGGCAGCGGAAACTTCAAAAACATGGCGTCGTGAATCCGATTGGTCGGCGCTCAGCGGGTAGACCGGCGTCTTGGATGCCCAGCGCCTGGTTCTGTTTTCGGGCAGAGCGCACAGCTCAGGTCGGTCGTAGCATGGAAGGATGTAGCTCCGCCCCGCTGTGCTATGATTGGTCTGGCGGCAACTTCAGAAGATGGCGCTGAGCATCCAATTGGTCGGCGCTCAGCGGGGAAAGCCGCGCTTTCCCTGCCGAGCGCCTGGTTCTATTTTCGGCCATATTGGTCGGCGGCATCGGGGTCGCCGCTTTTAGCTCGGAACGCGGCCTTGGAGCGCCGAACTCGGCACCGATTTCTGTAAGTGTGTGCGAGTGTGTGGCTCAGCTTTCCCCGGTGAGCGCCGGCACACACTCCCACAAATCCGCGCCGAGTTCGGCGCTCCAAGCGCAACGCTCCGCGGTAAAAGCGGCGACCCCGATGCCGGCGACCACTATGGCCGAAAATGGAACCAGGCGCTCGGCAGTAAAAGCGCTGCTTTCCCCGCTGAGCGCCGACCAATCGGAAACACAGCGCTACTCTGTAAAGTTGCCGCTGTCCAATCACAACACAGCGGGGCGTAGCTAGACACTTCCAAGGTGCACAAACGCCGTGGCCGAAAATCGAACCAGGCGCTCGGCAGGGAAAGCGCCGCATTCCCCGCTAAGCGCCGGAATAAAATTGCACACACTCCCACAATTTGGCGCCGAGTTCGGCGCTTCAAGCGCGGCGTTCCGCGCTAAAAGCGGCGACCCCGATGCCGCCGACCAATATGGCCGAAAATAGAACCAGGCGCTCGGCAGGGAAAGCGCGGCTTTCCCCGCTGAGCGCCGACCAATCGGAATAAAACCGCGATCAACAGCGACCAATCACAATCGCGCCTCATTCCTCCATGTATCCCTATGGGAAGACGCCCTCCAATCACAATCAAGGCGCCATTTTTGAAAATACACCGCGACCAATCACATTGGCGCCTCATTCCTCCATCTTTCGGAATGGGCAAAAATCAGTACATTAAAAATAAAATAACATAATAATAAATAAATGCACATAAAAAAAATTAAAATAAAAATGTATAAAAATAAAATATTTATAACATGAACTAACAAAAAAAATATAAAACTAATCCAAAAATAAAACTTCAATTCAAAATAAGACCTTACTATATTTAGCTAAAAAATAATAAAAAAAAAATATATATATATATAAAATTAAAATCTGAATAACATTCACTAATGAAATTAAAATCAAACTAATGAAATGCGCAAAAAATCGAAGGCCGATGGCGCGAAGCACTATGGCCTAAAATGGAACCAGGGCCTCGGCAGTGAAAGCACGGCTTTCCCCGCTGACCGCCGACCAATCGGAATCAGAGCGCCATCTACCGTGACCAATAACAATCGCGGCGCCATTTTTGAAAATACACAGCGACCAATCACAATCGCGCCTCATTTCTCAATGCATCTCTATGGGAAGAGACGCTGAGAATTCGATTGGTTAGCGGTCAGCGGAAACAGCAGAAACGTGTATGGGCGGCGCCTGAATCAGTGTTCGGCCACAGCGGGCTGATGCACCGCGGAGGCCGCTAGAAGCGCCGAAGTTTGCGCTTGTACGAACAGTCGCGCAGGCTCCATGCAGTGCTGATTGGCGCTGCATGGCGCAAGATAGTAAAAGTGGTGAAAAAAAAAGATTGCAAAAGTGGTGAAAATAAAAGTTAGCATCAGGAATATAGCCTCTGATGTGAAAAGTTATCTTTCAAAAAGGATATCTTAGCTGATAAATTGCAGAACCCGATCCGGCGCTTGCTTCCCGACGACCCTCATGAAGGATGGATATCTTGGCTGAAATATAGTCCAACAGATGGTCCAGCGGTAGCTTCTCGTTCTCCCTCAAAGACCCTCACGAAGGATGGAGATCTCGGCAGAAATAGAGTCCAACAGATGGTCGAGCGTTAGGTTCTCGTTCTCCCTCAAACAGGATACAAAGAGGCGGAAGATTCAAATTTGGCGCTATAAATAAGCGGCCTTATCTCATTGGTAGGCGGCAACCTCAGAAAGATGGCGCCATGAATGTGATTGGTCGCTGTGTATGTTCAAAAGTGGCGCCGTGATTGCGATTGGAGGGCGCCTTTCCATAGGGATAGATGGAGGAATGAGGCGCTCTTCTGAATGGTCGCCGTCAGCTCAGAGCGACCAATCAGAAGAGAGCCTCACTCCCCATACAGATACATAGCGCTATGTTGCCGATTTTATGCCCGGGCCCCTGGTTCTATGTTCGGGCACGGGGCTCGGCTCTGATCGGTCGTTCCACGGCTCTGGAGACTCGTCTCGCGGCCATTGCTCGCGCCTTAGCAATGGCTCACAATCATTGCGAGTCGTTGCCGATGCGCCAGCTATCGCCGCGAAGGGCTCATTGCGAGTCTCCTCCCCCGTGGAACGACCGACCACAGCCGAGCCCCGTGGCCGAAAATAGAACCAAGGGCCGGCCGCCATAAATTTCGCGATACACCGCTAATGTATCTCTATGGAAAGTGAGCCGCTATTCTGATTGGTCGCTGTGTGCTGCCGCCGACCAATCAGAAAAGCGCCTCACTTGCCATAGACATAGAATAGACGACTTAGACTTTCAAATTTACCGCTGAAAGTGAGGCGCTTTTCTGATTGGTCGGCGGCAGCAGACAGCGACCAATCAGAATAGCGCCTCACTTCCCATAGAGATAGAATGGAGGAAAAATCGTCCATTCTATATCTATGCGAAGTGAGGCGCTCTTGTGATTGGTCGCTGTGTTGTGACGCCGACCAATCAGAATAGCGGCTCACTTCCCATAGAGATAGAATGGACGACTTAGAGTTTCAAATTTACCGCTAAAATTGAGGCGCTTTTCTGATTGGTCGGCGGCAGCAGACAGCGACCAATCAGAATAGCGCCTCACTTTCCATAGAGATACATTAGCGGTGTATCGCCAAATTTCAGGCCGGGCCCCTGGTTATATTTTCGGCCACGGGACTGGGCTATGTTCGGTCGTTGGACCGATACATAGATAGATGGATAGATCGATAGCTAGCTAGCTAGGTCAAAATATAGATAGAAAAATAGATACATAGAGAAATAGATATAGAGATAGATAATTAAATAAATAGAGATAGATAGATATAGAGAAATAGATAGGTGAGTAGTTGCAGACGCGGTAAGTCCGGCACGTCGGTCCCTTGCGATTTTCCTGGACCGGCAAGAGCCGAGGCCAGTGGCCGAAAATCGAACCAGGGGCCCGGGCAGAAATGTGGCGATACACCGCTAATGTATCTCTATGGAAAGTGAGGCGGTATTCTGATTGGTCGCTGTGTGCAGCCGCCGACCAATCAGAATCGCGCCTCAGTTTTAGCGGTTAATTTGAAAGTGTAAATCTCCCATTATATGTGTATATGTGTATGTGAAGTGAGGGGGATTTGTGATTGGTCGGCGGCAGCAGACAGTGACCAATCAGAATAGCGCCTCACTTCCCATAGAGATAGAATGGACGAAAAATCGTCCATTCTATCTCTATGGGAAGTGAGGCGGTATTCTGATTGGTCGCTGTGTGGTGCCGCCGACCAATCAGAATAGTGCCTCACTTCCCATAGAGATAGAATGGAGGAAAAATCGTCCATTCTATGTCTATGGGAAGTGAGGCGCTCTTCTGATTGGTCGGCGGCAGCACACAGCGACCAATCAGAATAGCGCCTCACTTTCCATACAGATATAATAGACGACTTTGAGTTTCAAATTTACCGCTCAAAGTGAGGCGCTATTCTGATTGGTCGGCGGAAGCACACAGCGACCAATCCGAATAGCGGCTCACTTTCCATAGAGATACATTAGCGGTGTATCGCGAAATTTATGGCCGGGCCCTTGGTTCTATTTTCGGCCACGGGGCTCGGCTGTGGTCGGTCGTTCCACGGGGGCGGAGACTCGCAATGAGCCCTTCGCGGCGATAGCTGGCGCATCGGCAACGACTCGCAATTATTGCGAGCCATTGCTAAGGCGCAAGCAATGGCCATGAGGCGAGTCTCCGGAGCCGTGGAACGACCGATCAGAGCCGATCCCCGAGCCCGAAAATAGAACCAGGGGCCCGGGCATAAAATCGGCAACATAGCGCTATGTATCTGTATGGGGAGTGAGGCGCTCTTCTGATTGGTCGCTCTGTGCTGACGGCGACCAATCAGAAGAGCGCCTCACTTCCCATAGAGATAGAATGGACGATTTTTCGTCCATTGTATCTCTATGGGAAGTGAAGAGGACGTCGGAGCCGGAGATGGGGAAAAGAAGACAGAAGACCCCCGGGGACGGACGAAGGACTCCTGGAGTGGACGGAGGATCAGATGAAGAAGAAGACATGTAAGTGATCGAGGACGACGGGGGCTTAGGGGGTGACAGCGGCGGCGGAGGCTTGGCGGCGGGGGCATAGGGGGTGAGAGCGGCGGGGGCTTAGGGGGTGAGAGCGTCGGGGGCTTAGGGGGTCTTAGGGGATGACAGCGGCAGCGGAGGCTTGGCGACGGGGGCTTAGGGGGTGACAGCGGCGGGGGCTTAGGGGGTGAGAGCGGAGGGGGCTTAGGGGGTGACAGCGGAGGGGGCTTAGGGGGTGATAGCGGAGGGGGCTTTAGCGGCGGGGGCTTAGGGGGTGACAGCGGTGGGGGCTTAGGGGGTGATAGCGGAGGGGGCTTAGGGGGTGACAGCGGCGGGGGCTTAGGGGGTGATAGCGGAGGGGGCTTTAGCAGCGGAGGCTTAAGGGGTGACAGCGGCGGGGGCTTAGGGGGTGACAGCGGCGGGGGCTTAGGGGCTTTAGCGGCGGGGGCTTAGGGGGTGACAGCGGCGGGGGCTTAGGGGGTGATAGCGGAGGGGGCTTAGGGGGTGACAGCGGCGAAGGCTTAGGGGGTGATAGCGGAGGGGGCTTTAGCAGCAGGGGCTTAGGGGGTGACAGCGGCGGGGGCTTAGGGGGTGACAGCGGCGGGGGCTTAGGGGCTTTAGCGGAGGGGGCTTAGGGGGTGACAGCGGAGGGGGCTTAGGGGGTGATAGCGGCGAGGGCTTAGGGGGTGATAGCGGAGGGGGCTTAGGGGGTGACAGCGGCGGGGGTTTAGGGGGTGATAGCGGAGGGGGCTTAGCAGCGGCGGGGGTTGAGGGGGTGACAGCGGCGGGGGCTTAGGGGGTGACAGCGGCGGTGGCTTAGGGGCAGGGGCGGAGAGGCGGCTGGGCATGGGGCTGTAGTATACCATAGCAGTGTACAGTACAGCCCCATGCTGGCGGCGATATGGGGCTGTAGTATAGCATAGCGATAGTGGGGTAGACTACAGCCCCATGGTCAGGGGGGATATTGGGGCATGGTCAGGGGGGATAGGGGGGATTTTGGGGCATGGTGAGGGGGGATATTGGTGGGTTTGTTCGCGGGGCTGCAACGGCTACGCAGCCACGGAGAAAGTCCTGGAGAAAGAGCCAAGCCACGCGAACAAAGCCACGGAAGTAGCGCCGGACGCAACGGAAGTCGCTACGGCAATTATCTAATAGATAGAACCACTATGTATAAATGATGATTCAATGGGAATTTGATTTTATAATGATATTTCACTAATGATTTGATAATGATTGAACCTGTGTATACATTTATAAACTGGATAGATAGAGATAGATAGATAAATAGATAGAGATAGATAGATAGAGATAGATAGAAATACATAGATAGATAGATAGATAGATAGATAGATACAGATAGATACATAGATAGAGATAGATAGATATAGATAGATAGATAGATATAGATAGATACATAGATAGATAGAAAGAAATTGATAGACAGATAGATAGATAGATAGATAGATAGATAGATAGAGATAGATAGATAGATAGATAGATAGATAAATAGATAGAGATAGAAAGATAGATAGATAGATAGATAGATAGATAGATAGATAAATAGATAGAGATAGATAGATAAATAGATAGATAGATAGATATAGAGATAGATAGATAGATAGATAGATATAGATAAATAGAGATAGATAGATAGATAGATAGATAGATAGATAAAGAGATAGATAGATAGATAGCTAAAGAGATAGATAGATAGATAGATAGATAGATAGATAGATAGATAGATAGATAGATAAAGAGATAGATAGATAGATAGATAGATAAATAGAGATAGATAGATAAAGGGATAGATAGATAAATAGATAGATAGATAGATAAATAGATAGAGATAGATAGATAGATAGAGATAGATAGAGATAGATAGATAGATAGATAGATAGATAGATAGATAAATAGATAGAGATAGATAGATAGATAGATAGATAGATAGATAGAAATACATAGATAGATAGATACAAATAGATACATAGATAGAGATAGATAGATAGATATAGATAGATATAGATAGATATAGATAGATAGATAGATAGATATAGATAGATACATAGATAGATAGATAGATAGAAAGAAATAGATACATAGATAGATAGATAGAAAGAAATAGATAGATATATAGATAGATACATAGATAGATAGATAGATAGATAGATAGATAGATAGATAGAAATAGATAGATAGATAGATAGAAAGAAATAGATACATAGATAGATAGCCAACGAAAGCCGAGACCCGTGGCCGAAAATAGAACCAAGGGCCCGGCTATAGTTCGCTTGAAACACCGCTATTATTCTCTATGGGAAGTGAGGCGCTATTCTGATTGGTCGCCGGCAGCACACAGCGACCAATCAGAATAGCGCCTCACTTCCCATAGAGAATAATAGCGGTGTTTCAAGCGAACTATAGCCGGGCCCTTGGTTCTATTTTCGGCCACGGGTCTCGGCTTTCGTCGGTCGTCGCCGGGGCGGGAGACTCGCAATCGCTTCGACTCAAGTCTCGAAAGTCGAGTCGACTTGAGACTCGCAATCGCTTCGCGGCCATTGCGAGTCCACGACGACGGAAGTAGCGCCGAAAATTACGGAAGTGCGCTACGGCAATTATATATTAGATATACATGATCATAATAATGGAAGATTACATTTAAATTCCTTAGTATATTACCCCATAATGCAAGTAAAAGAAATAATATTTAAAACGAACAACAGAATGGTTTCTGACAGGTTTGATTTAGAACAGCAAATGGCAGAGAGGCACCATGAAAAGAATCTCATTAATTTAACCTTTTGGACAAAAGGAAAAGTTGAGATCTCCTAGGGTTTAAAATGTTGTTAAAATATACATATATATGTATATATATATGGTATATACATATATGTATATGAATATGCTTCCCTCTAGTTAAAATAAAAATAAAGTTCAGGAGTGCTAAAATTAGGATAAAAATTTTAAACTTTCATGTATAGGTATATATTTATATATATATATATATACTAGATGGCGGCCCGATTCTAAAGAATCGGGTATTCTAGCCTATGGTTATTGAGGTATACGGGGGCTCAGTGGTTAGCAGACTATACAGCGGCTGAGTGGTTAGCAGAGTATACGGAGGCTCAGTGGCTAATAGTCTGCTTTAGGGCAGAGTGCAGTGGTCAGGGGCAGAGTGCAGTGGTCAGGGGCAGAGTGCAGTGGTCAGGGGCAGAGTGCAGTGGTCACAGGCAGAGTGCAGTGGTCACAGGCAGAGTGCAGTGGTCACAGGCAGAGTGCAGTGGTCACGGGCAGAGTGCAGTGGTCACGGGCAGAGTGCAGTGGTCACGGGTAGAGTGCAGTGGTCACGGGCACAGTGCAGTGGTCAGGGGCACAGTGCAGTGGATGGACCAGAGTGCAGTGGTCAGGGGCCCGATGCAATTGCATCGGGAGCGCGGTGAAATGAATTGTGTGTATAGAGGCGGGTCAGTGGGTAGCAGAGTCTACAGGGGGCTCTGAGGGTAGCAGATTATACAGGCAGCTCTGTGGGTAGCAGAGTATACAGGCGGCTCTGTGGATAGAGTATGATGTGGCGGGAGGCTGGAGCGGTGATGAGAGGTGGCGCTGGAGGGGTGAGGAGAGATGCGGCTGGAGGAGAGAGGAGGCTGGAGCGGCGACATGAGAATTAGGCACACCTCTGCTCCTCCAGGCTGCACACATCACGGGGGTCGTCTCCCGCCCGTGATGTGTGTTTTAGGGAGTGTAGGGGCGGCGGTAAGCGTGGCGGGGCTGCATGATTCCCACTCCTCTTAGGGCCGGCATGTTGGTCCACTCTGGACGTGTGTAGCGCTGTGGTGACGTGACTTTGGCGATGACAAAGTGACGGAAGTGCTGGCTAAAATGACGGAAGTGAGCCTTTGGGTTTTATATATTAGATACAGCAGCACTATGGTATATGGCGGTACAGTATAGCACATGTATAGCAGCACTATAGTATATGGCAATATATGACAGTATATGTACAGGTGCACTATAGTATATGGGGGTATTTTATAGCACATGTATAGCAGCGCTATGGTATATGGCGGTACATTACAGTACATGTACAGTTAGGGCCAGAAATATTTGGACAGTGACACAAGTTTTGTTATTTAGCTGTTTACAAAAACATGTTCAGAAATACAATTATATATATATAATATGGGCTGAAAGTGCACACTCCCAGCTGCAATATGAGAGTTTCCACATCCAAATCGGAGAAAGGGTTTAGGAATCATAGCTCTGTAATGCATAGCCTCCTCTTTTTCAAGGGACCAAAAGTAATTGGACAATGGACTCTAAGGGCTGCAATTAACTCTGAAGGCGTCTCCCTCGTTAACCTGTAATCAATGAAGTAGTTAAAAGGTCAGGGGTGGATTCCAGGTGTGTGGTTTTGCATTTGGAAGCTGTTGCTGTGACCAGACAACATGCGGTCAAAGGAACTCTCAATTGAGGTGAAGCAGAACATCCTGAGGCTGAAAAAAAAGAAAAAATCTATCAGAGAGATAGCAGACATGCTTGGAGTAGCAAAATCAACAGTTGGGTACATTCTGAGAAAAAAGGAATTGACTGGTGAGCTTGGGAACTCAAAAAGGCCTGGGCGTCCACGGATGACAACAGTGGTGGATGATCGCCGCATACTTTATTTGGTGACGAAGAACCCGTTCACAACATCAACTGAAGTCCAGAACACTCTCAGTGAAGTAGGTGTATCTGTCTCTAAGTCAACAGTAAAGAGAAGACTCCATGACAGTAAATACAAAGGGTTCACATCTAGATGCAAACCATTCATCAATTCCAAAAATAGACAGGTTAAATTTGCTGAAAAACACCTCAAGAAGCCAGCTCAGTTCTGGAAAAGTATTCTATGGACAGATGAGACAAAGACCAACCTGTACCAGAATGATGGGAAGAAAAAAGTTTGGAGAAGAAAGGGAACGGCACATGATCCAAGCCACACCACATCCTCTGTAAAACATGGTGGAGGCAATGTGATGGCATGGGCATGCATGGCTTTCAATGGCACTGGGTCACTTGTGTTTATTGATGACATAACAGCAGACAAGAGTAGCCAGATGAATTCTGAAGTGTACCGGGATATACTTTCAGCCCAGATTCAGCCAAATGCTGCAAAGTTGATTGGACGGCGCTTCATAGTACAGATGGACAATGACCCCAAGCATACAGCCAAAGCTACCCAGGAGTTCATGAGTGCAAAAAAGTGGAACATTCTGCAATGGCCAAGTCAATCACCAGATCTTAACCCAATTGAGCATGCATTTCACTTGCTCAAATCCAGACTTAAGACGGAAAGACCCACAAACAAGCAAGACCTGAAGGCTGCGGCTGTAAAGGCCTGGCAAAGCATTAAGAAGGAGGAAACCCAGCGTTTGGTGATGTCCATGGGTTCCAGACTTAAGGCAGTGATTGCCTCCAAAGGATTCGCAACAAAATATTGAAAATAAAAATAATTTGTTTGGGTTATGTTTATTTGTCCAATTACTTTTGACCTCCTAAAATGTGGAGTGTTTGTAAAGAATTGTGTAGAATTCCTACATTTTCTAGCAGATATTTTTGATCAACCCTTCAAATTAAACGTTACAATCTGCACTTGAATTCTGTTGTAGAGGTTTCATTTCAAATCCAATGTGGTGGCATGCAGAGCCCAACTCGCGAAAATTGTGTCACTGTCCAAATATTTCTGGCCCTAACTGTATAGCAGCGCTATGGTATAAGGTGGTACATTACATTACATGTATAGCAGCGCTATGGTATATGGCGGTACATTACAGTACATGTATAGCAGCGCTATGGTATAAGGTGGTACATTACATTACATGTATAGCAGCACTATAGTATATGGCGATACATTAGAGTACATGTATAGCAGCACTATGGTATATGGGCATACTCTGCTCCCCCCCGCTCCTCCCTTCAAAAAATAAAAAAATCCTCAGTGAGGATACTCACCTGTCCGCCAGCTCGCTCCACCTTCGTCTTCTAGGTCCTACAGGGGTTTAGGACCCGTTGTTGCCTGGGAAACCATTCAGCTGATCGGTCACATGACCGCTAACTGCCAGGGGGGATTCGGGGGACAGGATGGTGACGGGGGTGGAGTGGTGGCAGGATGGAGCGAGCGGGGCAGGATGGAGCGAGCGGGGAAGGATGGAGGCGGCGGGGTAGGATGGAGGCGGCGGGGCAGGATGGTGGCGGGGGGCAGGATGGAGCGAGCGGGGCAGGATGGTGGCAGGATGAAGTGAGCAGGGCAGGATGGAGGGAGCAGGACTGGATGGTGGCGGGGGGGCAGGATGGAGTGAGCAGGGCAGGATGGAGCTGGCGGGGGGGGCAGGATGGAGGCGGGGGGGTGGAGGATGGAGCTGGTATGGGGGGGGCAGGATGGAGGCGGCGGGGGTTTAGGATGGAGGCAGCGGGGCAGGATGGTGGAGGGTGGGCAGGATGGAGCGAGCGGGGCAGGATGGTGGCAGGGGGCAGGATGAAGCGAGCAGGGCAGGATGGAGGGAGCGGGACAGGATGGGGGGGCAGGATGGAGGCGGTGTGGGGGGGGGCAGGATGGAACTGGTCTGGGGGGGGAGGATGGAGGGGGCGGGGAGGTTAGGATGGAGCCGGCGGGGGGGGGCAGGATGCAGGCGGGGAGGGCAGGATGCAGCCGAGGGGGGGGGGTTAGTGTGGAGGGGGTGGGGGGGCAGGATGGTGCTGGTGGGAGGGCAGGATGGAGGCGGTGGGGGGGCAGGATGAAGCTGGTGTGTGTGGAGGGGCAGGATGGAGCTGGTGGGGGGGCAGGATGCAGCTGAGGGGGGAAGGATGCAGAAGAGGGGGGGTGGGGCAGGATGGAGGCGGTGGGGGGGGCAGGATGGAGGTGGGGGGGGCAGGATGGAGCTGGTGTGTGGGGGGGGCAGGATGGAGGTGGCGTGGGAGGGACAGGATGGAGCCGGTGGGTGGGCAGGATGAAACTGGTGCGGGGGGAGGCAGGATGGAGCCGGCGGGGGGGGGGTAGGATGGAGCGGGTGGGGGGGCAGGATGGAGCTGGTGTGGGGGGGGGCAGGATGGAGCCGGCGGGGGGGGCAGGATGGTGCTGGCAGGGCAGGATGGTGACAGGGGGGCAGGATGAAGCGAGCAGGGCAGGATGGTGGCGGGGGGGCAGGATGGAGCGAGCGGGGCAGGATGGAGGCGGGGGGGCAGGATGGAGCTGGCAGAGGGGGGAAGGATGGTGAAGGGGGGTGGAGTGGTGGCAGGATGGAGCGAGCGGGGCAGGATGGTGGAGGGGGGGCAGGATGGAGCGAGCGGGGCAGGATGGTGGCAGGGGGGCAGGATGAAGCTAGCAGGGCAGGATGGAGGGAGCGGGACAGGATGGGGGAGGCAGGATGGAGTGAGCGGGGCAGGATGGAGGCGTTGGGGGGGCAGGATGGAGCTGGTCTGGGGGGGGATGGAGGGGGCGGGGGGGTTAGGATGGAGCCGGCGGGGGGGGGGCAGGATGCAGGGGTGGAGGGCAGGATGGAGCCGGCGGGGGGTCAGGATGGAGCTGGTGTGGGGGAAGTCAGGATGGAGGCGGTGGGGGGGTAGGATGGTGCGGGCGGGGGGTGCAGGATGGAACTGGTGTGGGGGCAGGATGGAGCTGGTGGGGGCAGGATGGAGTGGGGGGGGCTATGGAGGGGAGAGGAGGGGGGCAGGGTGGAGCCGGTGGCGGGTAGGGGCAGGATGGTGGTGGCAGGGGTAGGGGCAGGATGGATGAGAGCATACACACCCGGGTGCCAGCTTGCAGGACCTGTGGTTGCCTGGGAAAGCAATCAGCAGATCGGTTTCCCAGGCAACCACAGGTCCTCAAGGCATGGAGCTAGAGGACGTAGATGGAGCGCGCCGGGTGAGTATCTTCCATGAGGTTTTTTTTTTTTATTAGAAGCAAGCAGGGGGGGGGCCGCAGGAGCCGTGGGGGGGCAGGACGACCCGCGGGGGGGCAGGAGGACCAGCGGGGGGGCCTGCAGGAGCCGCGGGGGGGCAGAACGACCCGCGGGGGGGCCGCAGGAGCCGCAGGGGGGCAGGAGGACCCGTGGGGGGGCAGGACGACCCGCGGGGCGGCAGGAGCAGCGGCGGGGGCAGGACGACCCGCGGGGGGGCAGGAGCAGCGGCGGGGGGCCCGCAGGAGTGCAGGAGCAGCCGCAGGGGGGTGGGGGCCGCAGGAGCGGGTGGAAGACAGAGACAGAGAAAGATCTATCTATCTCCCGGACATTGCAAGTGAAGCTGTGACTGAGAGTGGAGCGTATTCAGTGAACACTCGCAAAGCCATTGCGAGTGAGGCTTTGCAAGTCACTGAAGCCTATTCTGCAAGAACTCGCAAAGCCATTGCGAGTGCCATTGCAAGTGAGGCTTTGCGAGTTAGGCTTTGGGAGGCAGCCACGGACACGACGACGGAAGTAGCGCCGAATATGACGGAAGTGGCCTTAGGGTAATTATATATTAGATATGTATATAAGTATTTTTTCCTCTGTTTCATGGAAAATAATAATTAGAAGTTTATTATAATCAATATATGATTATATAAAAATGGTGTTATTTGTTATTAATATTATTTTTATATTTTTCAAGAAGTTCAAGTCAAGATGGTGGAACATGTATCCCCTCCTTATAAAAATTAATAATATTTTTCTTTTTACATGGGAAAGAATAAGTATATTTCAACTATTAATATTTAGTTCTTGAGTAATGCATGTTACTGTAACTAATGTAATGATGATGACCCCATGATGCCAAAGGGGTTGTGCCGATTCCAAGGTTTGTTGTGATCCAGTGTAAAGCTTCACTACACTGATCTATTGTGTGACCTATTCTGTGCATTAAGGACTGTTCTGTGAATGGTTACAGGTTAACTTTAACTCTTGCCATGCTGACCAAAGACGTCACCTGATCCAGAAGTGATAAGAGGCAGGATTCCGGAAGTGACCAGAGTAAGTCCAGCCAACACTGCACGGGTCACATCACAGACATTGTTTTCCTACCAAATAAACGCTAATAAAAATAAAGACTTTACAATAAAGGAATAAACAATAAAGGACGACGTTATTATCATAAAGACTGTCTTATATTGGAGAGAATCATCAGATGAAGAGGAGAAGACGCCGAGTGACCACAGATCCGATTGCTTCAAGTAGAACAGGAAAGTATAATGACAATATAGGGTTTACAGTTCATGGCTTACCATAACATGACTCCACATTATATTACTGATTATATCATGAAGAAAGATTATTATGTTGATAATGATGATTATCATTATTATTGTATTATCATGAATTTATATTAATATTATGGACACTAAATTATTATCATGGTATTAATGAATTAATTTTGAGGCATCCAATCAATAACTGTTTGAATTCCTCAAAAAGAGGGAATTGTAGAAACATAATCAGGTTCATTAATATTTACTTCAAATATTGGGTATAATTATTAAATATTAATTTATTTATTGATATGCTGATACATTACATAATGCTGACATGGGAAATTGCATACAAGCAAGTAGAAGTATACGATATGGCCATACATAGCTGTAACACGTACAGGCTATACATATAAGATTGCATCATCCCTGAATTGTCTAGAAGTAACACATAGTATAGTCTATGTTCCCATATATAGTCACACATGTGTTAATGTCACTCTATAAGAAAGACCCATACCATGAGATGTGGGCAGCACACCTTCTGCTGGGAGCTTCCCTGCAGGGGACGGTAGCACTCCATGCTGACCATCGGAGACAACGTAACAGGCTTATCATGAAGGACAAGAACCGATCAGAAGTCTTGGTGAGATGAATGACCCAATACCCATGGATCGCCACAAAGAAGAATACGTAGATTATCTTTTTGTAACGATTTGAACATTATATTTTAATAAGTTTAATTATTGGCTATTTTAATACCAATTAAACTAAGAAGATAATTTTTATATATATTTTTCCGTCTTTTCTCAATAATTCGCACTTGATGATGATTATACACATATAGCGGTATTTAACACCTAGACAAACGTGGTCGTGCTCCAGCCCACAGGAGTCGGCACCAAACCGCTGCTACACTCCCGACTTCCACTCCACTCCTCTCTTCTCACTCCTCACTCCTCCTACTCACTAACTTGTCCCCCTTTTTGTCCTGGGTCCTCCTTCAGGGTCCACCCACCGTCACAAGGGGATACAGTTGTGTGTGTTTTGGGCACGACTGCACCATCCCAGCAACTGGAGAGCAGAGCACTACTCCCCTTAACCGTGGGAGTGCAATATCTCTGGTGGCAACCTACCCGGTGGGGTACCACACTGGTGCAAGGAGAGATACATGGACATGGACGGGTCCAAAAACAACCACAGTACTAATTACAGTACTGATTACAGGCTCCAAAGTAGCCAGGGACCACATAACATCCTAATGGTACCTTTACACGCCACAGAGTGCAGCAACCGGTAGCCACCACACGCGTTTTAACGGTGGATACAGGTCGCCGATGCTGCATATACACGCCGCCACAACGGGCTCCACTGAAGGTATTTTTGTTCCCCGGAAGTGCCGACAGGTGCCGCGGGTTACCTCCTGTGGAGTACCTTCCCTGGTTTACACGCCGCTACCACAAAGGAATATGGGCGTACATATTGCGCGCCGTAAGTACATAGGCGTGACAGACTTGTGTATTACGTGACGCTCGTACGGTGATTGGACAATGCAATAACATCATAATTGGCCAGCCAGCGCAGGAAGGCTGGCTAATACATGACGCCATTGCAATTGTGGACTGTGAATGGATAGCTCTTTAAATATGGCGCCCTGTGAAGGGGCAACCAATCATAACGCAGGAGCTTTCACCAATGATCGCTGATGGGGCGTGGTATCCATGACGCTGTGGCACGCCCCTGGGAATTCGCTAGGCCACGCAAATACCTTCCTGTGCCCCGATTACACGCCGCCACCATAGGAATTGTTCCTTCCTGTTTTTGAGCACGGCTCAGAAACAGGTATCTGAAGGAACTGCTAGACACGGGAAGGAACTCCCAGAATTACATGCCGCCATTTCGTAGTGATTTCATGGCAACAGGCACAATTGTGTTCGATGCCTGGCGGTTTCTTCCCTCCTGTGGCGGCGTGTAAAGGTACCATTACAGGTAACAGAAAGTATCCCAGCTAGATAGGGGGAAGGAGCGAGAGTATCACCAGCATGTACAGTAATACCGGGGAAACAAGGGACAATCACAAATACTAGGCCTCAGTCCAGTCTAACAGTCAGACTTCTTTGTTGCCCCTAGTGACCAATCACAGTGCAGCTTTCATTTTTTAAACTGCTCTGGAGAAATGAAAGCTGAGCTTTGATTGGATGCTATGGGCAACAAAGACACTGAGGGCCTAGTATCTAATTTAGCTGCAGAGTGATGATGGCAGCTACGTCCCAGCCACGGATGGAGGAGACACAGAGTCCCTGTACAGTGAAACCTTCCGGTATCCTGATTTTTGTTTCTTGAAAAGGTCCCGAATCCCACTGTTGTTGCTTCAATGTAAAATGGCATAATTTCTGCTATTATTACCGGACAATGGAGCCATTTTGTGATTATGAATAACGTGGAAAAAAGCCACAAAGTCAGAAAACTGCAGTGAATTTTTTTTACTAAAGACGACATGTGTGAACTGAGATCTGATAATAATAGGGGGGTGGTCTGGGGTGTGATATTAATATCGGGGGTGGTCTGGGGTGTGATATTAATATAAGGGGTGGGCTTGGGTCTGATATTAATATAGGGGGTTGGTCTGGGGTCTTATATTAACCCCTTCATGACCTTGCCATTTTTTGCAATTCTGACCAGTGTCCCTTTATGAGGTTACAACTCGGGAACGCTTCAACGGATCCTAGCGATTCTGAGATTGTTTTTTCGTGACATATTGGGCTTCATGTTAGTATTAAATTTAGGTCGATAATTTTTGCGTTTATTTGTGAAAAAATCAAAAATATGGCAAAAATTTAGAAAATTTTGCAATTTTCAAATTTTGAATTTTTCTTCTGGTAAACCAGAGAGTTATGTGACACAAAATAGTTATGAAATAATATTTCCCACATGTCTACTTTACATCAGCACAATTTTGGAAAAAAAAACATTTTGTTAGGAAGTTATAAGGGTTCAAAGTTCATGAGCAATTTTTCATTTCTCCACCAAAATTTACAAAACCATTTTTTTTAGTGACCACATCCCATTTGAAGTCCCTTTGAGGGGTGTACATGACAGAAAACACCCAATAGTGACACCATTCCAAAAACTGCACCTCTCAAGCTACTCAAAACTACATTCAAGAAGATTATTAACCCTTCAGGTGCTTCACAGGAACTAAGCAAATTGGAAACAAAAAAATGGATATTTTAATTTTTCTAACACAAATGTTCTTTTATCCTCAATTTTTTCATTTTCACATGGGCAAAAAGATAAAAATGAATCCTAAAATTTGTTGGGCAATTTCTCCTGAGTATATCGATACCACATATGTGATCATAAACCACGGTTTGGGCGCACGGCAGGGCTCTGAAGGGAAAGAGAGCAATTTGACTTTTGGAGCTAATTTTCCATTCAAAAAGTGATATGGCGCTCCTTCACTTCTGAGCCCTGCCGCGCGTCAAAACAGTGGTTTATGACCACATATGAGGTATCGGTGTACTCAGGAGAAATTGCCCAACAAATTTTAGGATGAATTTTATCCTGTTACCCATGTGAAAATGAAAGAATTGAGGCTAAAAGAACATTTTTGTGAAAAAAAAATACTTTTTCCATATTCACAGATCAATTTGTAAAGCATGTGGGGGTTCAATATGCTCACCACCCATCTAGATTTGTTCCCTGGGGGGTCTAGTTTCCAAAATGGGGTCACTTGTGGGGAAGCTCCAAAGTTTAGGCACACAGGGGCTCTCCAAACGCGACATGGTGTCGCTAACAATTTGAATAAAAAATCACCTCAAATTGTTAGCGGACACCATATCGCATTTGGAGAGCCCCTGTGTGCCTAAACATTGGGGCTCCACCACAAATGACCCCATTTTGGAAACTAGACCCCCCAGGGAACATATCTAGATGCATAGTGAGCACTTTGAACCCCCAGGTGCTTCACAAATTGATCCGTACAAATTAAAAAAGAAAATTTGTGTGAAAAAAAAAGTATTTTTACCTTATTATGGATCAGTTTGTGAAGCACCTGGGGATTCAAAGTGCTCACTATGCATCTAGATAGGTTCCTTGGGGGGGTCTAGTTTCCAAAATGGGGTCACTTGTGGGGGAGCTCCAATGTTTAGGCACACAGGGGCTCTTCATACATAACCTGGTGTTTGCCAACAATTGGAATCGTTAGCGGACACCAGGTCACGTATGGAGAGCCCCTGTGTGCCTAAACATTTGAGCTCCCCACAAGTGACCCCATTTTGGAAACTAGACCCCCCAGGGAACATATCTAGATGCACAGTGAGCACTTTGAACCCCCATGTGCTTCACAAATTGAGACGTAAAAATGAATAAAGAAACTTTTTGTGAAAAAAACATACTAGTCTAGTAGTTACAATTCGCAGCATAGGGGACCCTATACATTTGGGTCTCTCCATGCTGAGGATTCCAGCCCCCTAGCTGCCAAGTTGTACCTGGCTGGCAACCAAAAATACGGCAAAGCTCCAGGTCATTTTATTTGTAGAATTTAAAAAAAAAATGACATGGGGCTCTGCCATATTTTTGGTCCAGCCAGGTACAACTTGGCAGCTACGGACTGCCAACAGCCCCCAGCTGCCTCATTGTACCTGGCTGGAACCAAAAATACAGCGAAGCCCTTTTTTAATTTCTAGAACTAATTCTAGAAAAAAAATTACGTGGGGCTCCGCCATATTTTTGGTCCAGCCAGGTACAACTAGGCAGCTGGGGGCTGGAATCCTCAGCATAGAGAGGCCCAAGCGTTCTGGGACCCCCATGCTGCGAATTGCAGCCCGCAGCCGCCCCAGAAAATGGCGCATTTATTGAAGTGCCATTTTCTGGCGCTGTACCCACGCTCTTCCAGTTGCCCTGGTGCCGGTGGCTAACTGGGTAATAAAGGGGTTAATGCCAGCTTTTTATTGGCAGCTGGCACTAAGCCCTAGATTCATAATATAGGGCCAATGTTAGACCCGCCATTAGGAATCTCTAGTACGGTAAATATTCAATAAATACACACAGACAAAAATCTTTTTATTTGAAAAAAAAAAACACAGACACAATTCGGACTCCATCTTTATTATGAAAAGATCCGACGTAGTCCACAACGAAGGTCCCACGACGCTCGATCGCTCCAACGTAGTCCATAACGAAGGTCCCACGATCACTTCCTGCAGCTAGATCCTCAGGATCCAGCTGTAGAAAGTGATCTGACAGATACAGCACAGTGATCACATAATGGTCACTGTGGATCACTGTGCTGGAGCTGTCAGATCATTTCCTGCAGCTAGATCCTCAGGATCCAGCTGTAGAAAGTGATCTGACAGATCCAGCACAGTGATCCACAGTGATCACATAATGGTCACTGTGAATCACTGTGCTGGAGCTGTCAGATCACTTCCTGCAGCTCAGGATCCAGCTGTAGAAAGTGATCTGACAGATCCAGCACAGTGATCCACAGTGATCACATAATGGTCACTGTGGATCACTATGCTGGAGCTGTCAGATCACTTTCTACAGCTGGATCCTCAGGATCTAGCTGTAGAAAGTGATCTGGCAGCTCCAGCACAGAGCTGTCAGATCCGGAGGTGGTGAAGAGGAGGAGGAGGAGCGGGACGCAGTGGAGACAGAGCGGCCGCCGGAGGGGTGAGTGGGAGTGGCGATCGCCACTCCGGTGATCGGGGGGCAGGAAAGGGGAAGAGGGGGGGTGACAGGAGAAGTAGGGGGGCACTTAGGAGGAAGCGGGGGCAGGCAGGAGGAAGCGGGCAGCAGGAAGAGGAAGCGGGCGGAAGGGACAGGAAGCAGGTGGCAGGAAAAGGAAGCGGGGGGGTAAGAAATATGAAGAGGGGGCAGGAAAGAGAGGTGGGGGACAGGGGGGCAGTTAGAGGATGACAGGGGAGAAGATTGGAGGGTAGGGATAGCAGCGGCAGGCAGGGAAGCATTACAGGCGCGGTGATTTTCACTTTCACTTTTGAGTGCCAATCACCGCGCCTGTAGCCGGGGGGGTGGGGGTGGGGGCAAATCGACCCCCCCTGGGGTGTTGTACAACTCCCCATGTACATGCAGGCCGAGTGACAGGTCAGTGACACCCTCACTCGACCTGCAGGAGCCTGATCACTCCATGGCCCATGGGGTGGGCCAAGGGTCTGGAAGGGGTTAATATAGGCCGTTGGTCTGGGGTCTGATATTAATATAGGGGGTGGTCTGGGTCTGATATTAATATAGAGGGTTAGTCTGGGGTGTGATATTAATATAGGGGGTTGGTCTGGGGTCTGATATTAATATAGGGGGTTGGTCTGGGGTCTGATATTAATATAGGGGGTTGGTCTAGAGTCTGATATTAATATAGGGGGGTAATCTGGGGTCTGATATTAATATAGGGGTTTTGTCTGGTGTCTGATATTAATTTAAAGGGTGGTCTGGGGTGTGATATTAATATAGGGCGTTGGTCTGGGGTCTGATATTAATATAGGGCGTTGGTCTGGGGTCTTATATTAATATAAGCCGTTGGTCTGGGGTCTGATATTAATATAGGGGGTGGTCTGGGTCTGATATTAATATAGAGGGTTGGTCTGGGGTGTGATATTAATATAGGGGGTTGATCTGGGGTCTGATATTAATGTAGGGGGTTGGTCTAGAGTCTGATATTAATATAGGGGGGTAATCTGGGGTCTGATATTAATATAGGGGTCTTGTCTGGTGTCTGATATTAATATAGAGGGTTGGTCTGGGGTGTGATATTAATATAGGGGGGTTGACTGGGGTCTGATATTAATGTAGGGGGTTGGTCTGGGGTGTGATATTAATATAGGGCGTTAGTCTGGGGTCTGATATTAATATAGGGGGTGGTCTGGGGTCTCATATTAATGTAGGGTGTTGATCTGGGGTCTCATATTAATATAGGGCGTTGGTCTGGGATCTCATATTAATATAGGGGGTTCGTCTGGGGTTGATATTAATATAGGGTATTGATCTGGGGTCTGATATTATTTTGGGCGTTGGTCTGGGGTGTGATATTAATATAAGGGGTTGGTCTGGGGTTGATATTAATATAGAGGGTGGTCTGGGCTCTGATGTTATTATAAGGGTTGGTCTGGGGTGTGATATTAATATAGGGCGTTGGTCTGGGGTCTGATAATAATATAGGGCGTTGGTCTGGGGTCTGATATTAATATAGGGCGGTGGTCTGGGGTCTTATATTAATACTAGCTGTGAGTCCGATGCGATTGCATCGGGATTCTAGAATCTGTGCATAGTTTACTCAGTATATTTCAAATATGGCGGCATAGCGGCCTCCGCTATTCCGATTGTTCGGCGCACTGAAGGCGGCGACCGATCAGAAGAGCGCCGCGCTGTATGGCGCCATACTTCAAATAGATGGAATATTTTGAGTTTCACATTTACCGCTGTAAGTGAGGCGCTATTCTCATTGGTTGCTGTGTGCTGCCGGCGACCAATGAGAATAGCGCCTCACTTTCATCAGTTAATGTGAAACTCAAAGTCGTCCATTATATGTCTAAGATGGCGGCCCGATCTAAAGAATCGGGAGTCTAGCATGCATATATACATTATTCATTCAAATTTGACAATAATGCACATAAGACATTATTCATTCAAATTTGACAATAATGCACATAAGACATGATATCTATCTATCAACTACCAATGTTTGTATGGTATATGTCAGTGTAGTACATGTCATGATTCTAAGGCAAGGCTTTTCGTACAGATACTGGCAACGATTTTTGTACAGATTACGTATATTCAATTTATATATGAATGTTAATAATCTATGATTTAGCCAGTACATGTTTCCCCACCAACCACGGGAGGGTAGCCTTACAGCTGGTGGGACCTACTCTACTCTATCCCTAATAATTAATAGTTAGACTCCTTTTAAATCAGATATTTTTTGGCTATTTGCAGAAGGTGTGGAATAACAAAATACAATTTCTGCACTTGGCACCAACGGGCCTACCTACAGCTCACTTTCAGCAAGTAACATGTAATGTATATGGAACTTGCAGTTAGCTTGCAGTAAATACGGCAAGCACAGCTTCGACAGGTTCACTAAATGCAACCACTAAAAATCAGAGCTAACTGCGATTTTGGCGGTTGAAACTGTCGAAACCACATGTGCCGCAACTGCCGCAAGTAAACCACAAATTCCATATACATTTCATGCAACTTACAGTAAGAGTACTGTAGGTCACCATTAGGCAGCAAGTGGCAAAATTGCTTTTTTCCCACTATAAATTCCACAAATAGCAGAAGAATTCAGATTTAAAATCAAAATGTCTATTCTTTCCCTATGAGTCTAAATATGTACCTATGTGTCTAAATATGTACCTATATGTATGTATGTACTTATATGTACAGAACACAGTTCGAGATAGAGATGTGTGTGAACAGGCGTCCCACCCGTTCTTAGCTGTTCACAAAAACTTCACCCTGTGTACAAAGAAAATGAAATCTCTCAGCAGCTATAGTGCTGGAGCTTCAGGTTCTTATCACTAAATGCAAGCATTCAGATGATACACATCTACAATCTACTACAAAATGTGTGTTTATATACATATACTATGAAATATAAAAAGAATGTTTCTAAGCTAAAAAACTAAGACTATATATCTTAAATGAACTATTTTCTATCTAATAACTAATTATAATGTCTGTATCTATAACTAAACTAATTTTTTGGTATTTTTGTTTTTTTCTAGTCCATACATATATGGCTAAACTAATTTTTTTGTATTTTTTTTTTTTATTCCTATAATCTATGGCTAAACTAATTTATTATAATATTGGTGTTTAATTAGAAAGTAACTATGTATCTAAATTAATATGTATCTAAAGATTTAAGTAAAATATTTTTATACACTATATTTTTAGTGAAAACTAAAATAACGACTATATATTTAAATGACTATTTTATATCTAATAAGTAATTATAATGTGTTTATCTATAACTAAACTAATTTTTTGGTATTTTGGTTTTTTTCTATTCCTATACATCTATTGCTAAAACTAATTTATTGTAATATTTGTGTTTTAATTAGAAAGTAACTTTTGTATCTAAATTTAATATTATCTAAAGAATTTAAAGTAAATATATTTTTATACACTATATTTTTAGTGAAACTAAAACTAACGACTATATATCTTAAATTACTATTTTATATCTATTAACTAATTATAATGACTTTATCTATAACTAAACTAATTTTTTTGGTATTTTTTTTTTCTATTCCTATACATCTATGGCTAAACTAATTTTTTTGTATTTTTTTTTTTTATTCCTATACATCTATTGCTAAACTAATTTATTGTAATATTTGTGTTTAATTAGAAAGTAACTATGTATCTAAATCTAATATGTATCTAAAGAATTTAAAATAAAATATTCTTATAGACAATATTTTTAGTAAAGAGTTTTTCACTATTGGGCAGCAATTTGCCTTGAATGGGTGTATCCAGCACTTTCACCTTAACATTGCATCGTCTTTTCACTCGTGAAAAAGCCACATATAACTGTCCATGTCCAAAAACGGGTTCTGGCAAAAAAATCCCTACTTTCTCCAGTGTTTGGCCTTCGGATTTGTGTATAGTCATGGCAAAAGCAGGCTTCACGGGAAATTGTCGACATCTTAACTTGAAAGGTAAGCCAGTCTCTGATGGAGATAATTCAATCCTTGGAATAAACACCACATTTCCTTCTGCAGGCCCAGTAATGACTTTTGCTTGAATCATATTGTCAAACAAAGCGATGACAATCAAGCGAGTCCCATTCCAAAGACTTTTTCTGCTGTTAAAGTTGCGCAAAAGCATGACAATGGTACCGATTTTTAATTTGAGGCGATGAGAAGGCATTCCGTTGGTGTGAGTGAATTTAAAAATTCCACTGGATATTGGTCTGGATCTTCAGTCTCATCAGGATCAATGGAATCATCACTAATGTATTCAGTGTATTCACCAGCAATGCAATCCATAACCTTAGAGTTCACCATATCCACATGGTCATTTTTAGGGCAAAGAATGGCATGTGATTCAGCAATCTGAATGCTTTCATTGTTATGTACATCAATGAGAATGTTTTCACCAAATATAGCAAGTATGAGTGAGCCAGTGCAGATCATGTCTTGTGGGATTTCAATGATATCATCTCCAAGGTTGAAATCATTGGACAATTCACCATTTCCCAGTTGAAGTAACCAACTGCTATAATCAGGATCAATGGAACGCATGTTGTTGAAGAGTGGCAATTGAGTGAAAAGCTGCCATTGTCGTGAGTATTTAATACAACTCTCTATAATGTAAGTTCTTGTACCATGAGGGATGATAGGCAGACACTGTCGAAAGTCTCCTCCTAGAACAATGACTTTCCCTCCAAAAGGTGTTGTATTTTTCTTGGAGATATCTGTTGTCATGACATCCCGTAAAAGTTGATCTATCACATGCAATGCATATTTAGATAACAGAGTGGACTCGTCAATAATGAAAAGTTTTGTACTTTTCAAATGTTGTGCAGCATCTGTATCATATTTAATTCTGGAAACGGATGTTTCATTTATTGGAATTGGTATTCCGTAAAGCGAATGGATGGTTCTTCCTCCTTGCAGTAAGTTAGCTGCAATCCCTGTACTGGCTGCAGGTGAGACAATTTCGCCTTCTCCTCTTAGTTCATGAATTAATAAATCATACAGGTATGTTTTCCCACTTCCACCTGGGCCATCGATGAAAAAGCACTTAGGTTGTAGACTTCTATCATGTAAAGCTTGATTGATAGCATTATAGGCCAAAAGTTGTTGGTCATTTAAAGTAGCTTTCATTTGCTGAGCTCTTCTTAACTCATCATCCTTGTTGTATTGTGGGGCCATGTGTGGCTTTCTTTTTGGTCATGGTAGATTAAAATCAGTAAAGGTTTTGGCATGAAATTTTAGAACATTTTGGACATCAGTCATAGCATATCCTTCACAATTCTCACACTCCTCAGTGTTGGAGTGATATGCATGGCAGTAGTCTTGGATAAAGTCTTGTTTAAATTCTTGCCACAACTCCAATGGATGAGCTGGAGGACCAAAAATACATATATATGCAAACATATCATGAAGCTGTGCAGGCATGTTGAGAACACAGGCATCCAATAAAGTATTTCTCCAAACACTGTCATCGAAGAGCAATCCAAGGGCTAATGTCGCCTCTTTAAAAGTTGGGTATGTGACTTCATTAACAGTCTTAATGTTGTCAAAACTTGTTGCTCCTTTGACATGCAGTAACAACAACCTTAAATAGTACCGTTCTTGTTCTTTCATACTGACATTCTTCCAATCACTGAAGAACCTCCTCGCTTTCTAATTTTCCATGCACCTTCTTTCCAAACATAGTGCTCTGGAATTTGGCGGTATAAGTAATCATGAGCATGCAGGTCATTCTCATTCAGCTCAAAGTAGGCCATAAGAGTAGATTTTCTGTGCATTGTGTAACTGATGTTGTCAACAGAGTCATCCTCATGAAAATAAAGTGGTTGAGAATGTGGGAGATGTACGGCAAGGCGAATAATGGAGTGCGATTGTCTATGCATCGGGTAAGCAAATATTCGCCAAGCTGCCTCCGGTGCACTCACGTATCTTGAATCCATGAATTGATGTGTTTCATCATGGTGGATATTGGTTTGGCAAATTTCAAGATTGGCTTTATCATGTCCTTTGTAGACATATTTGAATAGGTATTTAACACTTTGAATGGAACCACATACCTCAACATTAATATGACACTTGTATTTTAATAGTAGGAAAGGGTTATAGGGAACAACCCAAGAATTATCAATCATCTTTGAATGGTGTTCAAAGGATGATCCTTCCTTTTTTTGATAAGTAGGGTATGCATCCTCAGCTAAGACTGTTTTTGTTTGGAAATCTTTAGGAAAACCTTTCTTACACTTTCCAAGATCCATACATGGAGAATTGGGGTTGTGTTGTCCACAGGGTCCATGAATCATGTGTTGCATCACAATTTGATGGAGCACAGGGTATTCTGCTGGATCAGGGATTTCAGCCCTAACTATATTATCCACTTCAACCTCAGTTCTTAGTTTGGATTTGCTATCCAGAATGGTCAAAATGTGAGCGTGTGGTAGGCCACGCTTTTGGAATTCAATAACATGAACCATTGCACAAACTTTGCCAAAATATCCAGTGTTAATGTCTTTTAATAGGGCTTCCAGTTTAATTCTGAAGACACGGGCGACTAAATCAGGTCTATGTTCCACACGCTGCCATGGCTCTAAATTGTTTGTAATCTCCCTCCATTTAGGATTACAGGTCATGGTTACAAAAATTTAGTCACAATAGCCATGGCATCCTGATAGCGTTGCTGCATGTTTCTTGGACTGCCTTCAAAGGAAGATGGTAAAATGACCGTCTTGCCAATGGGAAAACCTTTCTTAATAGATTTTTTCTGGAGATGTTCCTGGAGTACGCAATAATCCTCTACTTTTAAATCCTTTTGGTGTTGACGGATAAAATTTAAGCGATTAGCCTCAATTTTCACATACGCATCCACTAAGTACTGCTGTGCTAGTTTGCCACCATTCAGACGGTGCCATGTTCTACTGCCTTCTGTTGTTCTTCTAATTCAACGTCACGTAGCATTTTGTAGGCCGAAACAAAGGGATTAATATTATCCAATTGAAGAGCAATGATACTCATTAAAGTAGGATGACATTTAACATTTTCTGGAGACTGTAGCCGTTGTTCTATAGCGCTTGCAGTATCTAAAATGTACAGTTGTGCATGTGCTGGAGGTTGATCTTCAGCAGGATGGAGTGTTCCAGTGCGATGATAAATTTGCCCATGAATACGGAAACAGTAAGGGCCGTGTCCAGGTGGTAGAGAAACATGGGCACCCATGGAGGCAAAAGCAAAAGAACTATTAATGCTCCTGATATTCTCCATCAAATTTCAACTGTACTCACTCTCTCCTTTCAGCAGACGTTGGAAGACCTCCGGGTATTGAGGTAATGGTACCTTTACTTTTCCCTTGTGGCAACAAAGACTAAACTGTTGATCTGATGAGCGTTCAGCAGTAAAATGCAGAGCCTCACAATGTTCACATATTAACTTCATGTGACCACAGGTATGTTCTAGAATAGCATGATCCTGATCAGTAAATGCCATTGGATGTAGTAGAGGTGTAGATAACAAACGTAGATTTTAATTGTGTAATCCTACATAGATGAGACGTGGAAGGGACGTAGATTCAACACATTCCATAAATGAAGAAGTTGAATATATATTCCGTTCTGCCTCTTGCAATGTTGAAGTGGAAGAAGAACGTTTGCGTAGGTCACGACGTGATGCAGCCAAATGGGTCAAGCGGACTTGTTTAGACGTAGGAGACTCTGTATCTTGACGTATCTATCTTGTCCTTTTAAGCCTCATAATTTTATACTGTTTGCTGTATGGCGTCTCCTCAGCAGAGTGTTTTCGTTTACATGTGGCCTTGCGATGTGGTAAAGGCTGTTCAGTTGTAGTTAACAAAGTAGAAGAAGAGGTGGCAGCAGTATGAGGATCAGACGAAGAGGTGGCAGCAGTATGAGGGTCAGACAGATCTCCTGTAGGCATTAACTTTTGTTGTTTGCGTCTTTGACGCGCAGCCATTGATTTTTTGGCTAATCGTTCCTTCCTTCCTTCCAAAGACTCTTTTGAAACCCGTGTCTTCAAAGCAGCCTTTTCCTTGTCCAAGCGAAGTCGTCTTTCTTCAGAACTCTCCTCCGCACGCTTCTTGCACATACGCACAGTCTCCTTGTCAACCTTTGCTTTTTTTTTTTCCCATGGAGGTCATGGGAGGTGTTAAAGGCTGTTCACTTTGTAGAATGTCAGTAGACGAAGAGGCAGGAGTAGTATCTTTGACAGACGGTTCTTCAGTGGCTCTAAGTTGTTGTTGTTTGCGTCTGCGACGCTCAGCCATGGCTCTTTTTGCCATTCGTTGGCTTCTTTCTGCGGAAGACAGTTCAGAAATACGTTTATTCAAAGCAGCCTTCGCAGCATCCAACCGAAAACGTCTCAGTGGAGAAGAGAGTTTGGCAATGCGTATCGCTTTAGCAGCTTTAGCACGATCTAACCGAAGATGTCTCTCTTCCGAAGTCTCCTCAGCAGTGCGTTTCGCCTTAGCAACCTTACGACAATCTAACCGAAGACGTCTCTCTTCCGAAGTCTCCTCTGCACGCTTCTTCTTAGGAGTAGATGCAGCCTCCTTGGCAAGAGCGATATTTTTTGTTGGAGAGCTCATCTTCGTAAGAATAGGCAGTGAATCCAATCCAAAATGAGCTAGAGTGTGTTAGTTAAGGAAACAATCAATAATAACTATGTCTAAATAGACAAAAACAATAAAAGGAAAGTGTGTATTTCAATAACCTGTGAAAAGCAAATCATGGACTTCTTTAGAGTACGAAACAAATATTTAATGATGTTTACTGTATGGAGTTGTGAATGGAAATCAGTGTGTTTGAAGTCCTTAAAAAGAGACTTGAAGGCAAGACAAATGGATGTAAGGGCCCTTTCAGATGCGCGTTGTAAATGCAGAGTTTCAACATTGTAAAAAAAGCGGTTAAACTTCCGATATGACGGCAAGTTCCGCATAACCGCCAGCAGGGGTGGAGTTGCAGAAATTGGGGCAAAATGGCAGAGGTAGCGTTCATTTTTACCTTGAACTTAGAGTTTTGTGATTATTGCGAAAGTAGTGGTTTTTATTTTTCTCTCTGCAGTTGGTGAAATAGCGGCATTAGCGGCGAGCGTTAAATGGCGCAATGTGACCAAGCAGGGTGAAAAAAGAAATAAGGCAACTTCCGCAGTACATGGTGAAACAGGCAGGTCAATGTAAAAATGAACGTTAATCCGGCGATGTAGCGGGACCTTACACAACTGCACCCCTGGTGTCGGGTATGGGGAACTTGCGTTAATATTGGGAATATTACCACATGTTATGGAATTATGTAAATCTGCATGTACAACGCGCGTGTGAAAGGGGCCCCAGTCGGTCATATAGTGCAAAAAGCCATGCAACCAATATATTTGGTATGTAAAAGTAGTTAATGTCCCACTGGCACGACAATAAGCCAGTGGTAAGGTAGCATTACATCCAAACTGTTAAATATAAGACAGGTAGTAGTCCTACAGACTCATTAGTATGAAATATAATCAAAATGGCATATAATGGGTTAATGTACTCATAACAGTCTAACGACACACTCCTAAGTAGAAATAAAATATAAAACAGTCTGTAAGGGGTTAATGTACCACTGGCACGCGTACAAAATACTGCACGATCAATAAAATTAAAAATAGTATTAAAGAAGTTAGTATTCAAATGCCAGTAGTAGACCACATAGTGACATAGGCAGTGAATAGCCAAGACAATAGAAGGGGTTAATGTACTACTTGCACTCCTATAAAACAGTGTGGATGAGAAAATAAATAACAAATGGTATAGAAGAGGTTAATTTTCAAATGTCCTGAGTACAGCACATAGTGACACAGTTAGTGAATAGCAAACAGAATGGAAGGGGTTAATGTAGCAGTTTGAACCCTATAAAACAGTGTGACAGAAAATTAAAATGCAAATGGCATAGAAGAGGTTAATGTAGAAATGGCCTTAGTACAGCACATAGTGAGATAGCAAGTGGAGCACAAATAGAATAGAAGGGGTTAAAAAGGTATTAAAAAAACAGGTCAATATGGTGAAATGTAGCTCATATGAAATTTGTATAAAGAAGGGGTTAATATAAGCATAGGCATTAGGAATATATACTCTGATGTGAGATTGTACTGTGAAAACAGCTTTTTAGGTTTTAAATAGTGCAAAAATTCAAATTTCGCGCTGTAAGATGGCGGACGCGAAATGTTCATTCATAAAATGGCGGCAGACGCCAGCCGCTGTGGGATTGGGCAGCGGAAACTTCATAAACATGGCGCCGTGAATCCGATTGGTCGGCGCTATGCGGGGAAACCGGCGACTTGGATGGCCAGCGCCTGGTTCTGTTTTCGGCCAGAGCGTAAGGCTCAGGTCGGTCGTAGCGTGGAATTATGTAGCTCCGCCCCGCTGTGCTATGATTGGTCTGGCGGCAACTTCAGAAGATGGCGCTGAGCATCCGATTGGTCGGCGCTCAGCGGGGAAAGCCGCGCTTTCCCTGCCGAGCGCCTGGTTGAATTTTCGGCCATAGTGGTCGGCGGCATCGAGGTCGCCGCTTTTAGCACGGAACGCAGCGCTTATTGCGCCGAACTCGTCGCCGAATTGTGGAAGTGTGTGGAAGTGTGTGGCGGCGCTCAGCGCTTTCCCCGCTGAGCGCCGCCACACACTCCCACACACTCCCACAATTCGGCGCCGAGTTCAGCACTCCAAGCGCGTCGTTCCGCGCTAAAAGCGGCGACCCCGATGCCGCCGACCACTATGGCCGAAAATCGAACCAGGCGTTCGGCAGGGAAAGCGCGGTTTTCCCCGCTGAGCGCCGACCAATCGGAATCACAGCGCTACTCTGTGAAGTTTCCGCTGTCCAATCACAACACAGCGGGGCGGAGCTACAGACTTCCATCCTCCCGAACGTCGTGGCCGAAAATCGAACCAGGCGCTCGGCAGGGAAAGCGCCGCTTTCCCCGCTGAGCGCCGACCAATCGGAATCAGACTGCTATCTACCGCGACCAATCACAATCGCGCCTCATTTCTCCATGTACAGTGCCTACAAGTAGTATTCAACCCCTGCAAATTTAGGTGGTTTGATAAGATGCAAATAAGTTATAGCCTTCAAACTGCAAACGAGAGTAGGATTTATTAACAGAAGCATAAATCTTACAAACCAAAAAGTTATGTTGCTCAGTTGAATTTTAATAAATTTTAAACATAAAAGTGTGGGTCAGTTATTATTCAACCCCTCAAACCACCAGCATTCTGTTTGGTCCCCCTAAAGTATTAAGAAGTAGTTCAGGCACAAAGAACAATGAGCTTCACATGTGTGGATTAATTTTCTCTTTTGCCAGCCTTTTCTGACTATTTAAGACCCTCCCCAAACTTGTGAACAGCACTCATACATGGTCAACATGGGAAAGACAAAGGAGCATTCCAAGGCCATCAGAGACAAGATCGTGGAGGGTCACAAGGCTGGCAAGGTGTACAAAACCCTTTCCAAGGAGTTGGGCCTACCTGTCTCCACTGTTGGGAGCATCATCCGGAAGTGGAAGGCTTATAGAACTACTGTTAGCCTTCCACGGCCTGGACAGCCTTTGAAAGTTTCCTCCCGTGCCGAGGCCAGGCTTGTCCCAAGAGTCAAGGCTAACCCAAGGACAACAAGGAAGGAGCTCCGGGAAGATCTCATGGCAGTGGGGACATTGGTTTCAGTCAATACCATAAGTAACGTACTCCACCGCAATGGTCTCCGTTCCAGACGAGCCCGTAAGGTTCCTTTACTTTCAAAGCGTCATGTCAAGGCTCGTCTACAGTTTGCTCATGATCACTTGGAGGACTCTGAGACAGACTGGTTCAAGGTTCTATGGTCTGATGAGACCAAGATCGAGATCTTTGGTGCCAACCACACACGTGACGTTTGGAGACTGGATGGCACTGCATACGACCCCAAGAATACCATCCCTAAAGTCAAGCATGGTGGTGGCAGCATCATGCTGTGGGGCTGTTTCTCAGCCAAGGGGCCTGGCCATCTGGTCCGCATCCATGGGAAGATGGATAGCATGGCCTACCTGGAGACTTTGGCCAAGAACCTCCGCTCCTCCATCAAGGATCTTAAGATGGGTCGTAATTTCATCTTCCAACAAGACAACGACCCAAAGCACACAGCCAAGAAAACCAAGGCCTGGTTCAAGAGGGAAAAAATCAAGGTGATGGAGTGGCCTAGTCAGTCTCCTGACCTTAACCCAATTGAAAACTTGTGTAAGGAGCTCAAGATTAAAGTCCACATGAGACACCCAAAGAACCTAGATAACTTGGAGAAGATCTGCATGGAGGAGTGGGCCAAGATAACTCCAGAGACCTGTGCCGGCCTGATCAGGTCTTATAAAAGACGATTATTAGCTGTAATTGCAAACAAGGGTTATTCCACAAAATATTAAACCTAGGGGTTGAATAATAATTGACCCACACTTTTATGTTTAAAATTTATTAAAATTCAACTGAGCAACATAACTTTTTGGTTTGTAAGATTTATGCTTCTGTTAATAAATCCTACTCTCGTTTGCAGTTTGAAGGCTCTAACTTATTTGCATCTTATCAAACCACCTAAATCTGCAGGGGGTTGAATACTACTTGTAGGCACTGTATCCCTATGGAAAGGCGCGCTCCAATCACAATCGCCGCGCCATTTTTGAAAATACACAGCGGCCAATCACAATCGCGCCTCATTTCTCAATGCATCTCTATGGGAAGGGGCGCTGAGAATGCGATTGGTCGGCGGTCAGCGGGAAGACCGGCAAGTTGTATGGGCAGCGCCTGAATGAGTGTTCGGCCACAGCGGTCTGATGCACCGCGGAGGCCGCTAGAAGCGCCGAAATTTGCGCTTGTAGCGCAGAAGTCGGCGCTTGCAGCGGCGAAGTGTCCGAACTGTGGCGCAGGCTCCATGCAGCGCCGATCGGCGCTGCATGGCGCAAGATAGTAAAAGTGGTGAAATAAAAGATTGCAAAAGAGGTGAAAATAAAACTTAGCATCACGAATATAGACTCTGATGTGAAAAGGTATCTTTCAAAAAGGATATCTTAGCTGATAAATCGGAGAACCCGATCCGGCGCTTGCTTCCCGACGGCCCTCACGAAGGATGGATATCTTGGCTGAAATATAGTCCAACAGATGGTCCGGCGGTAGCTTCTCGTCCTCCCTCAAACAGGATACGCAGAGGTGGAATGATGTGTTGAAAAAGATTCAAATTTCGCGCTATAAATAGCGGCCTTATCTCATTGGTGGGCGGCAACCTCAGAAAGATGGCGCCATGAAAGTGATTGGTCGCATTGTATTTTAGAAGTTGGCGCCGTGATTGTGATTGGAGGGCGCCTTCCCATAGGGATACATGGAGGAATGAGGCGCTAATGTGATTGGTCGCTGTGTGCTGACGGCGACCAATCAGAATAGCGCCTCACTTCCCATAGAGATAGAATGGACAAAAAATCGTCCATTCTATCTCTATGGGAAGTGAGGCGCTATTCTGATTGGTCGGCGGCAGCACACAGCGACCAATCAGAATAGCGCCTCACTTCCCATAGAGATAGAATGGAGGACTTTTGGTTTCAAATTTACCGCTGAAAGTGAGGCGCGATTCTGATTGGTCGCCGCCAGCACACAGCGACCAATCAGAATAGCGCCTCACTTCCCATAGAGATAGAATGGACGATTTTTGTCCATTCTATCTCTATGGGAAGTGAGGCGCTATTCTGATTGGTCGCTGTGTGCTGACGACGACCAATCACAATAGTGCCTCACTTTCCATAGACATATAATGGACGACTTTGACTTTCAAATTTACCGCTGAAAGTGAGGCGCTATTGTGATTGGTCACAGCCAGCACACAGCGACCAATCAGAATAGCGCCTCACATCCCATAGAGATATAATGGACGAATTTTTGTCCATTCTATCTCTATGGGAAGTGAGGCGCTATTCTGATTGGTCGCTGTGTGCTGACGGCGACCAATCACAATAGCGCCTCACTTCCCATAGACATATAATGGACGACTTTGACTTTCAAATTTACCGCTGAAAGTGAGGCGCTATTGTGATTGGTCGCCGTCAGCACACAGCGACCAATCAGAATAGCGCCTCACATCCCATAGAGATATAATGGACGAATTTTTGTCCATTCTATCTCTATGGGAAGTGAGGCGCTATTCTGATTGGTCGCTGTGTGCTGACGGCGACCAATCACAATAGCGCCTCACTTCCCATAGACATATAATGGACGACTTTGACTTTCAAATTTACCGCTGAAAGTGAGGTGCTATTGTGATTGGTCGCCGTCAGCACACAGCGACCAATCAGAATAGCGCCTCACATCCCATAGAGATATAATGGACGAATTTTTGTCCATTCTATCTCTATGGGAAGTGAGGCGCTATTCTGATTGGTCGCTGTGTGCTTCGCGGGCAATGCTTCGCGGGGGGCGTGGCCGAGTCCCGGAGAAAGTGCCGAGCCACACGAACAAAGCCACGGAAGTAGCGCCGGACACGACGAAAGTCGCTACGGCAATTATATAATAGATAGAGGGTGGTCTGGGGCCTGATATTAATATAAGGGGTGGTCTGGGGTCTCATTATAATATAGGGTGTTGATCGGGGGTCTGATATTAATATAGGTGGTGGTCTGGGGTCTGAAATTAATATAGGGGTGGTCTGGGGTCTATTGTTAATATAGGGGGTTGGTTTGGGGTCTGATATTAATATAGGGAGTTGGTTTGGGGTCTGATATTAATATAGAGGCTTGGTCTGGGGTCTGATATTAATATAGGGTATTGATCTGGGGTCTGATATTATTTTGGGCGTTGGTCTACGGTGTGATATTAATATAAGGGGTTGGTCTGGGGTCTGATATTAATATAGAGGGTGGTCTGGGCTCTGATGTTATTATAAGGGTTGGTCTGGGGTGTGATATTAATATAGGGCGTTTGTCTGGGGTCTGATAATAATATAGGGCGTTGGTCTGGGGTCTGATATTAATATAGGGTGTTGATCTGGGATCTGATATTAATATAGGTCGTGGTCTGGGGTCTGAAATTAATATAGGGGTTGGTCTGGGTCTAATATTAATGTAGAGGGTTGGTCTGGGGTGTGATATTAATATAGGGGGGTAATCTGGGGTCTGATATTAATATAGGGGGTTGGTCTGGGGTCTGATATTAATATAGGGGGTTGGTTTGGGGTCTGATATTAATATAGGGAGTTGGTTTGGGGTCTGATATTAATATAGGGGCTTGGTTTGGGGTGTGGTATTAATATAGGGGGCTGGCCTGGGGTCTGATATTAATATAGGGGGTGGTCTGGGCTCTGATATTAATATATGGGGTGGTCTGGGGTCTGATATTAATATGGGAGGGTGGTTTGGGGTCTGATATTAATATAGGGGGTGGTCTGGGCTCTGGTATTAATATAGGGGGGTTGGTCTGGGGTCTGATATTAATATAGGGGGTTGGTTTGTGGTGTGGTATTAATATAGGGGGCTGGTCTGGGGTCTGATATTAATATAGGGGGTGGTCTGGGGTCTGATATTAATATACGGGGTGGTCTGGGGTCTGATAATAATATGGGAGGGTGGTCTGGGGTCTGATATTAATATAGGGGGTGGTCTGGGCTCTGATATTAATATAGGTGGGTTGGTCTGGGGTCTGATATTAATATAGGGGGCTAGTCTGGGGTCTGATGTTAATATATGGGGGTGGGCTGGAGTCTGGTATTAATATATGGGGTTGGTCTGAGGTCTGATGTTAATATAGAGGTGGGTTCGGGGTCTGATATTAATATAGGGGGTTAATCTAGGGTCTGATATTCATATAGGGGGTTGGTCTGGGGTTTGATATTAATATAGGGGGTTCTTCTGGGGTCTTATATTAATATAGGGGGCTCTTCTGGGGTCTGATATAAATATAGGGGTTGGTCTGGGGTCTGATATTAATACAGGGGGCTGGTCTGGGGTCTGATAATATAGGGCGTGGTCTAGGATGTGATATTAATATAGGGGGTTGGTCTGGGGTCTGATATTAATACAGGGGGCTGGTCTGGGGTCTGATATTAATATAGGGGGTGGTCTGGGGTCTGATATTAATATATGGGGTTGGTCTGTGGTCTTATATTAATATAGGGGGATGGTCTGTGGTCTGATATTAATATAGGGGGTGGTCTGGGGTGTGATATTATTATAGGGGGCTGGTTTGGCAACTGATAATATAGGGGGTTGGTCTTGGGTCTGATTAATATATCGGGTGGTCTGGGGTCTGATATTAATATAGGAGGTTGGTTTGGGGTGTGGTATTAATATAGGGGCTGGTCTGGGGTCTGATATTAATATAGGGGGTGGTCTGGGGTCTGATATTAATATAGGGGGGGTGGTCTGGGGTCTGATATTAATATAGGGGGTGGTCTAGGGTCTGATATTAATATAGGGTGGTTGGTCTGGGGTCTGATATTAATATAGGGGCTAGTCTGGGACCTGATGTAAATATAGGGGGTGGTCTGGGGTCTGGTATTAATATATGGGGTTGCTCTGGGGTCTGATGTTAATATAGAGGTGGGTCCGCGGTCTGATATTAATATAGGGGGTTAATCTAGGGTCTGATATTCATATAGGGGGTTGGTCTGGGGTCTGATATTAATATAGGGGGCTCTTCTGGGGTCTGATATTAATATAGGGGGTTGGTCTGAGGTCTGATATTAATACAGGAGGCTGGTCTGGGGTCTGATATTAATATAGGGGGTGGTCTGGGGTCTGATATTAATATAGGGGGTGGTCTGGGGTCTGATATTAATATAAGGGGTGGTCTGGGGTCTGATATTAATATAGGGTGTGGTCTGGGATGTGATATTCATATAGGGGGTTGGTCTGGGGTCTGATATTACTACAGGAGGCTGGTCTGGGGTCTGATATTAATATAGGGCATGGTCTGGGATGTGATATTAATATAGGGGTTTGGTCTGGGGTCTGATATTAATACAGGGGGCTGGTCTCCACAACTCCACAAACACTGCCACAGGTGACCCCTGATGAAGGCCACGAAATGATCGTAGGGGTCCGTGGTCCCCCTCTTTGCGGTGGTGTTGGTAATTATATAACGGATACACTACTCTAGGCATAGTTGGTGGTTGATATCATTGCATGTTGCCAGCTACACTTTCCTATCTGATAATACGTGAATTCACCTATACAAACTATATTGATCTAAGGAAAGTGTTGTTTGGTAAACATGCCACAGTTCTAGCTGTAAAATTTCATCTCTATATGTACTATAGTTGATGTACACTTGTAATGAGCAGTGCACAATTGTGTATATGTAAAAATACTGCTTTATTGTAAATGCATATCTGTATACAACCCCAATTATTGTGTGATGTATTTATACATGGTATCCTCTATCTGATACCACCAGAGGGGCCCACTCACCATTGGTTGGTGAACCTTGTTGTATGTCCGTCCACCCTGTTTTAAATAAATTTTGTTCACTTTTGCATAATATAAGACAGCTTGGTTGTATTTTTTATCTAGAGGTATTGGTTAAATTATGAACACATGTTCTTGTCGTTATGCAAGTGGGTTACCCGGGTGCTACCTCACATAGTGTATATGTGTGAGTGATTGTGTATGTGTCTGAGCGTGTGTATATGTATGTGAGTGTGTGTATGTATGTGTGTGAGTGTGTATGTGTGAGTGTGTGTGTGTACTGTGTGAGTGTGTGTGTACTGTGTGTGTGGGTGTGTATGTGAACAAAAAGCAAAAAGAACAGAGACCAAGTTGTGGGGACATCACCACAAAATGGCGTCAATATGGGGACATTACTACAAGATGACACTACTAAAAAAAAGGGACATTACTAGTAGATGAGGACCAGGATGGGGCATTACTACAAGAAGAGGATCAGGATGACAACATTACTCCAAGAAGGGGAACAAGAGGATCGGGATGGGGACATCCAGGATGGGGTCATTACTACAAGAAGAGGACCAGGATGGGGTCATTACTTCAAGAAGAGGACCAGAATGGGGACATTACTACAAGAAGAGGACCAGGATGGGACATTACTACAAGAAGAGGACCAGAATGGGGACATTACTACAAGAAGAGGACCAGAATGGGGACATTACTACAAGAAGAGGACCAGAATGGGGACATTACTACAAGAAGAGGACCAGAATGGGGACATTACTACAAGAAGAGGACCAGAATGGGGACATTACTACAAGAAGAGGACCAGGATGGGACATTACTACAAGAAGAGGACCAGGATTGGGATATTACTACAAGAGGACGAGGATGGGGTCATTACTACAAGAAGAGGACTAGGATGAGGATATAACTACAAGAAGAGGACCAGGATGGGGGCATTACTACAAGACGGAGACCAGTATGGGGTCATTACTACAGGAAGAGGACCAGGATGGGGACATTACTACAAGAAGAGGACCAGAATGGGGACATTACTACAAGAAGAGGACCAGAATGGGGATATTACTACAAGAAGAGGACCAGAATGGGGACATTACTACA
Source organism: Allobates femoralis (assembly GCA_033576535.1). Classification (NCBI taxonomy): domain Eukaryota; kingdom Metazoa; phylum Chordata; class Amphibia; order Anura; family Aromobatidae; genus Allobates; species Allobates femoralis. The sequence goes on along the minus strand of JARQOC010000005.1, from coordinate 323,600,721 downwards.
AGAAGAGGACCAGAATGGGGACATTACTACAAGAAGAGGACCAGGATGGGGCATTACTACAAGAAGAGGACCAGAATGGGGACATTACTACAAGAAGAGGACCAGAATGGGGACATTACTACAAGAAGAGGACCAGGATGGGACATTACTACAAGAAGAGGACCAGGATTGGGACATTACAATATAAAGGAGATTAGGGTGTGGACATTCCTACAAGAAGATGATCAGGATTTGCACTTAACTACATTGAACAAAAAATTCTGGTTTTGCTACAATGTCACTTAAGGCCCCGTTACACACAACAATATCGCTAACGATATCGTTGCAACGTCACCAGTTTTGTGACGTTGCAGTGATCTCGAAATGACATTGTTGCGTGCAGGGCCGGCCTTAGGCTGAATGGTGCCCTGTGCGAATTTGCCTTATGGTGCCCCCACGCCATTATTTACTCAGAACACATGAGCATACATGTTTGTACATGATCTATTCATGGTCTTCAAGGAGAGCAGGGAGGGGCATTGCTATGCTAGGGTCAGAAAAAAATCAGGGGCCCAAACCTATATCACCTCCCACCTGTCATACCAACCCCCCCCATATATAGAGGTGTTACCTGTCATCTTACAAGAGGAGGATGTGAGCTGTGATATCACCTATTGTGAATGGTGGATCCTGTGTTATTCACTGTATACAGAGGTGTTATCAGTCATTGTACAGGAGGAGGTGAGCTGTGATATCACCTATTGTGAATGGTGGATCCTGTGTTATCTACTATATATAGAGGTGTTATCAGTCATTGTACAGGAGGAGGTGAGCTGTGATATCACCTATTGTGAATGTGGATCCTGTGTTATTGACTGTATATAGAGGTGTTATCAGTCATTGTAAAGGAGGGGGAGGTGAGCTGTGATATCACCTATTGTGAATGGTGGATCCTGTGTAATCTACTGTATATAGAGGTGTTCTCATTGTACAGGAGGCGGAGGAGGTGATCTGTGACCTCACCTATTGTGAATGGTGGATCCTGTGTTATTCACTGTATACAGAGGTGTTATCAGTCATTGTACAGGAGGAGGTGACCTGTGATATCACCTATTGTGAATGGTGGATCCTGTGTTATCTACTATATATAGAGGTGTTATCAATCATTGTACAGGAGGAGGTGAGCTGTGATATCACCTATTGTGAATGGTGGATCCTGTGTTATTCACTGTATATAGAGGTGTTATCAGTCATTGTAAAGGAGGGGGAGGCGAGCTGTGATATCACCTATTGTGAATGGTGGATCCTGTGTTATCTACTGTATATAGAGGTGATATCAGTCATTGTACAGGAGGAGGAGGTGAGTTGTGATATCACCTATTGTGAATGGTGGACCCTGTGTTATCTACTGTATATAGAGGTGTTATCAGTCATTGTACAGGAGGAGGAGGTGAGCTGTGACATCACCTATTGTGAATGGTGGATCCTGTGTTATCTGCTGTATGTAGAGGTGTTGACTCTTAAACAATACAGCATTTCAAATAAGAACATACTCCAAAAGCTTCCGGGGACTGAGACAGATAGGTGAGTAGCAGGAAAGGCTAGACCCTGGCAAATTCACCCCATTTGCGTGTATACGAGAAGACCGATCACTCAAGGCAATGGGCAGGGAGAAGCCGTCAGGGAGCAGACTTTCTGACTAGTCTCCAGCCAGCAAGACTTGATCTCTGACAGCTTTCAACCACTTCATGACCTTCGACGTACTAGTATATCAAAGTTTGTGTTTCCTCGCCTTTCATCTGGGCTCAAAGGTCGAGCCTGCATCATTACACACATGATGGCTGATTTAAACAGTTATTAATTGCCTCTGATAAACATGAGCAGAGCTGCACTAGCGGCTGGGAATCAGTCAACTACCACTGTCAATCTCTGACAGCGACATTTAACATGTGCTGGTAGGTAGGGGGAGGGGTGTCATTTCTACTGCCCCATGATCGCAGGTTTGCTATGACATCGAGGGTTATTCTGAAGACCCCCTTGTCTGTCATAAGCCAATGTTCATAGGAGATATCGTGATTTCTGCTATACATAGCATTGCTGATGATGCACTAGTATACATGGCACAGGTGATGAGACAAACACCGCTTCAAGTACCCTAACAAGACTATTAAGTTTTTAAAAGTATGAAAAATTTTCTAAAAAGGAAACTAAAGTTCAAATCACACCTTTTTTTGCCCCATTAAAAAAAATACACAAACTGGTATTGCTACATTCGTAAAAGTGATCAAAATATAAATTTAATTAATGTGATCAGTAAATATTGTAGTGAAATAAAAAATAAAGTTGCAGAATAGTTTTTTTGGCCACTGTAACAACGTTGCAATAAATTGCAATAAGGCTACCGTTACACGAGCAACATTGCATTTGCAATTTGCTGGTTGCAGTGAAATCATGGACACTTTGTTCTATTTTGTTTCCGTGTACAAATGGAACAATGTGTCCATGATTTCACTGCAACCAGCAAATTGCCAGTGAAACTGCATGCAATGTTGCGACGTGTAACGGTACCCTAATAGGCGATCAAAACATCGTAATCTACCCAAAATGATATCAGTAAAAACCTCAGCTCAGAGCGCAGAAAAAGCAAGCCCTCACATAGCCCCAGATCCTGAAAAATTAAAGCATTACGGCTACGTTGACACACTGTGGATTTTGAGGATCCGTAAATGCAGTGAAATGCAGCGACGCTTTGCTTCCCAGCAAAACCAATGCATTTCCCAATTTTGTGTTCAGATGCGCCGTCATTTTGCGGATGCGTTTTCACTGGAAAGCGGATCCTCAAAAAGAATTAACATCAATTCTTTGGCTCTTTTCCATTACCCTCATTGTAGAATGGGCTCAAAAAAAGCAAACTCTCAAAAGCGCAATGTATGAATGATGAAGCACATCTGTAAAACGGATCCTCAAAATAGTGCTGCACAAACGTAGAAAAGTGCAGCGTGTGAACCCACCTTCAGGTCACAGAAAACGGTGACAGCAGCAATCCCCAGCGATTCCAAGAATGTGGATCTGGGCCCAGCAATTGGGCTCTGCAGAAAACCTTTTGAACTGTAGCAGGGACATAAGTCACTGCCAGAGGAGTTTGACAGCAGCTTATTCAGAGAACACAGGAACTCAGGTGAGCAAACCGTACATTGATATATTAGTGTCAAGAGAGAAAGCTTGGCTATGCCAACTAATCATTATATTGTACATATATATATACTGGATGGGCAATGTCACAATGGGGTAAAGCTCTGTGGTGTTGGGGGCAGCGGATGTCTCTCCCCTGTACACTCCCCCCCCTCTTTCTCCTCTCTCTCTCCCCCTGGTGTGCTGTCTCTCTCCTATCTGTGCTTTCTCCTTTGAGCTGTCTCCCCGTGTGCGCTCTTCCACCTGTGTGTGGTCTCTCTCTCCCCTCTGTGTGGGGTCTCTCTCCCCCCTCTGTGTCGGTCTCTCTCTCCCTCCTCTGTGTGCGGTCTCTCTCTCCCCCCACTGTGTGCTGTCTCTCTCTCCCCCTCTGTGTGCGGACTCTCTCTACCCCCTCTGTGTGCGGTCTCTCTCCCCCCCTCTGTGTGCGGTCCCTCTCTCCCCCCCTCTGTGTGCGGTCCCTCTCTCCCCCCCTCTGTGTGCGGTCCCTCTCTCCCCCCCTCTGTGTGCGGTCCCTCTCTCCCCCCCTCTGTGCGTTGCGCTCTCTCTCTATAATATAATACACAGGTACTGTGTGTATATTACAGGTGCAGTATTTCCAATGCACAGACTCCAGTACATTTTGGGCGGAGTTCAGAGGACAGTCTCAGCCTGGATTCATGAGTGCAGCAGTGACAGGAGACTTCCCTGTCACAGATTAGGATCAGTGATATGGACGCCTTGTGCTCGGAGCGTGGCTGAGTAACCTGATCCTGAACCGACCACACAGCACAGAGCTCTGAGAGAATTTCAGAGCCGGCAGCCATTACTAATGTGAAGCTGACAGGCAGCAGTGAACTCACCTCCATCATAGAGGTGTCCTCAGTGTGAGGAGGCACCGCTCTGCACAGGTTGGAGGCTGGGAGGAGGCTCTATGGTACGGACCGAGGTGAGCTGGGAGGAGAAGGGGCAGCCTGCTGCAATGACCGACCAAAAATAAATCTAGTTTCTACAGATTTATATCCATCCTGTAAAAATGAGGAAAATAGTGGACATTTTAGTTTACAGAAACAGAAAAAGAGATGTCCACACAAGGATGTCAGCGCCATCACATGCACATACAAGGATCATTAATGGCAATGGCGGCTTGGCACAAGCTACAGACACTTAATGACGACTGGCAGAGCTGTGGTCCTGTAGGCAGACACAGTCCTGCATCCTTATAGCACAGGAGGCAACACTAATTGCCAACCTCTGGCATACGCCTAAAAAACTCTGCCTGGCACTGACGAGTCAGACATGTCCACCATGCAGCATCGTCCACACACCACATGTAACGACCTGCAGTTTGAACATCAACAAGCCGCCACTGCACTAAGCTGGTAAAATGGCGCTTCTCCTCCAACATACCACACTTCCTCCTGAATTGCTTAACCAATCACAAGCGCCACACACTGGGCTGTCTGGAATTAATAACAGCGTCCTTCCTATTGGGTTGAGCAAAGGATGTGGGAGCAGGGAGGGGGAAGAGCACCACCGACCAACCGCTGCTCAGGAGAAACATGGCTGGATGTCTGTATGTACCGAGTGGCGGCACTGGACGTGGTGTGTCAGTTATGGCCAATCAGTCCTGCAACAGAGGTGGACAATGCATCCTGCATCATCGAAATCATGGTGCCCCAGAGCAAAAGTTCTAATTTGGCACCCCCTCCAAAAAAAAATATTTGGCTGGGTCACATAGGTACATCTCTCACAACATTTCAGCCTTCACAAAGTAATTTTCCTCCTACTGAAGCCCCTAGATTCCCCTTCCATTGCCCTTATAGTGTGATGCCAACTAAAGTGCCCCACAAACACTGTATGATCCCCCACAGTGCATTCCTCCACACGCACAGTATAATGACCCTACTGTACCTCCTTCAACTACGCCAGTACAGTATGATCCCCAACTATTGTAATGGGAGCCCTCCACACGTCCAGTCTCTCTGGAGGTGTGGAGGGCTCCCATTACAGTGGGGTGGAGGGCATCCATTACACTATGACCGCCGCCTGGCCTTCCATGTAGTATAATGGACCTATGTACAGTATAATAGCCCCCAACCCAGCCCTCAAATAGCCCTTCATAAAGTATAAAGGCTCCCTTGCAGCCCTCCAAATATTATCATGCCTCCCACAGAGCCCTCCAAATATTATAAAGGCTTCCATGTAGTATAATTGGCTCCATAAGATATAATGCACCCCCCATAGTATTCCACATAGTATATTGCACCCCCAAATTCCTCCATATATTATGCACCCCCATAGTTCTTATTCTGTCCACTTCTGATGGCTGTAATGTTGGTGCTGCAGTTAACAGTCCCTTAGATAATAGTAAGCCCAGAACACTTACCCATCAGGGGAAAACAGATAGATTTCAACTCGGCCAGTACGATGACTTGTAATAAGAGAGGAGAAACGCTGTAAGTTCCTTCCAGAATCTTGTATTAAATCCAACGTAACAGCAGGTAAAAGGAAATAATCTGTACAGGGTTACAGACATGTGAGATCAACAATGGCTTCTGCAATCTAACTGGGGAAGAAGGGAGGGGCGTCTTATACAGAGGAAGAAACTAAGGATAGAGGACAGGGGAAAACTTCATATCTAGCAAACAACAGGAATTTCCTGATTGGAGGTAATATATACAATGCAAGAGTAGGCATTACAGGTTGTTCCCGTTCGTGGGACACAACACTCCCCGTCTGAAATCGTCAGATTTCACAAGTCTTCGCACGACGCATGGAGTGACCTGTCACTCGACTTCATGAAACCTGCAAAAGAGGAGAGAAAACACAAATGCGATGGTAATGCAGTAATTCAAGTCCATGCTTGACCGGAGACGCATAGTCTTCGTGTAAAAATGAAAAACGAATGGTAGATAAAACTATGAGTTCAAGTTCAACAACCCATCTTCGGATTGGGGAAGCTACAATGTGCCAACTCTTCCACCAACCCAACAATCCAGCGGTAAGGTCCTAGTTCGAAGGAAAGGTTGCAAGTTCAGTAGGACACCAACAGTTAAGTGCCCTGGTACAGCAGGGGTAGGGGGAGGTGCGCTCCCCGCCGTGGCACAGTCCAGCGACAAGTTCAGTTCAAGTGACTCCTGCTTGAAGGAGCCACCAGGCTGATGCGCTTGGACTGAATGTCAGCCTGCACAATGGCTGACCAGGTTGGAGAGTGTCTAGGGTGTGGGGCCTCAGCTTCAGTGCTGACACCTGGGACACATGGTTTGAGCTGTAGGCTGGTCTTATGGTGGGTTTACACACACCAATTTATCTGTTCAATATCTGAACAGATCTCTGGTTGCAGTGAAATCATGGACACATTGCTCCATTTTGTGGCTGTGTATCAATGTAACAATGTGTCCATGATTTCACTGCAACCAGAGATCTGTTCAGATATTGAACAGATAAATTGGGGTGTGTAAACCCACCATGAGTCTTATTCTCCACTCAGCTAGTTGGAGGTTAGTAGAAATGAGATGCCACTGTTCAGGTGTGGCTCTCTTGGCTCCAACTGTTAGCGCAACAGCACTGAGTTCTAACCTTGGTACGGTGCATGCAAGTTTTGAAGTGGACTTTAGCTTGTTCAGGATGAAGCTGCGACGTACCTTGCTGCTGGTTTCTGACGTACTCTTGGAGGATGCTGCAACTGTAACCTTTGTAGACGTGTCATAAGAAACATGGATTTGACTCTTGGTGACAGCTAAAGGAGTCCTTGCAGAACCACGGTGCAAGACTTGGAGTCGCTGTATGGCCTTTAGAGACTTCTTCTCTGTCGCCCACCTGTGTTGTCTCTGCGATGGTGACGTAGTGTTTCTGTTCATGGCCTCAAGGGCGAGGTGTCCCAGCGGTACCCTGTCTTGAACTGTGGTGGGTGTCCTGAACCCAAGAGGATCTTGGATGCTGTTTTCAACAGGCGAGACTCCTCGTTTCGTAGCAAGTTTGTTACAGGGCGAAACCTGGAAGGTGAACGTGTCTTGTTCGATGTCCAGTGGTACGCTAAGGTTACGTTGCGTGGAGAGAATGCTAGCACCTTCAGTAAGAGGTGGGCTGTCGAGAGAGGGGCTCTCACTCTGGGCACTGAAGTCTAGCATGGTTTCGGCTTGACCAGATTTGTGATAGAGATAGGCTTCACAGTTTGGGAACTTAGCAGTTGTTTGCTGCGGGCCCCTTGGCAACTCGGTCTTTGCAGGAAGAGAGGGTGAGTCGTTGACCTGGTTTGCAGGGTAGAGTGTTGTTGGCTCGAGGTTGTCGTCTTGAAAACAAAACAGGTTTGGGTTATCAGGTGGTTGTTCTTTCCACCTCGTGTCCTTTGGCTTCTCCCTTACCCAGAAGTGATGTGGGTACGGCAGGAAAGACACGTCGTGGTTGTCTGATGTTATGACGGTTTTGTAAGAAGTGAGGTTGCTTGACTTTTGTCTGGTCGCTACAGACGTCACCGATGGTGACCCAGCCTAGCTCGAGGCGCTGAGTGTATGGTTCATCAGGTTGACCAAAGATTTGTAGGTGCGCCTTGTGCAGTCGTATGATGTCTCTGCCGAGGAGAAGTAAGAAGTCTGCCTTGTTGTCATGGGCCGGTATCTCGTTGGCTATGTTTTTGAGGTGAGGGAACTGAAGAGCTGCTTCTGGTGTTGGGATTTCTTCCCTGTTGAAGGGTATTTGGTTGCGCTCTGTGAGTGTTGGAAGTGGTATCTCCTTGGAGCTGGAGAGAGAAGTTATTATGAGGCCACTGGCCCTTCTTCCATTGGCTTCTGTCACGCCGTTGCAGGTGCCCAAGGTGTAGGAATAGGTGTTTACCTTTAAGTCAAGCAAATCGAAGAGTTCTGACCTGGCCAGTGATTTATTGCTCTGGTCGTCCAGGCTGACGTACACCTTGACTGCCTTCTCTGGATGACCTTCAGGATACACCTTTGCCAGGCAAATCTTGGCGCAGGACTTGTCGTGAAGACCTTCTCCGCAAACCTTGGTGCAGGATGAAGATACTGCAAGATGGTTAGTTGCCTTGTCTGTACTCTCCCCGCCGTTGCCTGTGGTGGGAGAAGGCGTAGACGCTGAGTCAGGTTGTGACGGATGGAGCGCTTGTACGTGGTATTCGCTGTCGCACTCTATACACTTGATGGTGATGACACAGTCCTTAGCAATGTGTTCGGTAGAAGCACAGCACCTGCAGCATACTCCAAACTTCTTTAAGAGTTCCTTTCGTTCTTGAAGTGGTTTCTTCCTGAAGCAGATACATTTCTTCAGGGGATGCAGCAGTTTGTGGATAGGACACTGGCGGTTCGGGTCTTCTACCTTCTCGCCTTCACTGCCCTTGTCTGGTGCTGATGTTGGTGAAGGCAGAACTTCAGTCTTTTTTGCAGACGCCGGACTGCTGCGGTTTATGTCGTGAGAGTGTGGACTCTCGTACTTGGGAGATGACGCAGGGCCACTGGGTTCTTCATAACGGAAGCTGGGGTCGTTTTTATACTTAAGGTTGAACGGATAAACTTAGTTATGTTTCTTTCTTTTTATTCAAAATCTTTTAAAAATCCTGTGTGGATGGGTGATACAGTGATAACAGTGTTTTACAAAGACAAACCACCTCAAGGACAAACATAAACATAAATTGTAGCCAGTGAATACAGTCCCCCTGAGGGTGATATTTGGATTGGTTGACAATATAGCAATTTCAAGTATGAGGCACGGTCTATTTTTTGGAAAGTGACCAACCTGGACACACTCTGTCTCCAGTGGTGATCACAACCAAATACCGTCTCAGTTTATTAGGTTTTGCCCAATTGTTGGGTCTTTTAACAATATTGTCCCTAAGTCAAAGGGTCCAACCCACCACCCTGTGGTCAAAGGTCCTATAATTCAACAGGCACGATAAATTCAACAATAAACAACCATTGATATGGTATGACAATAGCAACCCGCCCGACGCGTTTCGCCTCCTCCAATCAGTTTAAGGAGGCTCATCAGGGGCCATAAAAGTACGCTATATCAGGTATGTGTGTCACATAGATGCAATGTGACACTTTATGTTTAAAGTTTGGTAGTTTAACCCACAAGGATCCGGGTTATGTGATATTGGCGGAGGGTATTGGTGAGTTTGTTATATATCAGACGTCATATCCTGAAGCTTCCTGGAAATAATATGAGAATATGATTTGTAATTAGCAATGATGGTATTAATTAATTATATGACCTTCACCCGGATATATATTGCCACTAAATTGTGAATTATTACATTTATTCCACCCAGAGCACGTGTCTAGTGGTAAAATGTGATGGCCTACCGGTGATTTCAACATAGAGGTCACGGTATGATTAGTGCTTCCATCTGTATAAGGATCTGATATTGTGTCCTCAAATTAAAAAACAGTTTAAATTAATATTGTTGTTATTATCAATAGGGGGTAGGTAATTTAATAGAGGTACCTACCCTCTTCCTTTAAATGAATCATCTCCCTGTTTCCAGCTTGCATTTAGAAGAAAGTATATACATCTGTCCCCTCCTTTCAATATCCCTTAATGGGAGAGAACAGAATGGGGTAAAACAAGAAAAAGATCATATCTCAGAAATCCAAGAAAAGCATCAGTGTTGTTTACTGACCTTTTCCTTATTATGTCTGAGAGCTCAGTTGTTTCTGTTATATAAGAGGACACTCATCAATCTCCCTTATATCAGATTTTCTGTCTACCAAAGTCATTGGTCAGACAAGGGTTAATGATTCCAAAAGTGCCTGTATTTAAGGACAACATCTGTATTAGTAACTTATGGATCTCTAATAGAGTCAAGTCTATAAGGATTAGTGTATCAATAGAATTACCTCACTTTTCCTTGTTTGCAGTATATGCCATGCAGTCCTGATTTCATTCCCTGCTTCTGGAGGAGAAACCAGTGTTCACTTCTGTGCCTCTGGTCTCATTGAACCGGCTCAGGTGCTGTTCCCCGCTGTCAGGGCTAACAGTCCCGCCGGCTCAGAGGCTCCCTTCATATAGTCCGTCCCTTAGTGGGTGGATCCCCGCCCACCGGAACTCGCTGGCACTTCTAACCAGCGTGCGTTCCACCTGGAACGCAAATCTAGTTACCGCGCATGCGCGCGCTTCCTAGTTTACTCCTGCTGCTTCCGCGCATGCGCGGTCACCGTCTAAACGTTTTGTATGTGTCTATGCACAGCGTGTCAGTGCGGCGAGAGCGGAGGGGACATCCTATCACTTATAGGAGGGAGGGATATTTTATATGGGGGATGTGTTATACAGAGGCAGTTTATATGTTGGTGATAGTAGTGAATATGTGAATTCTACATAGTTAGGATACATATGTGTGACTGTTGGCTATATAAACAGAATACCATAAGCATCTTATTATTCCATATAGTATCCTGTAGCCATATCTGCAACAGGGGAGTATGATGCAGTATGGGCTGCACTGAACCCCATATTACAGTATGCATGGAATATATAATCTCATATGAGGAAAGAATATGTGTGTTCTGACCAATTCTATTGTTGCTCTAAATCATACAGGCATCACAATATTTGATGGAAATCATGTTCTGATTTATATAATCGGGGTCTTGTGTCCTCTATTTAGTGGTTGATCACCCCCATTATGTTAACCCCATATATTACAGGACCCGTGGGCAACCGGTGCAAAGTTTTTTGTCTTATACAAGAATAGATTTGGTCTGGGCTACTAGTCATGCCCAGGTATTTTAATCCTCCTATACCCTTTTGGGTCGTGAGGAAAAAGGTTTTTTGTGACCCTACGTTTGATCAATAGTGACATTATACGTTTTTTGAAACACCACAGCAGTTATAACCTGGAAACCTGGACCTATTAGTTCTATATGAAGTCATATGAAGCAGGCGTATGTTTGCGTCTCATTTAGACCAAGTGGAGCCACCGTTTTTAAACGGTGGATCCAACGGCACTCTTTTTGGAGGATGAGTCTGTCCCAGTTACCTCCTCTTGTGGGTTGTGATACTACCTCAATTGCCATGAAGGTACATCCGTCCAAAACCCCTCCATGTTCTTGGAGTATATGTCTGGCAATGGGGGTATCTTTCCTCTTTCTGACATCACCCGCATGCTCCCCTATCCGTTTTCTAAATTCACGTTTAGTTTTCCCTATATACTCGATCCCACATGTACATCTAAAACAGTAAACTACTCCAACAGTTTTGCAGTTAGCAAAATGTCGGAGTTTGTAGGTTCTACCAGTGTTTCTACTGACAAACTCCTTATCAGTATTGATGTACATGCAGGATACACATTTTCCACACCGAAAAGTACCTTTGGCACGATTTTCGAGCCAGGTGTTCTTCACTTCCGGTGGCTCGTAGGTACTATGTACCAGTTGGTCTCTTAAATTCCTTCCTCGTCGGTATGTTATCGAGGGATACGGGGGGATCAGCTTATGGAGTCCGGGATCTGCTCGCAGAATACGCCAGTGTCTCCTCATGATTTCTTTTACTTCTATGGCACGATTGTCATACTTGCCAATGATCCTCATCATAGGGTCATCTTGTCTCGTTCTAGGTTTCATGAGCTCTCCTCGAGGTGTTGACTCTGCTGTCTTGTAGGCCTTGCTCAGTATTTGTTGAGGATACCCCCTATTTCGGAATCTCGTCCTCAACTCCTCAGCCTGCCTGAAGAATTGTCTATTGTCTGAGCAATTCCTCCTGACACGAAGGTATTGGCCTTTTGGTATTCCTGTCCTTAGGCTCTTCGGGTGGTGACTGTTCCAATGCAATAGGTCGTTACTAGCTGTTGCGTTCCTGAATGTCCGTGTGCTTAGGTGTCCATCCATACTTCTTTCGATGGTTACATCTAGAAAATTCAATTCTTTCTCTTGAAATTCGGAGGTGAACCTTAGGCCTAGTTCATTTATGTTGAGATCTCTTAGAAACCTATCAAAACTTTCTCTATTACCTGACCATAGGATAAAAATATCATCTATGTAGCGCCCCCAGAAAATGATCTGGGGGCACCACCAAGACGCATTACCCTCACCCCCGAACACTATCGTGTCCTCCCACCAGCCCAGGAGCAAATTCGCGTAGGTTGGTGCCATAGAACTGCCCATCGCGGTGCCCCTGAGCTGGTGGTAGAACTTTCTATTGAACCTGAAATAGTTATGTGTCAGCACAAATTCAACTGCATCCAAAATGAACCTATTATGAGACTCATATTGCATTCCTCTGGCACTAAGGAAGTATTTGACAGCTTTTAGCCCTGCTTCATGATGTATGCTGCTGTAGAGAGCTTCTACATCTAAATCTATCACTGTATCACCCATCCACACAGGATTTTTAAAAGATTTTGAATAAAAAGAAAGAAACATAACTAAGTTTATCCGTTCAACCTTATTTATACGTTTAGTTGGATAGCTACAATACCTAATTTTCGGTGAATCAGTCGTTTTTATACTCTGCAATCTCCTTGATGAAGTCACAGAAGAAGGAGAACGGAGGGAAGGTATTGTCTCTTGTAGTTTGACCCTCGTGTGGTCCATTTTTCTTGCATGTTGTAAGGCAACTTGGCGACAATGGGTTTCACCCCACGAGCGGTGTCCAGGTAGCTGAGGCCAGGTAGATGTGTGTCTGTCTTGGCCAACTGGAGCTCAGACAGCAGGTCGTTGAGTTCCTGGTACCTTGAAGCATCCTCGCTGGATATTTTGGGAAAGTCATATAGTTGTTTAAGTAGAGCATCTTCAATAGCTTCAGGACTGCCAAACCCTTTCTCTAGTCTGTCCCATGCGGTTGCGAGACCAGTTATTGGGTCGGTGATGTAAACGGATTTGAGCTTCTTGATTCTCTCCGTAGACTGTGGGCCTAGCCACCTGAGTAGCAGATCCAGCTCTTCAGCAGCAGTAATGCCGAGGTCACTGATTGCGGTTTTGAAGGTACACTTCCACCCTCTGTAGTTTTCGGGCTGGTCGTCGAACCTTGTGAGACCGGTGTTGATCAGTTCTCAGCGTATCATGTACTTCGCAAAGTCGGACAGATCTGTTCTTTCTGACCTTGGGGCCACATTCGCTGAATCAGTGATGCTAGTTGCATAGTTCGTAGCTTCTTGTTTCGGGAACGTGGGAGGGAACGGAGTAGCATAGGCGTTTAGACCAGCAACTGATGTGGTGTGAAAGGTCCCTGTTGTATGCAGGGCCGGAACTACACAGTTGTCTGGACTGTAGTGACTAACCGGCATGTTGGGTTGCATGTGGACACTGCCACACGGGGTTGCTGAGGTGCAGGGTCAGGCTGTGCACTAAAGTGTGAAAGTGGTTCAGATTTGAATGTCAGAGGAGCGTTGGACTGACCGGTGAAGCTGGAAGCTGCAGGTGGATTGGCATCTTGATGATCTGAAGAAGTGTTGTCGCCGACGGAAATGTTGGTGTCGATCGGCGGTTTGCTGGCTTGGCTCAGCACATAGTCTTTTGTGCGCTTAAGGGGTTCTTCCGTCTCAAGTTCGTAGGCGCTGATGCTGCCTCCTTGGCTCCCAGCTAGAGCTTGTTCGAAAACCTTTAGCCTTGCCATGGCTGCCGCGTGCTCACATTCCCTCTGCAGGACTTCGACCTCTGCCTTTTTACGTGCAGTCTCTGCTTCCATCTCCGCTTCCTCTGCTTCGATGTCTGCCCTCTTGCGTGCAGCCTCTGCTTTCTTCTCCGCTTCCTCTGCTTCGATGTCTGCCCTCTTGCGTGCAGTCTCTGTTTTCTTACGTGCTGATTCGACGACTGCACTCGTTTCTATCTCTGCTTTTCTTTGAGCAAAGACGGCTTGTACCTTCATAGTTTCTGCTGCAATGCGCGCTTTTATAAGCTGCTCACTGAGGGTTGAGTACTTTGATGAGCCCGATTTGAGCGAGTGCCTTGAGCTCTTAACAGACCTGGACTTGTGAGATGCCACTTCTGATGTTTGCTCCATTTTCCCTTCAATCTGGTTTATGATGTCACGTACGGTGCACTCTCGTTCAGCATCGAGCTGTTGGAAGTCCTGGAGTTCTTTTAGAGACTCGGATGTGTTTACCTTCAGCAGGGAAAGGGTGTAATCCTTACAAGTGTCTTTGTAACACTGGTATACTGAGTACAGTTTTTCTAGGGCTCCCTCTGGTGGTAGCTCATGAGAACCCGGCATAGATAAAACAGTCACTAATTTTGCAACTTTTTGCCAAGATGATGTTGTGTGGACAAGCAGTTCGCTTCTTTCTGCTTCTAGGTTCTCTTTGACCTTCCATGTTGGCTTGCTTAACCGTTTAGGTTTTTCACTGTGAGCAGACCGAGAGTCCATTTTTTCTGGCTGCTTCAGGATGGGTAATGAATTGCAGCTTGTCCTATCAATTGTGCACAGGATTGTAAGGGTGGAGGCTGTTCTGCTGGTTGTCAGGGAGACGAATACAATGTATCAGTTTTCTCTGTTTGGGAGCAGCCAGGGCTTAAGATCTATGCAAGCTGCTGCAGTGGCTGTACTGCAAGCCTGTGTACTGCAGCTTCACAGATCCATAGATGACCACTTGTCAGGCAGGGTTTATAACCTGTATACGTTCTTAAAGACAGGGTATCTTCACTGAGCAGGTCTGAAGGATGATGTAGAGTAGACTGCTGTACAGTTACTGCTGTGGCTTGTTATCAGCCCTTGATGGATGATCCTATCCTGATTGCATGCAGTATACACCCTGGTAACAGGTTTTCCTTTTACTATTCTGTCCCCTTCTGATGGCTGTAATGTTGGTGCTGCAGTTATCAGTCCCTTAGATAATAGTAAGCCCAGAACACTTACCCATCAGGGGAAAACAGATAGATTTCAACTCGGCCAGTACGATGACTTGTAATAAGAGAGGAGAAACGCTGTAAGTTCCAACCTCGCTTTAAATCTGTGAACTTTACCTTGAGAGTCACATTTGGTTTGAAATACCCACTTGCACTTGATTGCCTTTTTACCCTGTGGCAACTCAGTGAGTTTCCAAGTTTGAAGTTGATGAAGCGAGTTCATTTCTTTATTAGCGGCATTGATCCACTATGTTCTTTCATGAGCAGGTAATTTCTGCATTTCATCCCATGACTGTGGATCTGACTCAGGTAGTGTCTTGACAATGTATGTTAGACATTTAGCTGGTATTCCTTTGTTTGATCTTGACGATTGTCTGATTTCAGGTTCACTTAGGCTTTTTGTTGTTCCTTCAGTGGTTGAAGAATCTACCCAGACTTCTACATTCTCCCTTTCGTTGTCTTGTGATTGTGACTGAGATTGTTGTTGTTGCTTCATCTGGACTACTGGCATAATATCACAAAACTTGGGTGACACAAAATTTTCATCAATCACTACTTCTTTGCTTATTGTGATCTTGTTTCTCTCTGGGTGTAGAATTCTATAACCTTTCTAAGTTTCACTGTTACCTACCAGAATACCTTCCTTAGCGTGAGATTTCCCACTTAGTTCGTTTTTCTTTGGGAATGTGTGCAAATGATTTGCTTCCGAAAATCCTTATGTGCTGTAGTTTTGGCTTTGCACTATTCCATTGCTCAAATGGAGTTTTCTCTGTCGCTTTGCCTTGTAGTCGGTTCTGAAGATAGCAAGCCGTCATAATAGCTTCGCCCCAATATACTGTAGGCAGATTTGCATCAAATAACATACCCCTTCCTCTTTCACAGAGTGTTCGGTTCTTCTTTCTGCTACACCATTTTGCTCAGGGGTATATGGTACAGTAGTCTGAAATATGATTCCATTTCTCCTTAAAATGATCTGTGTCTCATTACTTGTATATTCAGTCCCATTATCTGCACGTAGAATTTTTGGCATTCTCCCAAACTTGTTATATACTTCAGCTAGATATATTTCAAGTTTCTCTGGAACTTCATTTTTGCTGTGAAGAAGATAGACAACTGTGTATCTTGAATTGTCATCAATAAATGTAAGAAAATATCTCTTCTTTCCAGGGGTCTGAATATGCATTGGGCCACAGATATCTGTCTGTATTAAATCTAGTGGCTGTTCTGTTCTTGTTAGTACTTTTCTTAGGAAAGGCCTTTCTGGACATTTTCCCTTTGATACAGCTGGTACACCTCATTGTCTGGTGACATGGATCAATTGTAATATCATCAGCTAAGTGTTCTTGAAATAACTTTCTTATTTATTGCTTCTGGGTCTCTATGTGCAAGCCGTCTGTGCCATACATGAATACAGTTCTTGTGCATTTCTTGCTTAGCTGTGTATACGCACTCTTTACATTTCAACTGATATAGTTCATCTTTGATTCTTCCTTTTGCTAGTGTGTGACCCTCCTTTGAGATGATGTAGCTATCGTGCTTAAACGTAACTTCATTCCCTTGTTTTGTAAGCTTTTTCACGAAAAATAGATTACTTTCAAGACTAGGCACATATAGCACATCCTTTACATGAAACTTTTTGCTTTGTGTTGCAGAGATATTACAATCAATATAACCATCTCCTATGCCTTCTGAGTTCATACACTGACCATTCGCCATTATCACTTTTCTCTGACTTGCTTTGGTTAAGCTTAGTAAAGAAGTCTCTGTCATTGGTCATGTGACTGGTTGCACCAGAATCTATACACCACACATGCTTTGATTTAAATGCATTGACTGATGTGAATGCAGCCTCACTATTTACAGGATCATTATTTTCAAATACAGCACTCTTAACTCTTTGTTTACTGTTTTGCTTCTTTAGCTGATTCATTTTAGCTTTCCAGACTCTGCATTCAGCTTTTAAATGACCTGGCTTCTTGCATACAAAACATTCACGTGTTTCTTTAGGATGGTTTCTGCTGGTGGGCACATCCTGTGTTTGTAAAGCAGTTTCCTTGTTGCATATTTTGCTGCTCACACTTTCTGCCTTTCTCTTATATTCATCTACAAGCTTTCCTCTGACGTACTCCAATGTGAGGCTGGGTTCACATTTGCGGACCCCTCCACAGTGTTCTGCGGAGGGATCCGCAATGTGACCGCAGCGGCTGCGAGCTCCTATCTTTATAATGGGAGCGCACTTTGCTGCGCTTGACCGCGCATGACCGTGCGCACCCATTCACTCCCATATGTGATCTGTGCGCAGGCGGACGCCTGCGTACAAATCACACAGTCTTGTCCGCACCAGGGACGCAACATGTTGAGTCCCTGGTGCGGGCGAGAGTGTGTGATTTGTGCGCAGGCATCTGCAGACACCGTGCAGACCATTATAAAGGATAGGGCTGCAGTCTGCATGCAGAGGCTTGCAGATGCCTCCGCAGAACGCTGTGGAGGCATCTGCAAGTGTGAAGGCAGCCTAAGCTCATCATCTGGGTGTGCCTCTAGTGCAGTTACAAGCGTGTCATAGCTTTCTGGGAGACCACTAAGTAGTAGTGCTGCTACATGGAAGTCCTTCATATCTTCCCCAATGTCCCGCAGGCGCTCTACGGTCTCTAGACTGCTTCTAATGTAGTCCTGCATGTCCTGGTCACTGTGTAGCTTAGACTGATATAGCTTTCTAATTAGATAGAGTTTGTTACTTAGATTTATCCTCTCATGTACTTTCTGCAGCTGCTCCCACATTTCCTTTGCAGATTCACACTTACACACATGCACAATCTGATCATCCTCTATGCTGAGTGATATGGTGCTCTGTGCTTTCTGATCTATCTCTAGCCAGTCCTGTGGTACTGGGGCAGGCTTGGGCTCCTGATTGTATTTCCACGTACCTTCTGTTATCAGCAGCATCTTCACCTTGAATTTCCAGGATTGGTAGTTCTGGTTATTCAGGCTTGGCACTGTAAGCTTTGCTGAGCTGCTGGTGGTGGCCATCTTTACTTCTTCTCAGTTCACTATTGTCTCTGGGGGAAGTCACGGGTAGCGGTGCCTGAGGCCGTGGGCCCGGGGGAAAGCAGATAAAAGATGGGTGGCAAGAAAATAATAAAAGTGTCTGTCGTGACGCCACTTGTAGGGGTCCGGTGATGGCACCGGCACTGCTTGGGCCTCCGGGGAGATGGGCGGCAGCAAGGTGGAACCACTCCCTACAGGACGAGCGGAGGGTTCCCCGGGGCTGTAAGTTGGAGTAGATAATATGGTAGCGCGGTCAGTGTGGTGTAGATGGAAGTAGGGACACGCACACATAAAGTCTTTTGGTACCTTTACTGATGTTTGGCACGGGTACATTCGACCAGAGATGGGGTAAACAATTCAGGATTTCCACAGCGAGTAGAGTTGTAGGACAGGTATAAGAAGAAGCGGCACTCACCGAGGTAGTATAGATGGTCCTTTATTCCACAATTCTAGAAACGGACAGGGTGCAGGGAGGAGGCCACGGGGGGCCAACGGACGACGACGCCGTTTCGCGACAGCTGTCGCTTCTACGGGTCCGTGAGTGCCGCTTCTTCTTATACCTGGTTATCTTGATTTGTGCTTTGGCTGCGCACCACCGGTAGTGGGTCCGCCTTAATGGGAAGTTCTGCCGGACCTGACTTTCAGCACCGCTTAGTGCCCTGAGTATCTGGCTTTAAATTGACTTAGAGTTGTAGGCCTCCTTGTCTCATTTGTTTTGTCAGAGTCTGGCGGGCTTGGAATTCGACCGGACAGTTACTCCTCTCTCTTTCTCTCTGTGTCTCTTCACACCCGGGTTTGCTGCACTGAGGGCTCTCTCTTGGGATCCCGCTTCCATGGCCTCACGGTCCCTGGCTCTTACTTGTTGGTGCTGCCGATGTCCGGGAAGCTAAACCCCCTTTTTGGTGCTGGATTCTCTGCAGGGCCTACTCTCTATGTCCCTGTAGCTCGGACCCAGTGACCGGAACTCCGTTGGGGTGAGTCAGTATGACTCCTCTGCCCCCTTTCTTGTAGCAATTCTCTCTCCTCTGCCTGCGACCCCTATCTGCGGGTCTACCACTGTCTCAGGTGGATACTGGTATGGGCCTAGCACGGCTCCAGTACCAGCTCAGCTCACTCAGCTCTTCACAGTTCTGTAGTGACTGCACACTCCGGTGTTTTCCCCTCCAGAACCCGTATTTATAGGGGGAACTGGCTTAAGGCAACCAGTTGTGCTCCCCCTACAGGCCTGTGGTGAAAGGGTGTTGTGTGTTAGTGGGGTTACTCGCTGTGTAACATCCTTCTATGTCCCAAGGGAGTCTGTGGTGACCTGGCACAGGGTGCCACAGAAGCATGAGCAATCTCAAGGCTACAAGTCCATCTCCAAAGACCTGAATGTTCCTGTGTCTACCGTGCGCAGAGTCATCAAGAAGTTGAAAGCCCATGGCACTGTGGCTAACCTCCCTAGATGTGGACGGAAAAAAAAAAATTGACAAGAGATTTCAACGCAAGATTGTGCGGATGGTGGATGAAGAACCTCGACTAACATCCAAACAAGTTCAAGCTGCCCTGCTGTCCGAGGGTACAACAGTGTCAACCCGTACTATCCGTTGGTGTCTTAATGAAAAGGGACTGTATGGTAGGATACCCAGGAAGACGCCACTTCTTACCCCGAGACATAAAAAAGCCAGGCTGGAGTTTGCCAAAACTTACCTGAGAAAGCCTAAAACGTTTTGGAAGAATGTTCTCTGGTCAGATGAGACAAAAGTAGAGCTTTTTGGGCAAAGGCATCAACATAGAGTTTACAGGAGAAAAAAAAGAGGCATTCAAAGAAAAGAACACAGTCCCTACAGTCACACATGGCGGAGGTTCCTTGATGTTTTGGGGTTGCTTTGTTGCCTCTGGCACTGGACTGCTTGACCGTCTGCATGGCATTATGAAGTCTGAAGACTACCAACAAATTTTGCAGCATAATGTAGGGCCCAGTGTGAGAAAGCTGGGCCTCCTTCAGAGGTCATGGGTCTTCCAGCAGGACAATGACCCAAAACACACTTCAAAAAGCACTAAAAAATGGTTTGAGAGAAAGCACTGGAGACTTCTAAAGTGGCCAGCAATGAGTCCAGACCTGAATCCCATAGAATACTTGTTGAGAAATCTAAAAATGGCAGTTTGGAGAAGGCACCCTTCAAATATCAGGGACCTGGAGCAGTTTGCCAAAGAAGAATGGTCTAAAATTCCAGCAGAGCATTGTAAGAAACTCATTAATGGTTACCGGAAGCAGTTGATCGCAGTTATTTTGGCTAAGGGTTGTGCAACCAAGTATTAGGCTGAGGGTGCCAATACTTTTGTCTGGCCAATTTTTGGAGTTTTGTGTGAAATGATCAATGTTTTGCTTTTTGCTTCATTCTCTTTTGTGTTTTTTCATTGAAGACAAATTAAATGAATTTGTGATTGCAATCATTTTCAGGAAGAAACTGAGTATTATCTGACAGAATTGAAGGGGTGTCAATACTTTTGGCCACAACTGTAAATCTGTCTTTGTCCAACTGGATGGACTGTGGTCTTACTGAGGGATCAGTTTACAGCTGCACATTGAAGTTTGTGGAGAGGAGAGAGGCAGACACATACAAAAGTGATATGTTTAATTTCACGCTGGTGTTGGATTCACAGCTGGACTGCTCGGTACTGTTGTGTATTGTAATCTATGCTGCCATGTCCATTTATTTTCTAACTTATCCCAGAGCAGAGTTCACAGCCTGAATGCTTAGTATTGCTGCATACTATCCTCCATGATCCTACTTTATAGTAAATGGTTTGTCCCACCCTAGAGCTAAATTCACAGTCGTACTGCTGTAGTCGTACTGCTGCTGTCCCTTTGTTTTGCTATTTTTTTAGTAAGCTTTTATCTTGCCTCAGCACTGGATTCACAGCTACAATGGTCAGCAGAGGGCTTTTATTTTTAAGCATTTTTTATTACTGCACAAATCAGTATATGGCTGCCATATCACACATACTGTACTCTTGCTAGAATGTCCTCTAACACACTATAACATGTTTTTGTGAGGGTCTGTGACATGGTATAACATTTTGGTATAACATTTTTTTTGAGGGTCCGTGACACACTGTAACGTCTGTGGTTTGATAGTCTGAGACATGCTATAATGTCGGTAGTTTGACGGTCCATTACACATTATAATGTGTTGGTGTAAAAGTCCGTGACATGCTATGACATGTTGGTTTAAGGGCCCGTGACACGCTATAAAATATTGCTTTGAGGGCCCGTGACACACTATAATTAGTGATGAGCGAGTATGCTCTGCGCTGCTCGATACTCGCACGAGTATCACTGTACTCGGGCTACTCGGCGAGCACCGAGTAATCTCGCGATACTCGTGCTGTGCTCGTGGTCCTCATCCCTGCATGTTGGCGCTCTTTAGAGAGCCAGCCCACATGCAGGGATTGGCTGGCAGACCACTGCAATGCCACAGCCCTGTTAGTTGTGGCATTGCAGTGATTGGCCGGCCTGCACAGCGTGACCGAGCCTTTATAAGACCCGGCCGCGCTGTGCTCTGCACACAGCTATCCAGACAGTGAGTGTAGGGAGAGTGTCTGCTGCTGCTTAGGGACAGATTTGCGGCCCTCATAGGTAGATTCGGAGCAGGGCTGCAAACTGCTGCTGACCACAACAGTCCTTCTCAGGACTAATCTAGGAGGATATAGGCAGGGTGATCCAGATCGTAATCCAAGCTTTTCTGTGACCATAACAGTCACCAGACTGTTGTACTTACTAGCTTGATACAGGTTAGGGACTAAAATCCTACTCTCCAGTGACCATTACAGTCACCAGACTGTTGTACTTACTACCTTGATACAGGTTAGGGACTAAAATCCTTCTCTCCTGTGACCATAACAGTCACCAGACTGTTGTACTTACTACCTTGATACAGGTTAGGGACTAAGATCCTACTCTCCTGTGACCAATACAGTCACCAGACTGTTGTACTTACTACCTTGATACAGGTTAGCGACTAATATCCTACTCTCCTGTGATCTGAACAGTTACCAGACTGTTGTACTTACTACCTTGATACAGGTTAACGACTAAAATCCTACTCTCCTGTGATCTGAACAGTTACCAGACTGTTGTACTTACTACCTTGATACAGGTTAGGGACTAAAATCCTACTCTCCTGTGACCATTACAGTCACCAGACTGTTGTACTTACTACCTTGATACAGGTTAGGGACTAAAATCCTACTCTCCTGTGATCTGAACAGTTACCAGACTGTTGTACTTACTACCTTGATACAGGTTAAGGACTAAAATCCTACTCTCCTGTGATCTGAACAGTTACCAGACTGTTGTACTTACTACCTTGATACAGGATTAGTAACAAAATCTTTGTCAGCATATTAAATGTATCAAGCCCTGGTGAATAATTCACCCCTTAGGGTTGTGTTTGCATAATCTCCAAAATAGACATTAGGAAACAGGAGAAAACTTGGAGTATATTGCGGTATAAAGTGATGTTTTTATTTTAATTTCTTTAAAATGCGTGATGCAAAAAGTGGATACCAGAGGGTATGAGATGCAACTCACCCTAATGGTTAAAAAGAGCTCTCAAACTTCACATAATGCAATTAACAGAGATATGCTGAACATATACATATGGCAAATACATGGGTACAGATTGCCAACACTGGTTTAGTAAAGTGCCAAGTGCATTACAAGTATATACAGGTCATATGTGATACATAGTAGAAAACCAGGTTCCATAGCCTAGACTATGCAGCAAGAGACTATACATTGCACATATGGTGTTACAGCAACAAATTAAAGTACATGCAAGGAGATGAGAGACATAATCCTAGGCTGTTCAAGACATACCTATATGTAAACCATAAGAGGAGAGCAGAGCTCAGAGAAAAAAGTGGTCCAGTTTTAGGAAGCCCCTACATATGTTTCGCCAGAGGGTAGCACGGCTTCTTCAGGGAGGTGGTGTGTGGATGTGAATAACACCAACCATAGCTACTGCCGTGCTTTTATGGCGCCGGGAAGCCAGGGTGCGGTGTTTGGCACTTCCTGGTTCCGCTGACGTCATGCGCATGCGCAGACTCGCGGCTCAACATCAGGGGGCGGGCGGCGGTCTGTGCGTGTCTCAACCCTACGCTTGGAGACGGGACGCGTCACCATCGTTACCAAGCAGAAGGGGAGGAGCCAGAACCCGACGCAGCCCTCCGTAGGAGCCGCGAGATCAGTGTGGCGTACCCGGTCGCCATGGTAACCAGAACCTTGCATATAGGAGTATAGATCAGAGAAGAAGGAAATATCAAAATAACACAATTCATATATGGTATCTAGTAAATGCCTAATTAGAGCATTAGAGTTCATTCCTCCCATTGAATTGGTTAGATTGTCTTTGTCTCCATATTAAGTACTGTCTCCATTGCTGCAAGATGGTAATCAGGCGATCCTTGGGCAAAGGACTTCAACAGTGGGCCAAGCGACGTGAAAAAAGTGCTTAGGTGATGTGTAATAGTGCGATCCTAAAAAATAAAACAAGAACCAGAAAATAAGAAAAAGTTAAAAGAAGAAGAAAGGAAACTGGGGTGGTGGAACGAACAATATACTACAAGTATGGACTAAAGGAGACAGTCTCATTGAGACCATTGGGAGTCAAAGTACCAAGTAACGTGATCCACTTTGTTTCCATGCGAGCCAGCAATTTCACACGGTCGCCCCCACGGTTGCCACAACGTACCATATCAATCCCTCTAACTCTCAAAGAGTCGGGGTTGCACCCATGAAATTTAAGAAAATGTCTGGGAAGTGTTTTTAAGATTGTGGGATCTTTTGCGGTGCCAGCCGCTTCGGGTGGAGGAGTGAAGGTGCCCACCTCCATCTCCAGAGGAACTAAGGAGCCGACCACCAGGCTCGGAGTATCTGAGGAGGAGGGAATATTGGCCCCTGTCACTACAGTGATCCACATTAAGCCATCAGTCTGGTTGTGCGGGGTGTTGCACAACCAGTAAAGGTTAGTGCAAACATAGTAAAACCGTGTATTAAGTTCCTCCAGTTGCAGTGTGGCGCAATATCTGTTTTTTCTTTTAATGAACAGTTACCAGACTGTTGTACTTACTACCTTGATACAGGTTAGGGACTAAAATCCTACTCTCCTGTGACCATTACAGTCACCAGACTGTTGTACTTACTACCTTGATACAGGTTAGGGACTAAAATCCTACTCTCCTGTGACCATAACAGTCACCAGACTGTTGTACTTACTACCTTGATACAGGTTAGGGACTATAATCCTACTCTCCTGTGACCATTACAGTCACCAGACTGTTGTACTTACTACCTTGATACAGGTTAGGGGCTAAAATCCTACTCTCCTGTGATATGAACAGTTACCAGCAGATAGAAAACAAGCGGTGTCAGAGGTTTGGAGCGCTAAAGAAACCACGGGTTGGTGATTAAATTACCAATAATTTATTGCACAAACAGCAGGGTCCAGTAAGCCACAACGCGTTTTGACGCACAGATGCGTCTTTCTCAAGTGGATGAGGGATCCCTGATTACCTCTTTCTTATAAACCTACCCCCCACCCCAGATTGGATAATGGTTGTGACAGATTACAAAAGCTTGTTACTAGTAACTATTTCACTGCTGCCCATTATATATCTATATATAAAAACACATAATAATCCAAAACATATAAGAATCACAATCGAGAGCCTGATAAAAACTTATTACAATGGCATGTAATACTATATATATAAAAAACAGTCATAATAAAACCATAAAAATGAAATCATAGGGGATCATGTACCTAATCTTTTGGCACCTATACTAATATATCTGGTTTCACTGTCCACATTATACCAAGGAAAAAAAGTTTGTTTTTTTTTTTGTTTTTTTTTTCCCTTTTCTCTTGTTTCCTGTGACGAGTTTTTTGACAACTTTTTTGACATTTTTTGACAAGTTTGACAAGTTTCTTTGCCAAGTTTTTAGCCAAGTTTTTAGACATGTTTTTAGACCAGTATTTTAGACAAGTTTCTTTACCAAGTTTTTAGCCAAGTTTTTAGACAAGTTTTTAGACAAGTATTTTAGACAAGTATTTTAGACAAGTTTCTTTGCCAAGTTTTTAGCCAAATTTTTAGCCAAGTATTTTAGCCAGGTTTCTTTGACAAATTTTTAGCCAAGTTTCTTTGACAAGTTTTTAGCTAAGTTTTTAGACAAGTTTCTTTGACAAGTTTTTAGACAAGTTTTTAGCCAAGTTATTAGACAAGTTTCTTTGACAAGTTTCTTTGACAAGTTTTTAGCCAAGTTTTTAGCCAAGTTTTTAGCCAAGTTTCTTTGACAAGTTTTTAGCCAAGTTTTTAGCCAAGTTTCTTAGACAAGTTTTTAGCCAAGTTTTTAGACAAGTTTCTTTGACAAGTTTTTAGACAAGATTTTTAGACAAGTTTCTTTGACAAGTTTTTAGCCAAGTTTTTAGACAACTTATTAGACAAGTTTCTTTGACAAGTTTTATTGGCAAGTTTTTAGCCAAGTTTTTAGACAAGTTTTTTAGACAAGTTTTTTGGCAAGTTTTATTGGCAAGTTTTTAGACATGTTTTTTAGACAAGTTTTTTGGCAAGTTTTATTGGCAAGTTTTTCGGACAAATTTTTAACAAGTTTTTTCCAGAGTCAGATTTAACCCTCTGGAGAAAGAGTTCCTAATTTATAAATCCAAAAAGATTCTTTTCTACATAACCTATCAAATTTGTTATTGGATTTTTCGTCTATTTGGTCTATTATAGTTAGACGCAGGCTAGAATGGTCTCTGTTGTGTATCTGTGCATAGTGTCTGGAAACACTATGCAACATATACCCGTTTTTTATGTTGGACCGGTGTTTGTTTAATCTGGCCTGCATGGTCTGTATAGTCCTCCCTACATATTGATGCCCACAGGGGCATTCAAGGAGGTATACCACGAATTAAGACCGCAATCCAGAGTTTGACTAATATTAAAAATTTGCTTAGTCGTATTAGAACAAAATGTTCTGCTTCCATGCGTTATAATATTGCAACATTTACACCGGCTCGATTCACATTTAAAACAACCCGGTTCTTTTTTAGGGTTAATTTTTCCATTGTGGATACTCTTGTTGCATTCCATCTCCCTTATTTCTGATCTACTTTTAACTCTGCTAGGAGCAATCATTGCCTGAAGGTTCCTTCCCCTTCTAAAAATTATTTTAGGGGCATCTGTGATGTAATTCGACAGTATCGGATCTCCTTTAAGGATAAACCAATATTTACGCATAAGTTGGAATATAATTTTATATGAATGACAAAAAGTGGTAATTAGATTGCAGCAATAACCATCATTTACAAGAGAAGTTATGTTGTTAATACTCTTCTTTTAATTGGTTCTATTGTCCTCCAACTTCTTTAAGCAACTTTGTTGGGTGTATTGTTTAGATCTTCTGTATGCGTCGCCTAACAGTTTACTTGGGTATCCTTTTTCTTTAAACCGTCTTTTCAATATTTTAGCCTCCTGGATGTAATCGCTATTATGGGTACAGTTTTTCCTTATCCTCCAATATTGACCATAGGGGATATTTCGGATCCAGTTGGGCAAATGGCTACTAGTAAAGTTCAGGTAGCTATTCACGTCCACTTCCTTAAAATGGGTGGACGTGCTTAGCTTCCCTTGTTCGTCTATTTTAATTTGGAGGTCAAGGAATTGAATATCAGTGTCAGAAATGTTCATGGTGAATTTTAACCCCCAATTGTTCTGATTGAGGTCATTTACAAAGGATAACGCTTCTTCTTTTGTCCCCGACCAAAGGAATATTAAATCATCTATATACCTTCTAAAAAACTTTATATGTTTGAGTCCTAATGGGGACTGTGCGATGGACACCGATTCGAAGGCCCCCATGTAGAGACCTGCATAACTTATACAACACAGAAGAAAGAAACGTGTATATATGACCGGGATCAGGGAAGAAATATATTCAACACTTGATAAAGTGAAAAATAGTTTTTATTACAATAAACTCGTGTGTACAAGGTAAAACAAAAGCACAAAACATTTAAAACCATTTAAAATATGTGCAACACCGCACAGATAGCATCAGATATACATGCCTCCTATAGTTTTAACAATAATAATAGTCCTGCAAAGCTGACCTGGTGACAAAACACAACAGTGAATAAATATTTGCACTAGTTCCCATGATAAGAAGACCAACAAAAAACAGGAGCGGAAAAAAGACCCCAGAGTATTGGAACTGTAGAAATCTATTGCAACCTGAGCTCAGCTCAATAAGGCAGAAAGGGAAAAAAACAAAAAAAACAAAAAAAAAACAGGCCTTGATTAAATGTCTGATACTCTATAAAGTGAGTCAAAGGCTGCCTAGTTAATGATAGGACCTGAACAGACCAATTGACAGCTTCATCTGGGTAGAGCACGCGTAGGTCCAGAGCCACGCTTCCTATGCCTCCTTGCCTGCAGGTCTAAAGTGACTGGTGACTAATCTGCACAAATTTGTCTTTATTCACAGGTATGCGGTTCACCCAGAGTATTGTCTCTCTTTGCTTTGTGATCTATGTAGTGTGATAGATTGCTGGTAAGGGCATCTACTCCAGAAATTATAGGGCAACCGGGGGGATCTATTTTGTCCTTATGTATTTTAGGTAGGAAATAAAAATAAGGTAATTTGTATTTGGTGACATCAAAAACTTAAATTCTTTCTCATTTAAGATGCCCGCAACCAGGCTTCCTTTATCAATGATCGGTATTTTTTATCAACAGTTTCCATTGGATTTACTGTAAGTTTCTCATAATAATTCTCATCTGCTAAGATCTCAATTCCCTTATTATAATACCAACTATAATCCATTATTACAACACCCCCCCCCCTTTATCTGCCTTTTTAATCACTATACTATGATTAGTCTTTAATTTTTTCAAAGCCTTCCGTTCTCCTGGAGTGAGATTATCCTTCCCTTTGACATTACTGATGTTCCTAATCCCTTTCAACGCTAGGTGTTGGAATGTTTCTAAATGGGGGCCCCGATGGTGTATTGGGTAATAGTTGCTTTTTGTTTTAGGATTGACATGAATAAATTCGCTTTCAGAAGATTCAATGGCGTCCTGTATGTTACCTTCTTTTTTGTTATAATTATTTTTTCCTTGGATTTTTTCGAGCAAAAAATGTCTTTGTACCGTCATCTTTCGTATATACTCGTTGAAATCTATGTAAAGTTCGAATGGATCTATGTGGGATTTTGGACAATATGTTAATTTTAATTCCTCTTCTGTGAGGACTGTATTCGATAAATTAAAAACTCCTATTAGTTCAGGATTTAGTTCTCCTTTTTTTTATATCTATTGGATTAATCCCCTTATTTCTCACTTCTTTACTTGGTATCCCTTTAATGATGGTTCTACTTAATCTAGTTTTGTCTTCTTCTTTTTTATTGTGTCTATTTGTGGGGAGGGACCCTCTGTTTCTCTTTTTCTTTTTGATTTGCGTACAGTAGCTTCCCGAAAATAATGTGTAATCTTCATATTTTTCATAATATGATTTTTTACAGTAGTGTTCCGATTTTCCTTATCAATATTAACACTCAACCTTCTTTCTACTGTGGGGGTGACAATATCTACAGTTAAAGATGTATCCTGTGTCGGTGAAATTATTCCCAATAGTTCATTATTTATTTCAAAATTAATATTTTGTGAAATTTGTGTATCATCATCTTCCACTGATGAATTTAACACTTTGAGTGGTAATAGTGGTTCAGGGGGTAATTTGTGATAGATTGTGACATCCAAAGAATTGGAAACTAAATTAGGGGGTGCCTGTTGTGAATATGTATCATTGTGTATTGTAAAAAGGTCAAAGGATTCATTGTTAATTGTGTCAGTGACATTAATTTTATCAGTTTGTGAATTAGTTTCTATTACCGGACACGGAATTATTTGCGAGTCTGTACTGCTTAGAAAATCTATTAGTAGGGCTGATTCGGTATTCACTATTTGTTGGTTTTCATTCTCTTGTAATTTTGGGGTAGTAGGGTCAGAGGCAACCCTATTATTCTTATTATTATCCTCCTTCCTTATATCTTTCTTCTTTGGTAGATCATTATTCCCTTTTTTATTCAATTTCTTGTCTTTCTCTTTATTCTTTGTATCTATTCTGCCTCTATTAATTAGAGTTTTTTTTATATGTGTCGTATTGTTCACGCTGTTCAGCTGTTTTTAGTACCTCATTAACCTCCTTGGAATAGTTATTTTTCTTCTTCTTTTTCTCTTTTTCCTCAACAATTGTTTGTTTCTCTCCTGTGTTATTATTATTCTTTTTGTTGTCATTTTTATTATTTTTACTCCAACCATCATCATTTCTCCTTTCATTCCTGTTTCCATCATTATTATTCCCTGATTTATCGGATTCCTCCAAGTTTTTAATTATAGGGTCATTTAATAGCGGAGGGGCGGTGTCCATTACCTCAACTATTTCTGGCTTATCTTGTAATTTATCTCGCATGAATTTTGTTACTTTTCTTTTTATGATATCATCTTCTAATTTATTTAGCCTTGTTCTAAGTTTTAAATCAAACTCCATAAATTCTATACTATGCGTATATTGATCTATACCTGAGCAGATTTTTATCATGTCTTGCAGGGCTTGCTCGGCCAGTTTCAAACGTTTTTTGTAGTAATATCTGTAACATTCCCAAAGAACATTTCAATATATAGTTATCCCATACAGTGGTGAAATCTTTATCCTGTGGGTATGATGATTTTTGGGATAATCTTAGCCCTTTCGGTATTATTTGTTCCGATAGATATCTTTTAAGAAACATGGCGTCAATCTGATTAATTATTTCTACCTTACATTTACTTTCATACTCATTCAGGATTATAAAAAGTTGTTTTTTATCAAGCTCATTTAGCGGCGACCCGATTTTAGGGGTATTGGTTTCCAATGATTCTCCATTTTTGTTATCTCCTAATGCTTCCATTATTAAAAGTTCTCTATGTGCTTCTCGATTATTAGCATAAAAATCCATCCTATTATACAACCTCAATAAAACCTCAAAAAAAAAAAAACCTCAAAAAAAAAAAAAAAAACCCTCAGTAAAAAATAACAAAATTATTATAAAAAAGATTAGAATAATTATGAATAGGGGAATGCTAGTCGTGTACCCCTAATCATAAATCCCAATTAAAACCTCAAAAATATTAAAAACTAAAAATAAAAACAAGAAATTATACAATTCCACATATACATTACATAAATGTGCACAACCAGTCATTTTAAGTCAACCAAACCTATTTGTATAGTTCACCTTAAGGATTGATCCAAAATTCTGCAAGTTTATACTAATACGTCAGATGTAACGGGATCTTGCCTTGATCTTTCTAAAGTAGTATCAAAATTTATTCCATAACATTAGAAAGTCATTTCATGCATTAGCAGACTTGGGCTAGGGTCACATTTGCGATGTGCCCCTAGCCTGCCGGATTCCGGTATTATCTTAGAACTTTTTCCAGCGCCGCATAGCGTTTCCGCTATGCGGTGCTGGAAACCGCTGCCCTTAGTTACCCGCTGTTTACCTGCACGACCTGTCACACAGGCAGCGGCTCGGAGGGCGTTTTACAGCGCCGCACAGGAAATCGTGTCTGCAACGGTTTCCTGTGCGGCGCTGTAAAACGCCCTCCGAGCCGCTGCCTGTGTGACAGGTCGTGCAGGTAAACAGCGGGTAACTAAGGGCAGCGGTTTCCAGCACCGCATAGCGGAAACGCTATGCGGCGCTGGAAAAAGTTCTAAGATAATACCGGAATCCGGCAGGCTAGGGGCACATCGCAAATGTGACCCTGGCCTTGGTTGATCGAGGATATTCAATCAAGGTGGGGTTTTTTAGGCTGGCTTCACACTTGCAGATGCATCTGCAGCGTTTTGCAGATGCATCTGCAAGTATCAGCATGCAGACCGCGGCCGCGGTCTGAAAGCTCTCATTCATTCCTGTATGTGAAGCGTCCGCAGGCGGATGCCTGCTTACAGATCACACTCTCCCGCCCGCACCATGGACGCAACATCTCGCGTCCATGGTGCGGGCGGGAGAGTGTGATCTGTAAGCAGGCATCCGCCTGCGGACGCTTCACATACAGGAATGAATGAGAGCTTTCAGACCGCGGTGCGCCCTATTATAAACATAGGGGCCGAGGTCTGCATGCTGATACTTGCAGATGCATCTGCAAAACGCTGCAGATGCATCTGCAAAACGCTGCAGATGCATCTGCAAGTGTGAAGGCAGCCTTAATGATAAACTTGTAAAGGACTGGCCGGGGAAGTTAATTCTTGTAAAGGAATCGACTAATAATTTATTCTCCCCAACTGCTGCAGGCTGCAAAGTGCGGTGACCGCTCACTCGAGAGTGTTATATGTAATTAAAAGAAAACACAGATATTGCGCCACACTGCAACTGGAGGAACTTAATACACGGTTTTACTATGTTTGCACTAACCTTTACTGGTTGTGCAACACCCCGCACAACCAGACTGATGGCTTAATGTGGATCACTGTAGTGACAGGGGCCAATATTCCTTCCTCCTCAGATACTCCGGGCCTGGTGGTCGGCTCCTTAGTTCCTCTGGAGATGGAGGTGGGCTCCTTCACTCCTCCACCCGAAGGCTTTGAAAAAATTAAAGACTAATCATAGTATAGTGATTAAAAAGGCAGATAAAGGGGGGGGTGTTGTAATAATGGATTATAGTTGGTATTATAATAAGGGAATTGAGATCTTAGCAGATGAGGATTATTATGAGAAACTTACAGTAAATCCAATGGAAACTGTTGATAAAAAATACCGATCATAGATAAAGGAAGCCTGGTTGCGGGGCATCTTAAATAAGAAAGAATTTAAGTTTTTAAATGTCACCAAATACAAATTACCTTATTTTTATTTCCTACCTAAAATACATAAGGACAAAATAGATCCCCCCGGCCGCCCTATAATTTCTGGAGTAGATGCCCTTACCAGCAATCTATCACACTACATAGATCTTTATTTACAGAAATATAACTTACTATTATCTTCTTATCTGAAAGACTCATCACAGTTGATCAGCCTATTATCTGAGATCTCCCCCCAACCAGGCTCCCTTTTGCTGACCATGGATGTTAGTGCCCTCTACTCGAACATTCCCAAACAAAAATTTGTCCGAAAAACTTGCCAATAAAACTTGCCAAAAAACTTGTCTAAAAAACATGTCTAAAAACTTGCCAAAAAACTTGTCTAAAAAACTTGTCTAAAAACTTGGCTAAAAACTTGCCAATAAAACTTGTCAATAAAACTTGTCAAAGAAACTTGTCTAATAACTTGTCTAAAAACTTGTCAAAGAAACTTGTCTAATAACTTGTCTAAAAACTTGTCAAAGAAACTTGTCTAATAACTTGTCTAAAAACTTGTCTAAAAACTTGTCAAAGAAACTTGCCTAAAAATCTTGTCTAAAAACTTGTCAAAGAAACTTGTCTAAAAACTTGTCTAAAAACTTGTCTAAGAAACTTGGCTAAAAACTTGGCTAAAAACTTGTCAAAGAAACTTGTCTAAAAACTTGTCAAAGAAACTTGTCAAAGAAACTTGTCTAATAACTTGGCTAAAAACTTGGCTAAAAACTTGTCTAATAACTTGTCTAATAACTTGTCTAAAAACTTGGCTAAAAACTTGTCAAAGATACTTGTCTAAAAACTTGTCTAAAAACATGTCTAAAAACTTGCCAATAAAACTTGCCAAAAAACTTGTCTAAAAACTTGGCTAAAAACTTGTCTAAAATACTTGTCTAAAAACTTGTCTAAAAACTTGGCTAAAAACTTGGCTAAAAACTTGTCAAAGAAACTTGGCTAAAAACTTGGCTAAAAACTTGTCAAAGAAACTTGTCTAAAAACTTAGCTAAAAACTTGTCAAAGAAACTTGTCTAAAACTTAGCTAAAAACTTGTCAAAGAAACTTGGCTAAAAATTTGTCAAAGAAACCTGGCTAAAATACTTGGCTAAAAATTTGGCTAAAAACTTGGCAAAGAAACTTGTCTAAAATACTTGTCTAAAATACTTGTCTAAAAACTTGTCTAAAAACTTGGCTAAAAACTTGGTAAAGAAACTTGTCTAAAATACTGGTCTAAAAACTTGGCTAAAAACTTGGCTAAAAACTTGGTAAAGAAACTTGTCTAAAATACTGGTCTAAAAACATGTCTAAAAACTTGGCTAAAAACTTGGCAAAGAAACTTGTCTAAAATACTTGTCTAAAAACTTGTCTAAAAACTAGTCAAAGAAACTTGTCAAACTTGTCAAAAAATGTCAAAAAAGTTGTCAAAAAACTCGTCAGAGGAAACAAGAGAAAAGGGAAAAAAAAAAAAAAAAATTTTTTTTCCTTGGTATAATGTGGACAGTGAAACCAGATATATTAGTATAGGTGCCAAAAGATTAGGTACATGATCCCCTATGATTTCATTTTTATGGTTTTATTATGACTGTTTTTTATATATATAGTATTACATGCCATTGTAATAAGTTTTTATCAGGCTCTCGATTGTGATTCTTATATGTTTTGGATTATTATGTGTTTTTATATATCTATTATATAATTGCGAATGGGTTTTTTGCCCCTTCTGAGTCCACTCGCAATGCGAGTCAGCGTGGTCATGTGGATACGCCCGAAGCATTGGCCGCGCAGCGGCCATTGCGAGCAGTTCTAAGGCGACTCGCTATGCCCGCGCAGCGGGCATGGCGAGTCGCCTTAGCAGCGTGAAGCATTGGCCGCAAAGCGGCCATTGCGAGTCAGAGACTCGCTCTTCTAGAATCCCGATGCATGTGCATCGGGCACCCAGCTAGTAGATATATAATGGGCAGCAGTGAAATAGTTACTAGTAACAAGCTTTTGTAATCTGTCACAACCATTATCCAATCTGGGGTGGGGGGTAGGTTTATAAGAAAGAGGTAATCAGGGATCCCTCATCCACTTGAGAAAGACGCATCTGTGCGTCGAAACGCGTTGTGGCTTACTGGACCCCTGCTGTTCGTGCAATAAATTATTGGTAATTTAATCACCAACCCGTGGTTTCTTTAGCGCTCCAAACCTCTGACACCGCTTGTTTTCTATCTGCTAATCTCTTTCTCCCTTGTTGGTGTGGTGTTGTGTGAGCTTGTGGATGTGTGAGCTGGATGGAAGCCAGTGCAGCGAGTCTGCCTCTCGGGTGGAGGAGTGAAGGAGCCCACCTCCATCTCCAGAGGAACTAAGGAGCCGACCACCAGGCCGAGTATCTGGGAGGAGGGAATATTGGCCCCTGTCACTACAGTGATCCACATTAAGCCATCAGTCTGGTTGTGCGGGGTGTTGCACAACCAGTAAAGTTAGTGCAAACATAGTAAAACCGTGTATAAGTTCCTCCAGTTGCAGTGTGGCGCAATATCTGTTTTTTCTTTTAATGAACAGTTACCAGACTGTTGTACTTACTACCTTGATACAGTTAGGGACTAAATCCTACTCTCCTGTGACCATTACAGTCACCAGACTGTTGTACTTACTACCTTGATACAGGTTAGGGACTAAAATCCTACTCTCCTGTGACCATAACAGTCACCAGACTGTTGTACTTACTACCTTGATACAGGTTAGGGACTAAAATACTACTCTCCTGTGATCTGAACATACCAGACTGTTGTACTTACTACCTTGATACAGTTAGGACTAAAATACTACTCTCCTGTGACTAACATACCAGACTGTGTACTTACTACCTTGATACAGGTTAGGGACTAAAATCCTTCTCTCCTGTGACCATAACAGTCACCAGACTGTTGTCGCTGTATACAGGCAAAATGCGCAAGGGCGTTGGCAAGGGCGTTGGCAAGGAACAAGGAAGTGAACGTGATGGTGGTGCAGGCAGAGGCCGAGGTCGTGTGCAAGCACTAATTTCGCAAAAACAAAGGGGCACATCTACTCGCTCACATGTCCTGTCCCAAAATTCTTGGGGCCCGCTGCAGTACACCACTCTTGAACCAAGACCAGTGTCAACAGGTTGTTACTTGGATAGCGGATAATGCTTCAAGTCAGATTGGCACCTCTACAAACACCCTGTCTTCCACACGGTCAAGTGTCAGTAGCCGTGATACTGCACCGCACATTTCCCAACCTGATCCTCCTTCCTACCACCAGGCCGAGTACACGTCCACGGACATTACTGATCCCACACTTGGACACTCGGAAGTCCAGAAGTGTGTACCCATGGGTGAGTGGAGGTACATGGCAAATTGCCATAACAAAATTTAAATTCCGCTGTCATTTGTGTGTGGTGTGGTGAAGTCTGGCCCTATCCAACCCTTCTTTATCTTGATCAGAGTCAGCCTGTCAGCATTTTCAGTTGACAGGCGGGTGAGTTTATCAGTAATGATTCCACCTGCGGCACTGAAAACACGCTCTGACAAAACGCTAGCGGCAGAGCAGGCCAGAACTTCCAAGGCGTAGAGAGCCAATTCATGCCACGTGTCCAGCTTGGAGACCCAATAATTGTAAGGCACAGAGGAATCTCGCAGTACAGTTGTTCGATCTGCAAGGTTCTCCTTCAGCATCTGGCCAAACTTAGCATTTCATGTGGCACTACCCCACACCTCACGGGCTGTGGTACGTCAGGGGCTGAGAAAACTGTCCCACATCGTAAAGACTGTTCCCTTACCTCTGACGCATTGCACTTGTGCCCCTCTCGGCCGTATGCCTTGGTTGTCCACCGATTCCTGACCTATGCCGCCAGTGTTTTGTGAGGGGAATGCTTTGCCTACTTCCATTACTATGGCCTTCTGGAACTACTGCATTTTGGCTGACCTCTCCGCCTCAGGAATGAGAGACATGAAGTTCTCCTTGTAGCGTGGGTCTAAGAGTGTTGCCAACCAGTACTGATTGTCGGCCAAGATGTTCTGAACGCGAGGGTCACGAGCCAGGCAGCTTACCATAAAGTCAGCCATATGCGCCAGACTCTTAATAGCCATCACTTCAGTATCCTGACCAACACGATGACTGAACATACTGTCCACCTCCTCCTCCTCCCCCTCATCTACCCTGTCCTCTGGCCAGCCACGCTGAATCGAGGGTATGACTGGTGTGCATGTCATATCCTCAATTTGGCCAGAGAGTTGCTCCATGTCTTCATCCTCCTCCTCCTCCTCGTCATAGTCCTCCACTGCATGTTGTGATGACGTGAGGCTGGGCTGTGTGTTATCACCCACACCCACTACAGTTTCTTGCTCCAAGTCATCGCGCTCTGCCTGCAATGCATCATCTTTGTTTTTCAGCAGAGACCGTTTTGGAAGGCAGAGTAGCGGTATGGTGACGCTAATAATGGCGTCATCGCCGCTCACCATCTTGGTGGAGTTCTCAAAGTTTTGGAGGACGGTACATAGGTCGGACATCCATCTCCACTCCGGAGGTGTTATGTGTGGAGTTTGACCTATTTCCCGACGGCTTAGGTGATGCAGGTAGTCAACAACTGCCCTCTTCTGCTCACATATCCTGACCAACATGTGCAGAGTTGAATTCCAACGCGTGGGGACATCACACACCAGTCTGTGGGCCGGAAGACGCAAACGGCGCTGAAAGCCGGCAAGGCCGGCTGAAGCAGCAGGTGACTTGCGAAAAAGCGCAGACAGGCGGCGAACTTTTACCAGCAGATCAGACAGCTCTGGGTATGATGTAAGAAACCACTGAACCACCAGGTTGAGCACATGGGACACGCATGGAACATGCGTCAGCTGGCCTCGCCTCAAAGCTGCCACCAGGTTCCGGCCATTGTCACACACGACCTTTCCTGGCTTTAGGTTCAGAGGTGTCAGCCAGTGATCTGCCTGCTGTTTCAGAGCTGTCCACACCTCTTCTGCATTGTGGGGTTTGTGACCTATGCAGGCTAGCTTCAGCACAGCCTGTTGCCGCTTCGCAGAGGCAGTGCTGCAGTGCTTCCAGCTTGTGACTGGTGTGGAGGGTACAGTGGATGAGGATGCGCAGGAGGAGGAGGAGGAGGCTGAGAAGCATGACATTCCGGAGCTGTAGGGTGTCGGTGAAACCCTGACAGAGGTAGGGCCTCCAATCCTTGGTGTGGGAAGGACGTGTTCCGTCCCTCGCTCAGACTATGTCCCAGCTTCCACAATATTAACCCAGTGTGCCGTCAAGGAGATGTAGCGGCCTTGCCCACAAGCACTTGTCCACGTGTCTGTGGTTAGGTGGACTTTGGCTGAAACAGCGTTGTTCAGGGCACGTGTGATGCTTTGGGACACGTGGTTATGCAATGCGGGGACGGCACATCTGGAGAAATAGTGGCGGCTGGGGACTGAGTAACGTGGGACAGCAACCGCCATCAGGTCGCGGATTGCTTCCGTCTCCACCAGCCGGAAAGGGAACATTTCTAGCGCTATGAGCCGCTGATAAAGCCGGCAAACGGGCTTCAATGCTTATGCTAACCAGAATAGACTGATTTGTAAAATAATAAATTTGGATCGGCACCGACCAGTTCTTTTTGTAAACTCAGTAAGGAAGACACATCAGGCAGGTCTTCCTAGAGAGAGTCACACTCTTTATTAGAGGGGTGAGATTATATAGCATAATCAAGGACTCCAACACAATGGAGCATTACCTAATAGGTTGACATGTGGCAGGATGGCGGGGACATAGTCATACAAAAATATACAAAGAATGCAAGTAATGTGCTAGAAACAGATGTAGATCCATTAACACCTTCAAAGAGATATGACTCCTAATCAATGAATGTCTTATTCACCGGTCATAAATCATTAGCTACCGTCATTTAGACATCTGCTTGCTGCACTTTTTCCGCTCAGGGTCACAGTCCGCTGACTCTATGCTGACTCCATAACTATTATTCTTCCCTAGGAAGACAAAGCGACAGTCTAGGAAGTGTTTAGCTATACTCCCATACCCATGTCTGCATATTTTTCTATGTTCTCATCCCTCAACCATTGCCATATTACATTACTAAGGGTGTATGAATTTTATAAAGGGATATTGGAAAGGAATAGGATGATAAACTAAAATGGCTCTTAGAAGGACAAAATGGCTGCCAATACAGAGTAGATACAAGTAACAGACAACTTCTTTAGCATCGCGAAATGTGAGAATTTAGGACTGTGGCATGTGGGGCGTTGGCAGCGTATTTGCGCCTGCGTTCAAAGGTTTGCTGAATGGATAATTGAACGCTGCGCTGGGACAAGGATGTGCTTGATGGTGGTGTTATTTGTGCGTGGGCAACTTCAGGTGCAGGGCCGGAGGCTTGTTCGCGGCCAGCATGGACAGGGGATTGGCTCACATGCACAACACGCGAAGACGTAGCAGTGACATCAGCAAGCACCGCTCCTCGACTCTGTTGTACTTCCCACAAAGTCGGGTGCTTGGCTGACATGTGCCTGATCATGCTGGTGGTGGTCAGGCTGCTAGTTTTCGTACCCCTGCTGATGCTGGCATGGCAGGTGTTGCAAATGGCCTTTTTAGAGTCATCTGGAGCCAACTTAAAAAACTGCCAGACTCGGGAAGACCTAACATTTGCACAGGCACCTTGTCTAGTGTTGTTGTTCCGGGGAACGGTTGCCTGCCTTCTGCCTGCGGACACGACCCTGCTTCGTACTGCCTGTTGGGATGCTACGCCTCCCTCCCCCTGTGCACTGCTGTCCTTGCTCTGCATATCCTCCTGGTTGGGTCAGCTACTGGATCATCTAACCCCGTCGTCTTCCTCTTCCTTGGCTAATCGTTGGACTGCTCCTCCTTCTCCTCATGTGCCACCATGATGACCGTTACAATAGTTAGGCTGTTGTTTCAGGTATACGCCCAGTGGTAAATTTTTACGCCCATTCTTTTAGAATGGGCATTACAACGACAGGATCCCCCCTCCTTTTCAATGGGAAAAATGTTTTGAGGCCCTCCTGCACGTCTCTATCCAGGGACAATGTGGAGCCTCCCAATTTTTGGCTGCCCTGCCAAAGGGCTATACTACAATACACCCACTTCAGGTTTACAGGCCCTCCTGCATGTCTCTATCCTGGGACAATGTGGAGCCTCCCAATTTTTGGCTGCCCTGCCAAAGGGCTATACTACAATACACCCAATTGAGGTTTACAGGCCCTCATGCATGTCTGTATGCATGGGTCATTGTGGAGCCTCCCAATTTTTGGCTGCCCTGCCAAAGGGCTATACTACAATACACCCACTTCAGGTTTACAGGCCCTCCTGCACGTCTCTATCCAGAGACAATGTGGAGCCTCCCAATTTTTGGCTGCCCTGCCAAAGGGCTATACTACAATACACCCACTTCAGGTTTACAGGCCCTCCTGCACGTCTCTATCCTGGGACAATGTGGAGCCTCCCAATTTTTGGCTGCCCTGCCAAAGGGCTATACTATAATACACCCACTTCAGGTTTACAGGCCCTCATGCACGTCTCTATCCAGGGGCATTGGTGAACCTCCCAATTTTGGACTGCCCTGGCAAAGGAAAATACTACAATAGACCCAGTTCCTCAAAATGGGCACATTATGTCAAGACAGGGCTTCATGTACATCTCTTCTCAGGGTCATCGGAGTGCCGCACAATGTTTTCGCGTAAAATCTTTCATGTAATCACAAAAAGTAACATACACCAGCTGTATCTCACTATTGGGTATGTGCCCTTAACATTTCCACCCTAAATATTCATTTTGGTGTCATTTTGGAAGATTTTCTGGTGACTCCGTAAAATTGGCGTGAAACTCGGACAACATTGTTCACAGCTGTGACTTTTGAGTGAGAAATGCTTACAGGGGTCTTCCCCATGGTGTTGCCATGTCATTTGAGCACTCTTCTGAGACTTTTGTGACATTTTTAGGGTTTCTACATGCTGCCGGCAGTCATTTCATAAAAATACTCGGGTCTCCCATAGGATAACATTGGGCTCGGTACTCGGGCCAAGTACACGAGTATCTCGGGATGCTCGGCCCGAGCTTCGAGCACCCGAGCATTTTAGTACTCGCTCATCACTAACTATAATGTGTTGGTTTGAGGGCCTGTGACCATACTGTACTCTAGCTAGAATGTCCTCTAACACAGTATAACATGTTTTATTGAGGGTCTGTGACATGCTATAACTTTTTTTTTGAGGGTCCGTGACACGCTGTAACGTCTGTGGTTTGATAATTTGAGACACTCTATAATGTTGGTAGTTTGACGGTCCATGACACATTATAATGTGTTGGTTTAAGGGTCCGTGACATGCTATGTGTTTTTTGAGGGTCCGTTACACGCTGTAACGTCTGTGGTTTGATAGTGGCTAGGGTCACATATGCGTTTTGTTTTATAAATCCTGATCCGGTTTGGAGCTTTCAAAAAGCTCCAAACCGGACCAGGAAACGCTCCTCATAGGAGCCTATGCAAAACACCGGATGGCTTCACAAGCCATCCGGTGGCCGGATCCGGCACTGCTGCCTGCGTTTTAAATCATGCAGGCAGCAGTTTTCGCAGCGTTTCTGGGAACCGCACTGCGGTCACCGGATGGCTCAGGATGTGTAATCCTGAGCCATCCGGTAACTGCATAGTTTGCGGATCCCGGCTATTGCCGGGATCAGCAAACTGTCCTCTGCCTATTCAAGAGTTAAATTTAGTAAGTAAAGTACTGTTTGAGGTCTGTAGGGGGGGCTAAGACCCCCCTACAGACCAGCCGCCCACTCCGGTGGGCTTCTACTACAATTTCCTATGGCACGGGGCTCGGATGAGCCCCGTGCATGTCTCCAAACCTCCCGCCCCCCCGTATCACTATACAGGGGTGCCTGCACCCCTCTTGTATAGCGATTCCTGCATGTGGCCCTAAAGTTAGAATACAGAACACATGTAAGCTCATACTTACATGTCATCGTCGGCAGTGTAGTGTGAAATCCCTGGGCGGGGCTGTTTGCTGCAGCCTCCGCCCCCTCATTCCTTATGGCCGCCCCCTCTGTGCCTCATCCAGTGATGTGAGGGCGGCCACGTCATGAAAGGGGCGGGGCTAACCGCGGCACATATTTAGCCCCGCCCCTTTCATGACGTGGCCGCCCTCACATCACTGGATGAGGCACAGAGGGGGCGGCCATAAGGAATGAGGGGGCGGAGGCTGCAGCAAACAGCCCCGCCCAGGGATTTCACACTACACTGCCGACGATGACATGTAAGTATGAGCTTACATGTGTTCTGTATTCTAACTTTAGGGCCACATGCAGGAATCGCTATACAAGAGGGGTGCAGGCACCCCTGTATAGTGATACGGGGGGGCGGGAGGTTTGGAGACATGCACGGGGCTCATCCGAGCCCCGTGCCATAGGAAATTGTAGTAGAAGCCCACCGGAGTGGGCGGCTGGTCTGTAGGGGGGTCTTAGCCCCCCCTACAGACCTCAAACAGTACTTTACTTACTAAATTTAACTCTTGAATAGGCAGAGGACAGTTTGCTGATCCCGGCAATAGCCGGGATCCGCAAACTATGCAGTTACCGGATGGCTCAGGATTACACATCCTGAGCCATCCGGTTACTGCAGTGCGGTATTCTGCACACATTTTTGACAAAAAATGTGTGTGACCGGAATTGCATTCACCGCATCCGGATCCGGATGCGGTGAATGCAATTCATGTTTGCAATGTGACCCTACCCAGTCTGAGACATGCTATAATGTCTGTAGTTTGACAGTCCATGACGCATTATAATGTGTTGGTGTAAAAGTCTGTGACACGTTATAACGTGTTGGTTTGAGGGCCCATGACACGCTATAAAGTGTTGGTTTGAGGGCCCGTGACACACTATAACTTGTTGGTTTGAGGGCCCGTGACATGCTGTAACGTGTTGGTTTGAGGGCCCGTGACACACTATAACGTGTTGGTTTGAGGGCCCGTGACACGCTGTAACATGTTGGTTTGAGGGCCCGTGACACACTATAACGTGTTGGTGTGAGGGCCCATGACACGCTATAATGTCTGTAGTTTGACAGTCCAAGACACATTATAATGTGTTGGTGTAAAAGTCCATGACATGCTATAATGTGTTGTTTTGAGGGCCTGTGACACACTATAACGTGTTGTTTTGAGAGCCCGTGACAAGCTATAACGTGTTTGTTTGAAGGCCCGTGACACACTATGGCCAGGGTCACATTTGCGATGTGCCCCTAGCCTGCCGGATTCCGGTATTATCTTAGAACTTTTTCCAGCGCCGCATAGCGTTTCCGCTATGCGGTGCTGGAAACCGCTGCCCTTAGTTACCCGCTGTTTACCTGCACGACCTGTCACACAGGCAGCGGCTCGGAGGGCGTTTTACAGCGCCGCACAGGAAACCGTTGCAGACACGATTTCCTGTGCGGCGCTGTAAAACGCCCTCCGAGCCGCTGCCTGTGTGACAGGTCGTGCAGGTAAACAGCGGGTAACTAAGGGCAGCGGTTTCCAGCACCGCATAGCGGAAACGCTATGCGGCGCTGGAAAAAGTTCTAAGATAATACCGGAATCCGGCAGGCTAGGGGCACATCGCAAATGTGACCCTAGCCTATGTGTTGGTTTGAGGGCCTGTGACACACTATAACGTGTTGGTTTGAGGGCCCATGACATGCTATATCGTCTTGGTTTAAGGGCCTGTGACATTCTATAACGTGTTGGTTTGAGGGCCCATTACACACTATAATGTGTTTCTTAGGGATCTGCTTTGTGACTTCTAATCAAATGGCTATGGAGACAGCACATGCGCAGGTCAATATTTCAGTTATCTTCAATAAGCCAAAATCTCGATCTGTGCATGTGCTGCCTCTGGCTCTATTTAATTGAAGACGGTCTGTAGGTTCACACTGTGCATTTCATCTCAATGACCTCTTCACAAACCCAAAATCCCCATCTGCGCATGCGCCGCCTCCGGTGCCATTTTCTTGAAGACCTTCAGAATCACACTGTGCATGCACCGCCCACCACAATGATGATGAAGATCCCCCACCCCCAAGTCCACCCCTCCCTTCCCTGGTGCACATAAGACGTCATCAGATAAACTTTAGGCGCAGATTATTCTACATCACAGTTCGGATCCTTCACCACAGGGATCAGTGTAATTAGCATCACATGAATCCTGCGACAGGTTCTGTATAAGTGACCCCCCCTCCCCCAGGAGCGGTGCTGTCGGCCATGTTGCTCA
This sequence comes from Allobates femoralis, assembly GCA_033576535.1. NCBI lineage: Eukaryota > Metazoa > Chordata > Amphibia > Anura > Aromobatidae > Allobates > Allobates femoralis. Next base: position 323,557,551 of record JARQOC010000005.1, on the reverse strand, counting down.
TCACTCTACTTTCTCACTCCATCATCCTAATATACAGTCATATGGAAAAGTTTGGGCACCCCTCTTAATCTTAGGGGCCTTTCACACTTGCGTTTTTTTCCTGATTTGGATGATCAGGAAAAAACCTGATTCTTACAGGATTCATTTTTTTGCACATTCTCTTTAATGATTTCAGGAGAAAACATGAAGCAACAACATTCTACCTGACAAAATTAAAGTGAGTGGGCAAAATACAGTAAGAATCGGGTTTTGCCTGATCTTCCAAATCAGGAAAAAAACGCAGTGTGAAAGGCCCCTTACTCTTTTTTTTTTTTGGTTTAAAATTGGGTTTTTGCAACAGCTATTTCAGTGTGATATATGCAATAACTGATGGACACAGTAATATTTAGGGTACCTTTACACGCGGCTACATTTCTAGGGTGGCTACAGGTAACTTACTGGTTGCAGTGAAATCATGGAGACAAGGTTCTATCTTGGTGCTGTGTACAAATGGAATAATCTCTCCATGATTTCACTGCAACCAGTAAGTTACCTGTAGCCACCCTAGAAATGTAGCCGCGTGTAAAGGTACCCTTAGGGTACCTTTACACAAGGCTACATTTGTAGCTTGTCACCAGGTAACTTACTGGTTGCAGTGAAATCATGGATACATGATTCCATTTGTACACAGCAACAAGATAGAGCCATGTATCCATGATTTCACTGTAACCAGTAAGTTACCTGGTGACAAGCTACAAATGTAGCCGTGTGTAAAGGGCCCCTTAAGGATTGAAATGAGGTTTATTGCACTAACCAAAAATGTGAAATATGCATTATTTCAAAATTTGACAGGTGCAAAAGTATGGGCACCCTTCTGATTTTCATGATTTGAATACTCCTAACTAATTTTTACTGACTTACTGAAGCACTAAATTGGTTTGGTAACCTCATTGAGCTTTGTACTTCATAGCCCGGTGTATCCAATCATGAGAAAAGCTATTTCAGGTGTCCACTTGCAAGTTGTTCTCCTAGTTGTATCTTCTCTGAGGAGTGGCATCATGGGCTCCTCAAAACAGCTCTCAAATGATCTGAAAAAAAAAAGATTGTTCAACATAGGCCAGGGTCACATCCGCGTTTTTTTTTTTAAATCCTGATCCGGTTTGGAGCTTTCAAAAAGCTCCAAACCGGACCAGGAAACGCTCCTCATAGGAGCCTATGCAAAACACCGGATGGCTTCACAAGCCATCCGGTGGCCGTATCCGGCACTGCTGCCTGCGTTTTAAATCATGCAGGCAGCAGTTTTCGCAGCGTTTCTGGGACCGCACTGCGGTCACCGGATGGCTCAGGATGTGTAATCCCTGAGCCATCCGGTAACTGCATAGGTTGCGGATCCCGGCTATTGCCGGGATCAGCAAACCTAGTAAAGAGTTAAATTGATTACTAAAGTACTGTTTGAGGTCTGTAGGGGGGGCTTAGACCCCCCTACAGACCGGCCGCCCACTTCGGTGGCCTTCTAGTACAATATCCCCGCTGGCACGGGCTCCTCCGAGCCCGTGCAAGTTCCCAACACCCCCAGCCCCCCGATTTACTATACAGGGGTGCCTGCACCCCTCTGGTATACTTATTCCTGTATGGGGGGAAAATGATATATTAAAGTCATGGTTAAAGTACATATTTACGTGTATCCTGCAGGCTCCAATGTTTTGAATAATCCATGGGCGGGGCTGTTTGCGGCAGCCTCCGCCCCCTCATTTCTCATGGCTGCCCCCTCTATGCCTCATCCATTGATGTGACGCCGGACGCGTCATGAAAGGGGCGGGGCGAACCCCGTCACACCGTGCGCCCCGCCCCTTTCATGACGCGTCCGGCGTCACATCAATGGATGAGGCATAGAGGGGGCGGCCATGAGAAATGAGGGGGCGGAGGCTGCCGCAAACAGCCCCGCCCATTGATTATTCACAACATTGGAGCCTGCAGGATACACGTAAATATGTACTTTAACCATGACTTTAATATATCATTTTCCCCCATACAGGAATAAGTATACCAGAGGGGTGCAGGCACCCCTGTATAGTAAATCGGGGGCTGGGGGTGTTGGGAACTTGCACGGGCTCGGAGGAGCCCGTGCCAGCGGGGATATTGTACTAGAAGGCCACCGAAGTGGGCGGCCGGTCTGTAGGGGGGGTCTAAGCCCCCCCTACAGACCTCAAACAGTACTTTAGTAATCAATTTAACTCTTTACTAGGTTTGCTGATCCCGGCAATAGCCGGGATCCGCAACCTATGCAGTTACCGGATGGCTCAGGATTACACATCCTGAGCCATCCGGTGACCGCAGTGCGGTATTCTGCACACAGTTTTGAAAAAAACTGTGTGCGACCGGCATTGCGTTCACCGCATCCGGATCCGGATGCGGTGAATGCAATTTATGTTTTCAATGTGACCCTACCCATAGTTGTTCAGGGGAAGGATACAAAAAGTTGTCTCAGAGATTTAACCTGTCAGTTTCCAGATTATGGCTGTTCCCATCAGTGACCATTGTACAGACCTCAGATGAGCAGGTTATGGCTGTTCCCATCAGTGACCATTGTACAGACCTCAGATGTGCAGGTTATGGCTGTTCCCATCAGTAACCATTGTACAGACCTCAGATGAGCAGGTTATGGCTGTTCCCATCAGTGACCATTGTACAGACCTCAGATGTGCAGATTATGGTTGTTCCCATCAGTGACCATTGTACAGACCTCAGATGTGCAGGTTATGGCTGTTCCCATCAGTGACCATTGTACGGACCTCAGATGTGCAGGTTATGGCTGTTCCCATCAGTAACCATTGTACAGACCTCAGATAAGCAGGTTATGGCTGTTCCCATCTGTGACCATTGTACAGACCTCAGATGTGCAGATTATGGTTGTTCCCATCAGTGACCATTGTACAGACCTAGATGTGCAGGTTATGGCTGTTCCCATCAGTGACCATTGTACAGACCTCAGATGTGCAGGTTATGGCTGTTTTGGTTTTCAGACTCTTGTATTTCTCTCAAAGAATGGTAACAAATACACAAATTGTGCCACCAATCCTGATGAATTCAGTGAGAGGCGCCCACCAGAAAGGGCCCGGTACACCAGAAGGGGCTGGGTAGACCTGCTGTCTGGGGTCATAAGTGACATTGATATCTCATTCATTCCCAACATCCAATAACTCGCTGATATCACCAACGTCTCAAAAACCTCTCGAGAATCCAACATTTTAATACCAGTGACTCTGCCAAAACTCTGTCACTCTTATTCATTCTCGTCTGGATTATAGCAATTTTCTATTATCAGTCTCTCACTAAACTCTCTCCTCTCCAAACCATCCTGAATGCAGCAGTCGGGATCTTATTCCTCTCCAACTGCTACACCAATGCCTCTATCCTGTGCCAGTCATTGCACTGGTTACCCATCCTCTACAGAGTATAATATAAAATTATCACTTTCACCCACAAAGCCCTCCACAGTTGTGCACCGCCCTTCATCTCCTCCTCATCTCTGTCTTTTACCCTACCCATCCTCTCCACAGTTCTGCAATGCCCTACATCTCCTCTGTCACCTCTATCACCTACCTGTCCTCTCAACATTTCTGAACCACCCTACATGTCCTGCCTCATCTTTATCACCTACCCGTCCTTTCCACAGTTCTGTACTGCCCTAGATCTCCTCCTCATCTCTATTGGCCTACATGTGCCCTCTATTCTGCTAATGACCTAAGACTGACCTCTACAATCCAAAACTCCCACACCCGTCTCCAAGACTTATCTTGAGCTGCACCAATTCTCTGGAATAGATTACCAAGAACAATTTGATTACCATAATTCCCAATACCCCAGTTTTAAGCCCGACCAAACGCATCTCTTTAGACTATCACCTCATCTCACTTATTGAACTGTTCCTCTTTGGCCCTTAAAATATTTTGTTCTGAACCTGGTCCCTTGTATCATCTGGTTGCACCCTCCATGCACTATATTGCACTTTATCTGTACAGATCCTGGCTGGTGACCACTTCATGCAGCGTTATGTGAATCCCCTATTTATTACATTGATGGCTGGACCATATATGACGGCTCTTTTTACCATTGACCTTTTGTCCCTATCTCCTCATAGGGTACCTTTACACGCCGCTACTGGATGGTGGCAACAACCGGGTACTTCACGTGCACGAGCACGCACAAACGGTTGCAAACGGTAATCGCACCACCTTTACACGCCGCAACAAGGTGCGCTACAGTAGGTTACATCTACAGTTAGGGCCAGAAATATTTGGACAGTGACACAATTTTCGCGAGTTGGGCTCTGCATGCCACCACATTGGATTTGAAATGAAACCTCTACAACAGAATTCAAGTGCAGATTGTAACGTTTAATTTGAAGGGTTGAACAAAAATATCTGATAGAAAATGTAGGAATTGTACACATTTCATTACAAACACTCCACATTTTAGGAGGTCAAAAGTAATTGGACAAATGAACATAACCCAAACTAAATATTTTTATTTTCAATATTTTGTGGCGAATCCTTTGGAGGCAATCACTGCCTTTAGTCTGGAACCCATGGACATCACCAAACGCTGGGTTTCCTCCTTCTTAATGCTTTGCCAGGCCTTTACAGCCGCAGCCTTCAGGTCTTGTTTGTGGGTCTTTCCGTCTTAAGTCTGGATGTCAGCAAGTGAAATGCATGCTCAATTGGGTTAAGATCTGGTGATTGACTTGGCCATTGCAGAATGTTCCACTTTTTTGCACTCATGAACTCCTGGGTAGCTTTGGCTGTGTGCTGGGGTCATTGTCCATCTGTACTATGAAGCGCCGTCCAATCAACTTTGCAGCATTTGGCTGAATCTGGGCTGAAAGTATATCCCGGTACACTTTAGAATTCATCCGGCTACTCTTGTCTGCTGTTATGTCATCAATAAACACAAGTGACCCAGTGCCATTGAAAGCCATGCATGCCCATGCCATCACGTTGCCTCCACCATGTTTTACAGAGGATGTGGTGTGCCTTGGATCATGTGCCGTTCCCTTTCTTCTCCAAACTTTTTTCTTCCCATCATTCTGGTACAGGTTGATCTTTGTCTCATCTGTCCATAGAATACTTTTCCAGAACTGAGCTGGCTTCTTGAGGTGTTTTTCAGCAAATTTAACTCTGGCCTGTCTATTTTTGGAATTGATAAATGGTTTGCATCTAGATGTGAACCCTTTGTATTTACTGTCATGGAGTCTTCTCTTTACTGTTGACTTAGAGACAGATACACCTACTTCACTGAGAGTGTTCTGGACTTCAGTTGATGTTGTGAACGGGTTCTTCTTCACCAAATAAAGTATGCGGCGATCATCCACCACTGTTGTCATCCGTGGACTCCCAGGCCTTTTAGAGTTCCCAAGCTCACCAGTCAATTCATTTTTTCTCAGAATGTACCCAACTGTTGATTTTGCTACTCCAAGCATGTCTGCTATCTGTCTGATGGATTTTTTCTTTTTTTTCAGCCTCAGGATGTTCTGCTTCACCTCAATTGAGAGTTCCTTTGACCGCATGTTGTCTGGTCACAGCAACAGCTTCCAAATGCAAAACCACACACCTGGAATCCACCCCTGACCTTTTAACTACTTCATTGATTACAGGTTAACGAGGGAGACGCCTTCAGAGTTAATTGCAGCCCTTAGAGTCCATTGTCCAATTACTTTTGGTCCCTTGAAAAAGAGGAGGCTATGCATTACAGAGCTATGATTCCTAAACCCTTTCTCCAATTTGGATGTGGAAACTATCATATTGCAGCTGGGAGTGTGCACTTTCAGCCCATATTAAATATATAATTGTATTTCTGAACATGTTTTTGTAAACAGCTAAAATAACAAAACTTGTGTCACTGTCCAAATATTTCTGGCCCTAACTGTATCTCTAGATACACCGCCGGGTGTCTCAAGTTACCTTCTGCTGAGCACCTTACCTCATTTACACACCGCTACAACAAGCTAATATGGGCGGACCTGGTGCAGCAGGGACAACACATAGGCGTGCCACAATTGTGGATTACGAGACGTCCGTACGCTGATAGGACAAAGCAAGAACATCATGATTGGCCAGGCATCGCAGGAGGCTGATTAATACATGACGCTCGATCAATTGTGTAGTGTGACTGGTCAGCTCCTTAAATATGCCGCCCTATGCAGCAACAACCAATCGTAATGCAGGAGCTTCCTCCAATGATCGCTGAAGGGGGGGGTGGTTTCCCGGAGGCTGTGTCACGCCCCAGGTACATACCAGGTACATAGCATGGTGTAGTGACAACCCTTCTCTTCCTTCTTTACACGCTGATACAGGTCGCTACAATCGCCTGGGTAGCCACCTGTTTCAGGGCAGTGCTCGGAAACAGGTGCCGCTACTGGCGGGTGGCTACAACCGTCTTCACACGACGCTACCATGGGTTGAATTGGCGGTGCAAGATACATTTCTCTCATGTACCCGGTTGTTGCCACTGTGGCGCCCCTGCGGGTATACGCCACAGAGTAGTATTGCATTTAATATTTATATGTAATATTATTGTAAGTTGCTAGGTTAGGATTTAAATCTTATGGAGTCTATTTTTAGCACTCACTTAGGACCGCACCACTTAGAGTAGGGGGAACTGGTAATATGGTAGGTTCCACAGGTGGGGGCGGAGCTTAGGATAGAGTAGAGTGACAGTTGAGATTTACCTCAGACGGCGTTGGGAAGGCAGACAGAGTGGTCAGGCCTGGCAGCCCAGCTGAGTGGAGGGTACCCCATCTTTATGTGGGGGCCCAGGACAGATGGCAACGGACCAGGACTGGTAGGAGCCAGCCGGTCATGTTGAGGGTACACCGGTGACACGGACAACCGAGGCAGCCAGGAGTTCAGCCCTGACTGCAAAACCGACGAGCTGCAGGCCCAACAGAAACGGGTTGCTGACAGCACCACAAAGGTACCTCTCCCCTCAGGACTGAAAACCGGTTCAGGACACTAGGAGAAATAAAAAGGGACAGACATTTACTGCGGTGCTGGAAGGGAACTTTTTAGTCTCGGGTTGCCCTGTCCAGACCGGGTAGTGGACAGACCTTATCTCCTAGAAACAGACCGTAGGACTGGCGGGGGAGCTCTTCAGAGGTGGGAAAGACTGAAAGATCTAGAGAAAGTAGAAACCCTGAAAGACAGAGAGAGAACATCTAAAGACTCCTTAAGAGAAATCCTGAGTTGGTAACAACACCCTAAACCAAACTGTACCGTGTATTGTTATGCCATCAGCCGGTACCGAGTAAAGCAAAGTTAAACTGGAAATGGTTTCTGTTATTCTTCCTGCCGCAGCTCAAAGGACTTAACATCATCAACATCAACAGCAGAGGGGTTAGAACCACCACCATTTACCATCACTGTCCTCCCTCACCGTCTCACCATCATAGCTGCCCTGAGGTAAAGCTCCACCTGTGGGGAGCTGTACCACACACTGCTGCCCCCCCTCCATCACCTCAGTGGCCGGCTGGCAGCGCCGGTACCACCTTACCGGACTCTACAGGTGGCGTCACGTTCCCCTGTAAATAACCCCTTTCACACCCACCGTTTTACCATCATCACCTGGTATAATTGTTCGCCAGGGCACGGCACCGGGGATACCGACCATCCGTGACATCCCACACAGAAGCCCCGGTGACCGAGTACCTCATGCACCCCAGCTCTGGTTGAAAGAAATTGGCGTCACGAACAGGATGAGCCAGCCTGGTATCTACCGGGTGAAGTGTGCCTTAAGAACTTTATTATTGTCTAACTGTGTGGATTATAAAAACTGTGCCGAGCCGCCATTACATCGCCTCACAAAATTCAAACTGCATCACTACAGCAGGAGAAAGAGCGGGAAGATAAGCCCCGCCCCCTCCGCTCTGCCGAGGAGTGACGAAGGTAGTGGCGGGCTCTGGAAAAGCCCGAAAGACTTGCCCATAGGAACTTTGTGGTGGGCGCGCTTAAAAGTGCAGAAACAACAATGTGCCGGCCTAGGGGCGTGCCTCCACCCCTCAACAAACATAGGTCATTCAAGAGGCGCCAAAAAGTCTCCCCGCCCCCTTTGCTCTCATTCAACCAAGGGGGCGGGTCGAGCACTGTAACGGAGGACCCAGCGAGCATGGAGCCCGGAAGAGGAAAGACCGCCGAACCGGAAAGCCTGATCCGGTTCTCCAAAGAGCCCGACATGACAGGGGAGGAGGACCGAGAGGAAGGAACAGCCGGCAGCGCAGAGGAGGCCGGGCCCCGCGAGCTATGGAGGGTCGCGGTACCAGCACCAACAGCAGCGGTTGTAGAGAGGAGAGTGCATCTATCTGCAGTTCCCCAGGGCCACCTGGACCGGGACCTGTATCGTGGGATAAATAAACGCCACGCAGGTCTCAGTGGGAGGTTTGCAATCTGGGTCAGTAAGTTGAGCAGTAAAGAGTTAACCCGGTATTGCACTGTTTAAAGTGTGAGCAGAATTGTTTAAAATGCATATTTTCCTGGCATTGCACTGTTTCTTTTTCCTTTTTCAGCATTTGATGGACAATAATCAAGGAACTTGTTATCTGGTCCCAGTTGGGCCAGTATGGACTAGATTATAGTCAAAAGTTTGATGCAACGTTATAAGTAGTGAGCCTCCCGCAAGGGAAGAAAAGAAGCAATCTTAATGTTGATACCTGTTATAAATGTTCAATGTTATATGTAAAATGTATTTTATTCCAGGTTTGGTTTGACACCCGCGGACGGGTGTGTTTCACCAAGGGGGGTGTGGCGCCCCTGCGGGTATATGCCACAGAGTAGTATTGCATTTAATATTTATATGTAATATGATTGTAAGTTGCTAAGTTAGGATTTAAATCTTATGGAGTCTATTTTTAGCACTCACTTAGGACCGCACCACTTAGAGTAGGGGGAACTGGTAATATGGTAGGTTCCACAGGTGGGGGCGGAGCTTAGGATAGAGTAGAGTGACAGTTGAGATTTACCTCAGACGGCGTTGGGAAGGCAGACAGAGTGGTCAGGCCTGGCAGCCCAGCTGAGTGGAGGGTACCCCATCTTTATGTGGGGGCCCATGACAGATGGCAACGGACCAGGACTGGTAGGAGCCAGCCGGTCATGTTGAGGGTACACCGGTGACACGGACAACCGAGGCAGCCAGGAGTTCAGCCCTGACTGCAAAACCGACGAGCTGCAGGCCCAACAGAAACGGGTTGCTGACAGCACCACAAAGGTACCTCTCCCCTCAGGACTGAAAACCGGTTCAGGACACTAGGAGAAATAAAAAGGGACAGACATTTACTGCGGTGCTGGAAGGGAACTTTTTAGTCTCGGGTTGCCCTGTCCAGACCGGGTAGTGGACAGACCTTATCTCCTAGAAACAGACCGTAGGACTGGCGGGGGAGCTCTTCAAAGGTGGGAAAGACTGAAAGATCTAGAGAAAGTAGAAACCCTGAAAGACAGAGAGAGAACATCTAAAGACTCCTTAAGAGAAATCCTGAGTTGGTAACAACACCCTAAACCAAACTGTACCGTGTATTGTTATGCCATCAGCCGGTACCGGTAGTAAAGCAAAGTTAAACTGGAAATGGTTTCTGTTATTCTTCCTGCCGCAGCTCAAAGGACTTAACATCATCAACATCAACTGCAGAGGGGTAAGAACTGCACCACATTTCCATCACTGTCCTCCCTCACCGTCTCACCATCATAGCTGCCCTGAGGTAAAGCTCCACCTGTGGGGAGCTGTACCACACACTGCTGCCCCCCCTCCATCACCTCAGCGGCCGGATGGCAGCACCGGTACCACCTTACCGGACTCTACAGGTGGCGTCACGTTCCCCTGTAAATAACCCCTTTCACCCCCACCGTTTACCATCAACACCTGGTATAGTTGTTCGCCAGGGCACGGCACCGGGGATACCGACCATCCGTGACATCCCACACAGAAGCCCCGGTGACCGAGTACCCCATGCACCCCAGCTCTGGTTGAAACACCACCATCCAGTAGCGGCGTGTAAAGGTACCAATAGATTGTAAGCTCTTGTGATCAGGGCCCTCACTCCTTTTGTATGTGGTGTGTTCTGTAATGTCTCATTGTCTGTACATGTCCCCTCTGTATTGTAAAATGCTGCGGAATATGTTGGTGATATAGAAATAACCCTTATTATATTGTAATGAATGGGTGGTCTTAGCCACGCTCCTTCTGCCACTTTAGTGTCGCGGCTCCGGACTTGTGTGAGAACAGGAAGAAAACTGGAGAAAACACAAAGTATATGATTAATATGTAGAAGACTGAGGCCGAGCCATGCGGATCCCTGTACAGCCGTGTTCACATCTGTATATAGAATCGCACAAAAGAAGGGATCAGTTTGTGTCTCTGAAAATTCTGCATCAAAACCTCATCAGGTTTTCTACAATAATATACGGTAACTCCCCAAACATGTCTTGTGTTTTTGTTCAGGTTTCTATCAGTTTTGGCTGCGTTTTTTTCTGATTTGGTGATTTGTGCTTTTAATTAGAATGGAGAAAACTGATCAATGAATTGACAGCTCCTTCTTTATCCTGAGTAGGTTTCTGTACCAAAACCGGAGCAGTAACACCACCGACGTCTGCTCCGCATTTCCCAGACTTTGCACAAAAAAATGATCAATTTTTGAGATTCCAGCAAAAACACAGCACAAAGTCAGGAGCAAAAAAGCAGCGTGTGCACAAAGCCCAAGATGTGCCAGATTGCATTTTTTTAGTACTGTTTTTTTTTTTGTTGTCTTCTATAGTTTTTCCATTATTATTATTATTATTTATTTATATAGCTCCATTATATTCCACTAGCTGTGAGCCGATGCAAATGCATCGGGATTCTAGAACTTGGCAATATTATTTGCATTAATACCATTATTATTACCATTAATAGCATAATTATTAGCATTAACAGCATTATTATTAGCATTAATAGCATTAATAATAGCAATATTAGTACTAATAATAGTATTGTTATTAGTATTAATAGCATTATTACCATAAATAGCATTAATAATAGCGTTAATAGCATTATTATGAGGAGTAATAGCATTATTAGCATTAATAAAATTATTAATAGCATTAATAGAATTAAAAATAGCATTAATAGCATTATTAATAGGATTAATAGCATGATTATTAGCCTTAATAGCATTAATAGCATTAATATTAGCATGAATAGCATTAATAGCATTATTAATAACATTAATAGCATAATTATTAGCATTAATAGCATTATTATTAGCAGTAATAGCATTATTATTAGCAGTAATAGCATTATTAATAGCATTATTAGCATTAATAATACAATTAATAGCATTAATATTAGCATTAATAGCGTTAATAGTATTATTAATAGCATGAATAGCATTATTAATAGCATTAATAGCATTAATAGCATTATTAATAGCATTAATAGCATAAATAATAGAATTAATAGCATAAATAATCGCATTAATAGCATGACTATGAGCATAAAGAGCATTAATAGCAATATTATTAGCATTAATAGCATTTTGAATATCATAAATAGCATGATTATTAGCCTTAATAGCATTATTAATAGCGTTAATATGATTATTATTAGCATTAATATTAGCATTAATAGCATAATTATTAGCATTAATAGCATTATTATTAGCAGTAATAGCATTATTATTAGCATTAATAGCATTAATAATAGCATTAATAAGATTAATAATACAATTAATAGCATTAATATTAGCATTAATAGCATTAATAGTATTATTAATAGCATGAATAGCATTATTAATAGCATTAATAGCATTAATAGCATTATTAATAGCATTAATAGCATAAATAATAGAATTAATAGCATAAATAATCGTATTAATAGCATTACTATTAGCATAAAGAGCATTAATAGCAATATTATTAGCATTAATAGCATTTTGAATAGCATAAATAGCATGATTATTAGCCTTAATAGCATTATTAATAGCGTTAATATGATTATTATTAGCATTATTAGCATTAATATTAGCATTAATAGCATAATTATTAGCATTAATAGCATTATTATTAGCAGTAATAGCATTAACAATACATTATTAATAGCATTAATATTAGCATTAATAGCATTAATAGCATTATTATGAGCATTAATAGCATTAATAGAATTATTAATAGCATGAATAGCATTATTAATAGCATTAATAGCATTAATAGCATAAATAATCGCATTAATAGCATTACTATGAGCATAAAGAGCATTAATAGCAATATTATTAGCATTAATAGCATTTTGAATATCATAAAACGCATTATTATTAGCCTTAATAGCATTATTAATAGCGTTAATATGATTATTATTAGCATTATTAGCATTAATATTAGCATTAATAGCATAATTATTAGCATTAATAGCATTATTATTAGCAGTAATAGCATTATTATTAGCATTAATAGCATATTAATAATTAATGATTAATAGCATTAATCATTAATAGCATTAATTAGCATAATTAATAGTATTATTAATAGCATTAATAGCATTATTAATAGCATAAATAATAGAATTAATAGCATAAATAATCGTATTAATAGCATTACTATTAGCATAAAGAGCATTAATAGCAATATTATTAGCATTAATAGCATTTTGAATAGCATAAATAGCATGATTATTAGCCTTAATAGCATTATTAATAGCGTTAATATGATTATTATTAGCATTATTAGCATGAATATTAGCATTAATAGCATAATTATTAGCATTAATAGCATTATTATTAGCAGTAATTGTGAATATTTAAAAAAAATTTTTTAAGATTTTCGCGGCCGCACTTGTCACAAGTCCCCCTATACTTTCTATGGAGATTACCGCAACCGCGCCGCAAGTGTAACCGCATAACCGTTTGCCGCATAACCGTTACACTTGCGGCGCGGTTGCGGTAATCCCCATAGAAAGTATAGGGGGACTTGCGGCAGGTGCGGCAAATGCGGTTTTGCACTTGCAGCAGGTGCGGCCGCGAAAAAAAACGCGGCTGACTGCGTTTTTTTTCGCGACCGCATTTGCCGCAAGTGCAAAACCGCACTTGCCGCACCTGCCGCAAGTCCCCCTATACTTTCTATGGGGATTACCGCAACCGCGCCGCAAGTGTAACCGCATCTGCCGCGTTTGCCGCATAACCGTTACACTTGCGGCGCGGTTGCGGAAATCCCCATAGAAAGTATAGGGGGACTTGCGGCAGGTGCGGCGGTTCAGGCAGCGACTCGCAATGGCCTCGCGGCCATTGCTTGCGCTTGGCCAGCGACTCGCAATGGATCCCCATAGAAAGTATAGGGGGACTTGCGGCAGGTGCGGCGGCTCAGGCAGCGACTCGCAATGGCCTCGCGGCCATTGCTCGCTCTACATGAGCAGTAAATCGCTAACTTTGTGGCCGAGCCTCTGGTTCGATTTTCGCCCAGCGACTCGCAATGGCCGCTTCACGTGGTGACGTCACAGAGTGACAAAGCCACGGTCTTTTTCGGGGTCCGACACGGAAGTGCCTACGGCAATTATATAGTAGATGAAGCCTTACATGCTAAAAAGGGCAGACTGTGGCTAGGGTCACATTGGCGTTTTTTGTTTTAAATCCTGATCCGGTTTTGAGCTTTAAAAAAGCTCAAAACCGGACCAGGAAAGGCTCCTGATGGAAGCCTATGCAAAACACCGGATGGCTTCACAAGCCATCCGGTGGCCGGATCCGGCACTGCTGCCTGCGTTTAAAATCATGCAGGCAGCAGTTTTCGCAGCGTTTCTGGGAACCGCACTGCGGTAACCGGATGGCTCAGGATGTGTAATCCTGAGCCATCCGGTAACTGCATAGTTTGCGGATCCCGGCTATTGCCGGGATCAGCAAACTGTCCTCTGCCTATTCAAGAGTTAAATTTAGTAAGTAAAGTACTGTTTGAGGTCTGTAGGGGGGGCTAAGACCCCCCTACAGACCAGCCGCCCACTCCGGTGGGCTTCTACTACAATTTCCTATGGCACGGGCTCGGATGAGCCCCGTGCATGTCTCCAAACCTCCCGCCCCCCCGTATCACTATACAGGGGTGCCTGCACCCCTCTTGTATAGCGATTCCTGCATGTGGCCCTAAAGTTAGAATACAGAACACATGTAAGCTCATACTTACATGTCATCGTCGGCAGTGTAGTGTGAAATCCCTGGGCGGGGCTGTTTGCTGCAGCCTCCGCCCCCTCATTCCTTATGGCCGCCCCCTCTGTGCCTCATCCAGTGATGTGAGGGCGGCCACGTCATGAAAGGGGCGGGGCTAAATATGTGCCGCGGTTAGCCCCGCCCCTTTCATGACGTGGCCGCCCTCACATCACTGGATGAGGCACAGAGGGGGCGGCCATAAGGAATGAGGGGGCGGAGGCTGCAGCAAACAGCCCCGCCCAGGGATTTCACACTACACTGCCGACGATGACATGTAAGTATGAGCTTACATGTGTTCTGTATTCTAACTTTAGGGCCACATGCAGGAATCGCTATACAAGAGGGGTGCAGGCACCCCTGTATAGTGATACGGGGGGGCGGGAGGTTTGGAGACATGCACGGGGCTCATCCGAGCCCCGTGCCATAGGAAATTGTAGTAGAAGCCCACCGGAGTGGGCGGCTGGTCTGTAGGGGGGTCTTAGCCCCCCCTACAGACCTCAAACAGTACTTTACTTACTAAATTTAACTCTTGAATAGGCAGAGGACAGTTTGCTGATCCCGGCAATAGCCGGGATCCGCAAACTATGCAGTTACCGGATGGCTCAGGATTACACATCCTGAGCCATCCGGTTACCGCAGTGCGGTATTCTGCACACATTTTTGACAAAAAATGTGTGTGACCGGAATTGCATTCACCGCATCCGGATCCGGATGCGGTGAATGCAATTTAGCTTAGCAATGTGACCCTACCCTATGTGAATAAACTTCATGCTCAGCAGTGTCTCTACACTCAGGCTGTGTTCACATGTTGCTCGGCAGTGTCTGTACTCTCAGGCTGTGTTCACGTGTTGCTCGGCAGTGTCTGTACACCCAGGCTGTGTTCACATGTTGCTTGCAGTGTCTGTACACTCAGGCTGTGTTCACACGTTGCTCGGCAGTGTCTGTACACACAGGCTGTGTTCACATGTTGCTCCGCAGTGTCTGTACACTCAGGCTGTGTTCACATGTTGCTCGGCAGTGTCTGTACTCTCAGGCTGTGTTCACGTGTTGCTCGGCAGTGTCTGTACACCCAGGCTGTGTTCACATGTTGCTTGCAGTGTCTGTACACTCAGGCTGTGTTCACACGTTGCTCGGCAGTGTCTGTACACACAGGCTGTGTTCACGTGTTGCTCGACAGTGTTTGTACACTCAGGCTGTGTTCACATGTTGCTCGGCAGTGTCTGTACACTCAGGCTGTGTTCACATGTTGCTCGGCAGTGTCTGTACACTCAGGCTGTGTTCACATGTTGCTCGGCAGTGTCTGTACACTCAGGCTGTGTTCACATGTTGCTCGGCAGTGTCTGTACACTCAGGATGTGTTCACATGTTGCTTGGCAGTGTCTGTACTCTCAGGCTGTGTTCACGTGTTGCTCGGCAGTGTCTGTACTCTCAGGCTGTGTTCACGTGTTGCTCGGCAGTGTCTGTACACTCAGGCTGTGTTCACGTGTTGCTCGGCAGTGTCTGTACTCTCAGGCTGTGTTCAAGTGTTGCTCGGCAGTGTCTGTACACTCAGGCTGTGTTCACGTGTTGCTCGGCAGTGTCTGTACACTCAGGCTGTGTTCACACGTTGCTCGGCAGTGTCTTTACACTCAGGCTGTGTTCACATGTTGCTCCGCAGTGTCTGTACACTCAGGCTGTGCTCACAGGTTGCTTGCAGTGTTTGTACACTCAGGCTGTGTTCACACGTTGCTCGGCAGTGTCTGTACACACAGGCTGTGTTCACATGTTGCTCGGCAGTGTCTGTACACACAGGCTGTGTTCACATGTTGCTCGGCAGTGTCTGTACACTCAGGCTGTGTTCACATGTTGCTCCGCAGTGTCTGTACACCCAGGCTGTGTTCACATGTTGCTTGCAGTGTCTGTACACTCAGGCTGTGTTCACACGTTGCTCGGCAGTGTCTGTACACACAGGCTGTGTTCACATGTTGCTCGGCAGTGTCTGTACACACAGGCTGTGTTCACGTGTTGCTCGACAGTGGGTAGGGTCACATTGACAACCTAAATTGCATTCACCGCATCCGGATGCGGTGAACGCAATGGCGGGCACACACATTTTTTGACAAAAATGTGTGCTGAATCCCGCACTGCGGTCACCGGATGGCTCAGGATGTGTAATCCTGAGCCATCCGGTAACTGCAGAGTTTGCGGATCCCGGCTATTGCCGGGATCAGCAAACCTAGTAAAGAGTTAAATTGATTGCTAAATGACTGTTAGAGGTCTGTAGGGGGGCTTAGACCCCCCTACAGACCGGCCGCCCACTTCGGTGGCCTCCTACTACAATATCCCCGATGGCACGGGCTCATCCGAGCCCGTGCAAGTCCCCACACCCCCAGCCCCCCGAATTACTATACCGGGTGCCTGCACCCCTCTGGTATAGTTATTCCTGTATGTGTGGTAAATGATATATTAAAGTAATGTAGTTCATATTTACGGGTCTTCTCCTGGCTCCTGCAGTGTTGTGAATAATCCATGGGCGGGGCTGTTTGCGGCAGCCTCCGCCCCCTCATTTCTCATGGCCGCCCCCTCTTTGCCTCATCCATTGATGTGAGGCCGGACGCGTCATGAAAGGGGCGGGGCGCACGGTGTGACGCGTTTCGCCCCGCCCCTTTCATGACGCGTCCGGCCTCACATCAATGGATGAGGCAAAGAGGGGGCGGCCATGAGAAATGAGGGGGCGGAGGCTGCCGCAAACAGCCCCGCCCATGGATTATTCACAACACTGCAGGAGCCAGGAGAAGACCCGTAAATATGAACTACATTACTTTAATATATCATTTACCACACATACAGGAATAACTATACCAGAGGGGTGCAGGCACCCCGGTATAGTAATTCGGGGGCTGGGGGTGTGGGGACTTGCACGGGCTCGGATGAGCCCGTGCCATCGGGGATATTGTAGTAGGAGGCCACCGAAGTGGGCGGCCGGTCTGTAGGGGGGTCTAAGCCCCCCTACAGACCTCTAACAGTCATTTAGCAATCAATTTAACTCTTTACTAGGTTTGCTGATCCCGGCAATAGCCGGGATCCGCAAACTCTGCAGTTACCGGATGGCTCAGGATTACACATCCTGAGCCATCCGGTGACCGCAGTGCGGCCCGGTAAACGCTGCGAAAACTGCTGCCTGCATGATTTTAAACGCAGGCAGCAGTGCCGGATCCGGCCACCGGATGGCTTGTGAAGCCATCCGGTGTTTTGCATAGGCTTCCATCAGGAGCCTTTCCTGGTCCGGTTTTGAGCTTTTTTAAAGCTCAAAACCGGATCAGGATTTTAAACAAAAAACGCCAATGTGACCCTACCCAGTGTCTGTACACTCAGGCTGTGTTCACGTGTTGCTCGGCAGTGTCTGTACACTCAGGCTGTGTTCACGTGTTGCTTGGCAGAGTCTGTACACTCAGGCTGTGTTCACATGTTGCTTGGCAGTGTCTGTACTCTCAGGCTGTGTTCACGTGTTGCTCGGCAGTGTCTGTACACTCAGGCTGTGTTCACGTGTTGTTCGGCAGTGTCTGTACACTCAGGCTGTGTTCACACGTTGCTCGGCAGTGTCTGTACACTCAGGCTGTGTTCACATGTTGCTCCGCAGTGTCTGTACACCCAGGCTGTGTTCACATGTTGCTTGCAGTGTCTGTACACTCAGGCTGTGTTCACACGTTGCTCGGCAGTGTCTGTACACACAGGCTGTGTTCACATGTTGCTCGGCAGTGTCTGTACACACAGGCTGTGTTCACGTGTTGCTCGACAGTGTCTGTACACTCAGGCTGTGTTCACATGTTGCTCGGCAGTGTACACTCGTGCTGTGTTCACATGTTGCTTGCAGTGTCTGTACACTCAGGCTGTGTTCACATGTTGCTCGGCAGTGTCTGTACACTCAGGATGTGTTCACATGTTGCTTGGCAATGTCTGTACTCTCAGGCTGTGTTCACGTGTTGCTCGGCAGTGTCTGTACTCTCAGGCTGTGTTCACGTGTTGCTCGGCAGTGTCTGTACACTCAGGCTGTGTTCACGTGTTGCTCGGCAGTGTCTGTATACTCAGGCTGTGTTCACACGTTGCTCGGCAGTGTCTGTACACTCAGGCTGTGTTCACATGTTGCTCCGCAGTGTCTGTACACCCAGGCTGTGTTCACATGTTGCTTGCAGTGTCTGTACACTCAGGCTGTGTTCACACGTTGCTCGGCAGTGTCTGTACACACAGGCTGTGTTCACATGTTGCTCGGCAGTGTCTGTACACACAGGCTGTGTTCACGTGTTGCTCGACAGTGTCTGTACACTCAGGCTGTGTTCACATGTTGCTCGGCAGTGTCTGTACACTCAGGCTGTGTTCACGTGTTGCTCGGCAGAGTCTGTACACTCAGGCTGTGTTCACGTGTTGCTTGGCAGTGTCTGTACTCTCAGGCTGTGTTTACGTGTTGCTCGGCAGTGTCTGTACACTCAGGCTGTGTTCACACGTTGATCGGCAGTGTCTGTACACACAGGCTGTGTTCACATGTTGCTCGGCAGTGTCTGTACACACAGGCTGTGTTCACGTGTTGCTCGACAGTGTCAGTACACTCAGGCTGTGTTCACATGTTGCTCGGCAGTGTACACTCGTGCTGTGTTCACATGTTGCTTGCAGTGTCTGTACACTCAGGATGTGTTCACATGTTGCTTGGCAGTGTCTGTACACTCAGGATGTGTTCACGTGTTGCTTGGCAGTGTCTGTACTCTCAGGCTGTGTTCACGTGTTGCTCGGCAGTGTCTGTACTCTCAGGCTGTGTTCACGTGTTGCTCGGCAGTGTCTGTACACTCAGGCTGTGTTCACATGTTGCTCGGCAGTGTCTGTACACTCAGGCTGTGTTCACACGTCGCTCGGCAGTGTCTGTACACTCAGGCTGTGTTCACATGTTGCTTGCAGTGTCTGTACACTCAGGCTGTGTTCACACGTTGCTCGGCAGTGTCTGTACACACAGGCTGTGTTCACATGTTGCTCGGCAGTGTCTGTACACACAGGCTGTGTTCACGTGTTGCTCGACAGTGTCTGTACACTTAGGCTGTTTTCACATGTTTAATAAATAGGAGAAGAAATAGAGCATGTTGCTTCAATACTTTGCATATAAAAACAATTAATTTATTTATGTTTATAGAGACAGAATCAACACTAAAGCGCAAGAGACATAAAGTGCAATTATTACAGATGCACTAGCACCAGGTACAGCAGGATATTTTTACATGGGTGGATTGATAGTCACATACAATTCATGGGGATATGATTAATACAGCCCTTGTTTAGGGAAATCACAAGTACAAGCCATTAAATAGTCACATATTTTACAAACTGGCTGCACCGTGAGTAGTAAACCCCCATTAGATTGTTGCTCAAGTAATGAGCAGATCAGTCCATGAAAGTAGCAAGTCCAGATCCATACCAATGGTGCTTGTAGTGCAGGAAGGAAGGGAACCCCTCGGTACCAGACTCCTTACGTACGTTTCGCTCATTTTGCTGTTATCACGATTGCTTCATCAAGAGGATGACTCCTATTTATTATATATGTAGTGTTTAGAGCTGCTGAGCTCCACTGGGATTTCCCAGTATGGCCAGGGTCACATTTGCGATGTGCCCCTAGCCTGCCGGATTCCGGTATTATCTTAGAACTTTTTCCAGCGCCGCATAGCGTTTCCGCTATGCGGTGCTGGAAACCGCTGCCCTTAGTTACCCGCTGTTTACCTGCACGACCTGTCACACAGGCAGCGGCTCGGAGGGCGTTTTACAGCGCCGCACAGGAAACCGTTGCAGACACGATCTCCTGTGCGGCGCTGTAAAACGCCCTCCGAGCCGCTGCCTGTGTGACAGGTCGTGCAGGTAAACAGCGGTAACTAAGGGCAGCGGTTTCCAGCACCGCATAGCGGAAACGCTATGCGGCGCTGGAAAAAGTTCTAAGATAATACCGGAATCCGGCAGGCTAGGGGCACATCGCAAATGTGACCCTAGCCTTTCTCTACTACCTAAACTATATGGATTTGTATCAATTGTGTTCACATGTTGCTCAGCAGTGTCTGTACACTAAGGCTGTCTTCACATGTTGCTCCGCAGTGTCTGTACTCTCAGGCTGTGTTCACACGTTGCTTGGCAGTGTCTGTACACTTACGCTGTGTTCACATGTTGCTCGGCAGTGTCTGTACACTCAGGCCGTGTTCACATGTTGCTCGGCAGTGTCTGTACACTCAAGCTCTGTTTACATGTTGCTCGACAGTGCCTGTACACTCAGGCAGTGTTCACATGTTGCTCGGCAGTGTCTGTACACTCAGGCTGTGTTCACGTGTTGCTCCGCAGTGTCTGTACACTCAGGCTGTGTTTAAACGTTGCTCGGCAGTGTCTGTACACTCAGGCCGTGTTCACATGTTGCTCGGCAGTGTCTGTACACTCAGGCTGTGTTCACGTGTTGCTCCGCAGTGTCTGTACACTCAGGCTGTGTTTAAACGTTGCTCGGCAGTGTCTGTACACTCAGGCCGTGTTCACATGTTGCTCGGCAGTGTCTGTACACTCAGGCTGTGTTCACGTGTTGCTCCGCAGTGTCTGTACACTCAGGCTGTGTTTAAACGTTGCTCGGCAGTGTCTGTACACTCAGGCCGTGTTCACATGTTGCTCGGCAGTGTCTGTACACTCCGGCTGTGTTCACGTGTTGCTCGGCAGTGTCTGTACACTCAGGCTGTGTTTAAACGTTGCTCAGCAGTGTCTGTACACTCAGGCCGTGTTCACATGTTGCTCGGCAGTGTCTGTACACTCAGGCTCTGTTTACATGTTGCTTGCAGTGTCTGTACACTCAGGCTGTGTTCACATGTTGCTCGGCAGTGTCTGTACACTTAGGCTGTGTTCACATGTTGCTCGGCAGTGTCTGTACCCTCAGGCTGTGTTCACGTGTTACTCGGCAGTGTCTGTACACTCGGGCTGTGTTCACATGTTGCTCGGCAATGTACACTCGGGCTGTGTTCACATGTTGCTTGCAATGTCTGTACACTCCGGCAGTGTTCACACGTTGCTCGGCAGTGTCTGTACACTCAGGCTGTGTTCACATGTTGCTCGGCAGTGTCTGTACACTTAGGCTGTGTTCACACATTGCTCGGCAGTGTCTGTACACTCAGGCTGTCTTCACATGTTGCTCCGCAGTGTCTGTACTCTCAGGCTGTGTTCACACGTTGCTCGGCAGTGTCTGTACACTTACGCTGTGTTCACATGTTGCTCGGCAGTGTCTGTACACTCAGGCCGTGTTCACATGTTGCTCGGCAGTGTCTGTACACTCAAGCTCTGTTTACATGTTGCTCGACAGTGCCTGTACACTCAGGCAGTGTTCACATGTTGCTCGGTAGTGTCTGTACACTCAGGCTGTGTTCACGTGTTGCTCGGCAGTGTCTGTACACTCAGGCTGTGTTCACATGTTGCTCTGCAGTGTCTGTACACTCAGGCTGTGTTCACATGTTGCTCGGCAGTGTGTGTACACTCAGGCTGTGTTCACATGTTGCTCCGCAGTGTACACTCGTGCTGTGTTCAGATGTTGCTCTGCAGTGTCTGTACACTCAGGCTGTGTTCACATGTTGCTCGGCAGTGTCTGTACACTCAGGCTGTGTTCACGTGTTGCTCGGCAGTGTTCACTCGGGCTGTGTTCACATGTTACTTGCAGTGTCTGTACACTTAGGCTGTGTTCACATGTTTAATAAATAGGAGAAGAAATAGAGCATGTTGCTTCAATACTTTGCATATAAAAACAATTAATTTATTTATGTTTATAGAGACAGAATCAACACTAAAGTGCAAGAGATATAAAGTGCAATTATTACAGATGCACTAGCACCAGGTACAGCAGGATATTTTTACATGGGTGGATTGATAGTCACATACAATTCATGGGGATATGATTAATACAGCCCTTGTTTAGGGAAATCACAAGTACAAGCCATTAAATAGTCACATATTTTACAGACTGGCTGCACCGTGAGTAGTAAACCCCCATTAGATTGTTGCTCAAGTAATGAGCAGATCAGTCCATGAAAGTAGCAAGTCCAGATCCATACCAATGGTGCTTGTAGTGCAGGAAGGAAGGGAACCCCTCGGTACCAGACTCCTTACGTACGTTTCGCTCGTTTTGCTGTTATCACGATTGCTTCATCAAGAGGATGACTCCTATTTATTATATACTAGCTGTGAGCCCGATGCAAATGCATCGGGTGTCTAGAATATGTTTATTGTTTTTTTAAAGATTTTTAAATAATAATCGCATCATCAATAGCAATAATATTAGCAATAGCATTATTATTAGCAGTAATAGCAGTATTAATAGCATTATTAGCAGTATTATGAGCATTAATAACAGTAATAATAGCATTAATAGCAGTATTAATAGCATTAAGAGCAGTATTAATAGGAGTAATAGCATTACGAATAGCATTAATAGCATTAGTATGTGCATTAATAGCATTATTAATAGCATTAATAGCATAAATGATAGCATTAATAGCATAAATAATTGCATTAATAGCATTAGTATTAGCATTAATAGCATTAATAATAGCATTAATAGCAATATTATTTGCATTAATAGCATTATTATTACCATTAATAGCATAATTATTAGCATTATCAGCATTATTATTAGCATTAATAGCATTATTAATAGCAATAATAGTACTAATAATAGTATTATTATTAGTATTAATAGCATTATTACCATAAATAGCATTAATAATAGCGTTAATAGCATTATTATGAGGAGTAATAGCATTATTAGCATTAATAACATTATTAATAGCATTAATAGAATTAAAAATAGCATTAATAGCATTATTAATAGCATTAATAGCATGATTATTAGCCTTAATAGCATTAATAGCATTAATATTAGCATTAATAGCATTAATAACATTATTAATAACTATAATAGCATTATTAATAGAATTAATAGCATAAATAATAGAATTAATAGCATAAATAATCGCATTAATAGCATTAGTATTAGCATAAAGAGCATTAATAGCAATATTATTAGCATTAATAGCATTTTGAATAGCATAAATAGCATGATTATTAGCCTTTAATAGCATTATTAATAGCATTAATAGGATTATTATTATCATTATTAGCATTAATATTAGCATTAATAGCATAATTATTAGCATTAATAGCATTATTATTAGCAGTAATAGCATTATTATTAGCATTAATAGCATTATTAATAGCATTAATAGCATTAATAATAGAATTAATAGCATTATTATTAGCATTAATAACATTAATAGCATTATTAATAGCATAAATAGCATGATTATTAGCCTTAATAGCATTAATAATAGCATTATTAGCATTATTATTAGCATTAATATTACCATTAATAGCATAATTATTAGCATTAATAGCATTATTATTAGCACTAATAACATTATTAATAGCAGTATTAGCATTAATAATAGCATTAATAGCATTATTAATAGCATTAATAGCATGATTATTACCTTTAATAGTATTAATAATATCATTAATAGCATTATTATTAGCATTATTAGCATTAATATTAGCATTAATAGCATAATTAGTAGCATTTATAGAATTATTATTAGCAGTAATAGCATTAATAGCATTAATATTACCATTAATAGCAATAATATTAGCATTAATAGCATTAATAGCATAATTAATAGCATTAATAGCATTAATAGCATTATTAATTGCAAGAATCGCATTATTAATAGCATTAATAGCATTATGAATAGTATTAATACCATAAATAATAGCATTAATAGCATAAATAATAGCATTAATAAAATTAATAGCAATATTATTAGCATTAATAGCATTAAGAATAGCATTAATAGCATGATTATTAGCCTTAATAGCATTAATATTAGCATTAATAGCATTATTAATAGCATTAATAGCATAAATAATAGAATTAATAGCATAAATAATTGCATTAATAGCATTAGTATTAGCATAAAGAGCATTAATAGCAATATTATTAGCATAAATAGCATTTTGAATAGCATAAATAGCATGATTATTAGCCTTAATAGCATTAATAATACCACAAATAGCATTATTATAAGCATTATTAGCATTAATAGCATAATTATTAGCATTAATAGCATTATTAGCATTAATAGCATTAATAATAGCATTAATAACATGATTAATAGCATTAATAGCATTATTGGTAGCATTAATAGCAGTATTAATAGCATTATTAGCAGTATTATTAGCATTAATAGCATTATTAATAGCATTAATAGCATTAATAATAGCATTAATAACATTATTAATAGCATTAATAGCATTATTGGTAGCATTAATAGCAGTATTAATAGCATTATTAGCAGTATTATTAGCATTAATAGCATTATTAATAGCATTAATAGCATTAATAACATTATTAATATCATGAATAGCATTATTAGTAGCATTAATAGCAGTATTAATAGCATTAATATCATTATTATTAGCATTTTTATTTTATAGCTGTGAGCTGTAGAATATTTTAAAAAATTTTTAAGATTTTCGCGGCCGCACTTGCCGCAAGTGCAAAAACCGCACTTGCCGCACCTGCAAAACCGCACTTGCCGCAACTGCTGCAAGTCCCCCTATACTTTCTATGGAGATTACCGCAACCGCGCCGCAAGTGTAACCGCATTGCCGCGTTTGCCGCATAAGCGTTACACTTGCGGCGCGGTTGCGGTAATCCCCATAGAAAGTATAGGGGGACTTGCGACAGGTGCGGCAAATGCGGTTTTGCACTTGCGCCAGGTGCGGCCGCGAAAAAAAACCGCGGCTGACTGCGGTTTTTTTCGCGACCGCACTTGCCGCAAGTGCAAAACCGCACTTGCCGCACCTGACGCAAGTCCCCTATACTTTCTATGGGGATTACCGCAACCGCGCCGCAAGTGTAACCGCATCTGCCGCGTTCGCCGCATAACCGTTACACTTGCGGCGCGGTTGCGGTAATCCCCATAGAAAGTATAGGGGGACTTGCGGCAGGTGCGGCGGCTGAGGTAGCGACTCGCAATGGCCTCGCGGCCATTGCTCGCGCTACACAGCGACTCGCAATGGATCCCCATAGAAAGTATAGGGGGACTTGCGGCAGGTGCGGCGGCTGAGGTAGCGACTCGCAATGGCCTCGCGGCCATTGCTCGCGCTACCTCAGCGGTAAATCGCTAACTTTGTGGCCGAGCCTCTGGTTCTATTTTCGCCCAGCGACTCGCAATGGCCGCTTCGCGGCCATTGCTCGCGCGTGGTGACGTCACAGAGTGACAAAGCCACGGCGTTTTCGGGGTCCGACACGAAAATGCCTATGGTAATTATAGAGTAGATGTAGTGTTTAGAGCTGCTGAGCTCCACTGGGATTTCCCAGTATGGCTAGGGTCACATTTCCGTTTTGTTTTCAAAATCCTGATCCGGTTTTGAGCTTTTAAAAAGCTCAAAACCGGACCAGGAAACGCTCCTCATAGGAGTCTATGCAAAACACCGGATGGCTTCACAAGCCATCCGGTGGCCGGATCCGGCACTGCTGCCTGCGTTTAAAATCATGCAGGCAGCAGTTTTCGCAGCGTTTGCCGGGACCGCACTGCGGTCACCGGATGGCTCAGGATGTGTAATCCTGAGCCATCCGGTAACTGCATAGGTTGCGGTTCCCGGCTCAGCAAACCTAGTAAAGAGTTAAATTGATTACTAAAGTACTGTTTGAGGTCTGTAGGGGGGCTTAGACCCCCCTACAGACCGGCCGCCCACTTCGGTGGGCTCCTAATACAATATCCCCGCTGTCACGGGCTCCTCCGAGCCGTGCAAGTCCCCACACCCCCAGCCCCCCGAATTACTATACAGGGGTGCCTGCACCCCTCTTGTATACTTATTCCTGTATGTGGGGGAAAATGATGTATTAAAGTATTGGTAGCAGGTCATAATTACGTGTCTTCGGCATTGTTGAGAATAATCCATGGGCGGGGCTGTTCGCGGCAGCCTCCGCCCCATCATTTCTTATGGCCGCCCCTCTGTGCCTCAGCCATTGATGTGAGGCCGGCCGCATCATGAAAGGGGCGGGGCGAACACGTCACACCGTGCGCCCGCCCCTTTCATGACGCGGCCGGCCTCATATCAATGGCTGAGGCACAGAGGGGGCGGCCATAAGAAATGATGGGGCGGAGGCTGCCGCGAACAGCCCCGCCCATGGATTATTCTCAACAATGCCGAAGACACGTAAATATGACCTGCTACCAATACTTTAATACATCATTTTCCCCCACATACAGGAATAAGTATACAAGAGGGGTGCAGGCACCCTGTATAGTAATTCGGGGGGCTGGGGGTGTGGGGACTTGCACGGGCTCGGAGGAGCCCGTGACAGCGGGGATATTGTATTAGGAGCCCACCGAAGTGGGCGGCCGGTCTGTAGGGGGGTCTAAGCCCCCCTACAGACCTCAAACAGTACTTTAGTAATCAATTTAACTCTTTACTAGGTTTGCTGAGCCGGGAACCGCAACCTATGCAGTTACCGGATGGCTCAGGATTACACATCCTGAGCCATCCGGTGACCGCAGTGCGGTATTCAGCACACATTTTTGTAAAAAAATGTGTGTGCCCGGCATTGCGTTCACCGCATCCGGATCCGGATGCGGTGAATGCAATTTAGGTTTGCAATGTGACCCTACCCTATGGCCAGGTCACATTTGCGTTGGACCCTGGCTGCCGGATTCCGGTTTCAACTTAGCAATTTTTCCGTGTCGCAACGTTTCCTTGCGCGCTGTAAACGCCTTCCGAGCCGCTGCCTGTGTGACAGTCGTGCAGGTAAACACGGTAACTAGGGACTGCGTTTCAGCACCGCATAGCGAAACGCTATGCGGTGAGGAAAAATTGCTAAGTTGAAACCGAATCCGGCAGGCCAGGTCCAACCGCAATGTGACCCATGCCTATCTCTACTACCTAACTATATGGATTTGTAAAATTGTGTTCACTGTTGCTAACATGTCTGTACACTAAGGCTGTGTTCACATGTTGCTCCGCAGTGTTGTATACTCAGCTGTGTTCACATGTGCTCCGCAGTGTCTGTACATCGGGTTGTGTTCACATGTTGCTTGCAGTGTCTGTATACTCAGGCTGTGTTCACATGTTGCTCCGCAGTGTAACTCGGCTGTGTCACACATTGCTCGCAGTGTCTGTACACTTAGGCTGTGTTCACATGTTACTCGCAGTGTCTGTACACTCAGCTGTGTTCACATGTTGCCGGCATGTACACTCAGGCTGTGTTCACATGTTGCTTGCAGTGTCTGTACACTCAGGCTGTCTTCACATGTTGCTCCGCAGTGTCTGTATACTCAGGCTGTGTTCACATGTTGCTCCGCAGTGTACACTCGGCTGTGTTCAGATGTTGCTCCGAGTGTCTGTACTCTCGCTGTGTTCACACGTTGCTCGGCAGTGTCTGTACACTTAGGCTATGTTCACATGTTGCTGGGCAGTGTCTGTACACTCAGGCCGTGTTCACATGTTGCTCGGCAGTGTCTGTACACTCAGGCTGTGTTCACGTGTTGCTCGGCAGTGTCTGTACACTCAGGCTGTGTTCACATGTTGCATTTTCTTTTGTTTGCATGCTCAGCACTGTCTGCACTTAAGGCACTATCACACGCCGCAAACTCGCCTGGCAATCAAAAAGGCGATATGTTGCCCTGGCGATATAGCCGTGAAATTGCCTCACGGTGACGTTGTGTGATTGGGCAATTTCACGGCGATAAATCACCCATCGCCCGCCGCCTGATTGCTGAACAGTGCTCAGCAATCAGGCGATATCGCTAAGGTGATTTTTTTCTTGTTTTGGCGTGTGACAGGGCGATAATGATGGAAAGAGCGATGTGTGTGATTTTCGCAGGCGTGCCTCAGCGTGCTGTAGTCCGCACCCTGTCTCACATGATTGGTGTGGCCTTCTGTGTTCCCATTGGCTGTCCATTGAGCGTGTATGGGGCGCGGTGTAAACCACTGTGGCACACCTATCTCCTCGCCACGCTGAACATGTACGCCCACATTTCCTTTGAAATTGCGGTGTGTGATGGGGCAATGGAATGAGGCAAGATTGCCTCCGTTGTAGGTGAGGCGATTTCTGAAGCGACACATGGCCTTAGCTTCAGGGTGATATTGCGGCGTGTGACGGCACATTTAGGCGTGTTCACACGTTGCAATATTTTTTATTCTCTGCAATGTCTGCACTTAGGCTAGGGTCACATCTGTGGCTTGAATTTTAAATCCTGATCCGGTTTTGAGCTTTCAAAAAGCTCAAAACCGCATCAGGAAACGCTGCCCATAGGAGCCCATTATGGTAACCGGATTGCTCTACATGCAATGCGGTTACCGGCTCCGGATCTGCAGCCTGCGCGAAAAATCATGCAGGCTGCAGTTTTCAGAGCGCTTCTGTGATTCGCAATGCAGTAACCGCATTGCTCAGGATGTGTAATCCTGAGCAATGCAGTTACCGTATACTTTGTTCACCCCTGCTGCCGCAGGGATTAACAAAGTGTTAAGTCTTTAATAAAACTGTAATTATTATTAGTTTAACCCATGACATGCCACAGGAGTGCACAGCATGTCTCTAGGGGGAATGGGCACCCCCTAGAGACATGGTGCACAAAACTAATATTAATAATTACAGTTTATTAAAGAGTTAACACTCAGCAGAGATGAACAAAGAATACGGTAACCGGATTGCTCCGCATTAAACATCCGGAGCAATCCGGTTACCGGATTGCGGATTTCTGCACACATTTTTCCTAAAAATTGTGTGTAAAGGCAATTGCGTTCACCGCATCCAGATCTGGATGCGGTGAACGCAATTGCCTAGCCAAATGTGACCTTAGCCTTAGGCTGTGTTCACATATTGCTTTTTTATTGTTGGCAGTGTCTGCACACTTAGGCCCCTTTCACATCTCTGCGTTTGCTGCGTTTTGCTTCATTTGCGTTTTTTCCGCGTTTTTACCGCAAAAAATGCATAAAAACGCATGTGTTTTTGTCCCCATTGATTTTAATGGGAACGCATGAAAAACGCATGCAAAAACGCATGCGTTTTGCAAACGCAGCCCAAAACGTTGTTTGCCACGTTTTGAGCTGCGTTTGCAAAAACGCATGCGTTTTGCGTTTTACCAAACGCACATGCGTTTTGGCATGCGTTTTTGCATGCGTTTTTCATGCGTTCCCATTAAAATCAATGGGGACAAAAACGCATGCGTTTTCATGCGTTTTTTGCGGTAAAAACGCGGAAAAAACGCAAATGAAGCAAAACGCAGCAAAACGCAGCAAACGCAGAGATGTGAAAGGGGCCTTAGCCTGTGTTCACATGTACATTCAGGCTTTGTTCACATGTTGCATTTGTCTTATGCAGCAGTGTCTGTACACTTGTTGCATTTTTATTTTGCATGCTCGGCAGAGTTTGTACACTCAGGCTGTGTTCACATGTTGCTCAGCAGAGTCTGTACACTCAGGCTGTGTTCACATGTTGCTTGGCAGTCTCTGTACACTCAGGCTGCGTTCACATGTTGCTTGGCAGTGTCTGTACACTCAGGCTGTGATCACATGTTGCTTGGCAGTGTCTGTACACTCAGGCTGTGTTCACATGTTGCTTGGCAGTGTCTGTACACTCAGGCTGTGTTCACGTGTTGCTTGGCAGTGTCTGTACACTCAGGCTGTGTTCACATGTTGCTTGGCAGTGTCTGTTCACTCAGGTTGTGATCACATGTTGCTTGGCAGTGTCTGTACACTCAGGCTGTGTTCACATGTTGCTTGGCAGTGTCTGTACACTCAGGCTGTGTTCACATGTTGCTCGGCAGTGTCTGTACACTCAAGCTGTGTTCACATGTTGCTCCGCAGTGTCTCTGCACTCAGGCTGTGTTCACATGTTGCTTGGCAGTGTCTGTACACAGGGTGTATTCACATGTTACATTTTTTTCTTTAATACAAATCTAAAATCTGCTTTTTCCAGTACCAATAAGGGGGCCGTCACACGGAATGATATCTTGCCCGATATCGTTTAAGCGATCTCCTTTTTGATCGCTTAAGCGATATCGGGCAAGATATCGTTGCATGTAATCAAGCGATTTACGATGGTAAATCGCTTGATCGTGACATCGCTGATCTGAGGTTCGGTTCTCAGATCTAGCGATGAACGATGCAACGATCTGCATCATCGTGGTGTATGACACCACGATGATCCATCTCCCAGCGACCGCGCCTATGCTGGGAGATGGTAACTATGGTACACGTCGGGTAACTAAGCGACGCGCGGCGCCTAGTTACCCGATGTGTACCATAGTAACGAGCGAGATCGCTGCTCCACATCGCTGGTGAGTCTGTCTGTGTGACATCTCACCAGCGATGTGAGCGATATTGTAAGCGATTGCGCGTGCACGTGATCGCTTACAATATCGCTAAAGATATCTCACCGTGTGACGGCCGCCTTAAGGCTATGAGGCTTTAGAAATCTGCAGATGTTTTATTTTTTGTATTTTCTGAGATTGCAATTTTATTTTTGATCTCCTTTTTCGTATATTGAAATTGCTTTTTTGATATTCAGCTATTTTTTTTATTTCTTTTCCACCATAAGAAGCAATGGCAGAGTTAAAAAAACACAACGGGCAGGGTCACATATGCGTTTTTTTTTTTAAAATCCTGATCCGGTTTTGAGCTTTCAAAAAGGTCAAAACCGGACCAGGAAACGCTCCTCATAGGAGCCAATGCAAAACACCGGATGGCTTCACAAGCCATCCGGTGGCCGTATCCGGCACTGCTGCCTGCGTTAAAAATCATGCAGGCAGCAGTTTTCGCAGCGTTTCCCTGTACCGCTGTGCAGTAACCGGATGGCTCAGGATGTGTAATCCTGAGCCATCCGGTAACTGCATAGGTTGCTGATCCCGGCTATTGCCGGGATCAGCAAACTGTCCTATGAGTATTAAATAGTTAAAATAACTAACCAAAGTAATGTTTCAGGTCTATAGGGGGGGCTTAGACCCCCCTATAGACCGGCCGCCCACTTCGGTGGGCTGCTACTACAATATCCCCGATGGCACGGGCTCCTCAGAGCTCCATGCAAGTTCCCACAACTCCCGCCCCCCGTATCTGTACAGAGGGGTGCCTGCACCCCTCTGTTAGAATTATCCCTAAATGTAGCATCCACAGATTACAGTAATAAATTGGTATAGTTACTTCATTATTGTAGTTCTTCACCATCCCTGTATGGGCGGGGCTTTGTTCTTCTGCCGCCGCCCATGGAATGATGATGGCCGCCTCCTCTGGCCTTCTCCCTGTCTTTTCAGGGCGGCCGCGTCATGAAAGGGGCGGGGCTACGGAATGACACGACTGTAGCCCCGCCCCTTTCATGACGCGGCCGCCCTGAAAAGACAGGGAGAAGGCCAGAGGAGGCGGCCATCATCATTCCATGGGCGGCGGCAGAAGAACAAAGCCCCGCCAATACAGGGATGGTGAAGAACTACAATAATGACGTAACTATACCAATTTATTACTGTAATCTGTGGATGCCACATTTAGGGATAATTCTAACAGAGGGGTGCAGGCACCCCTCTGTACAGATACGGGGGGCGGGAGTTGTGGGAACTTGCACGGAGCTCCGAGGAGCCCGTGCCATCGGGGATATTGTAGTAGCAGCCCACCGGAGTGGGCGGCCGGTCTATAGGGGGGTCTAAGCCCCCCCTATAGACCTGAAACATTACTTTGATTAGTTATTTTAAACTATTTAATACTCATAGGACAGTTTGCTGATCCTGGCAATTGCCGGGATCAGCAACCTATGCAGTTACCGGATGGCTCAGGATTACACATCCTGAGCCATCCGGCAACTGCAGTGCGGTATTATGCACACATTTTTGACAAAAAATGTGTGTGCCCGCCATTGCGTTCACCGCATCTGGATCCGGATGCGGTGAATGCAATTCTTGTTTTAAATGTGACCCTAGCCAACCTCTGCATTTTTTCATTATATTCATATATACAGTACAGACCAAAAGTTTGGACACACCGTCTCATTCAACGAGTTTTCTGTATTATCATGACTATGAAAATTGTAGATTCACACTGAAGGCATCAAAAGAATGCCCAAGAGTGTGCAAAGCAGTAATCAAAGCAAAAGGTGGCTACTTTGAAGAACCTAGAACAGTGATGGCGAACCTATGGCACGCGTGTCAGGGATGGCACGCAGAGCCGTTTTTTTTCCCTGGCACGCGGCGTCGCCTGTCACTGCAGCTTTGAACTGCCGGCATGATGGTGCCGGCAGTTCAAAGCCGTGTTGGATCGGAGGATTCTCCTTCCTCCACATCTCCGACACTCTCTCCAAGCTCCGCCCTGCCGGCGTCACATGACCGTGGTCATGTGACGCTGGGACGGAAGACGCGAGGAGAAGAGGAGCGGTGAAGGCGGGAGTACTAGGTGAGTATGATTTTTTTTTTTTTTTATTTCAAGCCACGGTATAATGAGGGGCAGGATGGACACAGACCTGAGGCTGCAAAGGAGCAGGATGGACACAGACCTGAGGCTGCAAAGGGGCAGGATGGACACAGACCTGAGGCTGCAAAGGGGCAGGATGGACACAGACCTGAGGCTGACAAGGGGCTGGATGGACACAGACATGAGGCTGTAAAGGGGCAGGATGGACACAGACCTGAGGCTGCAAAGGGGCAGGATGGACACAGACCTGAGGCTGCAAAGGGGCAGGATGGACACAGACCTGAGGCTGACAAGGGGCTGAATGGACACAGACATGAGGCTGACAAGGGGCAGGATGGACACAGACATGAGGCTGAAAAGGGGCAGGATGGACACAGACCTGAGGCTGCAAAGGGGCAGGATGGACACAGACCTGAGGCTGCAAAGGGGCAGGATGGACACAGACATGAGGCTGACAAGGGGCTGGATGGACACAGACATGAGGCTGCAAAGGGGCAGGATGGACACAGACCTGAGGCTGCAAGGGGCAGGATGGACACAGACATGAGGCTGCAAAGGGGCAGGATGGACACAGACCTGAGGCTGCAAAGGGGCAGGATGGACATAGACTGAGGCTGACAAGGGGCTGGATGGACACAGACATGAGGCTGACAAGGGCAGGATGGTCACAGACATGAGCTGCAAAGGGGCAGGATGGACACAGACCTGAGGCTGACAAGGGGCAGGATGGACACAGAGACATGAGGCTGACAAGGGGCAGGATGGACACAGACATGAGGATGACAAGGGGCTGGATGGACACAGACATGAGGCTGCAAAGGGGCAGGATGGACACAGACCTGAGGTTGCAAAGGGGCAGGATGGACACAGACCTGATGCTGACAAGGGGCTGGATGGACACAGACATGAGGCTGACAAGGGGCTGGATGGACACAGACATGAGGCTGCAAAGGGGCAGAATGGACACAGACCTGAGGCTGACAAGGGGCAGGATGGACACAGACATGAGGCTGACAAGGGGCTGGATGGACACAGACCTGAGGCTGACAAGGGGCAGGATGGACACAGACATGAGGCTGACAAGGGCAGATGGACACAGACATGAGGCTGACAAGGGGCAGGATGGACACAGACATGAGGCTGACAAGGGGCTGGATGGACACAGACATGAGGCTGACAAGGGGCAGGATGGACACAGACCTGAGGCTGACAAGGGGCTGGATGGACACAGACATGAGGCTGACAAGGGGCTGGATGGACACAGACCTGAGGCTGACAAGGGGCTGGATGGACACAGACCTGAGGCTGCAAAGGGGCAGGATGGACACAGACCTGAAGCTGCAAAGGGGCAGGATGGACACAGACCTGAGGCTGACAAGGGCTGAATGGACACAGACATGAGGCTGACAAGGGCAGGATGGACACAGACATGAGGCTGCAAAGGGGCAGGATGGACACAGACCTGAGGCTGACAAGGGGCAGGATGGACACAGAGACATGAGGCTGACAAGGGGCAGGATGGACACAGACATGAGGCTGACAAGGGGCTGGATGGACACAGACATGAGGCTGCAAAGGGGCAGGATGGACACAGACCTGAGGCTGCAAAGGGGCAGGATGGACACAGACATGAGGCTGCAAAGGGGCAGGATGGACACAGACCTGAGGCTGCAAAGGGGCAGGATGGACACAGACTGAGGCTGACAAGGGGCTGGATGGACACAGACATGAGGCTGACAAGGGGCTGGATGGTCACAGACATGAGGCTGCAAAGGGCAGGATGGACACAGACTGAGGCTGACAAGGGGCAGGATGGACACAGAGACATGAGGCTGACAAGGGGCAGGATGGACACAGACATGAGGCTGACAAGGGGCAGGATGGACACAGACATGAGGCTGACAAGGGGCTGGATGGACACAGACATGAGGCTGCAAAGGGGCAGGATGGACACAGACCTGAGGCTGCAAAGGGGCAGGATGGACACAGACCTGAGACTGACAAGGGGCTGGATGGACACAGACATGAGGCTGACAAGGGGCTGGATGGACACAGACATGAGGCTGCAAAGGGGCAGAATGGACACAGACCTGAGGCTGACAAGGGGCAGGATGGACACAGACATGAGGCTGACAAGGGGCAGGATGGACACAGACATGAGGCTGACAAGGGGCTGGATGGACACAGACCTGAGGCTGACAAGGGGCAGGATGGACACAGACATGAGGCTGACAAGGGGCAGGATGGACACAGACAGGAGGCTGACAAGGGGCTGGATGGACACAGACATGAGGCTGACAAGGGGCAGGATGGACACAGACCTGAGGCTGACAAGGGGCTGGATGGACACAGACATGAGGCTGACAAGGGGCTGGATGGACACAGACCTGAGGCTGATAAGGGGCTGGATGGACACAGACATGAGGCTGACCAGGGGCTGGATGGACACAGACATGAGGCTGCAAAGGGGCAGGATGGACACAGACATGAGGCTGACAAGGGGCAGGATGGACACAGACATGAGGCTGACAAGGGGCAGGATGGACACATACATGAGGCTGAAAAGGGGCTGGATGGACACAGACATGAGGTTGACAAGGGGCTGGATGGACACACAGACATGAGGCTGACAAGGGGCAGGATGGACACACAGACATGAGGCTGACAAGGGGCAGGATGGACAAACAGACATGAGGCTGACAAGGGGCAGGATGGACACACAGACATGAGGCTGACAAGGGGCAGGATGGACACACAGACATGAGGCTGACAAGGGGCAGGATGGACACAGACATGAGGCTGACAAGGGGCAGGATGGACACAGACATGAGGCTGACAAGGGGCAGGATGGAGACAAGAGGGGCATGAGGGTGACAAGGGGCAGGATGGACACACAGACATGAGGCTGACAAGAGGCAGGATGGACACAGAGACATGAGGCTGACAAGGGGCAGGATGGACACAGAGACATGAGGCTGACAAGGGGCAGGGTGGAGACAAGAGGGGCATGAGGGTGACAAGGGGCAGGATGGAGACAAGAGGGGCATGAGGGTGACAAGGGGCAGGATCGTGACAAGAGGGACATGAGGGTGACAAGGGGCAGGATCGTGACAAGGGGCAGGATCGTGACAAGAGGGGCATGAGGGTGACAAGAGGGGCATGAGGGTGACAAGAGGGGCATGAGGGTGACAAGAAGGGCATGAGGGTGACAAGAGGGGCAGGATGGTGACAAGAGGGGCAGGATGGTGACAAATTAGAGGGGCATGATGGTGACATTAGGAGGAGGCATGATGGTGACATTAGAAGGGGGCATGATGGTGACATTAGGAGGGGGCATGATGGTTACATTATTACAAGAAGGGGGATGATGTTGGCTTTATTACAAGGAGGGGGCATATTACTTCAGGATGGGGGCAGGATGGGGACATTACCACAAGGGGATAAGGCTGGAGACATTACTACAAGAAGGGAGTTAGGATAGGGACATTACTGCCAGGAGAGGGTCAGGATGGAGCAAATAACTACAAGGAGAGGGTCGGGATGGAGCACATAACTACATGGAGAGGGTCAGGATGGAGCACATAACTACAAGGAAAGGGTCAGGATGGTGCGCATTACTACAAGGGGAATGTCAGGATGGAGCACATTACTTCAAGGAGAAGGTCAGGATGGAGCACACTACAAGGAGAAGGTCAGGATGGAGCCCATAACTATAAGGAGAAGGTCAGGATGGAGCACATTACTTCAAGGAGAAGGTCAGGATGGAGCACATTACTTCAAGGAGAGGGTTAGGATGGAGCACATTACTTCAAGGAGAGGGTTAGGATTGAGCACATTACTACAAGGAGAGGGTCAGGATGGAGCACATTACTACAAGGAGAGGGTCAGGATGGAGCACATTACTAGAAGGAGAGGGTCAGGATGGAGCACATTACTACAAGGAGAGGGTCAGGATGGAGCACATAGCTACAAGGAGAGGGTCAGGATGGAGCACATAGCTACAAGGATAGGGTCAGGATGGAGCACTTTACTACAAGGAGAGGGTCAGGATGGAGCACATAGATACAAGGAGAGGGTCAGGATGGAGCACATAGCTACAAGGAGAGGGTCAGGATGGAGCACATAGCTACAAGGAGAGGGTCAGGATGCAGATACTACTACAAAATAGGGACCAGGATTTCAGTATGAAATTTGCTTGCTCTGTCTAATATTCTGCGTTTTTCTATACAGATCAGTCCACCTGCTGTTTCTACAAAGGGCAGTGGCAGCGGCTCAGCTTCAATGTCCAGTACACATGAGCTGTCTGACCACTGCTGAAGAGAAGAGAAGACTGCAAAGGTAAGTTTAAAATCAATTAATTGTTAAAATAATTGAATTGATCATCAGTGTTTCAGGACTACATGACCTGTACAGGGAAGAGAGTTAGCATCTGCTGGCTCTACCCCTGTGCAGCGCTTGTGATAGATAATCACTGCTGTAATTTAGGTTAAATTACAGTGTTGGCACTTCGCCATAAATAATTTTGTTTTGGGTTGCAGTTTGGTCACTCGGCCTCAGAAAGGTTCGCCATCACTGACCTAGAATATAAGACATATTTTCATTTTTTTCACACTTTTTTTGTTAAGTATATAATTCCACATGTGTTAATTCATAGTTTTGATGCCTTCAGTGGGAATCTACAATTTTCATAGTCATGATAATACAGAAAACTCTTTGAATGAGAAGGTGTTTCCAAACTTTTGGTCTGTACTGTATGGCCAGGGTCACATTTGCGATGTGCCCCTAGCCTGCCGGATTCCGGTATTATCTTAGAACTTTTTCCAGCGCCGCATAGCGTTTCCGCTATGCGGTGCTGGAAACCGCTGCCCTTAGTTACCCGCTGTTTACCTGCACGACCTGTCACACAGGCAGCGGCTCGGAGGGCGTTTTACAGCGCCGCACAGGAAACCGTTGCAGACACGATTTCCTGTGCGGCGCTGTAAAACGCCCTCCGAGCCGCTGCCTGTGTGACAGGTCGTGCAGGTAAACAGCGGGTAACTAAGGGCAGCGGTTTCCAGCACCGCATAGCGGAAACGCTATGCGGCGCTGGAAAAAGTTCTAAGATAATACCGGAATCCGGCAGGCTAGGGGCACATCGCAAATGTGACCCTAGCCTATGTGTGTGTTTCTAGCTAGGCACATATTCTGAATTATCAATATATAAGGAGTGGAATATTCTATTATAATTACTGCCTACACATGAACACACAATATATTCAGAAACCCCCACAATTTATCAATCAAAAAGATCTAATTCTATTGGTCATTATAAAAACACTAGCTGTGAGCCCGATGCGATTGCATCGGGATTCTAGAATCTGTGTATAGTTTACTCAGTATATTTCAAATATGGCGGCCGCCGCTATTCCGATTGTTCGGCGCGCTGAAGGCGGCGACCAATCAGAAGAGCGCCGCGCTGTATGGTGCCATACTTCAAATACATGGAATATTTTGAGTTTCACATTTACCGCTGTAAGTGAGGCGCTATTCTCATTGGTCGCGGTGTGCTGCCGGCGACCAATGAGAATAGCGCCTCACTTTCATCGGTAAATGTGAAACTCAAAGTCGTCCATTATATGTCTATGGGAAGTGAGGCGCTATTCTCATTGGTCGCTGTGTGCTGACGGCGACCAATCAGCATAGCGCCTCACTTTCAGTGGTAAATTTGAAACTCAAAGTCGTCCATTATATCTCTATCGGAAGTGAGGCGCTATTCTGATTGGTCGCCGGCAGCACACAGCGACCAATAAGAATAGCGCCTCACTTGCCATAGGGATATAATGGAGGACTTTGAGTTTCAAATTTACCGCTGAAAGTGAGGCGCTATTCTGATTGGTCGCCGGCAGCACACAGCGACCAATGAGAATAGCGCCTCACTTCCCATTGAGATATAATGGACGACTTTGAGTTTCAAATTTACTGCTGAAAGTGAGGCGCTTTGCTGATTGGTCGCTGTGTGGTGCTCCGACCAATCAGCATAGCGCCTCACTTCCCATAGGGATGCATAGCGGTGTTTAGAAGAATTTATGGTCGAGCCTTGGTTCTATTTTCGGGCACGGCGCTCGGCGCTTGTCGGTCGTCGCCGGGGCGGGAGCCCCTGCAACGGCTCGCAATGGCCGCCTCACCATAGATAGATATAGATAGATATAGATTGATATAGATAGATATATAGATATAGTAGATATAGATAGATAGTAGATAGATTAGATAGATAGAAATAGATACATAGATAGATAGATAGAAATAGATAGATAGATATAGATACATAGATAGATAGTAATAGATAGATATAAATAGATAGATAGAAAGATAGAAATAGATACATAGATAGATAGATAGATACATAGATAGACAGATAGAAATAGACACATAGATAGATAGATAGATAGATAGATAGATAGATATTAGATACATAGATAGCTAGAAATAGATAGATAGATATAGATACATAGATAGATAGATAGATATAGATACATAGATAGATATAGATAGATAGAAAAAGATACATAGATAGATAGATAGATAGAAAAGATAGATAGATAGATAGATAGAAATAGATAGATAGATAGATAGATATAGATAGATAGATAGATAGAAATAGATAGATAGGTATAGATACATAGATAGATAGATATAAATAGATAGAAAGATAGAAATAGATACATAGATAGATAGATAAATAGTAATAGATAGATATAAATAGATAGATAGAGAGATAGAAATAGATACATAGATAGATAGATACTGTGCAAAAATTAGGAGCAGCAGTGAATGCTGGATATCCCGGGTGCAGAGCGACCACCACAGTCCTCAGTGCATTTTCAATATACATAAAAATGTCGCAGCACTCCCTTGGAGACGTTCATAGATCTTTATTCCAGCTTGCAATTGGTACAATGGCAACGTTTCAGGCACAAACGCCCTTATTCCTGCAATCACTGACCTTCACTACTTCCTTTTTATGCAACCTGCTTACAGTACATCAATTTTTATATATATAGTATAATCCATTATAATTTTTCTGCTCTCATACTCCAAAAAACGCTGAGCTAGTTACCCATATGTGCATTACATCTCTATTTGTGTTATTATCACCTCTGTATTTTGTATTAACCATATTTTCATTGGAAGCCTTCTAAATCCATTCTTATTACATTCACAATGTTATTTAAGCAATAGTGAGCATTATACATACTGTTTGCATATTATTTACATTAATAGCGCGGTCGGGATCCCGTCCTCCATGTTTCAGCTGCTGTTATTTACCTCGTGTTATCGGCGTTGCGGAAGCCGCCTTGCTCACAGGGGTATTCTGGGTAACTGCGCACTGCGCATGCCCAAGCCTCCTCTATACTTTCCTATGTGGAGAGCGTCTTCCATCCACTCGCGCCATCTTGTTTGCTGGCGTTTTTTGCCCTCACTTCTCTTATCTTCTTTTCAACGGCTTTATTATATTATTTTTCCGCATCCAGTATTCTAACTATTATTTAAAGTGCTAGTGCATTTATTGCATAGTTATATATTAGTGTATAAGTTACATAAAAAAACGCTAAATGTGCTCTCTATATCATATTGGTTAGTCCTAACCTGGCAACACTTATCCCTCCCCATTCCAATGGGGTTTATTGCCTCTATGGGCTCTATTGGCCTCAAGGTCCCTAAGGTACCTTGCATAGGCTAGGGTATTGTGTTCCAGGAATCCACGGACATTCTTGTTTATCCTTCTAAAGTGCCATAGTGCCATCATTTCAGTGCTACTATCTCAATATCTTTCTATAAATGTACCTTATAGAGTCCCACCCTCAAGTGCGTATCTTAAATGGTATATCATACCGCACTAGACGCCATTGATCATTCAGCTTCATAGCCTGACCATGCGCAGTTAGGGATTTACGGACTTCATTTTTCGTGCCCTCTTTCCAGACATTCATATCATATCTTTAGTGCTTATAAAAATATAAAATACCAAATTTTAGCAGGTGCTTCACGGAATTTGGGATCCCGACCTTAGCCATATATATTACAATTAGATTCACTATTGCTGTCAAGAGTTCCCCAGGCTTCCAATATTTATATGTTTCTGTGGATAAAAACAAATAGACAAAATTCACCATTAAATCAATATAAAAGTGCTAAAGTGCATTAGTTATAAAACCAGTGATACTAAAAAATCTATGCTGTATTTTAAAACTCGAGGATCTGGTCTAAGTGGTTCTTTGGCTTTATTAAATGACTGTATTTAGCTTGTAGTCAACATTTAAGCCTCCCGGCTTCAATGTACCCAACCTCTTAATCCATCTCAACTCTTTCTCCAATAACAGCTTCTCTCTATCTCCTCCTCTTCTTAATTTTGGGACGCTATCAATTATTCTACACTTTAGATCCCTTTCGCTATGATCCGCCTCCACAAAATGTTTTGGTATGGGTAAATTTAGTTGTTTCTGTCGGATACTACATCTATGTAGATTCATTCGCACTTTGAATTCCAAAGAGGTTTCCCCAACATAAAACAGCTTACAGGGGCACTCTAATAGATACACTACATATTCTGAACTGCAGGTGTAAATTTCTTTTATTTTGTAACTTTTCCCTTTCACTTCAAAGGAGTTACCTTTTATCATGTGCGGGCAATTAACACAGCTCACACAGGGGTAACAACCTGTCCTTTTTCTACCCGTTAGAGTCGACTGAACATCTCTTTTCAAACTGCCTATGTCGGAGTGTACTAATCTTTCAATGACCTACCCTTCCTGAAAGCAAAAATCGGGAGATTTTAAATTCCTCTATCTCTGGCAATCCTTGACCAAGAATCTTCCAATTTTTCTTTATTGCTTTTGTTATCTCCTTGGATTCTTCCCCATACGTAGTTACTACAGGTATCCTCTTTTGTATTTCTGAATTATTTTTATTATATTTGTTTAAGCTTTTTTCTCTCTGTTCTTTCAGTAGCTTAATTGGGTATTCTCTACTCTGAAATTTCAACAGCAGTTCATCTATGGTTTTCTCCCTCTCTGTTTCGTCACTCACTATTCGCCTCACTCTTTTAATTTGCCTATTGTGGATCGCTCTCTTCATCCCCGGGGGGTGATGGCTTTGAAAGTGAAGTAACTTATTTTTGTCTGTCTCTTTTACATGCAATGAAGTAGTTAGACTGGTGCCCACATGTCTTACCAATACATCAAGAAACTGTAGGCTATATTTTGACTGGACCATTGTGAATTTGATTGTGGTATCCACTACATTCAGATATTCAAAGAACTCTTCTAAATTCTTGGTGGTACCTCTCCAGAGGAGGAACACGTCATCAATGTATCTCCACCATTTTACTACTTTCTCATAGTAGTGGGACACATAGACGTGTTCCTCCTCCAGAGTTGCCATGGTGACATTAGCGTAAGAACACGCCATATGCGCACCCATGGCTGTACCCCTCATTTGTTTGTAATAGCTGTCGCCGAACATAAAATAATTCTGTTTTAAACATATTTCTAACAACTGCAGCAACATAGTCTTACTTTCTGAAGAATATCCTGTTGTGTCAAGCTGCTGTCTAACAGCTCTAAGACCTCTTTCATGCTGTATCGATGTGTACAACGAGGTCACATCAAAGGAAACCAAAATGTCATCCTCCTGTACTTCTAAAGCTTTTAATTTTTCCAAAAACTGTGTTTTATCACGTATATATGATTTTGCTGCCACAGCTAACGGGCTCATGATTTTATCGAGGAATATACCGATGTTGTTAAACACCGAGTCTATGCCCGCTACTATCGGTCTCCCAGGGGGGCTTTGTAATGACTTATGTATTTTAGGGGTAATGTATAAGACAGGTGTCTTTGGATTCTTTATCACTAAATACTCCATTAGATTCTGATCTATAATACCCCCCTTCCTTGCTTCCTCTAAAATTGCCCTAATTTCTTTTTGGATTTCAAATTTTGGATCCCTGTCAATCTTCATATACACCTCATATACTTCCTTCTATCCATGACGACGACCGCTCCCCCTTTATCCGCTGGTTTTATTATGAGGTCGCCGTCATGGATTAGTTCTTGTAACGCTCTATGTTCCTCTCTAGTTATATTGGGTTTGTTTAAAGCTGTTCCCGTGTTTAATCTAATTTTTTCCATGTCCCTCTTCACTGCCGTTACAAACGCCTCTATTGCTGGTTCTGTATCTGTAGGTGTAAAATCACTTTTTTTGTATAGTCCTACATCATTTGGATTTATCTCACTCTCTCTTTTTGGTGCCCTAACTTCTTTCTTATGAAACCAATGTTTTAGATTAATACTCCTGAACATCCTATGCATGTCCATATCTAGGTTAAACCAATCCACATGCGTTGTTACATTAAAGCTCAAACCCTTATTCAGTATACTCTGTTGATCATCAGTCAATTCTTTGCCAGATATATTTACCACTAGTTCTGGTCTTTTCTTTTGTTCCGTTGGTACTGCTTCGATTTCTCTTTCTTTTTTTTGGCTCCTGTAATAGCGCCGTCCTCCTCTTCTTCTTCGTGCAGTTTGTCCTGGTCTAAATGGGTTAAAATCAGGTTTATTTACAATAGGTCTTACATATTTATCATACAGTCTTTTCCTTTTTGAATGACCTTTCTTATGCCACTTCTCCTTTTGCCAATTGTACACCTGTCCTGCTGTATAGTCCTCTGTATCTCGTGCCCACTTCTGTCTTTTAGTCTCTTCCACCTCTTTTCTAGTCTTCTCAACCTTTGTCTTTATCTGTTCTTTAAATTTTATAAAATCCTCTTCCTTCATCAATTATTTTATTTGTAGCTCCATGTCTTTATTCTCACACCCAACCTTTTGGACTTCTTCCTGTAAATATTCTAGGTTCAACAGCATCACATCCATTGCATACTTATTAGAAAGCATTGTAAACTTCTGACAAAACGATGCATCCCCTTCAAATAGGGTGGGGCGTATACGGGATCTTAGACCCCTCGGGATCCTTTTAGCCTTATAGTATTGTCCCAACATTAACTGGTGCAATTCCAACGACATTAATTTTTTACAGCTGTTTTCATATTTTCTTTTTAAGTTGTTAATAGATGGAACGTAAATTCCTGGAACACAATACCCTAGCCTATGCAAGGTACCTTAGGGACCTTGAGGCCAATAGAGCCCATAGAGGCAATAAACCCCATTGGAATGGGGAGGGATAAGTGTTGCCAGGTTAGGACTAACCAATATGATATAGAGAGCACATTTAGCGTTTTTTTATGTAACTTATACACTAATATATAACTATGCAATAAATGCACTAGCACTTTAAATAATAGTTAGAATACTGGATGCGGAATAATAATATAATAAAGCCGTTGAAAAGAAGATAAGAGAAGTGAGGGCAAAAAACGCCAGCAAACAAGATGGCGCGAGTGGATGGAAGACGCTCTCCACATAGGAAAGTATAGAGGAGGCTTGGGCATGCGCAGTGCGCAGTTACCCAGAATACCCCTGTGAGCAAGGCGGCTTCCGCAACGCCGATAACACGAGGTAAATAACAGCAGCTGAAACATGGAGGACGGGATCCCGACCGCTCTATTAATGTAAATAATATGCAAACAGTATGTATAATGCTCACTATTGCTTAAATAACATTGTGAATGTAATAAGAATGGATTTAGAAGGCTTCCAATGAAAATATGGTTAATACAAAATACAGAGGTGATAATAACACAAATAGAGATGTAATGCACATATGGGTAACTAGCTCAGCGTTTTTTGGAGTATGAGAGCAGAAAAATTATAATGGATTATACTATATATATAAAAATTGATGTACTGTAAGCAGGTTGCATAAAAAGGAAGTAGTGAAGGTCAGTGATTGCAGGAATAAGGGCGTT
Source organism: Allobates femoralis (assembly GCA_033576535.1). NCBI lineage: Eukaryota > Metazoa > Chordata > Amphibia > Anura > Aromobatidae > Allobates > Allobates femoralis. The sequence goes on along the minus strand of JARQOC010000005.1, from coordinate 323,512,993 downwards.
TGTGCCTGAAACGTTGCCATTGTACCAATTGCAAGCTGGAATAAAGATCTATGAACGTCTCCAAGGGAGTGCTGCGACATTTGTATGTAGATAGATAGATAGATAGAAATAGATACATAGATAGATAGTTAGATAGATAGATAGATAGATAGATACATAGATAGATAGAAAGAGATAGATAGATAGATAGATAGATAGATAGATAGATAGATAGATAGATAGATAGATAGAAATAGATAGATAGATAGAAATAGATAGATAGATAGATAGATAGATATAGATACATAGATAGATAGAAAGAAATAGATAGATAGATAGATAGATAGATAGATAGATAGATAGATAGATAGAAATAGATGCATAGATAGATAGCCGACGAAAGGCGAGACCCGTGGACGAAAATAGAGCCAAGGGCCCAGCTATAGTTCGGTTGAAACACCGCTATTATTGTCTATGGGAAGTGAGGCGCTATTCTGATTGGTCGGCGGCAGCTAGCGGTGTATAGCCGAGCCCTTGGTTCTATTTTCGGCCAGGGGTCTCGGCTTTCGTCGGTCGTCGCCGGGGCGGGAAACTCGCAATGGGCGCGAAGCGGCCATTGCGAGCCGTTGCTGATGCGCGAGCAATCGCCGCAAAGCGCCCATTGCGAGTCTCCGGCCCCGTGGAACGACCGACCAGAGCCGAGCCCCGTGGCCGAAAATAGAACCAGGGGCCCAGCCATAAATTCGCCGAAACACCGCTATGTGTATCTCTATGGGAAGTGAGGCGCTCTTCTGATTGGTCGCTGTGTGCTGGCGGCGACCAATCAGAAAAGCGCCTCACTTTAAGCTGTAAATTTGAAACTCAAAGTCGTCCATTATATGTGTATGGGAAGTGAGGCGCTTTTCTGATTGGTCGCCGCCAGCACACAGCGACTAATCAGAATAGCGCCTCACTTCCCATAGAGATAGAATGGACGATTTTTCGTCCATTCTATCTCTATGGGAAGTGAGGTGCTATTCTGATTGGTCGCCGGCAGCACACAGCGACCAATCAAGCGGTAAATTTGAAACTCAAAGTCGTCCATTATATGTGTATGGGAAGTGAGGAGCTATTCTGATTGGTCGCCGTCAGCACACAGCGACCAATCAGAAGAGCACCTCACTTCCCATAGAGATGCATAGCGGTGTTTTGGCGAATTTATGGCCGGGCCCCCGGGTTCTATTTTCGGCCACGAGGCTCGGCTCTGGTCGGTCGTTCCACGGGGCCGGAGATTCGCAATGGCGGCTTCGCGGCGATTGCTCGCGCATCAGCAACGGCTCGCAATGATTGCGAGCCATTGCTAAGGCTCGAGCAATGGCCGCGAAGCGAGTCTCCAGCCCCGTGGAACGACCGATCAGAGCTTAGACCCGTGGCCGAAAATAGAACCAGGGGCCCGGCCATAAATTCGCCGAAACACCGCTATATATCTCTATGGGAAGACACGCCTGGTGACACAGTGCTCCGGAGCAACCCCTGTGTTCTACCCCGTCTGCCTCCACTCGCCGCCGCGGGGTAGCGGGGCGGACAGGCGGCTGGGCATGGGGCTGTAGTATACCATAGCGGTGTACACTACAGCCCCATGCCGGCGGCGAGGCGAGGGGATCGGGGCAGACAGGCGGCTGGGCATGGGGCTGTAGTATACCATAGCGGTGTACACTACAGCCCCATGCTCAGGGGGGCATGTTGGTGGCTTTGTTCGCGGGGCAACGGCTCGCAAAGCCCGCTTCGCTACGCGGCCACGAACAGAGTCCTGGAGAAAGTGCCGAGCCACGCGAACAAAGCCACGGAAGTAGCGCCGGACGCGACGGAAGTCGCTACGGCAATTATATAATAGATGGGACACATTAATACAGAAAATGTATCTTAGAGGATTAAGTCACATATATATACAGTATGTATATATGTATATATTATGAAGAGGGACATCTGGCGTTGACTGTCATGGGATACCTTCCTCAGGTATCCCCGAGTCACATTTCGCCCATATAGTGTTCTCAAGGGGATCATGATCCTCTTGAGAAAGCTATATATGCGAAACACTTTATATATAGAGCTTTATATTCAGGAAATCTGTCCAGGTGATCTTCCCTACGACACCAGAATTTCCACATTTTCATGATATTTCTGCAGTATCCTAAACAATCAATCTAACCTTTTTAATGATGTATAGGGGAAGAAAGATTTTGGCAGTTTTGGTCACTTATCCCCTTGAAGAGCATCAGTCAGCCTCTGAATGGCTGATAATAGAGAATAATTGATTGCATTCAGCACAGGCAGAATAAAAGCGCACTGTCCCTTTATATTTTGGGCATCTCAGATGTGTATGGTTCTGATGGTGAATGGGCTGCATTCATGGCCTGAGGTCATTTGTTGGTGTACGAGGGAGGATAGTATTCACACAGTGGAGGTGCTGTGAATTCGCCATTGTGCCAGATCTCGCTCCTCACGTGTAAAGTATCCGTGTTGCCATATGCCGCAAGTCATAACATGGCAGCGGCCGGTGGCTATTATTATTGATGTATTGATGAGAAATTGCTGTGAGTAATTTCCTTGAAGATGGTTGAGCGGGGTCCAGGACCAACATGTTCTGCTGATTATCCCCAAAACTGCCCCAGCACCGCACCACGCTGCCCCGGTACTCTGCCCAGTAGCTAAAGCGGATCCATTTGATTAAAAGAAAGGTCATCAATATCAAATCTCAGCTCCATACACCGTGTTGTGACCATTCTCGGTACTGCAGTTCAGCTCCGTACACTGTGTAGTGGCCGTTCTCAGTATTGCAGCTCAGCTCCATACGCCGTGTAGTGACCGTTCTCAGTACTGCAGCTCAGATCCACACACTGTGCAGTGGCCGTTCTCAATACTGCAGCTCAGCTCTGTACACCGTGTAGTGGCCATTCTCAGTACTACAGCTCAGCTCCATACACATTGTAGTGGCCGTTCTCAGTACTGCAGCTCAGCTCCGTACTCCGTGTAGTGGCCGTTCTCTGTATTACAGCTCAGCTCCATGCACCGTGTAGTGGACGTTCTCAGTATTGCAGCTCAGCTCTATACGCCGTGTAGTGGCTGTTCTCAGTACTACAGCACAACTCCATACACAATGTAGTGGTCATTCTCAGGATTGCAGCTCAGCTCCATACACTGTGTAGTGGCTGTTCTCAGTACAGCAGCTCCGCTCCATACACCATGTAGTGGTCGTTGCACAAACCATGGCTGGCCACTATATCACAGTAGCTAAAAAAATCTCACATAAAAACAATAGTACAGCGGTCTCAGGGAGCGCCAAAGGAATACTGGACAAATTAGTGAATAAGAACCGACTTTTATTCTTCCTCCAATATTACTGCCACAACGCGTTTCGACGGTCTAAGCCGTCTTCATCAGGTGGGGTAAAGGAGAATATTACAATGACAGCTTTATAAAGGGGTGGTGTTTTTACATAATTTAGACCACATGTTGTAATCAATTAACCCTTTCATTGCAAACTTCTATATAATGCATTCTTTAACAATTACCGTATATACTCGTGTATAAGCCGACCCGTGTATAAGCCGACCCCCCTACTTTTGCCCCCAAAAACTGGGAAAACTTATTGACTCGCGTATAAGCTGAGGGTGGACTCCAGCACAGGTATACAACCCCCAGCAGTGAGGTATACAGCAGCCTCCCCAGTGGTAGTATACAGCAGCAGCCCCAGTGGTAGTATACAGCAGCCCCAGAGGTATATACAGCCCCAGAGGTATATGCAGCTCCAGAGGTATATGCAGCCCCATATGCAGCCCCAGAGGTATATGCAGCCCCAGAGGTATATGCAGCCCCCAGAGGTATATGCAGCCCCATATGCAGCCCCAGAGGTATATGCAGCCCCATATGCAGCCCCAGAGGTATATGCAGCCCCATATGCAGCCCCAGAGGTATATGCAGCCCCAGAGGTATATGCAGCCCCATATGCAGCCCCATAGGTATATGCAGCCCCATAGGTATATGCAGCCCCATAGGTATATGCAGCCCCATAGGTATATGCAGCCCCAGAGGTATATGCAGCCCCAGAGGTATATGCAGCCCCATATGCAGCCCCATATGCAGCCCCATATGCAGCCCCAGATGCAGCCCCAGAGGCATATACAGCAGAAGCAGCCCCAGTGGTATATACATCAGCAGCCCCAGTGGTAGTATACAGCAGCCCCAGAGGTATATGCAGCCCCATATGCAGCCCCAGAGGTATATGCAGCCCCATAGGTATATGCAGCCCCATAGGTATATGCAGCCCAGAGGTATATGCAGCCCCATATACAGCCCCATATACAGCCCCATATGCAGCCCCATATGCAGCCCCAGATGCAGCCCCAGAGGTATATACAGCAGCAGCAGCCCCAGTGGTATATACATCAGCAGCCCCAGTGGTAGTATACAGCAGCCCCAGAGGTATATGCAGCCCCAGAGGTATATACAGCCCCAGAGGTATATGCAGCCCCATATGCAGCCCCATATGCAGCCCCAGAGGTATATACAGCAGCAGCAGCAGCCCCAGTGGTATATACATCAGCAGCCCCAGTGGTAGTATACAGCAGCCCCAGAGGTATATGCAGCCCCAGAGGTATATACAGCCCCAGAGGTATATGCAGCCCCAGAGGTATATGCAGCCCCATATGCAGCCCCATATGCAGCCCCAGAGGTATATACAGCAGCAGCAGCCCCAGGGCTGTATACAGCCGCAGCCCCAGGGCTGTATACAGCCGCAGCCCGGAGGTATACAGGCCCCCCATCAAGTTCCAGGGCCCCCCCCCACCTTGCGCGCAGCCTGTAAAGGAAAATCATACTTACCAGTGTCCAGTCGCGCCGTCCGCAGCTGCCGACATGACGATCCCGGGCTCCATTCAGCGTCTTCCGGCTTCCGACTTCCTGTGCGCGCGGGCAATGACGTCATTGCCTGCGACTACAGGAAATGCGGAAGACGCTGAATGGAGCCCAGGATCGTCATGTCAGCAGCTGCGGACGGCGCGACTGGACACTGGTAAGTATGATTTTCCTTTACAGGCTGCGCGCAAGGTGGGGGGGGCCCTGGAACTTGATGGGGGGCCTGTATACCTCCGGGGCTGCTGCGGTATTTTTTTATTTTTTTTTATATACTCGCGTATAAGCCGAGGGGGGACTTTTCAGCCCAAATTTTGGGCTGAAAAACTCGGCTTATACGCGAGTATATACGGTAACCTTTTATTTCCCCTTGAATCAGCATTGTGCATTCATATTTAAAAATTCCTACCTGAATTCATAAGAACTTCCTATCTATGTTTAAAAATTGTTTAATAAAATTAAAAATGAATAATAAATAATAAATGATAAAATTTGAAAAATAAAAATTAAGATATATACTTAAAACTACGGGGAATTTTCTAACCAATTCAGTTGGCAACTTTTAACCTTTTTAGATTTAATGGTTTGATGTATTTTCCATCGTGAGGTACAAAACCTCCAGGGTGCAGGGTGCCCATTTTGTGAATCCAAAAACCTTCCTATAGACTGGGAGTATATAATACCACATTGCTGTAGATTACCGGACTGCACAACCCCACAAATTTTTAAAGTCACTCTGGGAAACTTCCCACGGTGTCTTCACAATGCTATACTATGATTTCCAGCCCCCAATACAAAAGTTACATTTCTTAAAGAGACAATACACTTTCATATACAATGGCCGAAAATAACCTTGTACAGTTGCCTACTACTATTGTAAATCCCACAAATTGTTAAAATCACCCTGGGAACCTACTCAGGATGTCTTGTCAATGCTATACTGCAATTTCCAGCCCCCAATTTAAACGTTAAGTTTCTTAAAGAGACAGTACACATTCATAAAAATGGCCGAAAATAACCTTGTACAGTTGCCCACTACTATTATAAACTCCACAAATTGTTAAAATCACCCTGAGAACCTTCTTAGGATGTCTTGACAAAGCTATACTACAATTTCCAGCCCCCAGTTCAAAAGTTAAGTTTCTTAAAGAGACAGTACACTTTCATATAAAATGGCTGAAAATAACCTTGTACAGTTGCCCACTACTATTCTAAAACCAATACAACCCAATACTGTGCCATTATTATGATTAAGAGTCATCAGGAATGGGTGTACCACGGTCCACGCTGCTGTGTCACAAAATATCACGAGGAAGACAGTGCTTCAATCAAACAAACTTCCTTTCTTCCTCCTTTCCTACGCGTTTCGGAGCCACATCCAAGCTCCTTCCTCAGGGACAACTGAGCGCTGAGCACTGTCTTCCTCGTGATCTTTTGTGACACAGCAGCGTGGACCATGGTACACCCATTCCTAACTACTGATACCAGTTTTTCCACGTCAAGTGGCAGGTGGAGGTCCAGCGGCAGCTGTAAAAGGCGCTTCAGCCAGTTGTGGGTTTACACAACTAAGCAAGGTGAGTGGTCATTACACATCACCATTTTCAACAGTGTCATCATTGATAGGGCACTATTTTGCGCCTCGCTTTGTCTCCTTTGTGTTTTACTCATTATCATGATTAAAACGTATGCTTCCAGTAAACCAAGTACCCAACACAGTAAGGGCTACTGAAAAAATTATCACGATAAGAAAGATGAACTAAGTGACAACCCGAAGGGGCAAACAGATTTCCCACCACATGTCCTAACTTCAATCCTGTGCACGTGACCCCACAACCCGCCTTTGAACGGCTGAAAACATCTCGAGAAAGATATAAAAGGAACAACATCAAACCTTCTCGGATTTAATGGTTTGATGTATTTTCAATCACAAGGTTCAAACCCTCAGGGTACAAAGTGCCCATTTTATAAATCTAGAAAAAAGGGGATATTTTCAGGGGTTGTCAGTCGTGACGCCACCCATTATATGCGGCCAGCGATGGGGCCCGCTGCTGCTGCAGAACCTCCGGGGATGGTGGAATAGCAGCTTAGGTGTAATAGTTCCAGTGGGTAGAACTGTGTTCCCCGGGGCAGTAAGGGTTAAGTCTATTGTGGAGTGTGTAGCACACTTACTTTGCAGACGCTGCAGGATCTCTCCTCTTTGCTGGTGCTGACAGGCTTGTACCCTGTATGGAGAGAATCACTTTCATGCAGAAACACAAGGGAAGCAGTTCCAGGGTTTTCCGTGTTTACTCTCAGTTCTTCAAGTCACTTAACAGCACAGTTACAGTTCTTACAAAGTTCAAGTACAGTTCTTAATACACGGGCACATTCTCCTTCTCCGGGCTCCCTTCGCTCCGCAGCCAGGCCTCACTCTCTGTGACCCCTCACACAGTCCCTAGTGTCCTTTCCGGGCTATTACGGTCTCTGTCTCCACGGGTGTGTGTGAAACGCCGGACAGTATGGCGGTGACTCGGGCCCCTGTGGGTCCTTAGTTTGTCACTGAGCTGCCTGTCCTTTGGGGTAGGGATCTCAATCTGGAACTAAGAACCCCCCGTCGTGTTGTCTGGGGATGCCGGGTAAACTACGGTCCCCTCTAGAGCCGACACTCCACTTCAGCCCAGCCTCCAGCAGTCCTCAAATGTGAGGCTCTACCAGGCTCCTTTCTCACTGTTCCTCTCGGTATAATAGGAGGGCTACTCCGCCTGCAGTCAGTAGCTCCAGCTGCGTTCCTAGGGCCCGGGTATCACCGTCCCTCTCAGTCCTCTCACACTCCTGGTGGTATCAGCTTCGGACGGGCTTTCTCTCTCCTCCGGCTCACACTGGCTCGGTACAGATTCTGCGCTCCTAGGCCTTACACTCACAGGACGTATGATTCTTTCTGTCTTTTCAGCTTCACTCAGCCTTCTGCTGCTCTCTGGCCTGTGCTCCTCAGCTTCTGGTCTTTACAGCTTAGGACCTTGGGCCTACTGACTTCCTTCCTCCTCCCCTTCCTATATACTGTCAAGTCACCTGACTACGGGTGTGCCCAACCCACTCCTCCAAATGCACCACCCTCAATCTCATAGAGTATCTAATCTCAGGGCTGGATGCTACCTTCTCCTACACGTGGGTTATGTGGGCTGTGAGGGTGTTGTTGTGCAACAAGTGTCCTACCTGCCTGGCTGCAGTTCCCTTTTGTGGCCTCCTGGACGCAGGGGCGCCACATGTACTCAACCTTTCTTGTCTATTATCCACAATGTGGTCAATGATGGTTATTTTCATTTTACTCAGGTCTTTGTGGAGATAATTTGCATAGTGTCTTGAGATGCTATGTAATTGATATCCTGCCCTTATATTAAATCTGTGTTTATTTAATTGGGCATGGGCCGTTTGAATTGAACGGCCGATGTATTGCAAGCCACAAGGGCACTTAAACAGATATACTACATAGGTGGATTGGCAAGTTACTCTCTGTTTGAGCTGAAAAACCTCATTAGTGGTATTATGGCCACTTTACACATCCCGATATTGTTGTCCAACTTCGACAAAAAGTCACGTGGTTAGTGCGTTGGCGCCGATATCGTTCGTGCATTGTATGGTGTAAATGACCAATTTGATGCAAATGTGGCACCCCAAGGGTTAATGTGCCACAGAAACAGCAACACGGGTTTACTCCCCACACAGCACTACACTAGAAAGTGGGAGGAGCTTAGGTGGCACCTGCAAGAGTGGGAGGAGCTAATGTTGTTTTACCTCAGAGCAGGAGTGTCAGTCAGTTGAGTTGAGTTGGAGTCTAGAGTTGAGTCGAGTTGGGGTGGATGTCCTGAGAGGTCTGAGGGAAGGAGTCAGAGAAACAGAGGAACACACCCGGGACAAGGAGTTACCCTAAACTCACCCCGGAGAGGCGCTTAGGACGGATACCGGATCCGAGGCTGTGCCTGAGACAGACAGGACAGGACAGTTCATAGAGGGTCTCTTATCCCCGTCCCACAGAGGACAGTTGAGTATGATGCTTATCCAGAATCCTAAAATGACATTTGCTGAGTTAAAAGAAATAAAAGACAGAGCTATTCGTCTGCAGCAGGTAGAAGAGCCCCGGAAACTGCAATCTATACCGGGCCCTGCAGCAGCACTTCAGCAACCGATAGCATCAGCAACATCTGCCATGTCAACGACTGCTTCTGAACACAGAGAGCCTATCCCTAATGAGGCCCTCAACCAAAAGCTAGATGCCCTGACAGACACCGTCATCTCAATGGCCAAGGTCATCAAGGAGCTGCGAGAGTCAAAGCCTGCACCCAAGATCAAGTTGGCGACCAGCAGAGAGGATGTCCCGTGGATGAGGCCCAGGAGGTATCAAGCGACAAGAGGACGACCCAGCAATCGCTATCAGCCGGATGGACAGCCCATTTGCCGCCGTTGTCAGAAGCCAGGTCACTTTGCCTGAGAGTGTGCTTTAAACGGAGATTCCCTGGGCAGGTGGGCCGCTCCTCAGGTATGAACTCTAAAGGTCCTTCAGCCTGGTTTGACAGGCGGTGATCCCTATCGTGTTGAATGGCATTCCCTTTAATGCCTTGTTGGATACCTGGTCCCAGATAACATGGATTCCACATGTTCTTTACAAAAGATACTGGGCTGATTCGGACATTGATAGTGGTCCATCAGACTTTAAAATGAGCGTATGGGCTAGTAATGGACAATTAATACCACAGGTTGGGTTTAGAGAAATGACCATTCAGATTGGAAAGGTAGAATTGCAGAACCAGGGTATTATAATTATAGATGTTGACCGCGAGATCGAGAGCCAGTAATGTTACTAGGAATGAATGTTATTGAAAAGTGTTTTTCTGAGGTAATTACTGTTTTGCAGCAGATCGCCGAGACTGCCGGAATCGGACAGCAGAGGCTTTTGCACAAAGAAATAAAAGCTCTGATGTTAAAGCAGCAGGTAGAAATATCGGAGGTGAAATCGGCAGTGTACGAGTAAGTGATCCAATACCCATTGTAATACCTCCCAAAACTGAAATGTTGGTCTGGTGTAGAGCCGCAGTAGGCATCAAAGGGCAAGACTATCAAGCCCTGGTAGAACCCGTGTACTCAGACAGTAGACCTACTATACTCACAGCTAGAAGCCTACTACGCCTACTAAATTGCGGAGAGGATGAGATTACATTACCAAAGTATGCTACCATGGCTAAGTTGTACACGGTTGATAATAACAACATCAGAGCCGTCGAGCCCTTGGACCCGTCAAGTCAGGCGGATGACAATGGCTCAAGGGAAAAGCTGGAGGATTGGTGCCAAAAGCTACATGTAGGTACCAGTTCTACACCTTCCCATCAAAAGCATGGAGTATATCGGGTAGTGAAAGAGTATGAGCAGATATTCAGCAAACACCCGTTAGACTTTGGGCAAATCAAAGGGGTAGAGCACACTATACTCACAGGTAACCATCAGCCTATAAAGGAGAGGTATAAACATTACCACCCGCTCACTACCAAACCACCAAAGACATGCTAAGAGAAATGAAATCTGCAGGGGTAATAAGAGACAGTTGTAGCCCCTGGGCAGCACCTCTAGTGTTAATTAAAAAGAAGGATGGGACCATGAGAATGTGCGTAGATTACCGGCAGATTAATCTCATCACACATAAGGATGCATACCCATTACCTAGGATTGAGGAGTCATTAGCTGCATTAAAATCTACTAACTACTTTTCCACCCTTGATCTGACTAGTGGGTACTGGCAGGTTCCTGTGGCCGAGGCCGACAAGGAGAAGACAGCGTTTACTACGCCGATGGGCCTCTGTGAGTTCAATTGTATGCCGTTCGACTCTGCAACGCACCCGGGACCTTCCATTGCCTCATGGAGAGCTGCCTAGGACATAAGAACTTTGAAACTGTCCTCCTGTACCTAGATGATGTCATAGTCTACTCCAAGACGTATGAGCAACATCTACAACAGAGGTCCCCAACTCCAGGCCTCAAGGCCCACCAACAGTGCAGGTTTTCAGGATCTCCTTAGTATTGCACAGGTGCTAATGTGATCATCTGCACAGGTAATGATTCCAAGCCCTGTGCAATACCAAGGAGATCCTGAAAACCTGCACTGTTGGTGGGCCTTGAGGCCTAGAGTTGGGGACCTCTGATCTACAAGACCTGGCAGAAGTGTTCGAAGCCTTGTCCAAATATGGCATGAAAATCAAGCCATCTAAATGTCACCTTCTCAAACCAAAGGTACAGTACCTGGGACATGTCGTGAGTTCAGAGGGAGTAGCACCGGATCCTGATAAAGTCACAGTGATAAGGGATTGGCCAAGACCTACTAATGTGAAACAAGTGAGGCAATTCCTGGGCCTGGTAGGCTATTATAGAAGATTTATCAGTGGATTCACGAAGCTAGCAGCTCCTCTACAAGACATCCTGGTAGGACAATCAAGAAAGTCTTCAACCCGTAATCCTTCTTTCCAGTGGAGTGAAGAGAAGGAAGACTCTTTCAACAAATTGAAGTGTGCATTTGACGGGAGAAGAGATTCTGGCATACCCTGATTACCATCAACCATTAATGCTATACACGGATGCCAGCAACGTGGGACTGGGAGCAGTGTTGTCGCAGACGCAAGGAGGCAAGAAGAGAGTTATTCTCTTTGCAAGTAGGAAGCTCCGGCCTACAGAAAGAAATCCCGTGAACTACAGCTCCTTCAAGTTAGAACTACTGGCAGTAGTTTGGGCTGTAACTGAATGTTTCAAGCACTATCTGGCAGCTGCAGAATTCACCATCTACACAGATAACAACCCGTAGACCCACCTGTATACAGCAAAATTAGGTGCATAGGAGCAGCGATGGATAGCCCGACTGTCTAACTACAGTTTTGTCATCAAATATAGGGCAGGCCGCAAGAACGGGAACGCAGATGCCTTATCCTGGATGCCACACCTGAAAGACGTGGAAGAGAAACCAGAAGAGTTGGAAGAAATTGAACTACCGGCCTTTCATCATTCAAAGGTAGACAAGTATCAACCCGGCATCTACCAAAGAGAACAACAGGCAAGTCTTAACCCATTAGCACACCATGGATGGGCTGATACCCAAGATAGTGATCCAGCTGTGAAGCTAGTGAAAGAACTGCTTACACAACAAGGTGTGTACCCTAACCAGAACGCCCCGGCAGAGACCCAACAACTCTGGAAAGAGAGAAGCAAGTTGTTCCTGTATCAAGGGAAGCTCTGCAGAAGGCATACCAATCCCAAAACACATGAATTGGTCTGGCAGATAATCGTACCCAAGCGAGACGTCAAAATGGTCTTAGAAGCCTACCACGACGGTGCAGGTCATTTCGGATGGAAGAAGTTGGAAGTGCTCCTAAGAGAGAGATTCTATTGGTTTGGCATGAGAAAATCAATTGAAGATTGGTGTAGAAAATGTGGCCCATGCAACCTCAGAAGAAGAGATCAGCAGAGAGCCCCACTCCAGTCCATAGTAACCAAGCAACCACTGGAGTTAGTTGCAATAGACCACGTCAAGTTGTCACCAAGCCGGTCAGGCTATGTCTATGCCTTAACCATCGTGGACCATTACTCACGCTTCTTAGTGGTGGTACCCGTCAAGGACCTGACAGCGAAGACGGCAGCAAGAGCATTTCAGACCCATTTCTGTAGACCGCATGGTTACCCGGAACAAGTCCTTGCAGATCAAGGTCCAGCTTTTGAATCAGAGATTTTCCAAGAATTCTGCAATATGTATGGCTGTAAGAAGATCCGCACGACAGCTTACCATCCCCAAACAAATGGCTTATGCGAGAAGATGAACCATATTGTAATAGATCTATTGAAAACGTTACCAGAATCTGAGAGAAATCAATGGCCAGATAAATTACCTGATTTGGTAGACTTATATAACCATGTTCCAGTGAGTTCTACAAACTGCACCCCAGCTTATCTTATGCGTGCAAGACCCGGTAAGCTACCAATTGACTTATATATGGGAATCGTGAAACCAGACGCAGAAGTTGAAGAATCCAATTGGGATACCCTACGTCAACAGTATCGCCTAGTACAAGAGTGCGTAGAGAAAAATCTTCAGCAAGCTAGAGCAAGACAAGAGAGAACCTATAACCAAAGTGCTCAAGCACCTCCATTACAAGCCGGTGAGCAAGTTCTCAAAAGAAAGAGACGCACTAACAAATTGGATAATCAGTGGGAAACCATCCCATACACAGTCTTACCATCCAATTTAGACAATGCTAAAATGTGTCTAATAAGCAAAGATGAAAGATGAAGGAAGAACTTCAGTAGTTGTGTCCAGAGACCATCTCAAACCGTGTCCTGAAACCCTGAAGACACCAGAAGTAATAGTACCCGTACAGGTTCAACCTGTCAAAGAGAAAGAAGATGAAGTATTTCATACGGTGCTAGTAGATTTCCCAAAAACATGGCCAAATTACTACAGAGCAGTTGCAGTCCCAATGATTGCTTTCCCTCCAATGGTGGAACCAACACCAGAACCCGTATTACCCGAAGAAGTCCCAAGACCTGAAGAATTGGAAGTAGAACCCGTAGAGGAAGAATCAATTCCTGGTCCCAGTGAGCTTGCCAGTCCTACAGTCAGATCTTTATCTTCTATAATACCAAACACTACAAGTAGGTACATGGCCACCAGCACCAATAGGCTACATGCAAGTAGTATACCCGTTTTACGCAGATCAGAGCGTAGTACCAGAGGTCAGTTACCAGCTAGGTACAGGGATTAAAAGGTCAAATTAACTGTAAAATGTAAATATGTTTGTGTAAATATAAATTAAACCCGGTAGATAGTGTCCAAGAGGGTGGAGGAACTGGATTAACCCCCATGTGTATTAAGTTAGGGAAAGAAAATGCCTGGGGGTGGTGTAGAGAATCCAGGCCTCCTAAGCAGATACGCCCGTGGACAAATGTACATAGTTAATGCAACTTTAAAAAAAAAAAAGCCCAGTACCTGCAGAGACTATCCTGTATGAGCTTTTTGCATATTTTTTGAACTTTTTCCTTTTATTTTATTTTTATAGACCATACTACCACGGACTGGTTGTGGTATAAACGTTTTTGTATATATTCATCAGCCCAGAGGCAATAGACTAAACCCCGGAAGGACTGCTTTTTGAATTCTTGGACTGTTTTTGAACTTTGTAATTTTTACTTTTAAGTCTCTGTAAATATTAATTGTATTAATTGTTTGTTTCTTTGTTGTTCACAGTCCCGGAGTACTGTCTTTAACTAAGGGGGAATGTGGCACCCCAAGGGTTAATGCCACAGAAACAGCAACACAGGTTTACTCCCCACACAACACTACACTAGAAAGTGGGAGGAGCTTAGGTGGCACCTGCAAGAGTGGGAGGAGCTAATGTTGCTTTACCTCAGAGCAGGAGTGTCAGTTAGTCAGTTGAGTTGGAGTCTGGAGTTGAGTCGAGTTGGGGTGGAGGTCCTGAGAGGTCTAAGGGAAGGAGTCAGAGAAACAGAGGAACACACCCGGGACAAGGAGTTACTCTAAACTCACCCCGGAGAGGCGCTTAGGATGAATACCAGATCCGAGGCTGTGCCTGAGACAGACAGGACAGTGAATACCGGGATAGTGAAGGTCCACCATCTTCAATGTACCATAGCAAAGCAACACGGAGGGGTCAGTGACACAGAAGACTCAAGTTGCCTAGCAGATTGGTACCCGTGAGGGGAGACAGGGCCAGCAGTTTAGCTAAAAGCAGATGCAGGGCCACACTCAAAGCGCAGAAGTAGGAAGCCAAGGACCCGGTCAGGTGGGAGCAACCCGGCCCCTGTACAGACTCCGTGGACAATACTCTGCTTTACCATCTGCACAGTAAAGACTTGGAAAACGACAACAACCGTGAGTGTGTGTGATCCTTGTGATGAAACCCCACTTTCCCTCATAAACTGCCATTGCCTCCACTCTCATCATCTCTACTACTACCCCTACTTTCCTGTAACATCTATAACAACCATCAAAGACTTTTATTACCACTACCCCGGGGAGCCGTTTCATCTACAGCTGCCAAACATCATCCCCAGAGGTTCTGCAGCACCGGTGGTCACCCTGACCACAACCCGTGGGTGGCGTCACGTCAAACCTAATCCCTTGTAAATACACTCCATTTACTTGTGCGAACCGATGACACGGTCCGGACCAGGACCGCCGTGACATCCCCCAGCAGTACCCCGGTCCGGTACCGAATACCCCGTCCCAGTGGGCTCCACACAAGAACGATGCCAAACCAATATCGGGGAAGAATTGTTCAGGCTCTCCAACTGCCCGATATTGGATGGGTGATCTGGCAGGATCGTGCTGTGTGACAGCCCAACACCGACTTGAAGAGTAACTTGCCCTATTCTCGCAAGTACAAGGGGGCGTAGACATCGCAGTTGTGTTGCCTGCCGATATCTCCCTGTGTGACATCTCCTATGCGATCTTGGATTTCAGCCAAAGAAGTGCGCGCTCCCGTGCCGTTGTATCCAATATCGAAACGATGTTGGGACGTGTAAAGTGGCCATTAGATTTAAAGATTTTTGCATTATTGGTTATAATGCCGCAACACATGCATTTAGGTGTATTGCATGCGAAACAATGTCCTGTGTTAGTATTGGTCGTTATATCCCTCATTTTGTTTCTTTCTATGGTATTTCTGGGAGCAAGCAATGTTTTTAAACTTCTATTCTTCCTGAAGATAATATTTGGTTTCTCTGGAATGCTTTTAGAGAGAATGGGGTCACCTTTTAAAATAAACCAGTGTTTTTGTAATAATTCCCATACTACTGATCTGAATTGGCAAAATGTAGTTATTAAACTCCACTTTGTCTTTTCCTCTGTTCTCGAAGAAGCCCCTTTCGGATTCACACTTCTATTCAAGCATGAATCTTGTGATAGGGTGCATGTTCTTTTATATGCATCTGTTAAAATGGGCACCCTGCAACTTGGAGGTTTTGTACCTCACGATGGAAAATACATCAAACCATTAAATCTGAAAAGGTTAAAGTTGCCAACTGAATTGGTTACAAAATTCCCCGTAGTTTTAAGTATGTATCTTAATTTTTATTTTTCAAATTTTATCATTTATTATTCATTTTTAATTTTATTAAGCAATTTTGAAACAGATAGGAAGTTCTTATGAATTCAGGTAGGAATTTTTAAATATGAGTGCACAATGCTGATTCAAGGGGGATTTAAAGGTTAATTGTTAAAAAATGCATTATATAGAAGTTTGCAATGAAAGGGTTAATTGATTACAACATGTGGTCTAAATTATGTAAAAACACCACCCCTTTATAAAGCTGTCATTGTAATATTCTCCTTTACCCCACCTGATGAAGATGGCTTAGACCCTCAAAACGCGTTGTGGCAGTGGTATTGGAGGAAGAATAAAGGTCGGTTCTTATTCACTAATTTGTCCAGTATTCCTTTGATGCTCCCTGAGACCACTGTACTATTGTTTCTATGTGAGATATCTCTCTACAGAGCCAAAGCGGCAGGAGCAGCCTGGCATATCTGGAGGGTTGAGGACCTGCGGTTACCTAGCTACTGGGATAAACAACTGAGGACCTGTGGTGATGCGGTATCCGGTCCGGCAGGATCACTTGAATCTTCGGGGAGCACGGAATTGTGAATGCAAACACAGACAGGATGGCAGCACTAATAGAGAGAGGTGACCCAGAGCCCCATTAACCACATGCTTAATCTTGGTTGTATAGACATACACAACCATTATATGTGAGTGCACTGGCACTTTTTATTTATACAAATAGCCCTGTGTGTCTACACATGCGACCTTTTCTTTTTCTTTCTGCAAGTAGCTAAGAAAAGGAATACAAAAAATAATAAAAAATAAAATAAAAAAATGAAAAATAGGTGGTGCAACCCTAAGGAGTCAGTACATGGATAAAACTGACTATAGGGACAGCAATATATCTAGCATGAATGAACAGGAAAATTATATTAAGAGGAAGAAAAAGAAAATAAAACTACGGTAAATAAGAAGATGAAAACAAACCTTCCCTGGGCCATGGAAATGGATCCCAGAAGAGTACTACAACCACAGGAAAAGTGACTCCATATGTGCAAATTGCAATAAAGATTATTACTAAAGAGTATTACTTCCAAAAGCCAGAGCACTTAGATAAGTCTTATACTGGTGAGAGTCCAATGCGCATTTCAGCAGGTGCCTTTGTCCCTCTGACTCCATGAGTGAAGTCGCCTGCAGCAGTTAGTGTGATCGCAGAGGCTGCAGTGAGAAGACACTTTTTCCCTCACTGCTGACTCCAGATGCAACAGAGCTGAGTGTGCTTTCTGGGATCATTGTTGAGTATTATCGTCGGAGGGGTATGTGTAGAGAAAAAATGGGAAAATGAGGGTTGTCTGTCTGATTTATTTCAAACTATCTGTACTACCCGCCTACACCCAGGTTAATAAATAACTGATTTTAGCTATAACAAAATAGAATTTGAATATGTCATATTAATGACCTGTAGGAAAATAGAAGCTGAGCTGTGATTGGTTGCTATAGGCAGCCTAATAAATCTCCAGCCAACAGTAAACCCTCCCCCCGGCCGGGTAGTGTATGTTACCTCACACATACACATAAAAGACAGCTCATATGACTGACATCTGCCTTAATTGGCACATGTGTTGCACATTGGCTGTTTTTAATCAGATGTTTATTTTTGGAAATTAAAGATACCTGACGTATGAGGCGAGTTGTGTGAGGCGATTTGTGCATATCTGTGTCTGTCTGTGTGTCCCTGGGGTGTGTGTGTGTCCCAGTGGTGTGCGTGTGTCCCTGTGGGGGGATCCCTTTGGTGTGTGTCCTTTTGGGGGGAGAGGTGTCCCTGTGGTGTGTGTCCTTGTGGGGGGAGGGGTGTCTCTGTGGTGTGTGTCCATCCCTGTGGGGTCTGTGTGTTCCTGTGGGGTGTGTGTGTCTCTGTGTCCCTGTGGGGTGTGTATGTGTGTATGTCCCTGTGGTGTGTGTGTCCCTGTGGGGTGAGTGCATGTGTCCCTATAGGGTGTGTATGTTTGTGTGTCCCTGTGGGGGGTGTCTGTGTGGTGGTGTGTCTCTGTGTTGTGTGTGTCTCTTTGTGGTGTGTGTCTTTGTGTTTGGGTGCGTGGTGAGTATCCAATGTTGGGCCTCCACCTTAGCTGTTACTCTTTGTGTGCATGTGGTGTGTATACATGTCCCCGTGCGTGGTGAATATTCCTTGTCAGGGCCCCACCTTAGTAACTATATGCTGGTATATGCTGTTAGTTTTTGTTGCTGTCTTTAAGCCCCCCTCATTCACAACTGTCAACTGGTAACTGTCACTTTCTCTCCATTATGTAGATGGGGCCAAAATTGTTTGGTGAATTGGAACGTGCGGGGTTAAAATTTCGCCTCACAACATAGCCTATGACGCTCTCGGGGTCCAGATGTGTGACTGTGCAAAATTTTGTGGCTGTAGTTGCGACAGTGTAGATGCCAATCCTGGACATACATACACACATTCAGCTTTATATATTAGATAGAGGATTTTTCTGTGTGTTTTATTTCAAATAAATTATTTATCCCTCTGTGTTGTATTTTTTAACTATTCCCACACAGGATAGATAATGGGCAGGTGTCATAGAAACCTGAACGTTATCAATCTGGGCTTAAAGACAAGCTGTCAATACTCAGCTGGCATTATCCCTTTTATCACCCCAATGCCACCACGCCTGGGCATCGGGAAAAGCTGGGTAAAGCGCCAGGAATTTGCCAATTTCTGGGGCGAATGCGGGCTGCTATTCTTTAGCTTGGGGGGGGGGCGACAATAACTATGGGCATCACCATGCTGAGAACACCAGTCCCTGGCTGTCTTGCTTTTACCTTGGCTGGCAATCAAAAGTAGGGCGAAGCCCATACATTTTTTTAAATTATTTTTTTAAATAAATAAAAACAAGGGCTCCCCTGCATTTTTTATTTCTAGCCAAGGTAATGCCAGGCAGCCCGGTCATCGGGCTTTAAACACGGGGGTTGAAGGGGTTCCCCATGCTCCCTCCCACAACCCCCTGTTTGTAAAACTCGATGACCGCTAGAAAATAAAGCTGATATTTTACCTCCTGGCTGGTGAGTGCTACTTCACTTTAAAAAAAAAACGCTGAACCGGATGTTATTCTGTGAACCGGAAGTGTGCACCAAACACCAAACCAGGACACTGAAGACCTCTAACGATCTCCATCGAATCACTCCTCAGTTTTTCGAATGCAGTTCAGGGCAACTTCGATAATTTTTTTTTAGCACAATCACGACATGCATTAATGCTCAGATCTTTAATTAAAAGGATTAATAACCTGATGATAATGGATATTTTAATATAAACAATTGAGCAAATATCTCCTCTAATTGCTTCGCTTATTCTGGAACAGTTTTCTTTTTCTTCTGGTCAAGGGAATAGCTACTCTCCTTATGGAGATTAATCCTGCATGCCAGCTGCAATGCTCCTACAGGAAATATGCAAATTGTCACTTTAGGGAGAAAGTAGATGAACTCTGTTGCCACCTATTTAGAATAGCAATCCTAAAAGTGAAAATTGACTCTTTAACAAGCTTGTTAATATGATTTAGTATTTATTCCATATCAGCACCCCAATCTATAGATGCTGCATTTCGGGCTGATTGCCCCTCATCAGTGCAAAGTATGGGATCTGATAAGGCTGTATGAGGGGCTATGATGGGGTCAAGGGAATAGCTACTCTCCTTATATAGATTAATCCTGTCAATTTTGATTTTTAGGATTGCCACCCTTAACATGCCCTCTCCAGGGCCAGGGAAGACTCAGGAACCGGGCAGGAGTTGTTGTTCTTCACTTCTCGGTTCTTTTCACGGGGATAGACGGGGGCCGAGACCCGGTCCCGTGACCCTGGCGGTGTCATTTTAATAAACGGGGGTAGATGACGGGGGATGACTAGGGAAAGGGGTATTCATGACAACACCTGCGGTATGCGGCCAGGGCGGCCGCCGCTGCTTCAGGACCTCTGGGGATTGTGACCATCAGCTTGGATGGTTCCGCTCCTCGCAGGTGGAGCACGGTCCCCAGGTCAGTGGGATGGAGTCAGTTCGTAACTTGGCAGATGTTCATTGGGTCATCAGTACCCCGATGTCTCATGCAGCCTCTGCGGCCGGTGGTCATCGCTAATGAAAGTCTCACACATGACAGCTGGAGTTCTGTTATGTTTACTCAGTTGTTTCAGCATGGCCGCCGGGTACGTCCCTTGCCAACCTACGGTTCAGCGTTGTCTCCAGAAGCGGGTCAGTACAGTCAAGCCTTGGTTGGTGCCCCTTTCCTTCTCACTAGGTGTCTCTCTAAGTGCTATAAGGAGTAGTTCTCTTCTTGGGCAAGCGTGACTCCGCTCTGCCCCACAGGCTCTCAGCGCCTCCGCAGCACAAAGCTCAAGTACCGACAGCCACGAGTGCCTATCTGTACCCTTTTCCGGGCTACTGCTCTCGAGTTCGGCCGCCTTTCCCAGGTTCTGTCGGGTGTTCGGCCACAGCTCCCGTTAGATGTCTGAGGCCTCCGGTTCAACGGTTCGGGTATGAAGCATCCGCGCCGTGTTCAGGGCCGGCCTCTGTGTCATCCACCAGCCCCCCTGTCTTGCCAGATATGGGTGTACAGGGATCTACGGCTTGTTCCGTACCCTAAGGTCTCCCTTCTTCCTTCATTTCTTGGTCTTTCACTCCCGTGGCGAAGGTAGTCGTGCTCCAGCCCACGGGAGTCGGCACCACACCGCCCCTACACTCCAGAATTCCACTCCACTCCTTGATGGTCTCTCTTCTCCAATGCCTAACTACTACTGCCTTGACTACACTGCCCCATTCCTCTTCTTGAACCTGGTCCTTCCTCAGGGTCCACCCACCGTCCATGGGCCTACCGGTTGTGTGTGTGTTTGTGTGTGTGTGTTTTGGTTCAACTGCACCATCCCAGCACCTGGAGAGCAGAAGCACAGCGCCCTCTAATCGCGGGAGTGCAGTACGTCTGGTGGCGGCCTACTCGGTGGGGTGCCACACTTTCAATAGGTGGCACTAGAGTTTGTCTACTTTTTCTCTGAAGTGACAATTTGTCTTTTTCTTCTGTGTTTCCCAGTAATAATAGTGCAATTTCAAAATTCAACTGACTCACCCAGGGCAGGGTACTCAGATCTCAGGCTTAGTCTGGAGGTCACGGGTGGCTGCCTGAGGCTGTGGCCTTGGCGGTCAATGAGTAAGGGGAAAATAATTTATAATAAAATTTATTCATGACGCCACCTGCAGTACCTGGTGATGCTCACCAGCGCCGCTACAGTCCTCCGGTGGTCAATGGTATTGCGGCAATGATGGTGTAGTCTTACGCAGGCAGGACTGGACCGCCGGGGCAGCGATTCTGTGGAAGGAATCAGTCTATGCAAGGAAAGATGTAGCAGAGTCGACAAGTCACTTCACCGGGTACTTTACTGGAACTCAGCAGTCATTACAGTTCACAGTGCAGTATGATGTTATCAGACAAATGGTTACGGGTGGCTGCAAGTAGATTTTATGGTAGGTAGACGGAACCCTCGCATATGTCTTTCTTGTTCCTCTTGTTCCCTTGCTTCCCAGTAGCGGGGCGAAGCCTGACTTCATGAAGATTAAGTCTGACCTCCTGCTGTCTCTCTTCACCTCCCATACTCCCATCGGGTGAACCTTCTGTTGATCACCGCAGTGAGCCGCCGCAGTGTCTGGTCCCCCTCTAATGGGTGCTTTAGGAGTCAGGGCTGTATCTGAAGATACCCCCGTTCTACGGATTCTCTGCAGGCCGTGAAGGTTCCTACAAGTGCGGGCTCCGGTACCCGTTTCTTACTTTGAGTGAACTCCCGCCCGAGCTTCTTTCTCCTTTCTTTCCTGTGTCTGGGATCTATACTTCTGTCCCTGGGTCCCTCAGTCGAGGTGACCCTTCTTCGTGCCGCAGGCTCCCTGCCTGGATCTATCTAGCTCTCCAACCCGGAGGCTCAGCATGGACCTAATAGCCTCCAGCCAAAAAGGACCACGGTCAAAGACAGACCAGCCAAAGACCTCCTTTTTCCCCAAGTCCTAGACTGCCTCTAGTTCCTCCTGGAGGCTACTATATACCCTCCCGGGTTCCGCCTACTGTGGGACTAGTGAGGGGTGTGGGTTGAGTTCCTCCTATCATCCATAAATCCACTTGCAGTGGAGTGACTACACCTCTTTTACGGGTGCAGTACCCCTTTTATGGCACCATATAGTGGGGCCACACACAACTAATCTGGCATATACTACTAAACTTTTCTGTCTGTATGGCTGTATTTTAATTGGCCAACGTCAGAGGAATAAACAGCAAACACCCTCATAAAAGTATTTTGATATATGCCTAGTTGGTAGAAGGGAATACTTGGATTGTAATCTTGGACCTGGGCCCTTCCCCCCACACACGTTGATCAGATGTATGGGCCCTTGGAGTATTCTAAATCCTGTTAAGACTTATGAATTAACCTCTCCCCCTTCATTATGATACCTATCACCATCCTGATCCAAGTGTAAACGTCCCCCATCCAGGTATATATGGTCTTCATACTTGGCCCATCCTGGTATATATGATACCCATCCTGGTATATAGGCCCTCCGCCCTGGTATATAGGTTCTATGACCCCCTTCCTGGCATATATGTTCTGCATCCTGCTATAAATTTTTCCCATCCTGGTATATGTGTTCCCTATCCAGGTATATATGGCCCCCATTCTGGTATATGGGGCACCCTTGTATATAGGTCCCCTATCATGGTATATGTGATCCTTATACTGGTATATATGGTCCTCATCCTGGTATATATGTCCCTTAACTCAGTAAATATGGGCCCATCCTGATATATATGTCCCCATCTTGGTATATATGCGTCACGTATTGACTGCTTTGCAGTCCATGAGTGTTGCTACTGTGTTTTAAATCTGAGTTTTTTTCCCTTATTTAATGCTGTAGTCTATGCTGTGTGTGTGGAGGAGTGAGTCATAGCATTCAATTGAAGGTGAGGTGGAGGGTTGTGTTTTGCATTCAGATCTCCACTCCCTCAGCCTTGAAGTAGTTCCACTTCCCTCCACTAGGTGTTGCAGATAGATGCAGATGGGTCTTCGAGGACCCATGCAGTGCAGACATGTTTACTGGAGCTGCTGCTATTCCCTTTTGTTGAAGTGGTTGTCATTTTCCTGGTCCGTGGGTGGAGGTAGAGGCTCTTAGCCTAGGGCAAATCAGGAGCAAAGAGCTATGGTGGAGACCCAGACCTCCCTTCCATTTGGGGTACTTCTGGGAACAGGGTGAGCTATGGAACCAGAGTCTAAGGGTCAGACTAGCTCCCTTTGTCCACCTTACCATCCTGTTAGATGATTCCCTATTCGCTATACCACCCTGTGACAGTATCTTCAACCTACAATTTTTTATGAAGCCATTATTGCTTCAACATGAGCTTTTGCATGCCTGGTGCAGGATTTCTCTGAGGAGGTTGCTATCCTGCGTAACAGGTGGTGGAGCAGCTACAAGAAATTGATGCCTATGAATAAGAACACTTATTAGCACAATAAAATTAAAGAATTTTAAAGAAAAGAAGCATGGTGCCGGAAAACTTTCTTCACTTCTATGTTAATTGAGTGGTTTCCACCCACTCTTTCCGGTGAGGTACCATCCCCATCCCTCTTCCCTGAGCATGTACAAGAAATTGTTGGGTATCTGACCGCGGCTCGGGCCCTGGCCATACCAGAACCCTATATATTCCACCCTGACTGATTTTTGGGAGGGAAAGATAAGTTTATAGTTTTCAGGGAGGCCTGTAAGTAATATTTCAGGCTTTGCCCTCCTTCTACGGGGAGTAAAGAACAGCGCGTGGGCATTATACTCTCCCTTCTCAAGGGGGATCCCCAAGCCTGGGCCTGCTCTCTGCCGACTGATTCTCCATCTATGTGGTCGGTGGATGAGTTCTTTACAGTTCTGGCCCTGGTGTATGGTGTCCCTGATGACATCTTCTTGGCTGAATCAGAACTATGTAAGCTCAGGCAGGGAGCATGGCTGGCTAAAGAGTATTGCTCTGAGTTCAGGAGATAGTAACATAGTAACATAGTTTTTTAAGGTTGAAGGAAGACTTTAAGTCCATCTAGTTCAACTCATAGCCTAACATGTTGATCCAGAGAAAGGCAAAAAAATCCATGTGGCAAACAATAAGCTCCACATTGGGGAAGAAAATTCCTTCCTGACTCCACATATGACAATCAGACTAATTCCCTGGATTACCGCCCTATCAAAGAATCTAGTATATACAACTAGTAATATTATAGTTTTCAAGAAAGACATCTAGGCCCTTCTTAAATGTTAGTAGTGACTCACTCATTAAAACATCATGTGGCAGAGAGTTCCATAGTCTCACTGCTCTTCCAGTAAAGAATCTGCGTCGGTGATTATGATTAAACCTTCTTTCCTCCAGACGTAGAGGATGCCCCTTGTCCCCGACTCTGGCCTAAGAGTAAAGAGATCATTTAAAAGGTCTCTGTACTGTCCCCTCATATATTTATACATTATTATAAGATCATCCCTAAGGGTACCTTTACACGCCGCTACTGGATGGTGGCAACAACCGTGTACTTCACGTGCACGAGCACGCACAAACGGTTGCAAACACTAATCGCACCACCTTTACACGCCGCAACAAGGTGCGCTACAGTAGGTTACATCTATCTCTAGATACACCGCCGGGTGTCTCAAGTTACCTTCTGCCGAGCACCTTACCTCATTTACACACTGCTACAACAAGCAAATATGGGCGGACCTGGTGCAGCAGGGACAACACATAGGTGTGCCACAATTGTGGATTATGAGACGTCCGTACGCTGATAGGACAAAGCAAGAACATAGTAACATAGTAACATAGTTTTTAAGGTTGAAGGAAGACTTTAAGTCCATCTAGTTCAACCCATAGCCTAACATGTTGATCCAGAGGAAGGCAAAAAAAAACCCATGTGGCAACACTAAGCTCCACATTGGGGGAAAAAATTCCTTCCTGACTCCAGATACGGCAATCAGACTAATTCCCTGGATCAACGCCCTATCAAAGAATCTAGTATGTATAACTGGTAATATTATAGTTTTCAAGAAAGGCATCCAGGCCCTTCTTAAATGTTAGTAGTGACTCACTCATTACAACAGCATGTGGCAGAGAGTTCCATAGTCTCACTGCTCTTACAGTAAAGAATCTGCGTCTGTAATTATAATTAAACCTTCTTTCCTCCAGACGTAGAGGATGCCCCCTTGTCCCAGTCTCAGGCCTAAGAGTAAAGAGATCATTAGAAAGGTCTCTGTACTGTCCCCTCATATATTTATACATTATTATAAGATCACCCCAAAGCCTTCGTTTTTCCAAGCTAAATAACCCTAAGTTTAATAACCTGTCTTGGTATTGCAGACCCCTTAGTCCTCTAATGACTTTTGTCGCTCTTCTCTGGACCCGCTCTAGTTCAGCTATGTGTTTCTTATACACCGGAGACCAGAATTGTACACAGTATTCTAAGTGTGGTCGCACTAGTGACTTGTATAGAGGTAAAATGATGTTCTCCTCATGAGCATCTATGCCTCTTTTAATGCATCCCATTATTTTATTTGCCTTTGCAGCAGCTGCTTGACACTGGCCACTAAATGTGAGTTTGTCATCTACCCATACACCCAGGTCTTTTTCAGTGACAGTTTTGCCCATTGTTTTACAATTAAGCACATAATTATACCTTTTGTTTCCTCTGCCCAAGTGCATGACTTTACATTTATCCCCATTAAAGCGCATTTGCCATTTAGCAGCCCAAGCTTCTAGTTTACATAAATCCTCCTGTAATATAAAATTGTCCTCCTCTGTATTGATTACCCTGCAGAGTTTAGTGTCATCTGCAAATATTGAGATTCTACTCTGTATGCCCCCTACAAGGTCATTAATAAATATATTAAATAGAAGCGGGCCCAACACTGACCCCTGTGGTACCCCACTGTTAACTGTGACCCATTCTGAGTGTGTTCCATTAATAACCACCCTTTGTTTCCTATCACTAAGCCAGTTCTTAACCCACTTACACATATTTTCCCCTATCCCCATTGCCCTCATTTTATGTATCAACCTTTTGTGTGGCACTGTATCAAAAGATTTTGAAAAGTCCATATACACCACATCCACTGCATTTCCTTGGTCCAGTCCAGAACTTACTTCTTCATAGAAGCTTATTAGATTAGTTTGACAGGAACGGTCCCTCGTAAAACCATGTTGATAATGGTCATGAGGTTATTTTTCTTCAGATACTCCAGTATAGCATCTCTTAGAAAACCCTCTAGGATTTTACCCACAGAAGAGGTTAAGCTTACTGGCCTATAATTTCCAAGTTCAGTTTTTGTCCCCTTTTTGAATATTGGCACCACATTTGCTATACGCCAGTCCTGTGGTACAGACCCTGTTATTATGGAATCTTTAAATATTAAAAATAATGGTCTATCTATGACAGTACTTAATTCCTGCAGCACTCTGGGGTGTATCCCATCTGGGCCCGGGGATTTGTCAATTTTAGTGATTTTTAGACGATGCCGTACTTCCTCTTGGGTTAAGCAGGTGACATTTAATTGAGAATTTTTGTTATCACTGATCATATTGTCTGTCATGGGAACATCATGATTGGCCAGGCATCGCAGGAGGCTGATTAATACATGACGCTCCAGCAATTGTGTAGTGTGACTGGTCAGCTCCTTAAATATGCCGCCCTATGCAGCAACAACCAATCGTAACGCAGGAGCTTCCACCAATGATCGCTGATGGGGCGCGGTAACCCGGAGGCTGTGTCACGCCCCAGCTACATACCAGGTACATAGCATGGTGTAGAAACAACCCTTCTGTTCCTTCTTTACACACCGATACAGGTCGCTACAATCGCCTGGGTAGCCACCTGTTTTAGGGCAGTGCTCGGAAACAGGTGCCGCTACTGGCGGGTGGCTACAACCGTCTTCACACGCCGCTACCACGGGTTGAATTGGCGGTGCAAGATACATTTCTCTCATGTACCCGGTTGTTGCCACCATCCAGTAGCGGCGTGTAAAGGTACCATAAGTGTGGTCGCACTAGTGACTTGTATAGAAGTAAAATTATGTTCTCCTCATGAGCATCTATGCCTCTTTTAATACATCCCATTATTTTATTTGTCTTTGCAGCAGCTGCCTGACACTGGCCACTAAATGGGAGTTTGTCATCTACCCCATACACCCAGGTCTTTTTCAGTGACAGTTTTGCAAAGTGTTTTACAAATAAGCATATACCGTATATACTCGTGTATAAGCCGACCCGTGTATAAGCCGACCCCCCTACTTTTGCCCCAAAAATCTGGAAAAACCTATTGACTCGTGTATAAGCCGAGGGTGGACCCCATGCACAGGTATACAGCCCCCAGCAGTGTGGTATACAGGCCCCCCCAGTGGTATACAGGCCTCCCCAGTGGTAGTATACACCCGTGGACAGCACCCAGTGGTAGTATATACAGCCAGAGTACACCCCAGTGGTAGTATACAGCACCAGTGTATATAAGCAGCCCAGTGGTAGTATAGCCTAGTACAGCAGCCCAGTGGTAGTATACAGCAGCCCAGTGGTAGTATACAGCAGCCCCAGTGTAGTATATAGCAGCCCCAGTGGTAGTATACAGCAGCCCCAGTGGTAGTATACAGCAGCCCCAGTGGTAGTATACAGCAGCCCCAGGGTATACAGCAGCCCAGGTATATAAGCAGCCCCAGTGGTAGTATACAGCAGCCCCAGCAGCCCCAGTGGTAGTATACAGCAGCCCCAGTGGTATATACAGCAGCCCCAGGAGTATAATTATACAGCAGCCCCAGTGGTAGTATACCACCCCAGTGCCCCCAGTGGGTAACCCAGTCAGCCCCCGCCTGGGAGACCCAGCAGCGCCCCAGGGGGTACAACAGCAGCCCCCTGGGGAGTGGGTCCCCAGCAAGCCACCCAGGGGGTACCCAGCAGCCCCCTGGGGGTCCCCAACAGCCCCCAAATGCTGGCACTCGCCCCCCCCTTGCAAGGGCCCTCCCCCCGCTTCTCTTACCATCCCGGTCTTCTGATCATCGCCGCTCCTCGGTGCTCCTCGCTGCTCCGTCCTCTCTGCTCCCGGCCTGCTACATCCGGGATCCCCGGCCGTCGCGCGATGACGTCATATGCATTGCGACGGCGGGGGTCCCGGATGCAGCAGCAGGACAGAGGGAGCAGCGAGGAGCACCGAGGAGCGAGATGATCAGAAGACCGGGATGGTAATGTATAAGCAGCAGGGGGGGGGCCCTTACAAGGGGGGGCGAGTGCCAGCATTTGGGGGCTATATGCACTGCTTCCCCCTGCCTCTGATTGACAGGGGGAAGCAGTGCATATTTAATGAGAGGCCCCACGTGACGAGGCCGCTCATACAGCAGCCCCCCCCGCCTCCTCCAGCCTCCACAGCCCCCACCACAGCCACCACACCATGGGCCCCCGTATAGACCCGTGTATAAGCCGAGGGGGGGACTTTTCAGCCCAAATTTTGGGCTGAAAAACTCGGCTTATACACGAGTATATACGGTAATTATACCTTTTATTTCCTCCGCGCAAATGCATGACCTTACATTTATGCCCATTAAAGCTCATTTGCCATTTATCAGCCCAAGCTTGTAGCTTACATAAATCCTCCTGTAATATAAAATTGTCTTCCTCTGTATTGATTACCCTGAAGAGTTTAGTGGCATCTACAAATATTGAGATTCTACTCTGTATGCCCACTACAAGGTCATTAATACATATGTCAAAAAGAAGTGCCAATACTGACCCCTGTGGTGCCCCACTGTTAACTGTGACCCATTTTGAGTGTGTTCCATTAATAACCACCCCTTGTTTCCTATCACTAAGCCAGTTCTTTACCCACTTACACATATTATCCCTATCCCCATTGCTCTCATTTTAAGCATCAACCTTTTGTGTGGCACGTATCAAAAGCTTTTGAAAAGTCCATATACACCACGTCCACTGCATTTCTTTGGTCCAGTTACACAACTTATGAGATTAGTTTGACAGGAACGATCCCTTGTAAACCCATGTTGATATTGGGTCATGAGGTTATTTTTCTTCAAATACTCCAGTATAGCATCTCTTAGAAAACCCTCTAGGATTTTACCCACAGTAGAGGTTAAGCTTACGGCCTATAATTTCCAAGTTCAGTTTTTGTCCCCTTTTGGAATATTGGCACCAAATTTGCTATACGCGAGTCCTGTGGTACAGACCCTGTTATTATGTAATCTTTAAATATCTACTATATAATCGTCTAATGTTCTCTGTCACGGAAATCGCACGCCAGCGCTCATTGGTTGCCGCCAGCTGCGGCAACCAATGAGCGCCGCGCGTATGCAAAATTAAATGATTATATAGTAGCTGTAACCTGGTGACAGCGACGCTGTCGCCAGGCTACATGTACGGCCGCAGCAACCCCCGGTACCCGCCGCCTCCCTCCTCGCCACTCGCCTTCCTCCTCGCCTCCCTTCTCGCCTCCCTCCTCGCCTCCCTTCTCGCCTCCCTCCTCGCCTCCCCTCCCAATGTTCTCACCCGTCTTCTCCCTCTGTACATCGGTCACGTGACAGGGCGGGCTGATATGACATCACACAGCCCGCCCTGTCGCATGACCGCTGTACACAGAAGACGGGTGAGAACAGAGGGGGGTGAGTGGGATCTTACCCCCCCGCCTCCATCCTCCCCCCCACATCCATCATGGCTCCATCCTGCCCCCGGCCTTCATCCTGTTCCCCCTGGCTCCATCCTGCCCACCCCGCAGCCATCCTGCCCCCCCCCCCCGGCTCCATCCTGCCCCCGGCTCCATCCTGCCCCCCCACATCCATCCAGCCCCCGAGCATCCATCCTGCCCCCCTCCGCAGCCATCCTGCCCCCTGGCTCCATCCTGCCCCACTCGCTCAGTCCTGCCCCCCCAGCTCCATCCTGCCCTGCTCACTCCATCCTGCCTCCCCGACTCCATCCTGCCCCCCCTGGCTCCATCCTGCTCCTCTGCCTCCATCCTGCCCCCCCACTCGGTTCCATCCTGTTACCCTGCATCCCTCCTGCCATGCCGCATCCATCCTGCCCCCTCATCCATCGTGCCCCCCCGCAGCCATCCTGCCCCCCGCTCGCTCCATCCTGCCCCGCTTGCTCCATCCTGCCCCGCTCGCTCCATCCTGCACCCCCGCTTGCATCCTGCTACCCCGACTCCATCCTGCCCCCCACATCCATCCTGCCCCCCCACATCCATCCTGCCCCCCCACATCCATCCTTCCCCCCCACATCCATCCTGCCCCCCCACATCCATCCTGCCCCCTGCATCCATCCTGCTCCCCCGGCTCCATCCTGCCCCCACCTGCATCCTGCTACCCTGACTTTATCCTGCCCCCCCCCACATCCATCCTGCCCCCCCACATCCATCCTGCCCCCTCGCATCCATCCTACACACCCCGCATCCATCCTACTCCCCCCGCATCCATCCTGCCCCCGCCACCATCCTGTCCCGATCGCTCCATGCCCTGCCGATTCCATCCTGCCCCCGCCTCTATCCTGCCGCCGTGGCTCCATGCCCTGCCGCCTCCATTCTGCTCCCCCCTGCCTCCATTCTGCTCCCCCCTGCCTCCATTCTGCACCCCTGGCTCCATCCTGCCCCCCCCGCATCCATCCTGCCCTCCCGCTCCATCCTGCCCCCCCCCCCGCATCCATCCTGCCCTCCCGCATCCAACCGGCTTTTTCCTGCCCCCTGTATCCATCCTACCTCCATGCATCCATCCTGCCCCCCGACTCCATCCTGCCCCCCCCGCATTCATCCTGCCCTCCCGCATCCATCCTGCCCCTCCCCGCATCCATCCTGCCCTCCCGCATCCATCATGCCCCTCCCCGCATCCATCCTGCCCCCCCATCCATACTGCTGCACCGGCTCCATCCTGCTCCGCTCGCGCCATCCTGCCCCGCTCGTGCCATCCTGCCCCACTTGCTCCATCCTAACCTCCTGCCTCCATCCTGCCTGCCGCCCCTCCATCCTGCCTCCCCCCACCTCCATCCTGCTCCATGCTGCCCTGCTCGCTCCATGCTGCCCTGCTCGCTCTATGCTGCCCCGCTCAATCCATCCTTCCCCCCGCCACCATCCTGCCCCCCCTGCCACCATCCTGCCCCCCCTACCACTATCCTGCCCCCCCTGCCACTATCCTGCCCCCCTGTCACCATCCTGCTCCCCCCATCACCATCCTGCCCCCCTGCTCCATCCTGCCCCCGGCAGTTAGAAGTTATGTGACCGATCAGCTGATCAGTTTCCCAGGCAACAACAGGTCCTAAAGGCCTGAAGGACCTAGAAGACGGAGGTGGAGCGAGCCGGCGGACAGGTGAGTATCCTCACTGAGGATTTTTTTTACTTTTACTGTGGAGGAGCGGGGGCTGCGGGGTGGAGCGTAGTATCGCTATATACCATAGTGCTGTGATGTGCTGTAATGTACCGCCATATACTATAGTCCTGCTATACATGAACTGTAATGTACCGCCATATACTATAACACTGCTATACATGTACTGTAATGTACCGCCATATACCATAGCGCTGCTATACATGTACTGTAATGTACCGCCATATACTATAGTGCTGCTATACGTGCTGTAATGTACCACCATATACCATAGCGCTGCTATACATGTACTGTTAATGTACCGCCATATACCATAGCGCTGTTATACATGTACTGTAATGTACCGCCATATACTATAGTGCTGCTATACGTGCTGTAATGTACCACCATATACCATAGCGCTGCTATACATGTACTGTTAATGTACCGCCATATACTATAATGCTGCTATACATGTGCTGTAATGTACCGCCATATACCATAGCGCTGCTATACATGTACTATAATGTACCGCCATATACTATAGTGCTGCTATACATGTGCTGTAATGTACCGCCATATACCATAGTGCTGCTATACATGTACTGTAATGTACCGCCATATACTATAGTGCTGCTATACGTGCTGTAATGTACCACCATATACCATAGCGCTGCTATACATGTACTGTTAATGTACCGCCATATACTATAATGCTGCTATACATGTGCTGTAATGTACCGCCATATACCATAGCGCTGCTATACATGTACTATAATGTACCGCCATATACTATAGTGCTGCTATACATGTGCTGTAATGTACCGCCATATACCATAGTGCTGCTATATAGTCATGGCCAAAAGCTTTGAGAATGATACACATATTAATTTTAACAAAGTCTACTGCTTCAGTTTTTCTAATAGCACTTTGCATATACTCCAGAATGTCATAAAGAGTGATCATCTTAACAGCAATTACTTTCAAAGTCAATATTTGCCTAGAAAATGAACTTTAACCCCCAAAACACATTTCAACATCATTGCAGTCCTGCCTTAAAAGGAGCAGATAACATCATTTTAGTGATTGTTCCATTAACACAAGTGTGGGTGTTGATGAGGACAGGGCTGGCGATCAATCAGTTATGATTAAGTAAGAATGACACCACTGGACACTTTAAAAGGAGGTTGGTGCTTGGTATCATTGTTTCTCTTCAGTTAACCATGGTTATCTCTAAAGAAACACATGCAGCCATCATTGCACTGCACAAAAATGGCCTAACAGGGAAGAGTATCGCAGCTACAAAGATTGCACCTCAGTCAACAATCTATCGCATCATCAAGAACTTCAAGGAGAGAGCTTCCATTGTTGTCAAAAAGGCTCCAGGGCGCCCAAGAAAGACCAGCAAGCGCCAGGACCGTATCTTAAAACTGTTTCAGCTGCGGGATCGGACTACCAGCAGTGCCGAGCTTGCTCAGGAATGGCAGCAGGCTGGTGTGAGTGCTTCTGCACGCACTGTGAGGCGGAGACTCTTTGAGCAAGGCCTGGATTCAAGGAGGACAGCAAAGAAGCCACTTCTCTCCAGAAAAAACATCAGGGACCGACTGATATTCTGCAAAAGGTACAGGGAGTGGACTGCTGAAGACTGGGGTAAAGTCATTTTCTCTGATGAATTCCCTTTTCGATTGTTTGGGACATCTGGAAAACAGCTTATTCTGAGAAGAAGAGGTGAGCACTACCACCAGTCTTGTCTCATGTCAACTGTAAAGTATCCTGAAACCATTCATGTGTGGGGTTGCTTCTCAGCCAAGGGAATCGGCTCACTCACAGTCTTGCCTAAAAACACAGCCATGAATAAAGAATGGTACCAGAATGTCCTCCAAGAGCAACTTCTCCCAACCGTCCAAGAGCAGTTTGGCGCCCAACAATGCCTTTTCCAGCATGATGGAGCACCTTGCCATAAAGCAAAGGTGATAACTAAATGGCTCAGGGATCAAAACATAGAAATTTTGGGTCCATGGCCTGGAAACTCCCCAGATCTTAATCCCATTGAGAACTTGTGGTCAATCATCAAGAGACGGGTGGACAAACAAAAATCAACAAATTCTGCCAAAATGTAAACATTGATTATGCAAGAATGGACTGCTATCAGTCAGGATTTGGTGTAGAAGTTGATTGAGAGCATGCCAGGGAGAATTGCAGAGGTCCTGAAGAAGAAGGGTCAACACTGCAAATATTGACTTGCTGCATTAACTCATTCTAACTGTCAATATAACCTTTTGGTACTCATAACATTGCAATTATACTTCTGTATGTGATATAAACATCAGACAAACACAAATAGGCGGCAGAGGGCAGCAGATCATGTGAAAATATAATTTTGGTGTCATTCTCAAAACTTTTGGCCATGACTGTACATGTACTGTAATGTATCGCCATATACCATAGTGCTGCTATACATGTACTGTAATGTACCACCATATACCATGGTGCTGCTATACATGTACTGTAATGTACCACCATATACCATAGTGCTGCTATACATGTACTGTAATGTACCGCCATATACTATAGTGCTGCTATACATGTCATGTACCGCCATATACCATAGCACTGCTATACATGTGCTGTAATGTACCGCCATATACCATAGCGCTGCTATAAATGTGCTGTAATGTACCGCCATATACCATAGTGCTGCTATAAATGTGCTGTAATGTACCGCCATATACCATAGCGCTGCTATACATCTACTGTAATGTACCGCCATATACCATAGTGCTGCTATACATGTACTGTAATGTACCACCATATACTATAGTGCTGCTATACATATACCATAGCACTGCTATACATGTGCTGTAATGTACCACCATATACCATAGCGCTGCTATAAATGTGCTGTAATGTACCGCCATATACTATAGTGCTG
Source organism: Allobates femoralis (assembly GCA_033576535.1). Lineage (NCBI taxonomy): Eukaryota > Metazoa > Chordata > Amphibia > Anura > Aromobatidae > Allobates > Allobates femoralis. The sequence continues at coordinate 323,478,731 of JARQOC010000005.1, read as the reverse complement.
CTATACATGTACTGTAATGTACTGCTATACATGTAATATAATGTACCGCCAAATACTATAGTGTTGCTATACATGTACTGTAAAGTACCGCCATACACTATAGTGCTGCTATACATGTACTGTAATGTACCGCCATATACCATAGCGCTGCTATACATGTGCTGTAATGTACCGCCACCTACCATATCGCTGCTATACATGTACTGTAATGTACTGCCATATTCTATAGTGCTGCTATTCATGTAATGTAATGTACCACCACTGCTATGTATATATATATATATATATATATATATATATATATATATATATATATTGTAAGGTAGCGAGCCGGGGGACTCGCTTGCTGCGTAATGACGCCAACACGTGTATAATTTTGCAAATGTCTACCAGATTATTTCTCACCAACATCAATAACCGGGGTAGTACATTTAACATTTAACACAAACACGTCATATAATACATTACTTTACATAATACAGTACATCAAATATTACACATATCCATTTACAGTAACCCAGGACCTGTAACCACGTCTCTGTCCCCATTGGAGCTCTAACAACCGCTCCGTTGGTGGCTACAGTCCCCTGACGAAGCTGCCAGGCGCAGGCAGCGATACGCGTGGGGAGCGCCCTCACTCACACCCTTATGCCCTCAGGAACTGGTAAACCTGGTTACTTGTAACTCTCTATTCCCCTCTTTCATGTGTTGGTCCACATTGGTCTTATATGACCTTATCTGGATTTCTATTGAGTCTCCCTCACGTTTGTATGGGTCAAATTGCTGCTCCAACTAGACACTATTAACCCTTTATATTGTGCTGTTAAACCTTGGTATTATATTGAAGGGTTATATGCTGGGCTTTCGGGCATGATCATTACTATCAGATGTAATTGACTGCATACATATATTGTTATAGTGAGGTTCCAAGACAAAAGTTATACATGTTTAGAGGGACTCTTATTATCTCATATCTACACTTCTTTAATTGATTTACATATAGGGAGCCCCTTGATACGATGTATGGGTCATATCTCTCACATACTTGTATATAACTATTTGTTTACATATATGATTGCTCTATGTGCTCCTTGAGATAAAATTATGTATAATCTTTTTTCATGAAGTGTTCTGCTTTGTAACCTGGTTCTTGCAAAGGGTGTTGAGATATTCTATGGAATATTCTTTTCATATGAATTGTTATATGCTGTAATTGGCTTTTTTAAGTGTTTTTATTCTTGTGTGTTCATCTTTGTGTGTTCTTTTCATTAAATAAATTTTCCAATATTGAAACATATAATTGAGGTCGTATCGCTTCTTAGGGACTTTCTTTTTCCTTTCTTTAATTAACCTCTACTGTCCTAGCGATCCCTAGCTCTTTTTCTTTATATATACATATATGGTGGTGCCCTCCCCTACACACTTTTTCAAATAGTATCCCCAAGGGGCTCCTTCCTGGACGCATCTCAACCTACGTCCCAGTCAGAGTCCACCTGGTTCAACCATGGTGTCCCCACTCTAGGAGCCCTTTTTAACCCCGGCTTCTGACCTTCGTTAAAAACGCCTCAACAGGCCATGTGGGTCCCAATGGCGGTACCTGCCGCCTGGCTTTAGTCACCCAGCTCGATGACATAACATTAACCCGTAGTCAGGATTCCTGCCTGACCGGGACCTTACATACCGTATGTGACCCATCATAAGACATCCATGGATCACATACATTTCATACACCTGCTCACAGCCCATCATAACACATCCATGGACTGTGGCTCCTCCATGACCATAACAGGGACCTAGTTAACCGTAGAATCTGGGCTAACCATGCGTCACCTTGGCCTACTCACCACGGTACAGGCCACCAGTCGCCACCAAACCTCCATCTCATGGCAGGTCTCCAGGTCGACGACTGTACCCTGTGTCTGAGTAGCACCCTATCGGATCAGCCATGGTTACCCTTCTAGGAGTCTTTGTGACCCCTGTCTCTGGCCACAGGCACACCCACACAATTAGAGGTCGAGGTTGAGGGACAGGTACCCGCTGCAAGCAGCCGGGCAAGCCTCCCTCTCGTCCCATAGGGACGGAACGCCTCCAATATCATCCATACTAGCTGGGTCACTCTCTCCCCACATTATTATACATTGCTCTCACATTCAGGGCAATTGCCTAAGCCCTCACATACATCAACGGGTCCTTTACCGACTACCTAGTCGGACCCAATGGTGGTTATGCCCGCCTGGCATTAATCACACACAGCACTCCATCACACGGGAACTGCTGTCTTACCGGGCATAGATCCGGGTCTCGCTACCTGGCTACCTGGGTAACGGGTTGGCCAAGCCTCCCCACGGGCTCCTTCCTGGACGTGTTTCACCCCACGGTCAGTCCAGCGTCCGCCAGGTCAGCCACGGCTTCCCCACACCAGGTGCTGTAACGAACCCGGTCCTGGCTACCGGTATGGAGCTAGCATGCTCCCTTCACCATTTCTCATTATGGTGGTCTGGACTGTCACTCCCAGTCCCTCACACAGACTGGATCTGCCTCTCTCTCTGGACTGAGCTGATCTCACACAAGTCTGTGTTCAGAATGAATCTCTCAGTCTCTCAGCTGGCAGGCTCTTATTGTGCCTGCCACTCCCACACTCACTCATCCAGCTGGGCTGCTATTCCTCAGGACACACCCACCTGGCACACCCACCTGGGCTGTCAGCAATCAACACCCATTCCTTTCCTCAGGGCCTCATCAATCTCATGAGCCATTCACCGCCACTCACAGCCGCTCACTAATCACATGAATGTCTCAGCTTTACAGCACACACTGTCACATTTAACACCTTGTGTTCCAGATAGGTTCACACAGCGTCACTCACTACAAAACCGGCCAATGTGAACAAGATCATACCCTGATCCTGCATGGGGACCATGCCGGCGGTGCCTCACAATATATATATACATATATATGTAATTCACTCACGTTGACTGAACAAGTTCTGTCAGTCACAGTATGTCACCTACATACATATTCTAGAATACCCGGTATCCCATCCGGGCTCGGGGATTTGTCAATTTTAGTGATGTGCCATACTTCCTGCTGGGTTAAACAGGTGACATTTAATGGAGAATTTTTGTTATCACTGATCATGTTGTCTTTCATGGATTTTCTTGTGTAAATACTGTTGAAAAAAAAGTCATTTAGCATATTGGCTTTTTTCCTCATTTTCATCCACCATTTCACCCAGACTATTTTTAAGGGGACCAACACAATAATTTTTTAGTTTATTACTAATTATGTAGTTAAAAAATATTTTGGGATTTGTTTTACTTTCTCTGGTGATGAGTCTGTCTAAAGGCCACTTTACACACACAGATATCTGTGACCAACTTCTGAACAGATCTCTGGTTGCAGTGAGATCATGGACACATTGTTCCATTTTGTGGCTGTGTACAAATGGAACAATGTGTCCATGATTTCACTGCAACCAGAGATCTGTTCAGAAGTTGGTCACAGAAGTTGGTGTGTGTAAAGCGGCCCTCCATCTTTGCTGCCTTGATTTGCTTTTTACAGATGTTATTTAATTTTCTGTATTTATTTAATGCCTCATCACTATCTACTTGCTTTAATTTCCTAAATGCTTTCTTTTTGTCACTTATTGCACCCCTTACAGCTTTATTTAGCCATAGTGGTTTCCTCCTATTTCTAGCATGATTATTCCCATACGGTATATATTGTGCACAGGTCCTATTCAGGATGCTAATAAACGTCTCCCATTTGCTTTGTGTACTTTTATGTCTCAGCATATCGTTCCAGTCTATTGCACTAAGGTCACCTCTCAATCATTGGAAATTTGCCTTCCTGAAGTTTAGTGTCCTTGTAGCCCCTCTACTACGGTACACATCTTATTAAATGATACTTGAAAACCTATTATTTTGTGATCAATATTACTCAAGTGACTTCCAACGATGTGCCACTGACACTCATTGGAATGACCCTGCTCTCAGGAGTCAGTTCTGTCTTGGTTTGTCAGATAGGCTTCAAGACTCCATGACTCAGTACACTGCTCGTCGTTGGATGTTGCTATGGCTCTTGCTATTAGGTTTGACAGATCCCTGAGAGAGAGAACCAACCCTGCCCCTAGTGGCCATTCCTGCTGTGGCGTTTACAGATGTGGGTCCTGATGTACCTAAGCAGTAGGGGAATGTAATTTTCAGGGGTGTAATGATTGCGATTGCAGGGGTCCCTGCTACGATGGCTCGGACATACATGGGCCCTCGCCGCCTGACGCCCCTTGCACCCACTGATCCCCGATGATGCACATCCATGTGACGGCAGCACATGCCACTTTAGGGCCAGTGTGTCGGGGAGGATAGCCTCCTGCTTCCTTCTGCTGTTGCCCCCACCCTTGGCTTCCTCTTACCAGCCAGCTGGGTTGAAGACTCAGGAGGAGGAGGCGACAGCCTGTGTTCCACTGTGGAATGCATATAGCAGGCTGGTTCCTCCTCCTCCATTCCAGTAGGCTGCACTTCCTGCTTTATGTGTTCCACAGTGGTACACAGGCCGTCACCACCTCCTCCTGAATCTTCAGTGTTTGCAAGGAGACTAGAACTGCGAGGGAATCGGGAGAGGTAAGTACAGATGTATTTTTATAATAAGTGGGAACACTATGGCCAGAGTATTATGGGGGAAGGAGGGGGATGCATTATACTAAATGGAGAGTTATGGTGAAGGAGGTGAGGGGATGCATTACACTAAACGGAGAGTTATGAGTCAGCACTATATGGAAAGGCTATGAGGCTGCACTATATGGCGAGGCTATGAAGCTGCACTATATGAGACTGTATTATACTATATGGAGGGGCTATGAGGCTGTTTTATACTATATGGAGGGGCTATGAGGTTGTATTATTCTATATGGAGAGGCTATCAGGCTGTATTATACTATGTGGAGGGACTAGGAGGCTGTATATTATACTATATGGAGGGCTATGGTGGCGGGAGGAGGAGGACAGCGTATACCAGAATGGGAGACATATATACAAGGATAAGCTCCATATTCTAGTAAAATGACCATATATAGCAGTATGAGGGACATTAATACATAATGAAGGGGGAGAGGGGTCAATTTATGAGTCTTTATAGGATTTAGAACATTACACAGGGCCCATATGACCCGCCCAGGGGTCTATGGGAACTCGGTACCCGGGTGTTGATATGGGGGTGCTGTCTCGGTGGCTGGTACGCGCGCCCGTAGCCCTGGGGTTCATCTAAATAATGGATTAAAATGATAAAAGTCTTGTGACGCCACTTGCAGATTCTGGTGAGTTCACTAGCGCCGCTGTCAGTCCGTCGGGGACGAATGTTTTGCAGCCAGTTGTTAATGCTCCCTGCAAAAGGGCGCAGGGACCCCGGGTCAGGATCCCAAAGCACTTGGTGTCGCAGTGCTGGATCTGGTCAGCGTAGCTGCTCTGCAGCTTAGTGGAAATGAGACACTCGAGTCGTACTTGCTCTGCAAGGGTGTTTACTTGTCACTGGTTAAGATGGTACTCAGGTTACAGTTACGCAGTTTTTAGCAGGTAGCTGGCCGGGTAGTCGCTGGGGAGGATAAAGACTCTTTGAGGCTCACAGAGTGTTCCTTCAGTTACTTTCACTGTCCTTTGCTGTCTTCCTTGCACCTCCTCACTATCCTTGCGCTGTCCTGCACAACCCACTTGTCTACCAGGCCCGTTGGGTGCTATGAGATTACCCTTCTTCTCTAAGGGGCTCAACCCGGTTTAATGCTCCTGGTGGGACTGCACGTTCTGGACGAGGTTGGGGCTGCTGGGCAAACCTGCGACCCCACCAGTATTGACGGCTCAGGGTTATATTCTACGCCTCTGCACCGTCAACTCCTGTTTTCTGATCTGTCTCGCTGACTAAGTGTCTGTTTTCTTGCTTCTTCTACCCTAACGCTCTTCTCACTGGGACTGGTTAGCCTGGTAACGGGTCGCCAATTGGTCCCCTATGTTAGGTGTACGGATTCTGGGATAAGAGCCTCAGGTTGACTTTACACTCCCCAATGACAGGAATACCGCACACTCAGTTATGGGTGCAGTACCCCTACTGTGGCGCAATGAGCAGTGGGGTGCCACACTTACATCTGACCAACATATTCAGGGGGGTGGCACAGGTCTAAATTTTGCACCGGGGCCACCAGACTCTAGTTACACCACTGGTAATTTCCCATATTAGCCCATCTGCAGTTCATCAAGTTGGGAGATATTATTTCTTTTGTGCTCAAGCTGATCACTTTATTAGGGTCTGTCTACACCACACTAAACCCGTTTGTCAGCTGCTGACATCGCATGAGGATAAGCACCTGAGTAATACTGTGTCTGCTGTGTTGGTCAGGCCTGCTCCTATGTCTCCAGCGCAGTGGAGGTGGTTAAAAGGAACCTGTATGTTTATGTCCCCCCAGCTATCATTGTCTGTAGCTGCAGCTTTATAATACCAGTCTAATCATCTCTGTCTGAGCTCATAGTGTAATGTGGAAAGGTGAAAAAAAGCATTTATACCCTTACATTTCCTTATGCAATGAGGAAGTCAGTCTCCAGCTTGGATTACGGACACTGTTTGGCAGGTTAATAGTTAACATTTCAGCCTTATGTTAGAACATGTTGGGAGACTTGATGTGATGTCATAACCATGTGACTACAATAGGCGGAGCTAAATTCCTATAGAACATAAGTTTGCTCACTTAGCTCCACCCACTATGATCACATGATCATTATATCACACAGGTCCTTTAGCCATTCAAGTTATCCTGCCAGACAGTCTCCCTCCTCCAAGGTGTAGACTGAAATGTAAGTGTATAAATGCTTTTTTTTCACCTATAACATTACACTATGAGCTCAGACAGAGATGATTAGACTGGTATTATAAAGCTACAGGTACTGATAGTGATAGCTGAATAAACCACCTGACAGGTTCCCTTTAAACAGCCTACCGGAGAATAGGGGTAAAGCTCAGCCTACACCTCAGATTGATGCCGGGCTCAGGTGTTATAGTGGAGGTTCGTAATTCCACTAAGCCATTTGTGAGAAAGTTTCAAGAGAAAAGAAAGGGAAATGTCTCTAATGTTTGCTTCCAGAGAATGGACCCTGTGTCTGTAACCGCATGAATGGTAATAAACATCCAGGTCCAGACCTGAGTGTGGATGAATAGGTGTGGGTGTTGTCAAAACACGTAAGATGGAAGTGTGCAACTTGAGCTCCTTCTTCTGTAGTTATTGGTCTGTTTAGGATATCGGCCATTTGCAACTCTGTGTTGTTCCAGCTCAAACTTCCTCCAGTGCTAAATACCCGTAATGTCTTCTACAGGTCATCACTCAGGAAATTTAGACTGTTACCGGACGTGCCAAGTTTAGAGTCCAGAGGCTTCTCATAAAGGTGTGTGGGGGAGGGGGGGTACTGTCACATATTGACTGCTTTGCAGTCCAGGAATGTTGCTGCTGAGTTTTAAGTCTGAGTTTTTTTCCTTCAGTTAATGCTGTAGTCTATTCTATATGCGGCTCTGCAAGTGGAGGAGTGAATCACAGCATTCAGGTGGAGGTGAGGTGTAGAGGTGTGTTTTGGCATTCAGATCTCCAATCTCTCAGCCTTGAAGTAATTTCACTTCCCTCCACCAGTTGTTGCAGATAGAGTGCATTCTGTTCTAGGACCTGTGCAGTGCAGAGATTTTTGCTGGAGCTACTGCTCTTCCCTTCTATTGGAGTGGTTGTCTTTCTCCCAGTCCGTAGCTGGATGTAGGTGATCTTAGCCTAGGGCAAATCAGGAGCAAAGGGCTAGCGTCGTGACCCAGCCCTCCCCACCATCTGCACCATGTGGGAAACTTCTGGGAACAGGGTGAGTTAGGGAACCCCAGCCTAAGGGTCAGACTAGCTCCCCTGAACGATTTTGCCCATGTTACCATCCTGCTACCTGATTCCCTATTCGCTATACCACCCCATGACAATATGTCCCAATTTTGTTATAAATGGTCCCCCATCCTGGTATATATGATACTCTTCTTGGTATATATGGTCTTCCTCCTGGTATACATGGCCCCCATCCTGGTATATATGTCTGTGGCGCCCCTGCGACCAGGTGGCCACAGAAGGGTACTGCAGCCAGGTAGTTAGGACATAGTAAACACTACACCCTCACAGCCCACATCCCCACGCATAGAGAGGGTTCACATCCAGCTCTGAGGTCTAACCCTGCAATGCCACCGGACCCAATCATGAACCCGGGTCCTACTACAGATTTAATACCTGCTGCTGAGACCGTTACAGTAAAGGGCACCGCAGACGTTGCAACGCAGACTCCGGAGAGTTACCTGCTGATCGACGCCCTGCAAGGACTTGAGATGTTCCCCAGAAAGAGAGGACCGCCAACACTTCCGTGGAAGGTCAAGCTGGAAGGAAAGAAGGAGTGAACACGGGTCCTTAAAGAAGTACAGAAGAAGAAACTGTAAGTGTGAATGTACATTGTTCCTTATTGATCCCCCAACTTTACCTGAGTGAATGCTAGCATTCCCCTGTCTGTCTTATGTGTCTCAAACTGAACATTTGCATCATAGACAATGACGTGATACTAACTTTCTTGTAAATAGTTAAGCACACTTGTGTGCTCCCCTTTGGTTTTAAGACCAGATGCAAATGCGAAGTAATGCACGAACTCTGCATTTTGAACTTTGAAGCTGCTTTTGAGACTTTTGCACTTTTTGAGAATTTTTGAAAGTTTTAGCACTTTTTGAAAAGAAGAGAGATTTTATACTTTTATACGAAGTAATGTCTATAATGTGTATTTTACAGGAAAGAGAGTAATGACGAGTATATACCCATGCACTTATGTTTAATAGTTAAATGCAACGTTCCAAGAATCGTGCCTCCCGGAAGGGAAGAAACCAAGAATACTTAATGTTTACTGTTATATATAATATAAAAATGTTTTCAGGGTAACCAATGTCGAGTCGCGCGCGGACGCGCTGTTTAACTCCGGGAGAATGTGGCGCCCCTGCGACCAGGTGGCCACAGAAGGGTACTGCAGCCAGGTAGTTAGGACATAGTAAACACTACACCCTCACAGCCCACATCCCCACGCATAGAGAGGGTTCACATCCAGCTCTGAGGTCGGACACTATATGAGACCAGAAGGGGTGGTGGATGAGGAGTGGGTTGGGCACACCAGAAGGTCAGGTGACTGACAGTATATAGAGAGGGGGAGGAGTGAAGGAAGTTAGTAGGCTGAAGTAGCTGAGATGCAAAGACAGAGAGTGATTGCACGTCCTGGAAGAGCCTAAGCTGAGGAGCGCAGACCCGTACTGAGCCAATGCGAGCCAGATGGGGGGGAAAGCCCATCCAAGATGCTGAAACCACCAGGAGTGTGAGGAACAGAGAAGGGACGGTGCAACCCGTGCCCTAGACAGCAGCGGAAGCTACTAACAGCAGGTGGAGAAGCCCTCCTAGATACCGAAGGAAACAGAGGAAGGAGCCTGGCAGAGCCTCATGCTAGAGGACTGTTGCAGGCTGGGCTAGAGCAGAGTGTCGGCTCTGAAGGGGACCGACGATTCACCCGGTATCCCCAGATTCACCGACGGGGAGCTTTAGTTTCAAGCTGAAGTTCCTAACCCAAAGAACAGGCAGCTCAGTGACACACTAGGACTCACAGAAGCCCGAGTCACCGCTATACTGTTCAGCGTCCGCATACACCCGTGTAAGACGGAGAGAGAGAGTAATAGCCCGGAAAGGCACACTTAAAGACTGTGTGAGGGGTCACAAGGAGAGAGGAGCCTGGCTGCAGGGGAGAAGGGAACCCGGAAAGGGAGAATGCAACTGAATGTTAAGAGCTGTGTAAAGAATTGCAGATGACCTGTAAACTGCTTGAAGGAACTTAAGTAAAGCTTTGGAAACCCTGCATTGTCTCCTGCCTGCTTCCATCTGCAGACCCTCTCTCCCATACAGGCTTGCACCGAGAAGACCTCAACCTGCAGAGCCACAGCCTGTCAGCACCAACGCTGAGGAGAGATCCCTGTAGCCTGCCAAGTAACTGTGCTCACACAGACCAACAGACTTTAACTCCTTACTGCCCCGGGGGATACAGTTCCCCCCACTGGAACTATACCACCTCCGCTGCCCTCACATCACCCCCGGAGGTTCTGCAGCAGCGGCGGCCCCCATTACTGGCCGCATCAAGTGGGTGGCGTCACCCGTGACAATCTCCCTTGTAAATAATCCCCCTTTTATTGTGCTGAGCCAGGGACACGGTCCGGACCAAGCCACCCGTGACATCCCCGACGCAGACCGGTCCGGTACCGAGTACCCCACGTCCCTTGGGGCTCCACATGTCCTCCATCCAGGTATATATGCCAGGTATAGATGTAATCTATCCGGGTATATATGTCCCCATCCTGGTTTATATAGTCCTCTCCTGTTATACATGTCCCCCATCCTAGTATATATGTTTCCATCCTGATTTGCATGGTTCCAATCCCAGTATATATGTCACTGTTCAGTACCTAACGCATGAATAAAAACAAAAACATTCTTCTCACCTTTCCTTTGGTCCCACACCGCCTGGTGTCCTCACAACAGCTGACATTGGACAGTTGGACCAAGGCACATGACATCACTGTTATGCACTGTCCCGTGTCGTGACACCTCCAACGACAGCTCCCAGCCACTTTGCCGACAGTGTGTATCACAGTGCAAGGACCTGACATGTATCTGCATCATGCTGAGGCTGGTGAGCCCCTGTACCCTGGGACCTGGTCGCAGCGACCCTTGCGGTTGTGATCGTTATGCCCCTACTTACATTTCTGTTATTGAGCTCTGTACAATTCTTCGTGGCTGTAAAAGCTGCTAAAAATCAGCCCAACCAAATATATAGCACCAGAGCTACTTTTATGTTATATGTACTTGTCGAGGCCACTGGGACGAGGGTACTCGGTACCGGACCGTGTCTTTACTGGGGGAAGTCACGGGTGGTCCTGGTACAGTCCGTGTCCTGGGTCCTGGCAATAAAAGGGGAATATTTACAGGGGATTGTCAGTCGTGACGCCACCCACTTGATGCGGCCAGTGATGGGGGCCTCCGCTGCTGCAGAACCTCCGGGGACGATGTAATGGCAGCGGAGATGGTGTAGTTCCAGTGGGTAGAACTGTGTTCCCCGGGGCAGTAAGGGTTTTGTCTATTGTGGAGTTTGTAGCACACTTACTTTGCTGATGCTGCAGGGATTTCTCCTCCTGGCTGGTGCTGACAGGCTATGTCCTGTAAGGAGAGAATCACTTTCGTGCAGAAACACAAGGGAAGCTGTTCCAGGGTTCTCCAAAGCTTTACTCTCAGTTGTTCAAACAGTTCACAGGTAGTTTGCAGTTCTTACAAGATTCAAGTACAGTTCTCAGTACACGGGCACATTCTCTCTCTCCGGGTTCCCTTTGCTCTGCAGCCAGGCCTCTCTCTCTCTCTGTGACCCCTCACACAATCTGCAATGTCCTTTCCGGGCTGTTACGTTCTCTTTGCTGTGTGTTGTGCGACACTGAACAGTATGGCGGTGACTCGGGCTTCTGTGAGTCCTAAGTGTGTCACTGAGCTGCCGGTCCTTTTGGGTAGAGATCTCAATCTGAAACTCAGACCCCCGTCGTGTTGTTTGGGGATGCCGGGTAAACTACGGTCCCCTCTAGAGCCGACACTCTACTTCAGCCCAGCCTCCAGCAGTCCTCCAGCACGAGGCTCTACCCGGCTCCTTTCTCTCTGTTCCTCTCGGTATCATAGGAGGGCTACTCCGCCTGCAGTCAGTAGCTTCAGCTGCGTTCCTAGGGCCCGGGTTACACCGTCCCTTCTCAGTCCTCTCACACTCCTGGTGGTATCAGCTTCGGATGGGCTTTCTCTCTCCTCTGGCTCGCACTGGCTCAGTACAGATTCTGCGCTCCTAGGCCTTACTCTCACAGGACGTGTGAGTTCCAGTCTTTTCTGTTCAGCTCACTATGGCCTACTAACTTCTTTTACTCCTCCCCCTTCCTATATACTGTCAAGTCACCTGACTACGGGGATGCCCAACCCACTCCTCTGAATCCACCACCCCTCAATCTCATAGAGTATCTAATCTCAGGGCTGGATGTTACCTCCTGTACGTGGGTTATGTGGGCTGTGAGGTAGTTGTTGTGCAACAAGTGTCCTACCTGCCTGGCTGCAGTTCCCTTTGTGGCCTCCTGGACGCAGGGGCTCCACACTCTCCCGGAGTTAACTAGCGCGTCCGCGCGCTGCCCAACATGGATCCCCCTGAAAACATTTTTATTTTTAAATAACAATAAACATTAAGCATTCTTGGTTTCTTCCCATCCGGGAGGTTCGAGTCTTCAAACGTTACATTAAATTAACTATATACATTGGCTCATGGGTGTATCGGCTTAGGAGGCCTGGATTCTCCCTACACCACCCCTAGGCACTTGCTTTCCCTAACTTAATATACATGGGGGTTAATCCAGTTCCTCCACCATTCTAGACCTCTGCCGGGTCCAACGCTACAATGCATTTACTTTCTTTAAAACACACATTATAAGACATTACTTTCTTTCAAAAAGTATAAAAACATTATTCTCTTCTGAAAAAGTGCAAAATTCTCAAAAACAGTTCAAAGTGCAAAGTTCACGATTCAAAGTAGTCAAAGTCTCATGCACTACGTCGCATGTGCACACTGGTCTTAAAACCAAAGGGGAGCACACTAAGGTGCTCAACTATATACAGTTCAAAGTTTATATCACGTCATCGTTCATGATATCAATGTTCAGATAAAACATATAAGACAGACAGGGGAATGCTAGCATTCATTCAGGTAAGGGCTGGGGTCAATAAGGAAAACGCTTCATTCACACTTACAAGTCTTCCTTTCTTCTGGTTACAGGACACGGGTCTCACTCCTTCTTTTCTTCCAGCTTGACCTTCCACGGAAGTGTTGGCGGTCCTCTCTTGGTCGTCATAGGCGCTGGTATCAGGGGCTGCGGTAACGCCAGGTATCCCTCTGGTAAGGCTCCTAATGGGTCGGTCTTTCCGGATAGGGCGCGGTGCAGCGCTGGGCACAGATAAGTCCACCAAAGTTGCGGTACGGCATCCACCCTCGCTTTCCATGCGGTCACGGGTGTCTTCAACCCAGCCGGGTTGCATAGTTAAAGTCTGGTAGGTCTGCTGGTGGTGATCCACGCTGATCTGGATCCGGGTACGCTGCTCCTGAACATGGGTCATCTGTTGGGGCAACAGTCGCATCACACCCCGCCGGGTGTCTCGGACGTAGGGACGCTCTCTGCCTTCTGCCATCTCTCCACGGTCACACAAGTTCTTTCCTCTGCTGGGCTCCTCTATCGTGTCACTCCGTGGGCCCTCTGGGATCACTTGCGTTCTTCCGGGTGCAGCGCTCTCCTGGGCGTCCTCCGCTTCCGTCCTCGTGTACTGGAATGGCGACTGCTTCTCTTCCGGTTCTTTCGTTCCGCCCCCTCCTGATGACGATTTCCTTCTTCATTCCCGCCGGCTGGTTAGGAGGAGGGTCTAGGGGCAGAGGCTCTTCCTTCAGAGTGAGGCTGGCTCTCCTGGATTTAAGGGGAGCCAGGGCGGGTCCTTCTTTTTGCGCCTTGGGCCGGGTCGGCCCACGATGGGAGTTTCGGGAACGCCTCCTCTGCACATGGCGTTAGTCTCCCCGGCCGCCATTTAGGTCAGATTTTGGCGGAAAAGTCCAGAACACTTATCCTTAGGCGCACGGGGTCCAATTCTTTTGGACCAGGTAGATCCTGTTCGTGACGCCAGGTTGTCGAGCCCACTGGGACAGGGTACTCGGTACCGGACCGTGTCTTTACTGGGGGAAGTCACGGGTGGTCCTGGTCCGGTCCGTGTCCCGGGCCCTGGCAATAAAAGGGGAATATTTACAGGGGATTGTCAGTCGTGACGCCACCCACTTGATGCGGCCAGTGATGGGGGCCGCCGCTGCTGCAGAACCTCCGGGGACGATGTAATGCAGCGGAGATGGTGTAGTTCCAGTGATAGAACTGTGTTCCCCGGGGCAGTAAGGGTTTTGTCTATTGTGGAGTTTGTAGCACACTTACTTTGCTAGACGCTGCAGGGATTTCTCCTCCTGGCTGGTGCTGACTGCTGTGTCCTGTAAGGAGAGAATCACTTTCGTGCAAAAACACAAGGGAAGCTGTTCCAGGGTTCTCCAAAGCTTTACTCTTAGTTGTTCAAACAGTTCACAGGTAGTTTGCAGTTCTTACAAGATTCAAGTACAGTTCTCAGTACACGGGCACATTCTCTCTCTCCGGGTTCCCTTTGCTCTGCAGCCAGGCCTCCCTCTCTCTCTGTGACCCCTCACACAATCTGCAATGTCCTTCCCGGGCTGTTACGTTCTCTTTGCTGCGTGTTGTGCGACACTGGACAGTATGGCGGTGACTCGGGCTTCTGTGAGTCCTAAGTGTGTCACTGAGCTGCCTGTCCTTTTGGGTAGGGATCTCAACCTGAAACTCAGACCTCCCGTCGTGTTGTTTGGGGATGTCGGGTAAACTACGGTCCCCTCCAGAGCGACACTCTACTTCAGCCCAGCCTCCAGCAGTCCTCCAGCACGAGGCTCTACCAGGCTCCTTTCTCTCTGTTCCTCTCGGTATCATAGGAGGGCTACTCCGCCTGCAGTCAGTAGCTTCAGCTGCGTTCCTAGGGCCCGGGTTACACGTCCCTTCTCAGTCTTCTCACACTCCTGGTGGTATCAGCTTCGGATGGGCTTTCTCTCTCCTCTGGCTCCGCATAACAGATTCTGCGCTCCTAGGCCTTACTCTCACAGGACGTGTGAGTTCCAGTCTTTTCTGTTCAGCTCACTATGGCCTACTAACTTCCTTTACTCCTCCCCCTTCCTATATACTGTCAAGTCACCTGACTACAGGGATGCCCAACCCACTCCTCTGAATCCACCACCCCTCAATCTCATAGAGTATCTAATCTCAGGGCTGGATTTACCTCCTATACGTGGGTTATGTGGGCTGTGAGGGTGTTGTTGTGCAACAAGTGTCCTACCTGCCTGGCTGCAGTTCCCTTTGTGGCCTCCTGGACGCAGGGGCGCCACATACTTTTATGTTGTATGTTATGCTTTTAGGTTTGTCCATATCAGGTCCCCTCATGGCATTATGTTTTATTATTGTGAAAATTTCTGCTTATTAAACTTGTAAAAAAAAATGAAAGGACATTTTGTGAAGAAGAAACTTGCTACCGCATCATCAGACGTATTTGACATAAAATCTCTTCCACTTATCTGAATAAACTTTCCTGCAATCTAGATGCCCCATTTAGATAAATTGCAAGAATTTGTGCAAGAAATCTGTCATATATCTTCTGTGAGGCTGGAAATACTCATATTTAATTTTTAAACTGTTAAAGGATATATTTTGTATGTAAAGAAATGTTTGGCTTGTTGGTATCACCCAGTAAACATATATTGTAAATTTGGCCTGTGGCAAAATGTGAATTATTTTCAAGGCAAAAAGTGTCAGATCTAAATAGTTTTTATCCCATGATAAATGCCATGATTTTCCTATTAATATGGTTCTGAAAAGAGCATTGCTGCCATCTGCTGGAATCTAAAGAAAATACTGTAACACAAAAAGCTTTGAACATTAAGATATAATCCTGGAGAGTTTGGTGGAGATGTCATGGCTCTAGGATGGGAGGTGTCTGACATACAGGGCAGATCATACTACACATTCATCATTCATTAAGAAGTTTATATCTACTATATAATTGCCGTAGCACGTTTTGTGTCGGACCCCGGCACGCCGTGGATATGTCACACTGTGACGTCACCACGGCGAAGCATTGCCCGCGTAGCGGGCATTGCGAGCCGTCGCCGCTGTCAGCACACATATTAATAGTGATGATCCTCCTCCTGCCCGCGCTGCCTGCCCCATCACCCCCCTGCCTGTCACCATAGCCATCCTTCACTGCCCGCTCACCCCTGCCTGTCACAACACTTCCCCCCGCTGCCCCATCACCCCCCTGCCTGTCACCATAGCCATCCTCCACTGCCCCATCACCCCCCTGCCTGTCACCACAGCCATCCTCCACTGCCCCATCACCCCCCTGCCTGTCACCACAGCCATCCTCCACTGCCCCATCACCCCCCTGCCTGTCACCACAGCCCCTCCGCTCCCCGATCGCCCCCCCCCCCCACTCTCCGGTCACCCCCCCCACGTCAGCACAGACCCCCTCCACTGTCCGGTCACCCCCCCCCCCCGACCTCTTACCACAGCTCCTTCCAGCCAGACGCGATCTCTCTTCATCCTGCTTGAGGACCTCTGATGACGTCACGATGATGGGTGGAGTCACAGATCACATGATCGTGACGTCATCAAAGGTCCTGTTACGATCTAACCTACTCTGCCTACTCATCCCCCTGCTCTGCCTACTCACCCCCACTCTGCCCCTGACCCCCACTCTGACCACTCACCCCCACTCTGCCCACTCACCCACCAACTCTTCCCCCTCACCCCCACTCTGCACACTGACCCCCACTCTGCACACTGACCCCCACTCTGCACACTGACCCCCACTCTGCACACTGACCCCCACTCTGACCCTGCTCTGCCCACTGACCCCCACTCTGACCACTGACCCCCACTCTGCCCACTGACCCCCAAACTCTGCCCACTCACCCCCCTACTCTTCCCCCTACACCCCCTCTCTGCCCCACTCACCCCCACTCTGCACACTGACCCCCACTCTGCCCCTGACCCTGCTCTGCCCACTGACCCCCACTCTGACCACTGACCCCCACTCTGCCCACTCACCCCCTACTCTTCCCCCTCACCCCCTCTCTGCCCCCCTCACCCCCACTCTGCACACTGACCCCCACTCTGACCACTGACCCCCACTCTGACCACTGACCCCCACTCTGACCACTGACCCCAAACTCTGCACACTCACCCACCAACTCTTACCCCTCACCCCCTCTCTGCCCCCCTCACCCCCACTCTGCACACTGACCCCCACTCTGCCCCTGACCGTGCTCTGCCCACTGACCCCCACTCTGACCACTGACTCCCACTCTGCCCACTCACCCCCCTACTCTGCCCCCTCACCCCCTCTCTGCCCCCTCACCCACACTCTGCCCACTCACCCTGCTCTGCCCACTCATCCTGCTCTGCCCACTCACCCCCACTCTGCCCACTCACCCCCCTACTCTTCCCCCTGACCCCCTCTCTGCCCCCTCACCCCCACTCTGCACACTGACCCCCTCTCTGACCCTGCTCTGCCCATTCACCCCCACTCTGACCACTGACCCTGCTCTGCCCACTCACCCCCTCTCTGCCCACTCACCCCCACTATGCCCACTGACCATGCTCTGCCCACTTTACCCTGCTCGGCCCACTGACCCTCACACTGGCCACTCATCCTGCTCTGCCCACTCACCATGCTCTGCCCACTCACCCCTCACACTGACCCTGCTCTGCCCACTGACCATCCTCTGCCCACTCACCCCTCACTGACCCTGCTCTGCCCACTCACCCTGCTCGGCCCACTGACCCCTCACACTGCCCACTGACCCTCCTCTGCCCACTGAACATGCTCTGCCCACTGACCCCTCAATGCCCACTCACCCTGCTCTGCCCACTGACCCTGCTCTGCTCACTGACCACTCACACTGCCCACTCACCCTGCTCTGCCCACTGACCCCTCACACACCCCACTGACCCTGCTCTGCCCACTCACCCCTCACACTGACCCTGCTCTGCCCACTGACCCTGCTCTGACCACTCACCCCTCACACTGCCCACTGACCCCTCACACTGCCCACTCACGCCTCACACTGCCCACTGAACATGCTATGCCCACTTACCCCTCACACTGCCCACTGACCATGCTCTGCCCACTGACCCCTCACACTGCCTACTGACCCTGCTCTGCTCATTTACTCCCACTCTGCCCACTCACCCCTGCTTTTACCACTGACCCTGCTCTGCCCACTGACCACCCTCTGTTCACTCACCCCCCGCTCTGCCCTTTCACCATGCCCACTGACCCCTGCTCTGCCAACTGACCGTGCCCACTCACCCATGCTCTACCCACTGACCCTTCTCTGCCCACTCACTGTGCCCACTGACCGCCGCTCTGCCCACTAACCCCTGCTCTGCCCACTGACTGTGCCCAATAACCCTTGCTATGCCCACTAAACCCTGCTCTGCCCACTCACCCCCGCTCTGCCCGCTGACCCCTGCTCTGCTCACTGACTGTGCCCACTCACCCCTGCTCTGCTCACCTCACACCCTGCTCTGCCCACTGATTTTTCCCACTAACCCCTGCTGTGCCTACTGACTGTGCCCACTGACCCCTGCTCTGCCCAATCACTCTGCCCACTAACCCCTGCTCTGACCACTGACCCCCGCTATGACCCTGCTCTGACCACTGACCCCCAAATCCTGCTCACTGACCCTGCTCTGCCCATTCACCCCCCACTCTGCCCACTCACCCCCGCTCTGCCCACTGACCCTGCTCTGCCCACTTACCCCCCCCCCTCTGGCTACTGACCATGCCCACTGACCCCAGCTCTGCCCACTGACCCCAGCTCTGCCCACAGACCCCAGCTCTGCCCACTGACCCCTGCTCTGCCCAATGACTCTGCCCACTAACCCCTGCTCTTCCCACTCATCCCCCACTCTGCCCACTGATGCTTGCTTTGCCCACTGACCCCCAGCAGATCGGTTTCCCAGCCAACGACAGGTCCTGTCCTGCCACCTACAAGACGGGTGGTGCGAGCCGCCGCAGGGTAAGTATCCTCACTGAGGTTTCTTTAGTTTTATTATCACCATGAAGGAGGGGGAGGGGGGTGTGCAGTCCCAGAGGGAGGGGGGCCGCAGAGACTGGAGGCCCAGAGGGACGGGTGCCACGGGGAGCGGAGGGGGTCAGGAGGAGCGCCTCCATCCTGCCCCCCCCTATCCATCCTGGCCCCCACCCAACACCATCCTGCCCCCCCGACTCCATCCCACACCCCCACCACCATCCTCACCCCCCGCCAACATCCTGCCCCGCCGCCTCCATCCTCCCCCGCCCCCCCTCCCCCCGCCACCATCCTGCCCTGCCGTCTCCATCCTGCCCTGCCGTCTCCATCCTGCCCTGCCGTCTCCATCCTGCCCGCCTTCTCCATCCTGCCCTGCCTTCTCCATCCTGCCTCGCTCCGTCCATCCTGCCCCTCCGACTCCATCCTGCCCCTCCGGCTCCATCCTGCCCCTCCGGCTCCATCCTGCCCCTCCGGCTCCATCCTGCCCCTCCGCCTCCATCCTGCCCCTCCGCCTCCATCCTGCCCCTCCGCCTCCATCCTGCCCCGCCCCCTCCATCCTGCTCCGCCACCCACCATCCTGCCCCCCTTGCTCCTTCCTGCCCCACTCACTACTTCCTGCCCCGTTCACTCCATCCTGCCCTGCTCGCTCCATCCTCACCCCCGCTGTTCTTGCTCCCCTGCCTCCATCCTGCCCTCACGCTTACTCATCCGGCCCCGCTTGCTCCATTCTGCTCATCTGCTCAATCCTGCCCCTTCGGCTTCATCCTGCTCCTCCGCCTCCATCCTGCCCCGCTCAATCCATCCTGCCCCCCGCTCTTCTTGCTCCCCCGCCTCCATCCTGCCCTGCTCGCTCCATCCTGCCGCCCCCCCTCCCCCGCCTCCATCCTGTTGCCCCCGCCTCCATCCTGTTGCCCCGCCCTCCATCCTGTTGCCCCGCCTCCATCCTGTTCCCCCCGCCTCCATCCTGTTCCCCCCCGCTCCATCCTGTTTCCCCCCGGCTTCATCCTGTTTCCCCGGCTTCATCCTGTTTGCCCCGCCTCCATCCTGCCCCCTCCCGCTCCATCCTGCCCCCCCTTCCCGCTCCATCCTGCCCGCGCTCGCTCCATCCTGCCCCGCTCGCTTCATTCTGCCCCGCTCGCTTCATTCTGCCCCCCCAACACAATCCTGCCCCCCCTCCCCTCCTCAGCTGATCGCTTGCCCAGGCAACTACAGGTCCTAAAGGCCTGTAGGACCTACAAGGCGGAGGTGGAGCGAGCCGCCGGACAGGTGAGTATCCTCACTGAGGATTTTTTTAATTTTACTGTGGACAACCGGGGGCCAGGAGGAGTGGGGGACCGCGGTGACCGCAGTATTGCCATATACCATAGTGCTGCTATACATGTGCTATAATATACTGCCATATACCATAGTGCTGCTATACATGTACTGTAATGTACCGCCATATACCATAGCACTGCTATACATGTACTGTAATGTACCGCCATATACTATAGTGCTGCTATACATTTACTATAATGTACTGCCATATACCATAGCGCTGCTATACATGTACTCTAATGTACCGCCATATACCATAGCACTGCTATACATGTACTGTAATGTACCGCCCATATACTATAGTGCTGCTATACATTTACTATAATGCACCGCCATATACCATAGCACTGCTATACATGTACTGTAATGTACCGCCATATACTATAGTGCTGCTATACATTTACTATAATCTACCGCCATATACTATAGTGCTGCTATACATGTGCTCTAATTACCACCATATACCATCGTACTGATATATATATCTACTATATAATTGCCGTAGGCACTTCCGTGTCGGACCCCGAAAAGACCGTGGCTATGTCACTCTGTGACGTCACCAGTTGGCCTGCGCGAGCAATGGCCGCGAGGCCATTGCGAGTCGCTGGCTGAGCGCGAGCAATGGCCGCGAAGCGGCCATTGCGAGTCGCTGCCCGAAAATCGAACCAGAGGCTCGGCCACAAAGTTAGCGATTTACCGCTCATGTAGCGCGAGTCGCTGCCTGAGCGGTAAATCGCTAACTTTGTGGCCGAGCCTCTGGTTCGATTTTCGGCCAGCGACTCGCAATGCCCACTTCGCGGCCATTGCGAGCACTCAGCCCCAAAAAGTATTCACACCCCCCCAAAAAGTATTCAACCCCCCCAAAAGTATTCACACCCCCCCAAAAAGTATTCAACCCCCCCAAAAAGTATTCACACACCCCCAAAAAGTATTCACAACCCCCCCAAAAAGTATTCACACCCCCCCAAAAAGTATTACAACCCCCCCAAAAAGTATTCACACACCCCCCAAAAAGTATTCACACCCCCCCAAAAAGTATTGAACCCCCCCCAAAAACTATTCACACACCCCCAAAAACTATTCACACACCCCCAAAAAGTATTCACACCCCCCCAAAAAGTATTCAACCCCCCCAAAAGTATTCAACCCCCAAAAAGTATTCACACCCCCCCAAAAAAGTATTCAACCCCCAAAAAGTATTCAACCCCCCCAAAAAGTATTCAACCCCCCCAAAAAGTCCTTACACCCCCCCAAAAAGTATTCACACCCCCCCAATAAAATAAAAAAAAAATAAATAATAATATATAAAATTAATATATTAATTAAATTAACTAATTTAAATAAAAAAAAAATAATCTAATACAAAAAAATTTCATTAAAATAAAAAATTAATATACAAATAATAAAAAGATTAAATATTAAAATAAATCAAAATAAAAAAATATATATATATATATAATTAAAATATTAATAACATTAACTAATTCTAAGAAATTCAAATTACTCAAATAAAAAAAAAAATCAATTAAAATAAAAAAAAAAATAATATTCTAAAAATATTCTATAATAAATAATTACAATAATAAAATCATAAATAATAAAAAAAAATATTCCATATAAAAATTCATAACATTAACTAATTCTAATAAAATAAAACTAATAAATAAAATATTCATAACATTAAGTTATTCAAAAAAATTGGAAATAAAAAAAAATAAATAAAAAAAAAAATAATATAGCTACTATAATCTAATTAACGCACGTTCTAGAATCCCGATGCATTTGCATCGGGCTCACAGCTAGTATTGTAAATTCATTGTAAAGTTGTACACTTGTGGTTTCATAACAGTGCACTGTGGGTCTCATATGGAAAAACGTGAACAACTAAAATAAAGTGGAGATATGAAAACAAACTAATTACATCATATATTTAAAGGGAAGGTGCCACAATTTGTATTTTTGTAGGAATAATGAATGATTACACAGGTCAACAAAAAAAATTTTTTTTTCTGGTGCCCAAAATATTTTAATGAATTTGGGGTATTTTTGGGGTGCTGATTCTGAATATGCTATCAGTTTTGCCAGATTGGCTCAAGTTTTTGAGATTTTTGGTATCTTATTTATAGCACTTGTTGGTAAATGCGACGCATCATCTCATTAATTTCTTTGGATTAGTACTTGAACTGAGCAGTTCTCAATATAGTTTTGTGTTAATTAGTGTTTTAAAAGTTTGTTCATAGCTTGGTTTTTGGCACTAACTTTATGTTGTTGTCTGTTTGTCCAGTGAAAAGCATGAACTCATCAAGAAGAAGTTGTCTTAACGATCCAGACTCATTCTGTTACATTTGTGGTGAATATACACTGACAAAACATAGAAGAAACATAACAGACTTCGTTAAAAAAGTAGCAAAAAACGTCTTTTTTGTTACACATTTTACGAAAAATCTCAAAAACTTGAGCCAATCTGGCAAAACTGATGACATATTCAGAATCAGCACCCCAAAGTTACCCTAAATTCAATGAAATATCTTTGGCACCAAAAATGCTGTTGACCAGTGTTATAGACAACATTAGGTTCACTGGTTTAACAGTTTTGTTTTTAAATATTTTTTTTTTCTGCAGACACTTAGAAGTAGCCTTTACACACCACAAATCCTGCCTCCTCCTGTGACCTGGGCACACCTAGGGCTGTCCAGATCACAGCTGTGGTGTTAGGTCTCCTGGCACCGCTCCCCAGCTCACCTATCCTGGGTCGGCATCCTCTGCTCCTCTGTCGACCCGGCATCCGGCGTCCAGGCGTGCGGTGTCTCGGAGCTGTCGCCGGGTTCCCTTCCTGTCAGCTGAACACCGGGCTCACACATGAGCACACTGCAATGGCCGTATTCATGTGACCAATCAGCGGTGAACTAGGCACACTCCTCCCCTGTGACTCTAGGGGCCGGCATGGTCCAACCTGACACTCCCCTTGACCAATAGCTTCTCTTCCTCTGGTATATCAGGCCACCTCCACTGATGGGAGGTGCCTGATTATTGAGTTAGTTGAGCTTCTGCTTTGCTGGCTGTTGGTCAGGCCCTCTTTGTGCTCTTTTACTGGACTCCTTAGCTGTGCTCTTCCCCCGTAGCACCATTCCTGCACTCCTAGCCTTGTACCCAGTTACCTGGAATTTTTAGCTGTGCTCTTTCCCGGTAGCACCCTTCCTGCACTCCTAGCCTTGTACTCTGCTACCTGGAATCCTTCGCTGTGCCTTAGTATAAGCTAACCTTACGAGCCGCCCCCCTGGTACTAGCTGCTGTGGTACGTAGACCCCCTGGGCTTGCCCCTGACAATCCCTGTATAGGGGTTGGGTATACTAGGATCAGCTCACCCAGCGTGACAGAATAATCAGGCCATGGACTCCGCTGGTACCTCGTTTTAAGTGCAAAAGGAGCTGGCTTACCTTCGAGAGAATCAGAACCGTATTCTGGCTTTTCTTTAGTCCATGGATACCTGGTTAGCCTCCCTTCAGACCTCCGACCCAGCATCTGCATCTCAGCTTGCGAGCCTACAGCAGGAGCTGTCAGTGCAACGAGACACGCAGTCTTACATATCCGCGATAAACGATCATCTTGTCTCCTTGCAGTCAGCAACAACGACCTCAGGTCAGTCCGTATCCTATGACTGGTTTCCGGGTGACATTCCGACCCCTCTGCCCCGCCTTGGACAACCACCTAGATACAGTGGAGACTCTAAGACGTGCCATGGTTTCCTCAACCAATGTAGCCTACACTTCGAACTGCTGCCACAGCAGTATCACACCGATCGGGCCAAGGTGGCCTTTGTGATGTCCCACCTGGAGGGCGAGGCTCAGGCGTGGGTTAACCCTCTCTGAGCGTGATGATCCTGTGGTCTCCCACTTGTCAACCTTTCTGGAGATGTTCCAGAGGGTCTTTGATGAACCCAGCCGGTTCGCATCTGTCATGGAGTCCCTCTTCCAACTCCGTCAAGGTACACTCACCGTTGGGCAGTATGCTATTCGCTTCCGCACACTCTCCTTCGAGTTGAGATGAAATAACAAAGCGCTGACTGAAGCTTTCTGGTGTGGCCTGTCCAGCAGGATAAAGGACGAACTCGCGGGTCGGATATCCCAACGGAGCTGGAGGTCTTTATCTCACTAGCCACTCGCATCGATTTGTGGTTTTCAGGAGTGCTCCTGTGAGTCTGTCAGGGAGAGGAGATCTGTCCGCTCGCTTCCCTCTGAACGCAGTCCGCCCTGTACATGGACCGTGGTGTTTGCCGCCGCCCAGCTTTCTGAACCTATGCAGGTGGATCGGGTCAGAATGGCTGCAGAACGATGCAGAGAAGAGAGGCTGGCTCGCGGCCTATGCCTGTATTGCGTTGATGCATCCCTTCAGCGCCGATATTGTCCTGAAAGGCCGGAAACCCCTCCGCCTAAGTCAAGTGTGAGAGGCCATCCTAGGAGAGAGTGATGCCTCTCAAACCCTCAACCTGCCCGTGCAGATGATAGGCTAACTCAGAGTAGCGTCTCTGCAGACCTAAGTGGATTCGGGGTCAGCAGGAAACTTCATTCGTCAAGAGGCAGTGACTTGGCTTGGTATCCCCGTAATACCTCTATTGACGCTTCGTGTAATCGCATCAGTGGATGGCAGGCCGCTGCAGGAAACCGTCACCAAGGTGACAGAGGGGGTGGAGGTGCAGATCGGGGCCCTACACCGTGAAAAGATTGCCTTCTATGTCCTGCCTGGCCTGTTCCATGCCTTGCTCCTCGGACTTCCCTGGCTCCGAGCTCATGAACCTGTCCTGAACTGGCGCTCAGGGGACGTTCTGCAGTGGGACCCTCTCTGCCACAAGAGGTGCCTGCAGTCCGTTCTGCCACCCGGTTCCCCCCAACCGGCTTCTGTTCTTCCTGGTTTACCAGCTGCATATTGGCAGTACGCAGATGTCTTCAACAAAACGGAGGCCGAGGTCCTCCCGCCTCATAGGCCTTATGATTGCCCTATTGATCTGGTACCGGGTGCTACACCACCCAGGGGTCGTATCTACCCGTTATCCCTGGCTGAGTCACAAGCCATTTCCGAGTACATCACGGACAATTTGGCCAGGGGCTTCATCCTGAAATCTCGTTGTTCCCTGCTGGCGCAGGATTTTTCTTTCTGAAGAAAAGGAAGGGCACCCTTCAACCCTGTATAGATTACAGAGGCTTGAATGCCATCACCGTCATGAACAAATACCCCCTGCCGCTGATTCTGGAGCTCTTTGACAGGCTCAAAGGGGCTCGCATCTTTACGAAATTGAACCTACGAGGAGCCTACAACCTGGTTCGCATACGTGCCGGAGACTAATGGAAGATGGCTTTCAACACCCGGAACGGCCATTATGAGTATTTGGTCATGCCGTACGGGTTGTGTAACGCTCCCGCAGTGTTTCAAGAGTTCGTCAATGACATCTTCCGTGATTTGTTGTACACCTGTGTGGTGGTATATTTGGACGACATCCTCATCTTCTCTCCCGGATTTATCCTCTCATAGACGGCACGTACGGCAAGTCCTCCTGCGACTGAGGAGGAACGGTTGTACGCCAAGATGGGGAAATGTGTCTTTAAGCAGACCTCTTTGCCCTTCCTCGGATACATCATCTCTGATTCTGGATTATGGATGGATCCTGAGAAGCTCTCTGCTGTTCTGAAGTGGCCCTGTCCTGTGAGGACTAAGGCCATTCAGCGGTTCCTTGGCTTTGTGAATTATTACAGGCAATTCATTCCTCATTTTTCGTCCTTGAACAAGCCCTTCACGTCTCTCATCTGTAAGGGAGCAAAAGCCTGTAACTGGACCCCAGAGGCTGAAAACGCCTTTTCCTCCTTAAAGCGCTCCTTCTGCGAGGCTCCTACCTTGTACCGACCAGAAGTAAACAGACAGTTTATTGTAAAGGTAGACGCCTCCTCCATAGGAACGTGGGCTGTCCTCTCCTAGAAATCCTCTTCGGGTCGGTTAGTCACCTGCGGGTTCTTCTCCTAGGCATTTAAGACATCAGAGCGCAATTACTCAATCGGAGATCGTGAATTGCGGGGGATCAAATTGGCACTGGAGGAGTGGCGACATCTCCTCGAGGGTGCCGTCCATCCGTTCATTATCTTCACCGACCACAAGAACCTGGCTTATCTCCAGTCTGCCCAGAAGCTCAACCCCCAGCAGTACCGGTGGTCCCTGTTCTTTGCCCATTTCAATTTTGAACTGCACTTCCGACCTGGCAGTAAAATGTCAAGGCTGATGCCCTGTCATGGTCCTTCCAGCTGTCGGATGTGGAAGATGAGCCCTTCCATATCGTCGACCTTACCAAAATAATCACTGTGGCTCCCTTACGTGTAGCTGGACTTCCACTGGGTAAGACATTCGTCGCCCAGGATCAGAGGAAGACGGTCCTGTCATGGGGACACTCGTCGAGAATTGCCGGTCACGTTGGAGTTAAAAAGTCTCTCTTTTTGATGACCCATCACTATTGGTGGCTTACTATCAGTCAAGATGTCCAGGACTTCATTGCTTCACGTCTCCTGCCTCTTCCGATCCCGTCGGCTCCATAGCGACATATAGCGATGGATTTCATTACAGATCTCCCTTGCTCCTCTGGCTGTATGGTCTTATGGGTAGTCGTGGATCGCTTCGATATTGTGGATCACAAAGATATTCATCGAACACATCTTTCGGCTCCATGGATTTCCTCGCCAGATCGTGTCCGATAGGGAAGTCCAGTTCACTTCCCGTTCTGGAGGGCGCTGTGCAAGCATATAGACATCAATTTGGACTTCTCCTGTGCCTATCATCCTCAGTCCAACGGGCAGGAGGAGCGCATTAACCAAGTCCTCACCACCTATCTTCGGCACTTCGCCAGCCCTAATCACGATAACTGGACCTGTCTCCTTCCTTGGGCGGCATTTGCATACAACAATCACTCTAGTGAGTTCTCAGCTAAATCCCCTTTTTTCGTGGTATTAGGGCAACACCCTGGCTTACCTCTTCCGATCTCCTCAGCGTCCGGCAACCCAGGGGCTGATGCATTGTCCATGGACTTCTCCAGGATCTGGAGTGAGACCAGAGACCCTCTTACACAAGCCTCCAGCAGGATGAAGAGACATG
Source organism: Allobates femoralis (assembly GCA_033576535.1). Classification (NCBI taxonomy): domain Eukaryota; kingdom Metazoa; phylum Chordata; class Amphibia; order Anura; family Aromobatidae; genus Allobates; species Allobates femoralis. Next base: position 323,451,477 of record JARQOC010000005.1, on the reverse strand, counting down.
CCGATAAGAGACGTCTGGATTCGCCATCTTTCCTCACGGGCGATAAAGTGTGGCTTTCTTCCAGATACGTCAGGCTAAAGGTGCCATCCTACAAGTTGGGGCCGTGTTATATCGGTCCCTTCGAAGTCCTGGGATGCATCAACGACGTTGCCTACAAACTGAGACTACCTGCCTCGCTTCGCATCCCTAACTCCTTCCATGTCTCGTTGTTGAAACCCGTGGTGCTTAATCGCTATCATCCCTCCTCCGGTACTGTGGCACGGCCTTTCAGCTCCAAGGATGTCTATGAAGTCAGGGACATCATTGCCATGAAGAAAAGTAGAGGCAAGCCCTTCTTCCTAATTGACTGGGTTGGCTTCGGTCCTGAGGAGCGGACCTGGGAGCCACGGGAGAACATTGATGCGCCACGTATTCTGGCGAGGTTCTCAGCACGCCTTCAGAGAAGGGGGCGTGAGGGAGGGGGTACTGTTAGTTTCCCTAACACCGCTCCCCAGCTCACCTCTCCCGGGTCGGTATCCTCTGTTCCTCTGCCGACCGGGCATCCGGCGTCCAGGCGTTCGGTGTCTCGGAGCTGTCGCCAGGTTACCTACCTGTCAGCCTGGCTGTTGGTCAGGCCCTCTTTGTGCTCTGTTACTGGGAATCCTTAGCTGCGCTCTTCCCCGGTAGCACTATTCCTGTGCTCCTAGGCTTGTACCCAGTTACCTGGAATCCTTAGCTGTGCTCTTCCCCGGTAGCACCCTTCTTGCACTCCTAGCCTTGTACCCAGTTACCTGGAATCCTTCGCTGTGCCTTAGTATAGGCTAACCTTACGAGCCGCCCCACTGGTACTAGCTGCTGTGGTACTTAGACACCCTGGGCTTGCCCCTGATAATCCCTGTATAGGGGTTGGGTAAACTAGGATCAGCTCACCCAGGGGAGTTTGGTACCACGGCCCAGTGGGTCCACTCTATGGCGCCTTCCCCCAGAAGCATGACGTGTGAAGACATTTGCACCATCTTTGTGAAGCTCACAGCATATGCTGCAGCCCTCTGTGCCCAGCTGTGGCACGAGAGGGTGCGGGTAGTGGAAGACCGGGAGGAGGTGAGTATCAGAGGCAGTAATCACAGCTTGACATCATTAGTACAATACAAAGTTGCAGATCGTCACTCAACGCTGCTGCCATCATGCTCAGAGGACAGCAGAGAAATAATCTTCATACTGTGCTCTGAACACAATGACACAGCCCTGCTATATCACTATAAAATGACATAGCAGACCTATAGAGTGTACTGCATGGAGAACTATGTGGGAGGATAATATTATAGGGTGCACTGTGTGGCACATTATACTAAGGGGCACTTTATGGGACTCTTTATATTATGGAGCACTATATGGGGCATATTATACTAAGGGGCACTTTAAGGGACACATTATATTATAGAGCACTATATGGAACACATATTATGGAGTACTATATGGGGCATATTATATTATGGAGCACTATGTGGGGCATATTATACTATGGAGCACTATGTAGGGCATATTGTACTAAGGAGCACTTTATGGGACACACTATACTATGGAGCACTATATGGGGCACATTATACTATGGAGCACTATATGGGGCATATTATACTAAGGGGCACTATATGGAACACACTATACTATGGAACACTATATGGGGCACATTATACTATGGAGCACTATATGGGGCATATTATACTATGGAGGGCATATTATACCAAGGGGCACTTTATGGGACACATTATACTATGGGGCACTATATGCGGCATGTTATACTATGGAGCACTATGTGGGGCATATTATACTAAGGGGCACTTTATGGGACACACTATATTATGGAGCACTATATGGGGCACATTATACTATGGAACACTATGTGGCATATTATACTATGGAGCACTATGTGGGGCATATTATGCTTAGGGGTGCTTTACGGGACACATTATACTATGGGACACTATTTTATTACTATTATTATTATTTATTTATAGAGCACCATTGAATCTATGGTGCTGTACATGAGAAGGGGATACATACAAACAAGTTAAAAATACAATTTAGGACACATATGGGACACATTTTACTATGGAGCACTATAGGGGGCACATAACACTAAGAAGCACTATATGGGGCACCTTATACTAAGGAGCACTATATGGGGCACATTATACTATAGAACACTATATGGGACACATACTATGTAGCTCTATATGAATATTACATTATGGAGCACTATACAGGACACTGTATGAGGCATATATTATGGAGAACTTTGTTGAGCCATTACAGTGTATTGAGCACTATGGAGCAAATTATACTGTATTGAGCACTATGTGGGGCACATATTATATGGTGCATATCTAACATATAAAGCTGAGTGTATGTACAGTTGTGGGCAAACGTATTGACACCCCTGCCATTCTGTCAGATAGTACTCAGTTTCTTCCTGAAAATGATTGCAATCACAAATTCTTTGGTATTATTATCTTCATTTAATTTGTCTTCAATGAAAAAAACACAAAAAGAGGGAGCTGGAAGGAAATATCTCAGACAATGATTGGCAGAAATGCTTTCTCTTTACTCACAAATTGGCTAACGCCTGTATTGCACCAGAAAGGAGCTACAAGCTTCTTACCAGGTGGTATTTGTGTCCAGTTACCTTGCGAAGCATGTTTCCTGGAACATCAGATAGCTGTTGGCGTTGTGGAGAGGCGAGAGGGACAATGCTCCACGTTTGGTGGAGTTGCAGAGAGATCCAGCGGTTCTGGACTAAAGTGTTTGCTACCTATACCCAAATTATTGGCAAACATGTGGAATGCAGCCCTGAAGTGGAGATCTTGTCTATGTTCCCTGGGCTTCATAAGAAGGATATTCTTAGTTTTTGTGTAACGGCAGCACGAGCTGTGATCCCGAGGTATTGGAGATCGTCTCAGGTGCCATCCCTGCTTGATTGATTCAGAGAGATGATGGACATTTTTCGGATGGAGGAATTGGCGGCAGACGCTTCAGGATCTCGTGACAAATTTTCGGCGGTTTGGACTGAGTGGATCCTTTTTTAGGACTCTACTGACTTCAGGAGTATTCTAGCTGAAGGAGATATTGCAGGGAGAAACCCAGCTGACGCAGAGATAGGTTGACTCCTTCCCCTTTCCTCTTACCTGGCCTTACCCCCCACCTTACCAGGCCTCATTCGCCCATTAATTGTTCCCCCTTACCCCTTACTTTTTCTATTTTTCTTTCTTCATTTTCTTTCCCTCTCTCCTAGTTATCTTCTTTACCCCTATGGTATTCTTTCACCTTTGGATTTGCAAACTTCCCCTTTTCATCCTATTTTCTACTGATTGCTCAGTATTGCTTATGATAGGATGCTCATATATAGACTAGATATATTTAAACTGTAGATGGTTCCCTCTCTGGGTAACCCCAGACTGCAGGTGAATTAATTAAGATCTCTGCCCTTGCGGGACATAGCAAACTTTGCATTAATGGACTATGTGGCAACTAAATCCTTAATTACTCCCACAAAAGCCACCCTTACGGGTTAGGGAGGCTAATAAGAGACTTTCCTAAAGACTATATGCTTCAACTGTGGAAGATGGTTTCGGTACCCGGAGTGAGGTTCCTACCTCATACTTAGAACCAATAATTAGGATGTAGTTGAATTATTACTTGGGGGGAGTGAGCCCTATAAGTTGTTTGTTACTTCAAAATGTTCTTGCAGAAACTTTTTTGTATTCACATGCAATAGCTTTGTTTTGCCTTATTATCTTTCAATAAAAAAAGAGATTAACCATAAAAAATTTAAAAAGTAGACACATTAAAATGGGTAGGCATTCATTTTCCTATATAGAGCAGGCCAAATGAACAATTGTAAGTGCACAGTGCTATAGAATATGATTGTAATACATTAAGAGAACAAAACGTTTGATGGGAGTGCTTCCTAAATCCTAAAATCTACAAAAGTCTTAGTTAGGCATTAATTACAGCCCTGAGTGGAGCAGACAGTTGAGATATTTTTATAAAGCACATAAGTTTTTAAATATTTGAATTGATTTATTGTCATAATTGTATTGTGTTTGTACAACGTAACCATACATTATATTCACATTTTTAACCCACAAACAAAAATGAATTTGATTCAATATTTTTCAGTTGCATTATGATTTTCCCGAAACAGTACACAAGTCTGAAAAATGTTATAGTATTGTTACTACTTTCTAAAATACCAGTGTATTTCCTTTCACTATAAATTAATCATGAGTACACAATGTTTGCAAAAATCCAGTGTTCCTTTACTACATTTTAAATTCAGGAAAGAATAAATAATCTTAGTTGGATACTGCCAGAGGATGAGGAGTAAAATGAACACCATTATTAAAGGTTTTCACATTTGCCATAGCAGAAATATGAAAACTACGTAAATGAAAAAACAAACAAACTACATTTAGAACTGTTAAAGCAGTTTTTCTCAGTAATAGGTGGATTACCATCTCTTCTGTGGTACAATACAAGACTGTGACAGTAAAAGCTTTAAATATTATTTATATCATCCCAAAAAGTACATTTTATAGAGTTTGAGTTACTTTGAATCTATAACGCGTTTGTATGTTTATAATCCTTTAGGACATTTCAAAGAATAAAACCAGCAAGAAACAAACAGCACATTCCTTGGTAATGTGCATTGTTCACGTGATAAAATATTCTGGGCTTATAGCCTGAAGTAGTACATAGCAATTTGCTATTTATCTCCATTGCAGAGACATGTGATTACTTTACATTCCATGCTCTGACTGCTTTAACAGGAACAACTCAAGAACTATCAGGTCATTTGCAGATCATCGTCGCCATATTTAAAGAGTTAATCTTTACAGTTTTGTATAAAGGGAACTTGTTATGTCCCCAAGTTCTAATGACCTGTAGATATAGGGTTAATCTGCAGGTTAATACAGTTACAATTTTGTCTGGTCACATTACTGAGAGTGCAGCTACCTGGCTAAAATTATTTTATTTTTCCCAGGAGCCACTGACTTTTAGTTATAAACTGACTACAGTTACCCCTCACAGCAATGTGAGCTGCGGCTGTTAGTATGCCCTGGCAGTTTGATAAACAGTTCATTCTGCACAAATCTACTGTGCTGCAGAGTGAGCTGTCAATCAAGGTGCCGGGTGTACTGATTGGTGACTCTAGCCACTCTGGGTAAGCCTCTATAACTGAGAATACCCAGGGGAATAAAGTTTACTTTCTCCCAGTACACTGGGAAACACAATTTTTTAGGAGTTAGGTCAGACAACTGTTTTTAATTAATTTTTGGATGCTGAATCCAGAAATGAACTCAGTCTTTCTCTATCACGTCAAGTTTTTGAACTATAGGATTTTTGTCTTCTCAAAAATATGTAAACTACTGTACCTAAAAAGTGTTTTGTTTTTTTTAAATAGTACAAATATGAACAAAAAATGAAATATAAAAGAAATAGGCATGACAAATATGTTTTTTAACACTATCATGTTTTTTACAAAGGATATAATTATATATTGTAATCAGATAACAAGTCTTATTACAGATACCAGTGCAATTGTGCATCTCTGGCAGGTAAGTTGTGGAGGAAAAACTTGACATGCTAGAAAAAAACGGACTACATTTTTGGAATCAGCATGCCAATTTTAGTATAAATCAGCTCAAAAACCTAACTCAACAGAAATTTTTTTTCAAATTGTTCCCCAGTGGTATCTATGCTTTTAGTAAAGCAATCAGACTAGATTGTATATCTGTTACACTACAGATAAACCCATCAGGTGAATAGCATATGGGAGCATAAAAAAAACAGGATCATAAAGGTTGTGACTAACAATTTTTTTCAAAAGGTTAAGAATGTTGCCTCCACCATTCCATCCTCGTAAAATTTTACTATTTTTTATTTTATTTATGGACTTGTTTTTTGCAAAATGAGACATAATTTTGGACACGATTTTCCAGACTCGGCACTGAATAATATCCAATTTATTCACTTATGTTTCAGCTCTAGCATAAGCCTTCAACAGCACTTGTGCTAGAGCTGAAACGTTCAGAATAAAAAAAGGAATACATTGGATATTATTCAAGTAGCATACTCAGATAAGCATATATTAGCATTTATTTTACAGTAATGTCTTAATTGTTTTCAGGAAGATGAGTGTAGGGATATATGTTATATAACAGGCATGTGCTGTACATGCCTTATTTCTTTTTTATAGTTCAATAAAATTAAATTAAATAAAAAATTATTTCATATTTAATTTTATTTTAGTTCAAAGAACAAAAGTCCAGAATTGCTATTGTCAAAAATATAGTACTAATTATTGAAGCAGGAATGATTTAAGCTCTGCTACTGCAAGTGATTACAATTTTATAGTTAACATTTATTAATGTTAATATATGCATACTAGTACAATGTCATTATTAGGTTTTTTTTATGTTCTAATTAGGTTAGCTATGATTGTGGATAATCTTGAACTTAAAGTAGCTAAAAGTTAATTGTCCCATTAAGGAATTGTGCCATAAATGACATATATACAAGGAATACAGTTTTATAGCGCTAAGAAGAACCATATACAGGAAGATGGAATTAAAACAGACCTTTATTAGCCCCTTATGCAGCCACAATGCGTTTCACCAGTACTCTACTGTCTTTCTCAGGTGGAACACAAATCAGACTACAAACATTTTTAAACACAGGTTGTAATGTAAAAAAAATAAGTAAAAAGACAAGTGAGGGCAATTAGTCCAGGTCAGGAGACCCAGCAGTCAGGATGTGTGTCAAGATCTAAACACATTCTATGCTTCACAGTCCATGTGAATCAGAGTAGATTCTATCTAAATGTTCATCTGAACAATCCCTGATTCGTGTTAGGGTGCCTTCACACTGCGGACTCCGATCCGGTGTCCGGGCTCCTTCAGCGCAGCGACCGGGCTGGATACCCTGAGGAAGGCGCCGGGTGTGGCGCTGAAACGCGTAGGAGAGAGGAGGAATAAAAGGATGGAAATCTATTTGGCTCTTTGGTGAGTTTATTTAACCCTGAAGCAGCGCGGACCGTGAGACACCAGCACTCCCATCATTTCTTTGATTTATACCACTATCCAGTGGTCGGTGGAGGTCCTGCAGCAGCTGGTAAAATCGTTTCCAAAAACGCCTTCAAACCAGTTGTGGGGATCACAACTGGACCAGGTGAGCAGCTTCACAGCACCACCATTGCATATAATTGTCACTAATGATAGGGCACTATTGCGCCTCTTGTCCCCCTCCCTATTTTATCTTTACGGGATGACCCTGACAGCCACAGACTGGACAAGAACACAGGACTGGAGGGCTAATATGTTGATGGCAAACATCATACATTTAGCACATTTTTATGAATGTGTGCTTTTTATTACATAATCTGTATACCCAATTCTATTATAACCAATTAGCTACATATTTGAACATATACATATTCATAAATATATACATTATTTTTCTATACTCCCATATATATTATTGATACACCTTCCCTGTCAACCTGATATACATTTATTACAATATTAAACTTGACCTGTTTGAAGAAATACAAAATTCATTGTGTGACCAATTCCTTATTTCTAATTCCTTCATAATTATTTCACATTTTTCTCAACTTACATTTTACTGATAAAGAAATATGCACACAAAAAAAAACAAAGCTAAAAGCTTAATGTGTATCCTTTTGCAGCTTTTGACTTGACCTTTTCATTATTAATTCTCCAGTATTTCTTCATTGATTGGGGAGATCTTCAGCAGGGTTCTTAAGTGTGAAATATACCTCTGATCCAACTGTGAGCAAAGATGGGTATGAAGAACATGATGCATTCAGAAGGTACATTCCAAACGTAGCCTGAAAAATAACAGAGAAATAGATTATACTCTCCCAGCTTCCTAAATTCTGCGATTGCTATTGATGGGAGAATTTAGGGGCTTAAACAGTGAGGGGCAGTGCGGGCATTGTTTTTGACTGTGACAGCAAGAGCTCAGCTTTCACTTAAGGTGAGCTCTCAGTGGTGATCATCATGTACAGCCCCTGTGCCCCGACAGATTACCATGACACATCCATATGTCATATTTTGGGAACTCCATCCAGACCATGATAGTAATAATAATATTTATGTATATAGCACCAAATATTCCACAGCGCTCTACAATTCAGAGGGTAAAATACAAAAAGTCATAAGTGACAGTTATCAAGGAATACAATAATTAAAGCTAAATAATGACAACACAGCTCCTAAGAGCTTACAATTTACAATGAGGTGGGGGTGACACAAAGTACAGGGGTTTATTTACAATGATGGTGCAGCCAACTTAAGGAAGTGGGGAATAGATAAGAGCTGCTTGATTGGTCACCAGCCATTCTTTGTAAAGCTTTTCAATCTGGTGGAGTGAATAGGTTATGTCTGAGTGACTTTAACTAGGGGGCATGATAGGCCGCCCTAAAGAGATGTGTTTTTAAAAGGCCAATAGTAAAGAAACCTCCAGCAACAGACCGTCGTCTTCATAAATTAATATTTATTGTGCAAAAAGTGCATAAAAAGTGCATAAAAAATTACATAGCTGGCAAGGGCAACCCTTGCCAGCTATGTAATTTTTTATGCACTTTTTATGCACTTTTTGCACAATAAATATTAATTCATGAAGACGACGGTCTGTTGCTGGAGGTTCCTTTACTATTGAATTTGCTTGAACATCAGACGTCCTGCTCCCTGCAACAACTGGCACAGGTGTTCCAGTGCAGCAACTATTTCCATTCCCTTTCCCTCATGAAGCTGAGTTTTTACGGAGCGCCTGAAACTATGTTAAGTCATGGGTAGACCTAATTTCTTGGGGTAGAGCAGTCCAGAGAATTGGCGCAGCTCGGGAGAAGTCTTGGAGTCGGGAGTGGGAGGTTCGGATTAATGCAGAAGTTAGTCTAAGGTTGCTTCCAGAGCATAGAGAACGGGTGGGGTGATAGACAGATGAGGGTAGAGAGGTAGGAAGGTGCTGCACTGTGAAGAGCTTTGTGGGTGAGAACAAGCAATTTGAATTGGATCCTATATTGTACAGGCAGCGAGTGCAATGACTGACACAGAGTGCAAGCATCCGAGTAACGGTTAGCCAGATAAGAGACCCTGGCTGCCGCATTAAGGATGGACTGGAGAAAGGAAAGCCTAGTGCGGGGGAAACCAATTAATAGAGAATTGCAATAATCAAGGCGGGAGTGGATCAGGGCCATGGTGAAGGTTTTTGCTGTTTCCATGGTGAGAAGGGGCGGATTCTAGAGATGTTCTTCAGGTGTAAGCGGCAAGAGCGGGCAACAGATTGTTTATAGGAGGTGAAGGAGAGATCGGTGTCAAACATAACACTCAGTCAGCGAGCCTCCTGCCTAGGTGTTATTGTGGTGCTGCACACTGAGAGGGAGATGTAAGATTTAGGGAGGTTAGTGGAGGGTGGGAGCAGAAGAAGTTCAGTTTTGAAAAGGTTGTTTTAAGTAGAGAATTGACATGATATTGGAAACTGTGTTAGACAGTCATTGGGTTCTGTAATACAGCGGGGGTAAGTTCAGGGGAAGAAGTGTATAGTTGTGTGTCATAAGTAAAAGATGGTACTAAAAGCCAAATTTGCTGATGGTCTGTCCAGTCTCTCTGTGTAGAGAGAGAACAGGACCAAGGACTGAACCCTGAGGGACCCCAATAGTGAGAGGAAAAGGAGAAGTGGAGTCAGCAAATTATCCACTGAAAGAGTGAACAGAAGGATAGAAAGAGAACCAGGAGAGAGCTGTGTCCTTTATGCTGATGAGTGCAGCATAGCGAGTAGGAGATGGTGGTCAACAGTGTCAAAAGCTGTAGAGAGATAAAGAAACCAGACTGGAACGGGTCTAGATGAGAGTGAGTGGAAAGGTAGCGGGTGAGGCGGGAGTAGACCAGGCGCTGCAAGAGTTTGGAGATGAAATGGAGATTGGAGACTGGTCTGTAGTTATTTGTGCAGGATGGGTCAAGTGACGTTTTCTTTCATAATGGAGTATTGATAGAGTGATTGAAGGAGGAGGGGAAGATGCCAAAAGAGATTGAAGATTTTGGTTTGGTGAGTGGTGATTACTGGAGAGAGAAACTGCAGTAGGTGTGAGGTAATGAGGTCAGTTGGGCATGTAGTGGGATGAGAGGAAGAGAGGAGCCTGGAGACTTCCTTTTCTGTGACTGGGTCAAATGTTGAGAGTAAGCCAGAGGAGACATGGGGGGACGGGGGTCGGGGGGTGGTAATAGAAGCAGCAGTGCTCAGAGGGCAGAAGCTGATTTCTTGATGGATGTTTTCTATTTTCTCTGTGAAGTAAAAAGCCAGATCATCAGCATAAAGGTCAGTGATCAAGGCCTGCACTTTAAGACTGAGGAAAGAGTGAAATATGTCAAAGAGTTTTTTTGGACTGTTGGATAGTGAGTAGATGAGGGTGGTGAAGGAGGTCTGTTTGGCAAGGTGAAGGGCAGAGTTATAGGTTTTTAGCATAAACTTATAGTGGATAAAGTTTTCTGGTGTGCGGATTTTCCTCCATAGGCGTTCATAACTCCTAGAGCATTACTGGAAAAATCGAGTTTGCAATGTGAGCCAGGGCTGTTTAACTCTGTGTTTGGAGGTTCTGAGGGTGAGGGGCTCTTCTTGGTCCAGGGAGCTTCTGAGAGAATCATTGTAGCGATTCACAGCCAGATCAGCCCAGGGGACCAGCCCTACCCATAGAGGGCTCATCATATTTCTGTACCTAACATCATGCCCAGCGGTCCAGATTGCAGTGGTGGCCCCATGTAGCCACATGCTACAGGTAGTGTCACGATTTATTCTTTAAAAACTATTAATCCCCTTTTATGGATTGCCCGGGACCACAGAGCGGGTCATGTCACCGCACCACCCAGTAGGCCCAGATGACGGCGAGAGAGAGACTGAAGGCCTGGTTCCGAGTACCCCATGGCCTCAGTGGCTGACTCAGGTAATTCTGAGAAAATGAAGTGCGTCGACCACACAGAAAAATGGTTGAAAAGCTGGGCTAGGTGACCCTGGGGGGCAGTATACCACCGCTACTCCAAAGGGGAGAGGATGGAAGAGACTAATGGTATGGACCTCAAAAGAAGGGAATGAGAGTGATGGAGCTGGGGGGATGACCTGTAAAGTGCACTGTGGGGACAGGTGTAAGTCAACTCCACAACCATGTCTGTTCCCAGGTCTCAGGGAATGGGAGCATTTGTAAACCACCATGAGAGAAGCAGGTTTCAGTTAGGTCCAGCAGGTTAAGAGAGTTAGTGAGAAAGTAGTTCTGGATAAGGGTAGCTTCTTGCATGCAGAGCATGGATTTCAGAGAGCACAATTAAAAGAGGGAGATGAAGGTGTGCAAGTATAAGGTTAGTAGGGTTTTCATCTGAGCAGAAGGAGGGGTTGAAGTTTGCAGAGGGTGGACCAGGATTTGGAGAGATTTCACCTGACAGGAGCAGCAGCAAAGCAAGAAAAAGCAATTAGTATTTATAATTTGATTTGTGACACGGTTTATCATGCAATACCCTGGAATATGGTGGACCAAGATTATTTAGAAGGGTGAAGAGAGTATGGGAGCTGTACATAGTAGAGTGAAGGAAAGAGGGGCTGATGTGGTTGAATGGTGATGGAGGAGGGATGGGGTGGTGAAAGTAAATGACAAAAGCACATAGAAAAACAGACAATGAAATAAAGGACAATCTTTAAAAAAAGAGAGTGAAATAGTGTGGGTTACCTGACTCCTGTCTTGACTAACTGCCATTGGAGTCATTCCAATTCTAACCGGGAGTATACATATTTTATACTCATGGCCACGTGAGCGCCATTCACCGGGAGTATACATATTTCATACTCAAGGCCACATCACTGCTGTTCTCAACTCTAAGGCCAGCAAATCTTCACAACACACTGTGCATGTAATGTGAGGATTTATAGGTATGCAATCATATTCGGTGACTGCATACTTATGGCTTTAGACCAGACCAACCCCTTTAAAGCTCAGTTTTTAAAGGAACTCTGTCAAGTCATTTTGCAGTATGATACTAATAGTACCTTGAATAGTGCTCAGGCAGACCTTTTAAAACATGTAAAAATCATTACTGTACTCTTTGTAGTGTTCTTGCTATAAGCATCTTCACACCCTGCAGGCAGCTATCTTCAGCAGTAAAAGTAATTGACCGGGCTAGTGAATGTATGGGTATGTAAATGTTATTTAAATAACCATGCCTATCCAAGCTGGTATTCTGTTCCTCTCCTCTGTGCTGGTTACATTGAAAATCTCAGGCTTCTGCAGGCTCTTTTGAAGGGGAAGGGAGAGATAGGAGAGGGGGGAGTTGTTTTGTGCTACAATGTGTGTGCTATCTGTAAGAGATTTCTATGTGTTTATCTGAACTTTGGTTTTCCTACATACATGTAATGAGTGTATCTGTGAGCACATGCACAAATGTTTCTATAAACACACAGAAATATATCCAGCACACACTACACATATACCTTAGATACATATAATAAAGATGTCAGATGTGCAGCTGCAAAGAGCACACACCTCCTCCCCCCTCCTTTCTCCTCTGAACTGTGCCTGTGCAAAGAGAGCGACCATGAACATGTAGCAATTTAAGATATCCAGTGGCATTGAGGTTTCATTGATGAACAATGGCCCCACTACCTTTGTACCCCATATACCACACCATGCCATCTATTTTTGTGTTCCAACAGTCTTGGAGAGATCTATACACTGTGGGTTAGTGTCAGACCAATAGCAATGCTTTTGCTTGTTAACTTCACCATTCACAAAAAAGGTTTGCCTCATCACTCATCTGAAGGCAATTGTCTATGCTGTGAAGATATGAGATGTGCAGCATCTGAATCAATGGATACTGAAAGCCTGTGCTAGCATTTCTTTTGCGGTGTTGCTATCAGTGTATCAAGAGTGAGAGAAGAGGGTTGCATTGAATTCAACACAATGGGCAGCACTTTGAACACATTTTATAAGTGATCATAAACTTGTAAATAACTCATGAAAGAATAAAGGTACAAAAAAACAAAGCACACCATTGTTTTTCTTATTAAATTTCAATACGTTTGATGTGTCACATGACCCTCCTCCCATTGAAAAAAATAAAGTAGGATCCAAAATGGCCAACTTCAAAATGGCCGCCATGGTCACCACCCATCTGAAAAAGTTTTCCCCTTCTCATATACTAATGTGCCACAAACAGCATTGATATCACCAACCAATCCCATTTTATTTAGGTGCATCCATATAAATGGCCCACCCTGTAGTAATACAAAGAGTATTTAGGCAGAGTTGCCCTTCACATAATACTAACCTTTCCTTCCCTGCTGGATGATAGTGTTTGAAATATTTCTCTCTTCTTTTCCCCAGTTGTCTGATTAATACAAATTATTTGGCATCGAGTGCATTTTCCTGAAATCTAAAAAGACACATTATGAGTTGAATTCAAACTATTTCTTTATTAAACTCAAAAATACAACATTATTATTGAGTACATTTCTAAACTGCTTCTAGTACAAACAACGTTATAATTTCAGTCAATAGCTATGTTATCACACCGTAACTATCTGGGTTACTGCAGATACTGGGAAACCCCCAATGTGTGCTGCCACAAACAAAGCAACACCGGAGACACTGTAACAATGTGGGTCCTGATGGTAAGGAGTGTGAAAGAAGACTCGTTTTGTCTTCTTCAGCCATATTTAACCCCTTCACCAATGAGCCTGTTTTGACCCTAATGACCAGGACATTTTTTGCAATTCCAGTGATTCTGAAACAGTTTTTTTGAGACATATTGTACTTCATGTTAGTGGTAAAATTAGGACGATCATTTTTTCAAATTTAAAAAAAAACAACAACAAAATTTGGCGAAAATTTTGCAATTTTCAAACTTGGAATTTTTATCCTGTTAAAGTGAACCTGTCACCCCCCTCCAGGGCCTGTTGAACTAAAAGAGCCTCCTACAGCAGTGCCTATGCTGCATTTTGTGAAGGTGGCTCTTATCCCCCTACCCCCTAGGGACACTTTATTAAATCTCTTACCCTGTATGCTAATGCTTACTGTAAGTCCGGGAGGTACACTCCCTTCCTTGGACCTGAACACCTTGCTGGTGTTACTTCTCCTCTTCTTTTCCTCTGGGACCCTCCTCCTCTCTTCCTTGTCACATTGTCGGCACCTGCGCAGATCCCTCAGTTCTTGGTCATGCTCTGTGAGCTCTACCTGAGAACTGAGGTCACATGGTAGAACACATATGCAAGAAAATTGCAGCGGTCTTTCAGAAGCACTGGGATGTGGATAATGATTAGATCTGGGCTTAATGCATAAATAAACAAACAAACCTTTACAGAGTCCACTACGCACTTCGACAGAGATATTTGTCTTCATCAGGTGGCCAGACAGATCTCTTTCAAAACGCGTAGTGGACTCTGTAAAGGGCAATAAAGGTTTATTTATGCATTAAGCCTGGGAATTCGGTGAGGAGGGAACAGGTGCAGTCATGCTGTTTGCGCAGGTGCCATATTCCCAACCCTGCAGTTTGCATACAGCATAAAACCACACAGGGCATGATTTGGTGCCTGTGTTTTGTCAGATTTTTGCATCGGACACAATACTGGAGTTTGCATCATTTTTTGTGTCCGATGCAAAATTCGGACAAAACCAGATCCTCCCGGATCCGGCGCCCATAGCATGGGAGTCTATGGGCGCCGGATCTCATGCCGGTTCCCGGATGTTGGGTGCTGAAAGAGCGGCGGCTGTTAAAAGCAACCGCCGCTGAATTTCAGCACCTGGAGAGCTCCACAGCTGAAATTTCAGCGCCGCGGCCAGCTACCCTGCAGCGGCGGTGCTGAAACTTCAGCACTTGACAGCGTCTGCAATCAAGGCGGCAAAAAGCAGGATCGGAGGGCAAATCTCTGCTTGACCGGGGCTGTTAGGTTGTGTTCGGTGTATCCTGCAAAACACCGGACACAACCTGACAGTCAGAATCTAAGGCCGGCTTCACACCACGGTTTTTGTTTGTCAGGGTGGATCCTGTTTTTTACAGGATCACCCTGACAGAACCGGATAGAACCTGATCGGTTGACCAGGATGGCAAATAAGCACCCTGATCCTGTTTTTTTTGCAAGAATCGTTTCTTTCATTTCCCCATTGAAAAGCATTGTGAATTACTTCTCCATAGGCTATAGTGGGTGGAGCTGCTGTTCATGGTGCTGAAGGAGCATTCTGAGAATGCTCAGTGCTAAAAACCGGATTAGGGAAATTTAATCAAGTTTTTTACTGGATACGGCACCATAGACTCCCATTATATGGAAACCAAATTGTGCCAGATCCAGTTCTCTCTGGTTTTGTCCAATTTATGCACCGGAGACAAAAAATGCTGCAGGCTCCGATTTTGGGGACGGTGAAAAACCTGACAACAGACTAGGCACAGAATAAACAAAACCTGATGGCAAATAGGACCAATCCGGCACCATAGGGATACATGGGAGGCAAAACCAGATCAAGTTCTGTCCGGTTCAAACCGGACAGAACCTGATGCACAAAACCGTGGTGTGATGCCAGACTAAAGATAAATAAGCAAACAATTTTAATTCCTTCACAGTCCTCAAGTAGAGACAGCAAATTTGTGGTCAACTGATTGCCATTATACTAGAACTATGTGACTGAAATCTCATAAATTTTAGATTGACTAAACTGGCCATAGTTTTTTTGTTTTAAAAAGAAGGTCATGTAAAAATGTTAAATTTAGTGCAAAATAGTCTAGATCTATGTAACATCTTTCCACCAATAGCAGATAATAAAAAGCATTGACCGAGTCTGATCAATGGTAATTTTGAAGGGTATATTGTTTATCCCACTTCTTGTAATACCCAGAATCTTTTTCCTAATCTGTGTATACATTTTAAAAGATATGCCTGTCTGAATAACAAGTGTTGGAATGCCCCAGTTAGAGAACTATAATAATCCAGTCAGATTTCCAAGAAAAGCATAACATGAGGTAGATATCCTGACAAAATATTCCCTTTCATGTGTTAAGCCGGTTCCAATAAACTGAGCAGAGAACAGCGCATACTGCACATTTGTGCAACTGTAATATCCTATTCAGTCAGCAATGTTCTGTATTCTGGGGTGAAGTATCAGCAAAATACAAAACAAATAAAGCTGCTTAAAAGATCTGTGTAACTCTAATCTGAGATGGTAGGATGTCGACAGAACAAGCGCTGAAGTCTCAAGCATCATCTTTTCAATTTCCTGTTATATAATTTATCCTTTATGCCTATAGCATGCAAGTAAATAAGTATCTGTCAAGGAGTTTTGGAATTCAAACTTTCTGTTCCCTCTTGACACATCAAATAACTATTTCTCCTCTCTTTTCCGCATTTCTTAGCCTGTTATCTTCACTTGATATATTTGTGAAGAGTAATAAATATGTTCTGTACAACTTTGTCAGATAAAGT
This sequence comes from Allobates femoralis, assembly GCA_033576535.1. NCBI lineage: Eukaryota > Metazoa > Chordata > Amphibia > Anura > Aromobatidae > Allobates > Allobates femoralis. Next base: position 323,434,968 of record JARQOC010000005.1, on the reverse strand, counting down.
ATGAAGGGATGAAATAGCTGTTTCATTTAAATTCTCTTTCCATTCATATCTTCTTACCATTCTTATATTATAACAAATACACAATTTCTCAAAGGAAGCCGATGCACTTCCTATATAGGATGCGCTATCGAAAAGGTAACTCACAATAAAAGGTCATTTTTATTCTTAACAGTCTATTAAAATGTACAGATACATAGATAATAATCATGAAGTCCAATATATAGTAACATTTCTGATGCTCACCCTCCACGAAAAATAAATCTTCGTCTGCTTCACATAAGAACATATCTCACATCTTTACAGTCCTTACAAAGCAATTTTCCTCCTATTGAAACCCCTAGATTCACCTTTCATTACATTTTTAACCCTTTCATTGCACCCATAAAGAATGATGCCAACAAATGTGCCCCACAGACACTGTATGATACCCCCACAGTAAATTCCTCCACAGTGCCCTCCACACGCACAGTATGATGACCATAGTGTACCCAACTGCAACTATTCTGGCAAAGTATGGTGACCCCAACTGTGATCCCCACATATCCCTCCATGCAGTATTATGGACCTACATACTGTATAATGATGACCACACCTCTTTGTATAATGGCCCCCGCTAGCCTTCCAACTAGTATAATGGTCCCCACACAGCCCTCTGTACAGTAAGATGGACCCCACGTAAACCTACACAATGTATAATAGCTTACATACAGTATAATGGCCCCCAAAGAGACTTCCATCAAGTATAAAGGCTCCCTCATAGCCTTCAAAATATTATCATGGCCTCCACATAGCCCTCCAAATGTTATATTGGCCCCACATTGTCCTCCATATAATATTATACACTCCCATAATCTTCCATATAGTATAATTGGCCACACAACATAGCTTTCCATATAGTACTATACACCCCAATAGCCCTCTATGTACCATGCAGTGTATACATAATATAAACATATATATATATATATATATATATATATATATATATATATATATATTATATATATATAATATTTGGAGGACTAAGGGGGTGTGTATTGTACTATATGGAGGACTATGGGAGGTCCATATAGTATATGGAGGACTACCGTGTTTCCCCGTAAGTAGGGCGCCCCCCGAAAGTAAGGCATGCTTGGGGGGGAGCCCTACTTGCTAATATAAGACACCCCCCGATTATAAGGCGTACCTCTCACATGCCGCCGATCACAACACCGCATCTTTGGCACCGCTCCCCGCTGCCCCCGCTGTCCCCGCTGTCCGTGCCCGCCAGTCTGCTTCCATCTCATAGGCCTGGAGTGCTCCGGCGCTCTCTGCAGGTCTCCACCCCGCCCACGAGCCCTGCGCCAATCACAGTGCAGGAATCATGGGCCAGCAGATGTCAGTCCTGGGCTGTGATTGGCCCAGGGCTCCTGCGCTGTGATTGGCCCTGGGCTCCAGTGCTGTGATTGGCCCAGGGCTCCTGCGCTGTGATTGGCCCAGGGCTCCTGCACTGTGCACCACCAAAGCAGCACCGCAGAGGAAAGAAAAGAAAGAAGTAAGGTAAGAAAGTGAAAGTGTGTATGTGTGTGTGAGATGTGTGTGTGTGTGTGAGATGTATGTGTGTGTGTGTATGTGTGTGAGATGTAGTGGGTACCATACTGGGAGGCTGCTGCAGTGGGATACGGTACCATACTGGGATGGGAGGCTGCTGCAGTGGGATACGGTACCGTACTGGGATGGGAGGCTGCTGCAGTGGGAAACGGCACCGTACTGGGAGGCTGCTGCGGTGGGATATGGTACCATACTGGAAGGCTGCTGCAGTGGGATACGGTACCATACTGGGATGGGAGGCTGCTGCAGTGGGATACGGGACCGTGCTGGGATGGGAGGCTGCTGCAGTGGGATACGGTACCGTACTGGGAGGCTGCTGCAGTGGGATACGGTACCGTACTGGGATGGGGCGGCTGCAGTGGGATACGGTACCATACTGGGATGGGAGGCTGCTGCAGTGGGATACGGTACCGTACTGGGATGCTGCTGCAGTGGGATGCAGTACCGTACTGGGAGGCTGCTGCAGTGGGATATGGTACCATACTGGGAGGCTGCTGCAGTGGGATACGGTACCGTGCTGGGATGGGAGGCTGCTGCAGTGAGATACGGTATTGTACTGGGATGGGAAGCTGCTGCAGTGGGATACGGTACCGTACTGGGAGGCTGCTGCAGTGGGATACAGTACCGTGCTGGGAGGCTGCGGAAGTGGGATACGGTACCGTGCTGGGAGGCTGCGGAAGTGGGATACGGTACCGTATTGGGAGGTTGCTGCAATGGGATACGGTACTGTGATAATGGGAGACTGCTTTTCTGCTGAACGCTCTACCATAAAGTATTGCACTGTAAAAGTAATACCATAAACAATGCTGATACGGTATATTTTTACCCCTAGACATGAGCGCTACCGGTAAAAGAAAGAGCTATTCCGTTGAGTATAAAATAGGAATCGTGGAAGAATCTTGGGGCAAAAATCTTACTGAATTCTGCAAAGAGAAAATGTTGAGTGTCCGATTGGTCCAAAAATGGCGAGCAGATTACAGTAACCTCAGTCTACAAGTGGAGAGCGGAAATGCTAAAAAGCGCAAGGTTGGATCTGGTCGGCAACCAATGTATTCCGAGCTGGAAGAACTGGTCTGTGAGTGGGTTGCAGACAGAAGAGCAAAGACATTGGTGGTGACTAGGGCTCAGATTCAAGAATATGCCCTTACAATGGCACCACAGTTTGAAATTGCCCCTCAAGAATTCAAGGCATCACAACACTGGTTGGATAACTTCCTTCAACGAAGTGACCTGTCTTTGGGTAGGGTCACATTGACAACCTAAATTGCATTCACCGCATCCGGATCCGGATGCGGTGAACGCAATGGCGGGCACACACATTTTTTTTCAAAAATGTGTGCTGAATCCCGCACTGCGGTCACCGGATGGCTCAGGATGTGTAATCCTGAGCCATCCGGTAACTGCAGAGTTTGCGGATCCCGGCTATTGCCGGGATCAGCAAACCTAGTAAAGAGTTAAATTGATTGCTAAATGACTGTTTGAGGTCTGTAGGGGGGCTTAGACCCCCCTACAGACCGGCCGCCCACTTCGGTGGCCTCCTACTACAATATTCCCGATGGCACGGGCTCATCCGAGCCCGTGCAAGTCCCCACACCCCCAGCCCCCCGAATTACTATACCGGGGTGCCTGCACCCCTCTGGTATAGTTATTCCTGTATGTGTGGTAAATGATATATTACAGTAATGTAGTTCATATCTACGTGTCTTCTCCTGCCGTGTTTAGCGAAATCCATGGGCGGGGCTGTTTGCGGCAGCCTCCGCCCCCTCATTTCTCATGGCCGCCCCCTCTTTGCCTCATCCATTGATGTGAGGCCGGACGCGTCATGAAAGGGGCGGGGCGCACGGTGTGACGCGTTTCGCCCCGCCCCTTTCATGACGCGTCCGGCCTCACATCAATGGATGAGGCAAAGAGGGGGCGGCCATGAGAAATGAGGGGGCGGAGGCTGCCGCAAACAGCCCCGCCCATGGATTTCGCTAAACACGGCAGGAGAAGACACGTAGATATGAACTACATTACTGTAATATATCATTTACCACACATACAGGAATAACTATACCAGAGGGTGCAGGCACCCCGGTATAGTAATTCGGGGGGCTGGGGGTGTGGGGACTTGCACGGGCTCGGATGAGCCCGTGCCATCGGGAATATTGTAGTAGGAGGCCACCGAAGTGGGCGGCCGGTCTGTAGGGGGGTCTAAGCCCCCCTACAGACCTCAAACAGTCATTTAGCAATCAATTTAACTCATTACTAGGTTTGCTGATCCCGGCAATAGCCGGGATCCGCAAACTCTGCAGTTACCGGATGGCTCAGGATTACACATCCTGAGCCATCCGGTAACCGCAGTGCGGCCCGGTAAACGCTGCGAAAACTGCTGCCTGCATGATTTTAAACGCAGGCAGCAGTGCCGGATCCGGCCACCGGATGGCTTGTGAAGCCATCCGGTGTTTTGCATAGGCTTCCATCAGGAGCCTTTCCTGGTCCGGTTTTGAGCTTTTTTAAAGCTCAAAACCGGATCAGGATTTAAAACAAAAAACGCCAATGTGACCCTAGCCTTTGAGAAGATCCACAACACTCTTTAGGCTGGAAGATGCTGAAATTATTAAACGCGCATTTGCATTCAAGACCTTTGTTGATGACACTGACTTCTCTAAATACAGTCTTTCAAACATGATTGCCATGGATGAAACTGCAGTGTTTATGGGCCAAGCAGCTCAAACAACCATTGAACAACGAGGTGCCTCCTCAGTGTATGTTCCCTCCACTGCTTATGAAAGTGCACGTGTTACCTGCATTTTGGCGATTCGTCTGGATGGCACTAAAGTCCCACCTTTACTCATTGCAAAGGGCAAGAAGGACAAGATTGAGCATGTTTCAGGCATTTATGTGCTGGAAACTGAAAAAGCCTGGGCCACACAAGAGGTTATAAGGAAGTGGCTCGATTTAATGCTGCCGCTTGTTATGCGAGGGAGCCAAAGAGGAATTCAGCCAGCACACACTGCGCCAAAGACATGAAGAACTTCCTTCATGAGCGAAGAATTGACCAAATAATTATTCCTGCAGGAATGACGGCTTATCTCCAGACTCTGGATATCGCCATTAACAAGCCCTTCAAGGACAATTTGTGTGTGGAAATCAATGACTATATTGAAAATCGAATGGAGAGAAATCAACGTGGAAACTTTGTGAAACCTAAACTGCCAGAGGTTGTGACTTGGGTGAAGAATTCATGGGAGAAAATCACCGACACTTGCGTTGAAAATGCACTACGAGCTGGCTACCGGGACAAGAAATGCTCATTTAAGGACAGTGCTATTGCTACACATGACAGACATGGGCCAATGATTCTCCAACAAATGGAGTCACAAGAAATTCCACAGGAACTTCAGAGTTTGGATTGTTATGATGATGTTCCAGAAGATGATGACATGGTTGTCATGGAATAAATCTTGTTTTGTGTTATGGTGTTCCTTGTTTTACGGTACATGTTGTACATGGATATACCGTAATTATACGGTAGTAACAAGAAATTCTTGATTTGTTTGTCTTTTCAGCATACATTATATTAATAAATGTAAATTTTTTTGTTAAAACAAAAATTGTCTGTTTTTTTGGCTAATATAAGACACCCCCCAAAAATAAGACATGGCGGACTTTTTGGAGCAAAAATTAATATAAGACAGTGACTTATTTTCGGGGAAACACGGTATGATGTGTGCTTCATACTATCCGAAGGTCTGTGGGGTGAGCATTCAAATTTATAGTAGCTAAGGGGTATATGGTAGTATATGAAGGATTATGATAGGTGCATTATACTATATCGAGGACTATGGGGTATAGTATACTATATGGAAGACTATCGGGTGCATTATACTAAATGGAGGATTATGGGGGTGCATAATATTATATGGAGGACTATGGGGGTGCATTATATTTGGTGGAAAACTATGGGGGGTGCATTATACTATATAGAGGACTATAGCAGGTTTATTATACTATATGGAGGACTATCGGGGTGTATTATACTATATGGGGTACTATGGGGTGCATTATAATGTATGAATAACTATTGGGGATGTATTATACTATATAGAGGACTATGTCAGGTGCATCATACTGTATGCAGGTCTATGGAGGTTGTGGTGATGTGGCCCCTGGCCGGGTGCATCACACGGGTTATCAATGCAGGTCTCTGTTCACGTGGGCCGGTTTTCCTGATTGTGTGTGCTGTGTGAAACCTGTCCGATGTACAAGGGGTTAACAGCTGAAGGGTTTTCATGAGCTGAGTAAAACAGCTGAGTGTGAGTGCTGAAGATCCGATACATTCATGAGCCTAATGAGCGGCTGAACCTGTGGGGATGAGTGCTTTGCTGGGCTAAACCTGAATGGTGCACAGGGGGTTAATCACATCTCAGGTCTGTGTGTGAGTGAAGATGTGCTGATTGACTCACTGGGTTGCAGCTGTGTGAGAGGCAGCCTGGATAAGAACCTGCCAGGTGTCTGAGTGAGGAGAGGACGATGGGAATCAGAGAAGTCCAGACCACTGCCATGTGAAGACGTGCTGGAAGTGATGGGAGCCTGCCAGCTCCATGCTAGTGCACCTGATGTGTGCATGCCAGCCAGTGTCCAGGACTGAGGATGGCTCAAGGGCCAGGCGGTCATATGTGTGATGAGGACCGAGTACGGCTCAAGAGCCAGGCGGTCACAGCCGACTTTGGGACTGACTGTGTGAGTCATGATATGGTCCCGTTGATTCAGATGTAAGTGTCCTGGATCCCGGTGGATCCGTGGTGGTCTTGTGTGTACTGAGTGACAGGGCTCCTGGTACTATTGTGGGCCCTGAGTGTGTAGCCTATTGGTGTATGTAAAAATGCCATGAATGCTGTGTCATGCATGAGTCATAATGGTTTATGAAAAAGTGCCATGTTTGATGACTCGTGTGCAATAGGATGGGGAATGATCCCTGTCAGGGTGATAGACGGTAATAGCCGTCTTTAGAACCAGACTGAGGTCTGCAAGGGTCGGTGGGTGACGCCTTGAAGTTCTGGGGAAAACGTATGTGAATGTCCTGTAATGTAATGTCATATGGGAATGTCATATAATGCAATGTAAGGATATGCATATTATATGTGAAAATGGAAATACAGTGTTATGGTTTATGTGTTGAAAGCGGTTTATGACAGAAATTAATAAATCCGCTGGTTATGTTACGTTGAAATGTAGTCTCTGCTGTCATTTTCCCTGTGCCAAGCGGGTTCCCCTAGGGCGCTACCTCACAAGGTTCATTATATTATATGGGGGTCTATGGAGTGCATTATACCATATGGAGGATGACCCAATTCACATTAGTTGTCAGTTTGTAAAAAAATATTAAGTAGAGCCAAAAAAAACAAAAAAACTATTTGACTGCTACATGTATAAACCAGTACATGGCCCAGCAACATCTGTTACTCTGGAACAGTTACTGCGCTAAAACATGGACTAGTTGTCCTCACCCATCCACAGTCCACTATCCATCAACCACATCTGCTGCTTCTTCCATTTCTGTCACCGTGGCAAGTGTTTTCACACAGGTCCCCGGCCGCAAAACCTCCACTTGTTTATCTCCAATTGTTTAAAAATTAGGGTGAGTGAGAGCCCATCAGGTGTTATGGAATTGGACACGCTTGCTGTTTTTCACCAATCTCATACGCCGAGCACACCACTTCTATATAAATCCACCACAACATCTCCGCCTGCACCTCCCTCATAGTGCAGCAGTTTGTAGAGTACACCATACTCCACCCACTTTCAGCACAGCAGTCCTGCAGTTCTGGTCACATAAAAGATTATTTTCTCTATACATCCCAAAGCCAAGAGCTTAAACTTCATTATCTCCAATTTGTTGGCCACGGAAATGCTGTCTTTCTGCCTAGTGGATACAGATGTTTTTCAAAAGCTGATGGCCATTGCCAGTAAAAGTTACCCAGTGACCATTACTTTTCTAAGAAAGCTGTGCCTGCGCTACACCAGCATGTCGCAGACAACATCACTCTTTCCCTGAAAACTCTTTGTGTCACAGGGTGCATATCACCACTGACACATGGACAAGCAAACATAGTGAGGGGCGTTATATTTCACTGACTGGACACTAGGGGACTCTGGTGCCTAGGAGGCCAGGCAGGAAAGAGGCTGCTCCACAAGTCTTGAAATCCCCAAGGCTTGCGAGACAAACCTCTGTATCTACTGATTCATCCACTGCTTCTGCCTCCTTTACCTCCTCTAGGGCCCCTAGCTGTGCCCCCAACTTCTCCTTTAGTACTCCAACAGTCCATAGAGAATCTCCCCCACCTCTGTACTGTGCTGCCAGGGCTTACCGCCATCAGGCAGTGTTGATATTAAAATGCCTTGGAGATATCAGTCATACAGCTGAAGAGTTAAGGACAGCTATTCAGACCGAGTTTGACCAACAGCTGTCTCCACTGAACTAGCAGCCAGGGAATGTGCGATAACAGTACGAACCTGGTGGTGTTGCGTAAGGCAATAAGGCCTTCAGGCCTGCACCTGTCACTGACCCACCTGAATATTTCTCGGTAGTAGTCATTGCAGCTTATATTTGTGGCACCGGAGTGTGGCAGAGCATATAATTTATTGGAGCTGTTGCATGAGGTATGAGGATCCCAATCCCAGCAGACCTACAAATGTCAATCATTTCTTCCTCAATACAATTGAATTTGTGTTTTCGGGTGTGGGGGAGGGTTTATTTTATGTGTATGTCAAGCACTAACACTGTAACACAGTCCACACTGGACAATTTTAAAACGCAATAAAACTATCTAATAAAAGATAATCCTGTAGTATATGGTTGTGGTGCAGCATACAATTTATTGGAGCTGTTGCATGAGGTATGAGGGCCCCCAGTCCACTAGGCCTACACCTGTCACTGACCCACCTGAATAATTATTTTGGTAGTAGTCATTGAAGCTTATATTTGTAGCACCCGAGTGTGGCGGTCATACCATATATTGGAGCTGTCGCATTAGGTATGAGGGCTCCAGACCAACAGGCCTACACTTGTCACTCATCCTCCTGTTTCTGATCAATATTTAACCTTCAAATGCTAGACCATGCTCTGTTCGAGACCCTATGCTATTCATGTAGGCTGCGCTATTATACAATTATTATTCTGGGTCAATTGATGCCACTTTCGTGGTATCTGGATCTAGATTTTTAAAAAATGGAAGCTGTTTTTGGGGTCTCCTTGTGTGCTTACTGAACTTAGCAGGGCTCTCTAAGCACCATATCCACACCTGTCACTCATCTCCCTGTTTCTGATCAATGTTGAAGCTTGAAATGCTGGGCCAGGCCTTATCCCATGCATCCATAATGCACCATAATAAAAATTTTAACTCTGTGGAATAGATAGCTCTTTTTCTGGTGTCTGCCCCTAATTTGAGCTTTTTCGCAGCTTTTGGAATGCCCCAAAGGTATTTTTATGCCTTTGGTTTTGCTTCCCATTAGATCCAATGATGAAGTGTTCATTGAATTATTCGGCAGACATATTGAGATTCGGTGAACCGAACTGAACACAAATTTCAAAAGGTTCGCTCATCACTACACATGACCAGACCTGGTTGGAGGTTCAGTGGGGAAGGCCACTGATTGGTATGGTCCATTATACTTTTCAGCAGCTCTTATTCGGTGTGTGATTTATCACCTAAACAGATGAGCTTCAGCAGAGCATTTTGCTGCTTCACTGAGGCAATTCTACAGAGTCCCAGCTTGGGAGTGATAGGGAGGGTAATTCACCCAAGGATGAGGAGCAGGAGGAGGGGAGATAGGAACTGGTATATGAGGAGAGGTGAACCCAGGATGCAACTTGGTCCCACTATTCTTGGTGTGGTTAGGATGTGTGATTTCCCAGGCTCTGACTCTGTCACAGTCTCCACCAGATTCATCCAGTGTGCCATCACTAAAATTAATGTCCTGTCCACAACTATTTGACCTGTATCTGTGGCTAGGTGGACCTTCCCAGTAACTGCATTGGCCAGATCATGTGTGATATTTTTGGATATGGATATGTGGTTGTGTAACGCAGGGACAGCACACCAGGAAAAATAGTAGCAGCTGGGAGGGAACCAAGTACAGTGAGGTGGCCACTGCGCAGAGGTTGTGAAAAGATAATTCCCACAATAAAGCCGAAATGGCAACATTTCCAGGGCTAGCAGTCTGGCAATGTGGCCATTTAGCATTTGGGCCTGTAGGTGGGTGGGTGGCTGAGTTTTTCCACTTACATTCCATCCTCTGGGGCAGGGTAACTGAACCCTGCTGGAACAACAAAGTGGGTGGGGTTGCAGATGATTGTTGTGTTGTTCAACCACAGGTTGTGGGCAGGGGGCATGAGCACAGGTTTTCTGGACAGCAGATTGGGAAGGACGTAGCATTGGGAAAGTAGCAGTGGGTTTTCCCTCAGGCACAGGCTTTGTACCCAGGCATTTTGCCTAACTACTGGGGTGCTTTGGATGCCATGTGCTTCAGCACGCTGGTGGTGATGTTGTCTCTTTTCAGATTGGTATGGAAGATGCTGCAAATTACTGTTTTTTTTGTCTGAAGGACTATAGAAAAAACTTCCATCCTGGGGAACAACCCACCATTGGTCTGGGGTCTAGCTTAGTGGGGGAGTTCTCACTCTGGTAAAACCAATGCTTCTTCCTGCTTGTTTTGGTGCTACGAATGCCTTCCCCTCTGCACTGTTGTGATTGCTATGTGTGCCACCATGCCTGGATGGATCAGTGGCTTCATTATCCACCACCTCATCTTGCAATTCCTCAGTAAGATCCTCCTCCTGAGTTGAGCTGTTAGGCTCATCTCATGGCAACTGTGTCTCATCATCATCATCCTCCACCTCTTGAGACTGCAATTGCTCTTCCCACCATGGTTTTCTTTTGGCTGTGGGTACTCAAGTATTTGCTCATCACTGCACTATACCTCCTCAAATCTAGTGCTGAGGGAACTTTGCTCGAGCATATTCGCCAATTTGGCCAATTCGGTTCAGGTTCAGCAGACTCAAGCAATTTCACAAAAAGTTGGCGAACGCCGATTTACATCGTGAGTGATTGGATTAAAAAAAGTATTACTATGTTTATGTGATAGTCAAATAGTGTCTTCAAAGACTGTGAGGTCAGCGAGACTATGGATAGAGGAGAAAAGAGAAGGCGCAGATCTAAGTGCAGTGTATTAGTAGCAACAGTTGCTCTTAGGTATTGTGCTCACCTTTCTGGTGTCTTGTGCAGTTCGCATATAATCCTACAGAAGGATATTTCTTGGATCTCCTGGCCTGCTGCTTGTTCCCAGAGAAGCAAGTTGCCCTGAGGGAGGCTTGTGGTGAAGTGCAGGAAAAAACAATTTTTTTTCTGGTTTGAATTCAAGCGCTACCAGAGGGATCACAGGGATGGCAAATTATTCCAAAATAATTTCTTCTTTTATTACACGTTTCGGCTTAACATATAACAAGCCTTCATCAGATAAAATCACAGACATTATCAGCATTGTTTTTATAATGTCTGTGATTTTATCTGATGAAGGCTTGTGATATGTTAAGCCGAAACGCGTAATAAAAGAAGAAATTATTTTGGAATAATTTGCCATCCCTGTGATCCCTCTGGTAGCGCTTGAATTCAAACCAGAAAATTTTTTTTTTTCCTATGTTTAAGTGATGCTTTTCTGCTATTTTCTGACAGTTTAGGAATCAGGGCGGTACGTGTTTGATAAGGGAAGGGGGTGTGGAGAGATCAGTGTAGCGTTAGACTTCATTTTTTTCCCAGCATTTTCTGTGTGGATGTTCCTGGTCTGCAGCCAATCAGGGCGCATAAAATCACTTGCAGGCTTACTTTCTACAGGACAATGGGGTGCAGACAGTAGGTCATAGTAATAATATAGACTATTATGTCAGCAGGAGACTAGTCCAAATTGTCCTAATTTTCAGACAGACAAATAGAGGGATATCACCAATATGCATGCAATCAAATGCACCAGCAGTTATAGAAACATGAAAAAATTATATGTCCTAACTTGTTCAATAAAGTGGACATATACTGTCCTTCAGGTACTAATTTGCATATAGGTATATAGACAATACATGATCCTATTCAGAAAAAACTTTCTCCATTGAGCCTTATAGCCTATTTCATTAGATGATTAGATTATATTTAGCATTAGTAGCTTATCTGCCTGACATATTCCCTTCATGTTTGATCATCCAGGGGTTTATAAGGCTCATAACACAGTCAGGCACAGAAACAGAGAGAGGTACTAAAATCAGTATCACATTCCTTCAGGCCAAGGACTAAAAAAATGCACCATTTGTCCTCATAACAAAAACCCAGTACTCTTACCAAATGGTGTCAGTTTGATGCTAAAAAGGACCTTCCGGCCTATTATTTTAAATGTATGTGTGCCCAACACTGCACAGGGCATGCATCACCAGATGTGTCTTTAAAAAGCCCATAAAATCTGGTGTGCAATCCACAATACGGATGTGACGTCTTTGAGGGGACACATGTCACCAGAAGTGACCCTGACGCAAGACCACCATTGGATACAAGAGGTCACTGGATATTCAGTCACTATAGGAACACAAATCGGTGTTCCAAAAAATGAGGACCAGCATCAGTGTACAGTTGAAATGCAGACTGTGTTTCAAAGAAACATATAAGATATTATATGGTAGGACTCAGAATAAGGGCTCAAATGCATTCCAAATTTGTGTGAAGCTAAAAAAGCACGCTGAAGATGTTTGTATGATGTGATTAGCCACTTAGTCCAATTAGAAGCCGAATACCTTATTGTTTGAAGGCCTGACCAGTATGCAATATATAAATATATAGAGTGAAATAGGTTTTATGCACAAAGCATTAAATACCTGATAAATCCAACATAGGCTAGGGTCACATCGGCGTTTTTTTTTTTAAATCCTGATCCGGTTTTGAGCTTTCAAAAAGCTCAAAACCGGACCAGGAAAGGCTCCTGATAGAAGCCTATGCAAAACACCGGATGGCTTCACAAGCCATCCGGTGGCCGGATCCGGCACTGCTGCCTGCGTTTAAAATCATGCAGGCAGCAGTTTTCGCAGCGTTTCTGGGACCGCACTGCGGTAACCGGATGGCTCAGGATGTGTAATCCTGAGCCATCCGGTAACTGCCGAGGTTGCGGATCCCGGCTATTGGCGGGATCCGCAACCTTAATAAAGAGTTAAATTGTTGATCTCAATGACTTTTTAAGGTCTGTAGGGGGGCTTAGACCCCCCTACAGACCGGCCGACCACTTATACAGTATTCTTGTACAATTTCTCAATGGGCACGGGCTCTTCGGAGCAAAGCCCCCCCCCCCCCCCGTATCACTATACAGGGGTGCATACACCCCTGTATTACAATGATGCATTAATGATGTGTAGTCCAAAAAGGATTTGATCACTCGCAATGTAAGTTTATACTTACATGCTGTTGTAGGCAGAGTCCAGCGAAATCCATAGGCGGGGCTGTGTGCAGCAGCCTCCGCCCGCTTCATGTTGATGGCCGCCCCCTCTGGCCGTAATCCACTGTTGTGAGGGCGGATACGTCGTTAAAGGGGCGTGGCTAACCTCGGCACATAGTTAGCCACGCCCCTTTAACGATGCATCCGCCCTCACAACAGTGGATTACGGCCAGAGGGGGCGGCCAACAAGAAGGAGCGGGCGGAGGCTGCTGCACACAGCCCCGCCCATGGATTTCGCAGGACTCTGCCTACAACAGCATGTAAGTATAAACTTACATTGCGAGTGATCAAATCCTTTTTGGACTACACATCATTAATGCATCATTGTAATACAGGGGTGTATGCACCCCTGTATAGTGATACGGGGGGGGGGCACTTTGCTCCGAAGAGCCCGTGCCCATTGAGAAATTGTACAAGAACACTGTATAAGTGGTCGGCCGGTCTGTAGGGGGTCTAAGCCCCCCTACAGACCTTAAAAAGTCATTGAGATCAACAATTTAACTCTTTATTAAGGTTGCGGATCCCGCCAATAGCCGGGATCCGCAACCTCGGCAGTTACCGGATGGCTCAGGATTACACATCCTGAGCCATCCGGTTACCGCAGTGCGGGATTCAGCACACATTTTTGAAAAAAATGTGTGTGCCCGCCATTGCGTTCACCGCATCCGGATCCGGATGCGGTGAATGCAATTTAGGTTTTCAATGTGACCCTACCCATAGTCAAAGTTGAAGGGATACTCTGGGCAGATAAATAAATACAGCTGAGTGCACTATTATCTTTATAACACTTGTAATTCAGTATGACAGTAGCTGCTCCTCACCCCTGCCATATGGGACATTAGATCATACACCGGTGTGAAGCTCTGTGCATCTATGCACAGAACAGTGGGCATGGCCATATCTAGGGATGAGCGAGTCTACTCGTTACTATTTGTTACTCGCCGAATAGTAGGGTACTCGGGCTACTCGTTACTCTGCGAGCTTCCTAGCGATTACTTGCACAGTATCGAGTCCAATGTAAATCAAGGGAAATGCAATTCCTCTGCTGCTGGACCCTATAAAGAGGTCTAGCAGCAGAGGAAAAACCTGCAATTTCCTAATTCATTGTTTAGAAGCCAGCAGTAAAAAGCCATAAGCTGTACTCGTTACAAGTCTAGAGAGTCTGAATATTTCAGTAGTCACTCATCCCTAGCCATATCCCATCTTCTTGGACTGTGGAAGCATCAGGAGGCTGACTGATACTCATGCAAAGTCTTAAGCCACCGTCACACTAAGCGAGATCGCTAGCGAGATTGTTGCTAAGTCACAAGTTTGGTGACGCAACAGCGACCTCACCAGCGATCTCGCTATGTTTGACACTTAGCTGTGACGAGGACCCTGCTGTGAGATCGCTGGTCGTGTAAGAGTCGCCTGGACCATTTTTTGATCATTGGGGTCTGCCATCGATGTGTTTCACAGGGACAACAACCAACGACCTCAACACTAAAGGTCTGAGAAACAAGGTCCCCAACGACCTCCGTATCATTCCGGATCGTTGCTGCGTCGCTGGTGAGATCTGACTGTTTGACATCTCACCAGCGACCACATAGCGACACACCTGCGATCCCTACTAGGTTGTATCAGTCAGGATCGCTGGTGCGTCGCCAAGTGGGACAATACCCTCAGACAGAATGGAGGCACAGCTATTGTCATACTGAATTACAAGTGTTACAGATAACAGAACTGCAGTGTGAATTCCCAGCTTTATAGTGTAAAAAATTAGAGAGAGGGGGAGCACACTAAGGCGGTAGATGAGGGACACCAGCGTGTTTTTAACAGGGTAATCCAAACACCCTGGTATGGTTGTGAGAGTCACAACCACCTGTAGAAGTTTTGGTCGCTGCAGATCCCGGGATGCAGATACATACAGTAAAGGAAAAAAAAGCTGGGGTTTGTCCGCGCAAGACCACAAGGAAAAAAACGAAGATGCAAGCAAACCTTTATTCACACTCAAGCCAACGCGTTTCTTGGCCACCTGGCCACTACATCAGGGCAGCAATGTTACAGTCAGTTCACAAGAAGCCATTATATACATTACACCAATGACATCATGGTGATGTCAGTTCCCGTGGGAACGCCCACATTGGATAAAACCCTAGAAATTAAGATCCTGATGAGAAAATTATAAAACTGTGGATAAAAAGACATTTATATGATATAAAATGCTAAAACCAATGATTAACATGTATTAAAATGTATAAATCAATGTGCAATTCAGCAAAAAGGATAGCAGCATAGAACCCATGTTTCAGCGGCTAAAAGATGGATAAAGAAACCCGATTTCCCATTCTGCTTGCTTATAGCTTCTGAGGTCATCATCTAAAGTTACTTAAAAGTATCTAGGTTAGATCATTTTGATAAAAGAACATTAGAGCTGGTGCGGGGGTCTCATATTAGAGAGCCCACACGCCAATATACACCGGTGTCACCGCTAGCCCATGGCTCCACCAGGGATTCATCTGATTTATCACCACCAAAAAGGTGATGTCTACAATAGACCACTCATATGATGAGAAAACAATCACTATTGGTTAAAACTATTTATATAACTAAACCAAAGAATTAAAAATAAAAGGGAAAGGGATAATTCTTATATACTAACCATAACCCAAAAACAGAATATATAATTTAACATATGGATTCATTAGTACTCTCCTAATCTAACACAGATATTGTGCGGATCAGCTGCAGCAACAGAAAGAAAGGAAATATGTAGGAAAGGAAAACAGAGGGGATCAATCCATTTCAGTGACAGTCCCCTTCTATTTAAATTATATATATATGATTTCGATAATTTCAGGTATCAATTTATTTAGCCACCATTGCTCCGAGACAGGGAGTGTACGGACCAGTGGCGGAGGAGGATGAACAGGAAAGTTAAAAGAAAGAGAACTTCAGCAGGGGTCAGTTCGAGGAGCGGGAGCCCATCTAGAATTGACAGAGAACCAGAGGATAATTAATCGCATGGAGGACCCGCAGGAGAAATAAGACCCTGATCCACCTAGAATTAAAAGGGAAGCCAGACTGACAGAAGCAAGGGAACCACAAACAAGATTAATTCTACAACAAGGTTCAAGATTTATGCCTGGGACCTACCTAGAGGGGACCAAGAAGATAAAAAGGGGAATTAAATTAAACTAAGGAGAAACCACAGAATTTAAAACAGATCTGAAATCTCATTTAGCCCTCCAGGATTTATTGTGCCCAATTTATAGAACAAAAAAATCTCACATTTATTCAAGGCTTGAACCCTGTTGGGAGTGTCAATAGGAATATGATCTACAGTGCCTACAAGTAGTCTTCAACCCCCTGCAGATTTAGGTGGTTTGATAAGATGCAAATAAGTTAGAGCCTTCAAACTGCAAACGAGAGTAGGATTTATTAACAGAAGCATAAATCTTACAAACCAAAAAGTTATGTTGCTCAGTTGAATTTTAATAAATTTTAAACATAAAAGTGTGGGTCAATTTTTATTCAACCCCTAGGTTTAATATTTTGTAGAATAACCCTTGTTTGCAATTACAGCTAATAATCGTCTTTTATAAGACCTGATCAGGCCGGCACAGGTCTCTGGAGTTATCTTGGCCCACTCCTCCATGCAGATCTTCTCCAAGTTATCTAGGTTCTTTGGGTGTCTCATGTGGACTTTAATCTTGAGCTCCTTCCACAAGTTTTCCATTGGGTTAAGGTCAGGAGACTGACTAGGCCACTCCATCACCTTGATTTTTTCCCTCTTGAAACAGGCCTTGGTTTTCTTGGCTGTGTGCTTTGGGTCGTTGTCTTGTTGGAAGATGAAATTACGACCCATCTTAAGATCCTTGATGGAGGAGCGGAGGTTCTTGGCCAAAATCTCCAGGTAGGCCGTGCTATCCATCTTCCCATGGATGCGGACCAGATGGCCAGGCCCCTTGGCTGAGAAACAGCCCCACAGCATGATGCTGCCACCACCATGCTTGACTGTAGGGATGGTATTCTTGGGGTCGTATGCAGTGCCATCCAGTCTCCAAACGTCACGTGTGTGGTTGGCACCAAAGATCTCGATCTTGGTCTCATCAGACCATAGAATCTTGAACCAGTCTGTCTCAGAGTCCTCCAAGTGATCATGAGCAAACTGTAGACGAGCCTTGACATGACGCTTTAAAAGTACAGGTACCTTACGGGCTCGTCTGGAACGGAGACCATTGCGGTGGAGTACGTTACTTATGGTATTGACTGAAACCAATGTCCCCACTGCCATGAGATCTTCCCGAAGCTCCTTCCTTGTTGTCCTTGGGTTAGCCTTGACTCTTCGGACAAACCTGGCCTCGGCACGGGAGGAAACTTTCAAAGGCTGTCCAGGCCGTGGAAGGCTAACAGTAGTTCCATAAGCCTTCCACTTCCGGATGATGCTCCCAACAGTGGAGACAGGTAGGCCCAACTCCTTGGAAAGGGTTTTGTACCCCTTGCCAGCCTTGTGACCCTCCACGAGGGTCTTGTCTATGATGGCCTTGGAATGCTCCTTTGTCTTTCCCATGTTAACCATGTATGAGTGCTGTTCACAAGTTTGGGGAGGGTCTTAAATAGTCAGAAAAGGCTGGCAAAAGAGATAATTAATCCACACATGTGAAGCTCATTGTTCTTTGTGCCTGAACTACTTCTTAATACTTTAGGGGGACCAAACAGAATGCTGGTGGTTTGAGGGGTTGAATAATAAATGACCCTCTGAATTAACTTTTAACGCTTTAAAAAAAAAAAAAAAATTACCGTATTTTTCGCACTATAAGGCGCAACGGATTATAAGGCGCACCCTCAAAAAATGATTTTTAAGCCGTCTTGGTCCATATATAAGGCGCACCGGATTATAAGGCGCACCGGATTATAAGGCGCACCATATTACTATAAAAAAAATCCCTCTGTAGCCTCCCATCACCCTCCAGCATCCCTGTGTAGCCTCTCATCACCCTCCAGCATCCTGTGTAGCCTCCCATCACCCTCCAGCATCGCTGTGTAGCCTCTCATCACCCTCCAGCATCCCTGTGTAGCATCCCATCACCCTGCAGTATCCTGTGTAGCCTCCCATCACCCTCCAGCATCCCTGTGTAGCCTCCCATCACCCTCCAGCATCGCTGTGTAGCCTCTCATCACCCTCCAGCATCCCTGTGTAGCATCCCATCACCCTGCAGTATCCCTGTGTAGCCTCCCATCACCCTCCAGCATCCCTGTGTAGCCTCCCATCACCCTCCAGCATCCCACACAGTCAGACACACACTCAGACACACACTCAGACACACACTCAGACACACACACAGACACACACACAGACACACACACAGACACACACACACATACACACACACACACACACTTACTGTACTGTGTGGCAAGGCACTCACCACGCTGGAGCCCTCAGCCAATGACAGCGCTGGAGCCCACAGCCAATGACAGCGCTGGAGCCCACAGCCAATGACAGCGCTGGAGCCCACAGCCAATGACAGCGCTGGAGCCCTCAGCCAATCAGAGGCTATGGGCTGACGTCAGCTGGCCTCGGATTGGCTCCAGGCTCCTGGGCGGAGCTGTGATTGGCTGATGGGCTCCTGGGCTCCTGGGCTGTGAGCGCGCCCGATGCAGCGGCGGCACCGGACACGACAGCGGGGATGGCGGCTGGTGATCACGTCCCCGCTCAGTGATGTGAGGCAGGCACCGGCACCAGCATGGATGGCGGGGAATGCGGCTGGTGATCGCGTCCCCGCACAGTGATGTGAGGCAGGCCCCGGCACCAGCATGGATGGCGGGAATGGCGGCTGGTGATCGCGCCCCCGCACAGCGATGCCAGGCGGGCACCGGACAGAGGGGGATGGCGGGGACGGAGGATATTGCGGCACAAAGGTATGCCTTATTTTCTGGGGGGTGCTAAATTTTCCCGAAAAAATCCGTATATAGGGCGCACTGCACTATAAGGCGCACCTATGATTTCTGGGAAAATCTTAGTCTTTTAGGTGCGCCTTATAGTGCGGAAAATACGGTAAATAATCTTTTTGGCTGCAGTGCATTTCCCATTTCCAGGCTGATCTACAGTCCAAATGTCACAATGCCAAGTTAATTCCGCATGTGTCAACCAGCTAAATCTGCAGGGGGTTGAAGACTACTTGTAGGCACTGTATAGGGGTAATTTTCAAATCGATATGACCCCTATGTATAGTATCAACATGTCTTGATAACCCGTATTTTAAAAAAGCTATTTTAATATTGTGCCTGTGCGCTTTAATCCTTTTGTGTAACGGTTGGATAGTTCTACCTATATACTGTTTACTGCATGTACACTCTACAAGGTAGATTACAAAACTTGACTGGCAATCTAGCCTGTACTTGATGCTAAAGATTGTCCCTTCGTCATTATGGGAAAAGAAGCTGACCGCCTTATGGTTAATCCAGGCGCAGCATAAACAATTCTTTTTATTGCACTTTTACGATCCCACTGTCATTGTCCTAGAGAAAGTATTGGATCCCTTTATAGCCAATTTCTATTTCCTCAATCTGCTGGCGGCCAATCTACTTTTTAAAGAAGGTGCTCTCCTGTATGTCATATGGGGTCATTTAACAAAACCCCCAATTTTTATGAATGATATCCTTAATCTCCTTATTTTGGAATGAAAAAGTGGTTATAAAGTTAACTGGAACCTCCAGGGCTAAACGACAAGTTCTGAAAAAAAAAAAACAAACTCTGGTTAATGCTGCAGAAGAGGGAGAGAATGATTGGCAGCGTTGGGCAGATTAAACATGCAGGGGGTGCGAATCTGCCCTTCGGCTCCAGCCCCTAGCCACCTCCTTTCCGGCTGCAGGATGTAAGTTTTCTAAGTGTATTATCTCGGGGTACAGGGCTCAAGTGCTGGGGGACCTATTGCCTGGATGCAGCAGACATGCTGCATCCAGTGCTGTAATTAGATCATCATGCCTGGTTTGGTGACAGGTCTTCTTTAATCAGGATACTGAAGCTTTTAAGTAATTTTAGATGATGACCAGAGAAGCTGTAAGCAGCTAGAATGGGAAATCGGGTTTCTTTATTCATCTTTTAGCCGCTGAAACATGGGTTCTATGCTGCTATCCTTTTTGCTGAGTTGCACATTGATTTATACATTATAATACATGTTAATCATTGGTTTTAGCATTTTATATCATATAAATGTCTTTTTATCCACAGTTTTATAATAATTTATCATCAGGATCTTAATTTCTAGGGTTTTATCCAATGTGGGCATTCCTACAGGAACTGACATCACCATGATGTCATTGGTGCAATGTATATAATGGCTTCTTGTGAACTGACTGTAACATTGCTGCCCTGATGAAGTGGCCAGGTGGCCACGAAACGCGTTGGCTTGAGTGTGAATAAAGGTTTGCTTGCATCTTCGTTTTTTCCCTGTGGTGTAGCGCGGACAAACCCCGGCTTTTTTCTCCTTTACTGTATGTAGCTTTACAGTGTATGACAGTAGGGACAGCACATTATTTTTTATCTCACAGGAGCACCCCTTTAAAAAATGTGGTCAACTTGTGACCTAAATTATGCATTAGCTAAACTATCAAAAAAACATACAGTATACAATATTATCTACATAAATCTAACAAAGGTCAACAGGTCATCGATGCCTCCCAGACACAAAGACTCCAGTCAAAAAATCAATTTTTTCTCTATTTGGGTGATTCTCGTGTCACAATCACCCATACATAATGGTAGAGGGACCATTTCACTTACCATTAAAGGAAATAGCAAGTTTCCCCCATGTTGAGAATTCACATGCCTGGCAAGTGGTGTGTCACTTTTATTCCTAATACCCCATAGGTCCTTACTAATCCGAACTCTTGCCTGCCTCTGTTTTACCCACATAATTTAGTTGTCAAGTGCATATACAAGTATACATGTGTTTGTTTACATGCCTGTTTTTAATATCTACTTATTTAATCGGGAGTTTGGAATTCGGGCACTGTAGTCTCCGCCGCCCACCCGTCCGCGCCGCCGCCGCCGCCTCCGCAAGGTCACCGCTGCCCCTCGCTGCTCTAGCACCGCTGGGGCCTCGGTGACGCCATGCAGATGAAGGAGCACTGTCCATGCGGCGACATGTAATATCCAAGATGGCGGCAAAATCTCGCTAGATTTTGCCGCCATCTTGGATTTTACACGTCGCCGCAGAGACTCCGCTATCCAACCAACATAGCGCCGAGGTGACCGCCCAGCGCCCCTCGGGAGATCAGCAGCTCTTGCGCACAACCCGCTGATCTCCCGCCGTATATGTCGGTCAGTATCGCCGCTGCCGCCCGCTCTCCCCCGGCCGCTCCGCACTTACCCCTCCCCGCTCTGCTGACTGCACAAATACTTTCTTTTTCGAGCCGGTCATGTGACAGGCCCTCTGTAATGTCACATTAGCCCGCCCTGTCACATGACCGGCTTCAATGCCGCTCCAAGGAATACAGAGAGCAGAGGACAGAGGGACAGGGGCACACATCACTGGGGGATAAAGAACTGTGCCAGAGGACAGGGGGACACAAGAGGGGCAGAGGACAGGGCCGGACACAACAGGGGCAGAGGGTAGGGCCACACACAACAGGGGCAAACATTACAGGGGCACACAGGACAAGGGCACACAGAACAGGGGCACACAGGACAAGGCCAAACAGAACAGGGGCACACAGCACAGGGGCACACAGCACAGGGGCACACAGCACAGGGGCACACAGAACAGGGGCACACAGCACAGGGGCATACAGAACAGGGGCACACAGAACAGGGGCACACAGGACAAGGCCACACAGAACAGGGGCACACAGAACAGGGGCACACAGAACAGGGGCACACAGAACAGGGGCACACAGGACAAGGCCACACAGAACAGGGGCACACAGCACAGGGGCACACAGCACAGGGGCATACAGAACAGGGGCACACAGAACAGGGGCACACAGAACAGGGGCACACAGGACAAGGGCACACAGGACAGGGGCACACAGGACAGGGGCACACAGAACAGGGGCACACAGAACAGGGGCACACAGAACAGGGACACACAGAACAGGGGCACACAGAACAGGGGCACACAGAACAGGGGCACACAGGACAAGGCCACACAGAACAGGGGCACACAGGACAAGGGCACACAGAACAGGGGCACACAGCACAGGGGCACACAGCACAGGGGCACACAGGACAAGGCCACACAGAACAGGGGCACACAGAACAGGGGCACACAGTACAGGGGCACACAGTACAGGGGCACACAGTACAGGGGCACACAGAACAGGGGCACACAGAACAGGGGCACACAGGACAAGGGCACACAGGACAAGGGCACACAGAACAGGGGCACACAGAACAGGGGCACACAGAACAGGGGCACACAGGACAAGGCCACACAGAACAGGGGCACACAGCACAGGGGCACACAGAACAGGGGCACACAAAACAGGGCACACAGCACAGGGGCACACAGGACAAGGCACACAGAACAGGGCACACAGAACAGGGGCACACAGAACAGGGGCACACAGCACAGGGGCACACATCACAGGGGCACACAGAACAGGGGCACACAGAACAGGGGCACACAGAACAGGGGCACACAGAACAGGGACACACAGTACAGGGGCACACAGTACAGGGGCACACAGTACAGGGGCACACAGCACAGGGGCACACAGAACAGGACAATGCCGGGGCTACGAGCACCCCCAGCACGCAGCCACGTCCTGCCGCGAGCGCTCATGTCGCCGCTCCCGCCAGACCTCTCCTCACCCCTCCAGCCTCCTGCCACATCATACTCTGCTACCCACAGAGCCCCCTGTATACTCTGCTACTCACAGAGCCCCTGTATACTCTGCTACCCACAGAGCTCCCTGTATACTCTGCTACCCACAGAGCCCCCTCTATACTCTGCTACCCACAGAGCCCCCTCTATACTCTGCTACCCACAGAGCCCCCTGTATACTCTGCTACCCACAGAGCCCCCTGTATATTCTGCTACCCACAGAGCCCCCTGTATACTCTGCTACCCACAGAGCCGCCTGTATACTTTGCTACCCACAGAACCGCCTGCATACTCTGCTACCCACACAGCCCCCTGTATACTCTGCTACCCACAGAGCCCCCTGTATACTATGCTACCCACAGAGCCGCCTCTATACTCTGCTACCCACAGAGCCACCTGTATACTCTGCTACCCACAGAGCCGCCTGTATACTCTGCTACCCACAGAGCCTCCTGTATACTCTGCTACCCACAGAGCCGCCTCTATACTCTGCTACCCACAGAGCCTCCTGTATACTCTGCTACCCACAGAGCCGTCTCTATACTCTGCTACCCACTCACCCGCCTGTATACACACAATTCATTTCACCGCTCTCCCGATGCAATTGCATCGGGCCTTTTTACTAGTATTACATAAAAATATATTTTTAGGGTTTTTTTTGTTCAGGTTTGCCTGTTACTGCAAAAGTGGCCAGCAACCTAGGCAAAAAACAGTAAACAATAGTATTAAAAATCCAACCATTGTTAAGAATGAAAATGATTTTTGATAACAGGTTATTTTCAATGTTACTTCTTTCTACAAACACTTTACTATTTTACCCCTTTAATCATCAGTGCTATCTTATCAGTCAATTAGTAGATAAAAGTATATACATTCAAATAATTATAAGAACATTGGGCTCAGTGAATAGCTTATAATCAATTAAACAATTGTACCTTGAAGTGTAAAGAGCTTATGAAAACCTCATTCCACTCCTCCTCTTGAAAAGGAATGTTGCTATCAATGACTAAATTGGCTCGGAAGCGTTGAGTCATTTCATGTTCTTGAAATTTATCAGCATGGTCTGCGTCCTCTCTGCAATAAAAAGTAGTGTGGATTAGTATTAGGTAATGTATGACAATAAAATGAATGCACTGTAAATATATGTTTATTGCATACTTTTAAATGAGATGTTATACAAAAGGTATATACCTGCTCAAGGGATTTGAGTAAAAATAACCTTTTTCTTTAACCCCTTCATGACCAAGGACCTTGGTTGCCTACCTGCCTTTGATGTGAGCACACATGTTGAGCTCGCATCATTCCCTGCACATGCCAGCTGATCTGAAAAGTGAAATTCCACAATGGTTTGTGGGTTTTTTAATCACCACTGTCACTACATGGTAAAACTAACATGTTATGCTATGATATCTCAGGTCAGTAAGAGTTTGTGGATACAAAACATGTATACTTTTACTTTTATCTAAGTGGTGAAAAAAATATCAAAAGCTTGTATAAAAATATAATTGTCCTTTTTGCATCATTTTCCAAGACCCATAGCGTTCTCATTTTTTGGGATCTGGAGCTGTGTGATTGCTTATTTTTGGTGTCTTGAGCTGACATTTTTAACTATATAATTTTTGCATAGATGCACTGTTTTGATTGCCTGTTAATGCATTTTATTGCAATGTTGAGGCAACCAAAAAAATGCCTTAGTTCATTTGCCACGTCTGCTGCTGCATCATCTGCACCTGCTCTGCTGCCGCCTCTTCCACATCTATCTGGCTGCCGCATCATCTACACCAATCCTGTTGTGGCACCTGCAGCACCTTCCCAGAGAATGAAATGGCCACATTTAATAAAATGGGAGACAGCATGAGGGAACGTGACCTATTATTTTGTTATCAGCATTATTTAGATAGGGTTGAAGTTATGAGGTAAACCATTGTGGCACCTGCAGCACCTTCCCAGAGAATGAAATGGCCACATTTAATAAAATGGGAGACAGCATGAGGAACGTGCCCTATTATTTTGTTATCAGCATTATTTAGAATAGGTTGAAGTTATGAGGTAAACCAGCTAGAACTGGTTTGGACAGGTATTTGAGCGTCTAAAAGCTCAAATAGCTGATTGGCTGCTGGGGGGGGGAGAAAGTGGGGGCTATGTAGGATATATAAACAGACGGCTCCTGTCAGATGCTGCCAGTTACCTCAGGAAACCTGAAGAAACCCTGCCCTCCCGCACATTTTTATGTTTTTATTTGTTTTTATTCTTCTTTTTCAGGATTTTGTCTTTTGTACTTTGTTTGAGGGTGGGTCACTCAGTAATCTGGGTGGATCCGTAATTAAAGTATATATTTTATTGGATTATTTATTTATTTAACCAATTTTTGTAGATTTTATGGTATCTCCAATAGTTAATTTACGTATTTATTTATAATATTAGTGATTTATTGAAATTAAACTTGCAAAGTACCGACCATTAAAGGTAAATTTAATCCACATTGCATTTGTAGCATCATTTATTTTAGGTAGTTTAAGGTAAGAATTGAATATGGATACTGTGACCTCATCTATCTGACTGCATCCAGCCATCTTGGCTGAATCTACACAGAGACTGTACCTATTTGTAAGCGCTCAAATCCTGGAGTCAGTTGTCATGGTACCAAGACCCCCTGTATTTCCATTTGTTGGCTACCTACCAGAATAAGACTAACCTGGACATCTCAGGCTCAGTAGAAGACTTGGTAGCAATTCAGGTCGCTCCTCCAGGTGGTGATCAGTGCATTTACCCAGCGAGTCCACTTGTGGATGTTTGCCCTGCGAGCATTACAGTTTCCTCAGGCCATGGATTCCACTGGCTCCAGAGCCACCCAGCTTGAAGATCTGAGCAGGAACTCTCCCACCAATAGGAGATTTAAATCCGTATGCTTGATTCATACAATCCGTGGATACGTGCTTGTGAACTTTGCAAACTACAACCTCCACTGAGGCTGTAGCTCTGACTCCAGTTAGGTTTCTTACGCCACAGTCTGGACCTCGTTTGACTGCTCCTCTACAGTTCAATGGCAACTAGGGATGAGCGAGTCTACTCGCTAGGACTCGTTACTCGGCGATTCTTAAGGGACTCGCTGGACTCGGGAATCGGCGAGTCTTTTAGCGAATACTCGCTCACTAACGAGTCCACATCGAGCGTCGCTTTGCGGCCGGCGCGTCGGTTTGCGGCAGGAGGAGGTAAGGTCAGCTTTGACAGCACCCCTCCCCCCCGGTTCTCATGGCTGCCTGGACCTGACAGCACCCCCCCCCCCCTCGGTTTTCAAGGCTGCCCGGACCTGACAGCACCCCCCCCCCCCCCCCGGTTTTCAAGGCTGCCCGGACCTGACAGCACCCCCCCGCTTCTCAACCAGGGCCGGGATACCTAACTGCCACCCAGGGGAAGAGGCTCCAGCCAGCCCCTGAGTCCAATGCAAGTGAATGGCAATCTGCGAGTCCGAATCCTAGCGAGTCTGCGATTCCGAGTCCTGTATTCTCTATTCGGGACTCGCGAATCCCTATTCCCTATTCATTAACATTGGACTCGCTAGACTCGCCACGAGTACCGAGTCCTGGGCTCGGACTCGTGCGGGTCTAGCGATTCCGAGTAATTTAGGACTCGCTCATCCCTAATGGCAACCCCAAACAGTGCAGAGACTGCCTCAAATGGTGCTCATTGCTTTTCGAACTTTTGCCTCACCTCTTTGCCTCTGATCAAACACCTGACACACTTGTCTGGTTAGGCTTTTGCCAGGATTAACCCGCTCTGGGAAAGTAGAGATCCACTAGTCTCCAATTTGCCAGCCTTTCTAGAGGCCTTCCGACAGGTGTTCGATCAACCAGGTTGAGTCACCTCATTGTAGGCCAGTATAATGTCCATTTCTGTACCCTGTCCTCCAAACTACGCTGGAACAATGGAGTGCTAGTATCCGCCTTATTGAAGGATCTGTCTGGGGGAATCAAGGACGAACTGGTTGACCAAGATGTTCCTTCCACCCTGGACAACCTGGTATCCCTGACATTCCAGAGAAGTGAACCGAGAGAGGAGGTCTTTATGCGTGCTTCTCTTCTTTCAGAGACCTATCATATCTCGGCCCGCTTTATCACCTGCTACACCTAAAACCATGGAGGTGGACTTTGTATTGCTAAACATCATCTGGAGGTCCGGCGCACCAAAAGAGGGTGCTTCTACAGTGGTAGTCTGAAATACTAGATCCATGCCTGCCCTGTGAAGCAGGGAAACCTTTAAGCCTGGGCTCCATAGGAGAGGCCTCCTTAGGTGAGAGCAAGTCCTCTTCATTCCTGAATCTCTCTGAGTCTGCATAATCTGTGGTTCTGATTCACCGAATTTGCTGTTCTAGACTCTGGTTCCACCAGAAATTGTATACAACAGGCAGTAGTAAATTGGTATCAGATTCCCAATTATTAACTTCAAGTGCCGATCAACATCTTGTTCGTCGATGGAAAACCTCTGCCTGAAACCCATCCAGTTCATCACCGAGCATGTGGCACTTTGGATGGGAATACTGTATTCTCAGAAGATCTCCTTCCATGTGCTTCCAGATCTGTCTCATTCACTACTGCTGAGTTTTCCAAGGCTTCAGATGCATGAGCCTTTCTTGGATTGAAGATCAGAAGATGTACTCCATTGGGGACTGTACTGTCACGACAAGTATCTCATTCACATTTGCCCTACACACCCACCCCTAATGCAATCCAACGTTCTGGGTCTATCATCCACTTACTGGTCCTATGCGGATGTCTTCGAAAAGATGAAGGCTGAAAGTCTGTCGACACATAGGCGGTATGATTGTCCTATTAGCCTTCTTACTGGTTCCTTTGCTCCCTATGGCCAAATCTACCCTATGTCCAAGGCAGAGACCCAAGGCATGTCTGAATACATCAAGGAGAATTTGGCAAGCGAATTTTACCTGAAATCATCCTCTATGGCCTGAGCTGGTTCCATACTTGTAAAGAAAAAGGACAGTTTTATTTGGCCATGTATATACTTCAGAGGTCTCAACTCAATCACAATGAAGAGTAAGTAACCACTGCTGCTCATAACAGAGTTGTTTGACCATCTCCAAGGTTCCGGAATCTTCTCCAAGCTTGATCTCCAAGGTGCTTACAATCTAAACTGTATATGCTCAACTGATGAATAGAAAGACAGCTTTAACACCCGTGGTGGTCACTATGAGTACTAGATAATGCTATTCAGAATAAGCAATGCCCAGTCTGCCAGGAATTTGTTAATGACAGCTTCTGGATTTGCTCTACTCATGTAAGGTCATTTTCCTGGTTATGTTCTCTTCTGATCTGCCCTACTCCACCAGGTTCTGTAGAGGTTGAGGGAGAATCACCTCTAAGCCAAGTTGAGAGGGGCCTCTTTGAACAAACTTCCATTCCAATCCTTGGTTACATTATCTCTGACACTGGTCTCAAAATGGATCAGGAGAAAGCTTTGGCGGTTCTCAAGTGGCCTCGTCCTGATAGAGTGAAGGCAATTCCGCGATTCCTGAGTTTCACAAACTACTACCAAAAATTCATCCTGCACTTCTCTTACTCTCTTCCCAGGTACCTCCCATCATGACTCCAACCTGCAAGGGAGACGAATCCTAAGCTGGGGACTCCAGAAGCGGAGAGTGCTTTTGTCACCCTCTAGCAGGCTTTCTCCTAGACTCCAGTGCTGCGTAGGCTGGAGATGAACAAGCAGTCCTTCTAGGAAGTAGATGATTTCTCTTCTGGGACTGGTGCGGTTCTCACTCTGAAGTCTGCTACCGACCAAATGGTGACCTGTGACTACTTTTCCTAGGCCTTTTCTGCATGTAAACACAACTGCTCAAATGGCGAACGAGAACTGTTGGGAATCAAGATGGCACTTGAGGAGCGGTGATACCACCTGAAGGGTGTGGTGAATGCCATTGTCATTTACACGGACCACAAGAACATAGCCTACCTATGGTCAGCCCAGAGGTTGAATCCTTTCTAGCCAAATGGTCGCTGTTCTTCACACAATTTGATTTTGTTCTTCATTTCTGGCCAGCTGAAAAGAATGTCAAGGTGGATGCACTCTCCATCGACTTTCAGTCAACCGATCAGAAGGAGGAAACTCAGCACATTTTTGACCCTTCCAAAATGTTCACTGTTGCTCTGGTCGAGTTGTCCCAGATTCCACCCTTGTAGTGGAGTTGGACAGGAGGCATGTGTTTTAGAGGGGTCACTACTGTAAGCTGGCTGGTCAAACTGGACAAAAGACAACTACTCTTCTCATCTCTCAGCACTACTGGTGGCCTACCCTGAGCAAATATGGAGCGGATTTTATTTCGGCCTGTCTTTCATGTGCCTACAACAAGCTTCTGAGAAGCTTTCTGAGGGTTGTCTTCCCCCACTCCTTGACAATAAATCTCTATAAACTTTATCACAGACCTGCCATGTGCCCTCCAGTTTCTTCGTGATTTGTGTAGTCATGGACAGCTTTTATAAAATGGCACAATTCATTACACTATCCAGTCTTCCCTTTAGGTGCTCACCATATTGTGTCCAAAAGACGTGTCCAGTTCACGTCTCAATTCTGGAGAACCACCTGTAATTTACTGGATGTCACATTGGACTTCTCATCACATACTTCCTGCAGTCCAATCACCAAGTGGAGCGGGTGAATCAAATCCTGACGAATTTCCTGTGGCAATTCATCAATGAGCACCACAAGCTGCTGCTATGGGAAGAGTGCTCTTATAATATTCATGAAAGTGAGTCCTCCGCTAATTCTCCATTCTTCATAGTATTGATAGTAGCCCAAAGTCCCTTCTCCTGTGGCTATCTTCACTGGCAATGATGTGGCTCATGCTTTCATCAAGAATTTCTCCAAGATCTGGGCAAGGACTAAGGTTCTCTGCAACAGTCCTCTGATCAGATGAAAAGGCATGTGTGTAAGAAACACCTGTATCCTCTTTCGTGTTCCAAATATTTTTATTGGGTGTTTTTTTAACAGAACAGCGGGACATAAATACAGGATAATCAGTAGGGTAACATACACACAAAAATATAGGGGTAATCAATGGGGTTCACCTTAGTAGGTATTTAAAGTAAAACTTCTAATTGAACCCTAACAAAAAGAAAAAAAAAACAGTTGGCTATAAACTTAGGTTGTAGGCAGTTGTACTTTAAACAACAAGAAAGAGAGATAACGGTTAGGACTCAATAATCTAAAACAGTTGTGGGGTAAAGAACGAGGATTCCGAGAGACATCTACAAAATTGTTAGGAGCGTCAGATGTGGGTTAGAGTCAGGAGTCACGTCAATGGCCTAGTTAGATATTTCAGTGATTGTGTTGAAATCCAAGGTTCCCAGTTGTTGAGGTACTTATTGTATGCGTTGTTTCTGACTGCATAGTTAAATTCAAAGGTACAATGAGCTGAAATTCTGTCCGTGAGTTCAGATATGGTGGACACTTCTGTGGACTTCCATTTGGCAGCTAAAAGTATTTTGGAGGTAAGGAGCATTTGAGAGATTATAAATCTGAAATTATGGGGGATGTTTGATATACCAATAGAAATGAGGGCTAGTTGTGGGGAGAGTATTAGTCTAAAGTTGGTGGTATTGAAAATAAGGTCCTTAACTCCCTGCCAGAAATCAAGGATCTTTGGGCACTTCCAAAAAACATGAGAAAGTGTCCCGATTTGCGAGCAATCTCTCCAACATAGCGGGCAGATAAGGGGGTCGATGTGGTTTAGTTTGGATGGTGTCCAGTACCATCTCGTCAAGACTTTAAAATAGGATTCTTGGACTGAAGCACAATTGGTATTTGCGTAGGAAGTTTCAATTGTGGAGGTCAGATCTACCAAATCTATGGTGATACCTAGCTCTTTTTCCCACGCAGTGATGTAAGGATGTTTATGAAGGATATGGTCGTCATTCAGGAATCGATAAATTTGACCAGTCATCCAAGTTGAGGATTTGAGTGGGTTTTCTATTAAGTCAGTCATAGGTTTTGGGAATGAGAAGGCAGAATTTAAGTCGATCCGGGAAGATTTAATCAATCTCCAGGCCGTTCTATCTTGCCACGTTAGATTGTATTTTTGTTCCAAATAATGAAACTGAACCAACTTCCCCTCAGAAAGTAGGTCAGCGATGTGGCGGATCCCTCGTTCACACCAGGAGGATATGTTCAGGCCTGGGATAAGGTGCTCTAGCGTCTCCAGAGGGATATTCTTGGGCGTCGAGTAAGGAAGGAGATGGCTAGTTTTTTTAAGGAGTATTTTCCACACTAGGATCATTGCCTTAACAGTTGGGAGTGGAGAAGAAATTGTTTTTGATTTACTCAAGTGCGCAACTATTAGGGCTAGGAGGTTATTTGATTTAGTTAGTTATTTTTCGATTGTCACCCACGGGGCAGATTTATTTGAATCTTTAAGCCAGCTCTGTGACAGCTTTATTGTAGATGCAAGATAGTAGCTGTATAGATTTGCAATTCCCATTCCTCCTCTCCTCTTATGTTTTTCCAAGATCGTGCTAGAGACTCTGGGTCTCCCACTTTGCCAAATGAACTTTCTTAATTGAGAATGGAGCTCATTCAGCCTAATTTTGCAGATGGGAAAGGGGATTGCTCGGACCATGTATATAAATTTCGGGAGCACCTTCATTTTCAGCGCTACAATTCTGCCTGTCCAAGATAATTGGAGTTTGGAGAGGTTTGAAAAATCAGTTTTAAAAGAGTCTCGGAGGTCGGAGATATTTACCGCTACTAGGTCTGAGGTGGGTTTTGTCAATTGAATACCTAAATACGAGAGTCTAGTTTTTTTCCAAGAAAATGGGAATTGTTCTTTTAGATAGGTAAGAAAGGATCTCTCAATGTTGTAATCTAAGATTTGGGATTTGTTTGTGTTAATTTTGTAATGGGAAATATTTGAAAAATTATTGATAGTGTAGGATAGGTGATGTAGAGATTTTAGTGGGTTTGTGATTGAAAGTAATATATCGTCTGCAAAGAGTGTGATTTTGTGTTGATGTGATTTGAAGGGGACGCCTCTAATATTTACGTTTGTTCTAATAGCTTCCGCTAAGGGTTCTATAAAAAGAGCAAAGAGAAGGGGGGACAAGAGACAACCCTCTCTGGTACCGTTGGAGAGCATTATTTTCTGGGAGAGAGCTTGATTTGAATAGATTTTGGCTGTGGGGTTTGCATACATCGCCAAAATTGAGTTGAGTATGTTCCCTCGAAGACCGAATTTGTGAAGGGTTGAAAAGAGGTAGTGCCAATTAACCCTGTCGAATGCCTTCTCGGCATCAAGGGCCAAGAAAGTGGTCAGGACTCTCGAAAGTTCAGTCATAGTAAGCAGGTTTATTGTTCTTCTAGTGGCGTCTGATGCATTTCTATTTGGGATAAATCCCACTTGGTCGCTGTTGACCAGTTTGCCGATATATTTCTGGAGCCTATTCGCTGTCAATTTAGCAAGAATTTTAGTGTCACTATTGAGGAGGGAAATTGGTCTGTAGTTTTACCTGTATCCTCTTTCATTCCGGCCTGGAGACAAGGTATGGCTCTCTATCAGATATATCTGTCTCAAGATGCATTCTTACAAGTTAATTCCTCACTTCTTTGGTCCCTTTGCAGTGCTCCAGAGGATCAATACAATATGCTTAAAATTAAAGCTCTCAGCCTTTTTGCACATCCCCAACTCCTTCCATATGTCTCTCCTCAAGCCTGTCATCATGAGCCAATACTTGAGGAATTCTGGTACCCTGCCTTCACCAATCAGTGCTGATTACACATTTGAGATAAAGAACACACTGGCCATGAAGAAAAGGGGAGGAAGAACCCGCTTTCTGGTTGATTGTGTCAGTATTCCAGGTTTTCCGGCTTGCCGTGTGACCATTTTGCCCTCAGTCAGCATGGAGATCATTGTTTTGTTTTGCCCTTCTCCCTGTCTCATTTACATAAAGACCTGACTCAGCTGAGCATTCATTGCTTGAGTATACTGGTTCCTGGTTTGCTCTTGCTCAGCTGTTCTCCTGGATTCACTCACTTCTCTGGAGCTCTGTGTGATCTCGGTTCACCTTACAGCTTCCTGCATCGTGCTTCTGGTGCCGCTGCTTCTACCTTCGGGCTCAGACGTTCTAGTGTGTAAGCAACTACCCGGTCATTACCCTATGTACTGTGTGCTTTTGGAACTTGTGTTTTCTTTATCTCTTTGGAACTTTGTTTGAACTTGTTACCCGGTCATCCGGGTGTGGGGACCTTTTACCACGGACTATCTCTTCCGGTTGTTCCAGTACCAGGACCCGTGCTACGGACTATATGCATCCGGATTTGCTTGCTTCGGACTATTGGTTTTTCGGACTGTTTCCTTAAAGGACTGTGCACTACGATACAATATATATATTGGGGTCGTGTTATGTTGTGTGCTTTGGCTGTGTACTGCATTCACATTGTTTTGCTGTGTATATATAAATACCTTGCACCTAAGAACCCGTCTCTGCTCTTCATTGCCCTTAAGCGATCAGATTCCTCAAACCCTATACAACAGTATTACAGATTGGAAGGGATTTGGCCCTGAGGAGAAGTCTTGGGAGCCCAAGGAGACCATTAGTGTCCCTTTCTTCATGAAGAGATTCATTTCAGGGCTGAATAGGAGAAGGCGTAAGAATGGGGGTACTGTTACTTCCGCTCTGGTGCCAGCACCTCCACAATATGGAGACTGGCAGCTACTGCGAACTCACCTCTCTAGAAGCCCTGCAGTTTCTGCCCAGGCTGCTTCTGATGCTTCCTGCTCCAAAGACTGCGCATGCAGCACAAGTCTCCAGGGAGCATGCTTAGGCCACGTGGTACGCCCCTGCTCCTTAAATGATCAGTGTGCCCTAACCACAAATGCACAGAGTATTTAATGTGCCTTCCACAATTGGAAGGTGCTTGAGCAATGTGGTCCTGCCTTGTAGGACGCTGCTAGCTCTCAGATCCTCCGGCTGAATCTAGTGTCCATTACTTGCATTAACTGTATCTGTTTCCAATACTGCCTCAGTCCAACTGCCACATTTACTGCACAAGTTGCTTTTAAAAGTCTTCTGATAAATCTTGGACAAATTTTTATGTATTGGTACACAATTGTCAAATATCTTTGCTCATACAATTTTATAAGAATGTACGGTAATTTTACCTGAGTGCTATTTTTTGACTTAGGTGTAAAATGCTTGCTGTGTTTACCAGAAGGTACTGGGCTTCATTCACTAAAGAGAGTGAAGATGAACTGGCATCTACAGGTCCTGAGAAGAAATTTAAGAATGAAAGTCAACATAATATAAAACCATCTATAATTATAATATAATATTCTTCATGAATTATAATTAGAATCTTCACTAAATTATGATGGCATACCTTTTCTCTTTGCACCTGCATAGCGATGAAAACTTGATGATTGCCTTATTAAACGACACTTGCGATCAAGAAAAGTAGACAACCACCGTGCTATTTCCTCCCCACAGTCATAAGTTTTAACCCTATTGACAAAGGAAATACATTAGTAATAAAATAAATTTCTTTTTAACACATTAAGCAGAAAATGTCTTTCTTGGAGATAGATGCAGAAACAGTTTTATAGTCACTTTTAGCCTTTATTCGCAATAAACCATTGCTTAAAATTCATGAATTCCGTCACAACTTGCAAGTTGCAGTATTAGGCTACGTTCACATGGTGCGTTAATTAAACCATTATTGGAGCGTTCCTTATGGACCTGCAATTACAGTGAAATGTAGTGATGTTGGCTGTCGCAGCCAAGTCAATGTATTTAGCAATTCCGCATTCACAAACTGCACTTTTTAGAGATTCTTTCTTGGGCTCAAGAACTGATCCGTAAAAAGAATGGGCATGTCCATTCTTTTTGTACTTTTCGGATGTGCTATTTACTCACCTTCCCGTGCTCCCATGGTGACCGCCAGCTATGTCCTCATACCGAGGCCACTGGATCTGTGAGAGGACCTGCCACTGCACCATGTGACTGAGTGACATCACTCAGTCACATTGCAGGCCACATGGTTCTAGAGGCATAGAAAGCTGCAGCCTCTGGGATGAAGGGACATCGTCGGCTGTCACCGTGGGAGCACAGGGAAGTAAGCAAATAGCGCAGCAGCATTCATACACAGGAGGCTTCGTTTTGTGAGGATCTGTTCTTGGTGCAGTTTCTGCACCAAAAATGGATCGTCACAAAACGCAGCAAAAATGCTGTGTGTGAATGTAGCCTTATACACAAACTGCAAAACCTAAAGTCACCAGAAGGAGTTGGCTCCTCTAAGTCTGCTCATTGGATCTCCACCGTGTGACTGTTGCTTGCCAATGCAATAAAATAATAGCTGGGGGCCAATAAATACATCTGGCATGGTGTAATGCTGTGTTGGCAGTCCTAGAGACCTTTAATAGGTGTTGGGCTGCCAAGGTAAGCATCTCTTTGTAAAAAATCTTAGGTGCCAAGCTTGTTGATCAATAGCCACATCTATGGGCTTAACACACTTACTCGCACAAAATAAGCCTACTTCTCATCTCTAATAAGCTCCCCATCCCACAATCCTTAACAGCTATTCAAAACTTTCAATTCTATACTCTATCCTACAGCACCTCCTCCCTCTTATCTCTGCTGAAGACTAAAACATCTTTCTTCAAGTAGATTGATATCAGAAAAAGCTTTGACGCACTGTCCCCACAGTCCCCCCCTCAACAGCACAGCCCTCTTCTTCCAAAGCCAACCTTTCGACCATGACAGATCTCCTCCCTTCTGTCAAGATCACACCTCACCACCAGTGCCCTTGGCCCGCTCCCATCCCACCTCATTCCAATCTCACCACAGTCTTCATCCCAACCCTAAATCGTCTCTTCAACTTATCACTAACTACTGGTGTCTTCCTCTCATCCTTCAAACATGCCTTGATCACACCCATCCTCAAAAAGCCCTCTCTTGACCCATCCTCTGTTTCTAGCTACCGCCCCATATCACTTCTCCCGTTATCCTCAAAACTACTGGAACAGCATGTCCATCTTGAACTGTCCTCCCACCTCTCCTACTGCTCCCTCTTTGACTCCTTTCAATCTGGCTTCCGACCGCATCACTCTACTGAAACAGCTCTAACTAAAGTTACCAGTGACCTCCAAAATGCCAAGAACATGCAACACTACTCCGTCCTCCTTCTCCTAGACCTGTCCTCTACCTTCGACACTGTAAACCATTCCCTCCTGTTACAGATTCTTGAATATCTTGGTATCACAGATTTGGCCCTCTCCTGGATTTCTTCATATCTAACAGACTGGACATTGAGCATCTTCCTCTCCCACACCATCCTTCACCTTACCCCCTATCTGTCGGTGTCCCCCAAGGCTTGGTTGTTGGACCCCTACTTTTCTCCATCTACACCCTCGACTTGGGACAGCTCATAGAGTCCAACGGCTTTCAATACCATTTCTACGTTGATGACACGCAAATTTACTTTTCTGGACCTGACATCACCTCCTTCCTAACCAATATCCCACAATGTCTGTCTGCTATTTCATCCTTCTCTGCTCGCTTTCTAAAACTGAATATGGACAAAACAGAATTTATCCTCTTTCTCCCAACTCACTCTACCTCTCCACCAGACCTATCCATCAAAGTTAATGGCTGCTCACTCGCCCCAGTCCCGCATGCTCGGTGCCATGGAGTGATACTTGATTCTGCCCTCTCCTTCAAGCCACATATCCAAGCCCTTTTCACCTCCTGCCAACTCCAACTCAAAAATATTTCCCTGATCCATACATTCCTTGACCAAGATACTGCAAAAACACATGTACATGCCCTCATCCTCTCCCGCCTTGATTATTGTAACCTCCTGCTCTCTGGCCTCCCCTCTAGCACTCTTGCACCACTCCAATCTATCCTAAACTCTGCTGCCCGACAAATCCACCTGTCCCCCCGCTATTCCCCAGTCTCTCCTCTCTGCTAAACCCTTTACTGGCTTCCCATTACTCAAAGGCCCCGGTTCATAACCCTAACTATGACATGCAAAGCTGTCCACAATCTGTCTCCTCTGTACATGGTCTCTATTCCCCTCTTATCTCTTTTTCCCACAACCGCATACATGATTTCTCCGTGCATCAGCTATACTTTGGAACTCTCTTCCCCAACACATCAGTCTCTCGTCTACCATGGAAACCTTCAAAAGAAACCTAAGACTCATCTCTTCAGACAAGTTTACAACCTACAGTTGCCCTCAGTTCACCAAACCATCGCATGACCAGCTCTACCCTCTTCTACTGTATCCTCACCCCTCGTCCCTTGTAGACTGTGAGCCCTCATGGGCATGGTCCTCTCCCCTTCTGTATATATTATATATATATATATATATATATATATATATATATATATATATTGTTCATGCTAATTGTACTTCTCTATGTATGTCCTTTCCACATGCAATAAATGGCGCTGTAATAATAATTAACTCCTATGCAGTTACCGTATATACTCGTGTATAAGCCGAGTTTTTCAGCCCAAAAATTGGGCTGAAAAGTCCCCCCCTCGGCTTATACACGGGTCATATGGTATGCTGTGGGGGGGGCTGTGACCGGGGGCTGGAGGAGGCTGGAGGGGGTCGCGGTGACCACAGGCGGTCACGTGGGGCCGCCTCATTAGTGCAATGAATATGCACGGCATCCCCCGTCCATCAGCGGCGGGGGTATGCCGTGCATATTGCACTACACAGCCCCCCCCTCCTTAATATGGGTCCCCCAGTAGTATTAAACAGCCCTCCTCCTTATCATGTCCCCCCCAGGCTGCGGCAGCTCTCAAAATAACAAACACTTTATACATCACCTTCCGGCGCAGCTCCTCCGCTCCTCCGGTCCTCCGCTCCTCCGCTCGCCGGCTTCTTCTTCCTTGTTGTGCCGGTGTCATGTGACCGGGCGCAGGAGATGACGTCATTTCCTGCGCGCGGTCACAGAAGCCGGCACAACAAGGAAGAAGAAGCCGGCGAGCAGAGGAGCGGAGGACCGGAGGAGCGGAGGAGCTGCGCCGGAAGGTGATGTATAAAGTGTTTGTTATTTTGAGAGCTGCCGCAGCCTGGGGGGGACATGATAAGGAGGGGGAACTGTATACTACCACTGGGGCTGCTGGATACTACACTGGGGCTGTATATACCTCTGGGGCCCTGTATACTACCACTGGGGCTGCTGGATACTACACTGGGGCTGTATATACCTCTGGGGCTGCTGTATACTACCACTGGGGCTGTATATACCTGTGGGGCTGCTGTATACTACACTGGGGCTGTATATACCTGTGGGGCTGCTGTATACTACCACTGGGGCTGTATATACCTGTGGGGCTGCTGTATACTACCACTGGGGCTGTATATACCTGTGGGGCTGCTGTATACTACCACTGGGGCTGTATATACCTGTGGGGCTGCTGTATACTACCACTGGGGCTGTATATACCTGTGGGGCTGCTGTATACTACCACTGGGGCTGTATATACCTGTGGGGCTGCTGTATACTACCACTGGGGCTGTATATACCTGTGGGCTGCTGTATACTACACTGGGGCTGTATATACCTGTGGGGCTGCTGTATACTACACTGGGGCTGTATATACCTCTGGGGCTGCTGTATACTACCACTGGGGCTGTATATACCTCTGGGGCTGCTGTATACTACCACTGGGGCTGTATATACCTGTGGGGCTGCTGTATACTACCACTGGGGCTGTATATACCTGTGGGGCTGCTGTATACTACCACTGGGGCTGTATATACCTGTGGGGCTGCTGTATACTTCCACTGGGGCTGTATATACCTCTGGGGCTGCTGTATGCTACCACTGGGGCTGTATATACCTCTGGGGCTGCTGTATACTAACTCTGGGGCTGCTGTATACTACCACTGGGGCTGTATACTACCTCTGGGGCTGCTGTATACTACCACTGGGGCTGCTGTATACTACCTCTGGGGCTGCTGTATACTACCTCTGGGGATGCTGTATACTACCTCTGGGGAGTGCTGTATACTAACACTGGGGCTGTATATACTCTGGGATTCTGTATACTACCACGGGGCTGTATATACCTCGGGGCTGCTGTATACTAACTACTGGAGCTGCTGCTGTATATACCACTGGGGCTGCTGCTGTATACTACCACTGGGGAGGCTGCTGTATACTACCATTGGGGGCCTGTATACCACACTGCTAGGGGCTGTATACCTGTGCTGGAGTCCACCCTCGGCTTATACACGAGTCAATAGGTTTTCCAGGTTTTGGGGGCAAAAGTAGGGGGTCGGCTTATACACGGGTCGGCTTATACACGAGTATATACGGTAGTTATTATTATTAATATCTCTAATCCCTGCAGTTGAGTCAGGATTCAGATGGTGCTATGCTGATTACCCAGGCCCAGTGATAACGCTCATGTAATGTTAATGTTTCAAAAGAAAAGTACTGGTCCTGTGACTATTTCTGCCAAAGCCATTCTATTTTGGCACTGGTCTAACTGTTAAAAGGTACACAGCCTTATGCCCCCTTCAAATATCAGTTGAAAAAAATGCACTTCTTGCACTACAGTTTTTACCATCCGTGTGGTATGTGTTTACATGTGTCATGTCTGTGTGACATCCATGTGACGTGTACCAAAAACAATGTGTATGTCACATCCCCATCAGAGTCTGCCCCATCAACATTTGATCCTGTCACTAGGCACTGCCGTATTCACCTGGTAGGTGGTGTTGGTGATAGAGAAGTTAGAGCCTGAAACTATGGTGAATGCAGGCTCAGTCCATCTACTAAGGTTAGAGTGGCTGGGACCTGCTGTACTTCACAGTCTGACACAGTGGAGGTATGTGTCTGTGCTGTCCAGCTGAAGTCATTAACTACTAGCTTCAGCCTATTGGAAAGCACCAACCCTTCTAATACTTTCAACTTTCTGCTGGTTTCCTTGACTAGTGTCCTTTCTTATATTGTTTTTACTTTTCTTCCCTGGCCTGTTTTGGATGCTTCATCTGTGTACCTTTCTGTCATCTTGGTTTTGACCCGGCTTAGTTATTTTCCTTTCTATGGACAGCTGCCATTCTATAGGCAGCAATGTTTTGGTCCCTGTTGTAAATACAGATCCCTATATAGGGTTTAAACAGTGTCAGGCTTTATAGGGGTTCTGCCTAATAAAGTGACTTGTGCCTAGTCTGTCCAAGATACCTCTTTTGTGCCTGTAGGCTTGGACAGACGTCACAGTATGATACTGAAATTAATGTTTTCTACGTGAAAAAGTGGTGCAAAGACTGATAAAACATAGATAGAAAGATAGACAAAGACAGATAAAGAGATAGATATCCAGGCTAGTAAAATAGATTACCAGGTTGGGATAGGTCCATGGTTATTGGGCCCATCTAATCCTAAATATATCAGAGCGCAGCCACATTAGAAGTGGCACATTACATAAGAGCACCAATCCTGGCACTTCGCCCTAGTTCTTCCCACTTGCCTTGGTGCGGTGGCAATCGGGGGTAATGGATTATGATGTTAACCCCTTCACGACCTTTGACGTTGTACAACGTCATGAAAGTTGGTGCCTTCCCAACCCATGACGTTGTGCAACGTCATTGCGGTTACCGCGGCCCGTTGCCGCGATAACCGCCATTGTGCCCCGGTGCTCTGTGATTCCTATCACACTGCACCGGGGCTTGAGGTCAGGGGGAGTGGATTCCCCACCCCACCCCCAAGATAACGGTGATTGGCTGTTGGAACAGTCAATCACCGTGATCCTCTGCCTCGTATGGAAGGGGCTGTGGAGGGCTCTGATGGGACTGATCATCCCATCAGATAGTTTCAGTTAGAGCTGGAGCCCCCTCCAGCTCTCATGGAAGCGATCTGATGGGATGATCAGTCCTATCAGAGCTGCTACACAGCGGTCCTGCACCGTCACCGCGGTAATGTCTGCTGCCTCCGTCCCTCTTCCTCCCCTCCTGTGCGTGCCTCCCCTCTTGATCCTCCCCCCATTCCTCTTTCTCCTCCCCGTCCATCGCCCCACACACCTCCTTTTCCCATGCTCCCCCTACCCCTCCTCTGGTACTCCTGCGATCACCGCTCCGCCACCTCCTCTTCAGGCTCCTCCTCTGCTGTCAGCAGAGGAGACACAAGACACCTGGCACCGGGATGCCGGAGATGAGGGGAGTATGGATGAGAGGATGGATTGCATGGATTGGATGGATGGATGGATGAGGTGGATGGATGGATGGGATGGATGGATGGGGTGGATGGATGAATGGATGGGGTGGATGGATGGGGTGGATGGATGGGTGGATGGAAGTATGGGGTTAGAGTCATGCTGCACAGTATGGCAGATCACTCTGACTCAGAGACTACAACAAGGGATGAAGTGTCCACTTGCAGTCTCTGGGGTCACAGTAATGATGCACGGTACGGCAGATCATTGCTATACAGTGCACCATGACTCTGACCCCAGAGACTACAACAAGGGATGAAGTGTCCACTTGCAGTCACTGGGGTCAGAGTCATGGTGCACGGTACAGCAGATCATTGCCATACAGTGCACCATCACTATGACACCAGACTACAACAAGAGGACACTTGATCCCTTGCTGCAGTCTCTGGATGTAGCAGAGGTGACCTTCGTTGTGGACTATGTCGGAGGCGATCGAGCATCGTGGGACCTTCGTTGTGGAGTATGTCGGATCTTTATAATACAGATGGAGTCCGAATTTTGTTTGTGTTTTTTTTTCAAATAAAAAGATTTTTCTCTGTGTGGTGTATTTTTTGACCATTTACTAGAGATTCCTAGTCGACGGGTCTAACATTAGCCCAACATTTTGAATCTCGGGCTTAGTGCCAGCTGCCAATAAAAACCAGGCATTAACCCCTTTATTAACCAGTTTGCCACCGGCGCCAGGGCAACTGGAAGAGCCTGGGTAAAGTGCAAGAAAATGAGGTTTCAATGAATGTGCCATTTTCTGGGGCGACTGCGAGCTGCAATTCGCAGCATGGGGGCCCAGAATGCTTGGGCCTCTCCATGCTCAGGATGCCAGCCCCCAGCTGCCTAGTTGTACCTGGCTGGACCAAAAATATGGCGGAGCCCCACATCATTTCTTTTTCTAGAATTAGGTCTAGAAATAAAAAAAAAGGGTTTCGCTGTATTTTTGGTTGCCAGCCAGGTACAACGAGGCAGCTGGGGGATGGTGGCAGTCCAAAC
Organism: Allobates femoralis; assembly: GCA_033576535.1. Classification (NCBI taxonomy): domain Eukaryota; kingdom Metazoa; phylum Chordata; class Amphibia; order Anura; family Aromobatidae; genus Allobates; species Allobates femoralis. Next base: position 323,392,838 of record JARQOC010000005.1, on the reverse strand, counting down.
ATGGGCCCCCCATGCTGCAAATTGCAACCCACAGCCACCCCAGAAAATAGCGCATTCATTAGAGAAGCCATTTTCTGGTGCTGTACCCCAATTCTACCAGTTGCCCTTGTGCTGGTGACACACAGGTTCTCCATACGCGATATGGTGTCCGCTAACAATTTGAATGGAAAATTAGCTCAAATTTTTAGCGGACACGATGTCGCGTTTGGAGAGCCTCTGTGTGCCTAAACATTAAAGCTCCCCCACAAGTGACCCCATTTTGGAAACTAGACCCCACAGGGAACCTATCTAGATTGGTGGTGAGCATTTTGAAGCACCATGTGCCTCACGAATTAATCTGTAAAAATAAAAAAAGAAAATGTTTGTGGAAAGAATTTTTTTTTCATTTTTACGGATCGTGAAGCACCTGGGGGTTCAAAGTGCTCACTATGCATCTAAATATATTCCATGGGGGGTCTAGTTTCCAAAATGGGGTCAATTGTGGGGGAGCTCTAATGTTTAGGCACACAGGGACTCTCCAAATGCGACATGGTGCCAGCTAACAATTTGAGCTAATTTTCCATTCAAATTGTTAGTGGACACCATGTCGCGTTTGGAGAGCCCCTGTGTGCCTAAACATTGGAGCTCCCCCACAAGTGACCCCATTTTGGAAACTAGACCACCCATAGAATTTATCTAGATGGGTGGTAAGCGTTCTGAACCCCCAGGTGTTTCACAAATTGATCCGTAATAATGAAAAAGTCCTTTTTTTTTCACAAAACTTTTCTTTTAGCCTAATTTTTTTCATTTTCACATGGGCAACAGGATAAAACGCATTGGACAGGGGGATGATCATTTTAATGGGGAGAAGGAGATGGATCCTCTTCTTAACTCATTAAAAGCTCATCATATTTGCCAAACCCAGGTTGTGGAGACAGCTACAGGAAAGTAAAACCAGAATGAGGTAGAAGATTGAAGTGTGTCTAATAGATTTGAGTTGCAATGTACCTTAAGTAGGAGAAATACTAGGGGTGACAAGGCTCTGGTAATGTCCAGATTCAGGTGATCTGATGATCCCATGTTGTTCTGTAGTGATTATCTGTCATTGTACAGAAATGTTTACAATCATCCAGATATGTCTCAGGATGATTCTAGTGACTGGTGTCATGAGTCAAAAGAGCAAGATGAATTATCAGAGAATGTGTCTGCTGTTTACAGGCCTAGGTATTGCTTTAAATGTGGGGAGATGGGCCACATTAAACGTTATTGTAATATCGAACTAGAGAGCCATTCATTGCACCAGAATATTGATAGTATTGAGAATGAGGAAGAACTTGCCATTAGGGATGGGCGAATCTACTCGCTAGGACTCGTTACTCGGCGAGTAGTAAGGGACTCGCAGGACTCGGTACTCTGCGAGTTTCCCAGCGTTTACTCGCACGAGTCCAATGCAAATCAATATCAATCCTAGTTTTGTCAGAAACGCTGACAAAACTAGGATTGCCATTGTTTGCATTAGACTCGGCTACTGTGCCAGTGATAGCAGGGAAACTCGCAAGATAACTGCTGTTTCTTTGCGAGCCGAGTCCAGCTGTCTTCTCTGTGCAGCTCCAGGGTCCTAGAGCCCGCCTGCTCACAGACATGATGTAGCAGTGCTGAGATTGTTCTCAGTCTGCTCATTCCCTGTGCATAGACATCTATATCTATGCAGAGGGGATGTAGCAGAGAGGACATCGCGTTTTGGACTACGTCGGACGGAAGAGGATTTTTTTAATTAAAGATGGAGTCCCTAATGGCTTTTTTTTTATTTTAAATAAAAAATTTTCTCTGTGTTGTTTTTTTTAACCCTTTATTGGAGATTCTTAGTGGCTGGGTCAAACGTGGCCTGACATTAAGAATCTCGGGCTTAATACCAGCTTGTATAACAAGGCTGGTATTAACCCCTTTATTACCCAACGTGCTACCGCCACCAGGGCCACTGGAAGAGCGGGGTTCAGCGCCAGAGGATGGCGCTTCAATGAACGCGCCATCTTCTGGGGCGGCTGCGGGCTGCAATTTGCAGCGGGGGGTGCCCAGAAAGCTTGGGCATCCCTGCGCTGCGGATTCCAGCCCCCAGCTGCTTAGCTGTACCTGGCTAGACATAGAAATTGCGCGGAGCCACACGCATTTTTTTTTTTATTATTTCATGAATTTCAGAGTCAGAGTCTCAGAGTCAGAGTCAGAATCTCAGAATTTCATGAAATAATTAAAAAAAAAATGCGTGGGGCTCTGCGCAATTTCTATGTCTAGCCAGGTACAGCTAAGCAGCTGGGGGCTGGAATCCGCAGCGCAGGGATGCCCAAGCTTTCTGGGCACCCCCCGCTGCAAATTGCAGCCCGCAGCCGCCCCAGAAGATGGCGCGTTCATTGAAGCGCCATCCTCTGGCGCTGAACCCTGCTCTTCCAGCGGCCCTGGTAGCGTTGGCACGCTGGGTAATAAAGAGGTTAGGGCCAGCTTTGTATTATCAGCTGGCCCTAAGCCCGAAATTTATGGCGGTCACGTCAATATTAGACATGACCGCCATGAATTTCTATTAAATTGTTTTAAAAAAAACACAACACAAAGAAAATTTTTTATTAGAAATAAAAAAAAAAGCCATTAGGGACTCCATCTTTAATTAAAAAAATCCTCTTCCGTCCGACGCAGTCCAAAACGCGATGTCCTCTCTGCTACATCCCCTGTGCATAGATATAGATGTCTATGCACAGGGATGAGCAGACTGAGAACAATCTCAGCTCTGCTACATCATCTCTGTGCACAGACATTCATGTCTGTACACAGGGAATGAGCAGACTGAGAACAATCTCAGCTCTGCTACATTAGGCAGCAGGCAGGCTCTAGGACCCTGGAGCTGGCAGCCAGCACACTGAGCAGACAGGACTCTTATCTGTGCGAGTTTCCCAGCGATTACTTACAAAGTAAAGGAGTCCAATGCAAATAAATGACAAAACTAGGATTGCTTCAGGCTGAAGCTTCCGAGACACATCTGCGATTTGTAAATCTCACACTACTGGCTATTACTCGCTTCCCCATTCATTAACATTGGACTCGCTAGACTCGCAACGAGTAGCGAGTCCCGGGCTCGGACTCGCTAGAGTCAAGCGATTCCGAGTAATTTAGGATTCGCCCATCACTACTTGCCATCAACAATACTGAATTTACAGACACAGGTAAAAATGTAGACTTTGCTACAACTGCACAAAAGTCGCAAGTAATGCAGATCCCAAATGTTGATAAAGGTGAGACTGGGAAAGACCAGAATTTGTCATATTGTAGACCCCAAAAAGACTATGCTAACATTCCTGTGTTCTGTCTATGGGGATGGATCATTTTACATTGGTCACCAGTCATCATTCCTGTGTTATGTATTAAACCAATACAATGTGTTCAGTGAGGTTGTTTTTTTCCCCTTCTTGTCTGTCTATATGTGAATAATCTATTAGCATATGGATAACAGATAGGATAAGGACAAAGTGCAGTATTTGACTTGTATTTTAACTTTTTCTTTGTGCTTCTTTTCAGGCTGGACAAACCAGTTTTTCAGAGGAATCAGATTCAATGTATTTAGTTATATATAAGACATGTGGGTTAGACAATGAGCTCAAAGTAAAAGGTTAAAATAAATCTTTGCAAACAATTAAAGAAGTAATCATCCCATTGTGATGAATCTGTATTGGCCTAAAAGTTTTGTTTTAGTTTTAGGTATGTTCTTAATCTTTATTTTTAATTAGGAACACAATAGGTTTGTAAACTCCATTTGTAAATTGCATCTTGAACATTTACATTAGATATTTAAAATAATTGAGGTAATGTAATTGATGTGGATTATCAAGGTGAAATTAAGGTAATAATGATCAATATGGGAGAAGAGCCTTTGATCATTGTAAAGGATCAGCGAATGGCACAGATGCTGCTGATACCTGTATCTTTAGCCCAGGCTGAGGAAGGAAGCGCTCCCATTGAATTAGCGCTTAGTGGGGACAAGGGTTTTTGTTCCTAAAATACTACGAATGTAGGTGCCAAAATCTGGGTCCAAAATGTTCAAGGACCGCCTTCTGAGGCTGAGGTCATTGCAGTAGGGAAAGATCATGCCCTATTAGTAATAAGACCTGGGTTTGAGAAATGGGAGTATGTTAATCAAGAAAAATGCTATTTGCGGGAATAATGTTTGTGTCTCTCGATTGCAGAAGTGAAAACCAGTTTATGGAATCCTTGGTGTAGAATTATTTGCCAATCTAGAAAATGAAGTATGAGATGTGGTGGCTATGGGTCCTGGTATTCCCTTTCGTGGAGGGATGAAGAATTTCTACCAAGAGGAGCCAACGGCCAATCGATTCTTAAATCATCATCAAGACATTTTTGAGACATTGAACAGCAGTCAACATACGGATTGCTGGATATGTACTCATTCTCTGGTAACAGCCACCAGTATTCCTTTCCTAGCTATCCCTGTGTCAATGGAGGATATTTTAACATGGAGCAGTTGTTCTAATACCTTAGCAAACAATGACACTTGGAATTCTCGGTTATGGAACATAACCGTACCTATACCTATTGTAGGATGGGTAAACCTTCCTTGGTGGCAAGGAAATATGAGCGGAACCAACAAAAACGTACAATACTTGGTGTTCAAAGGAGGATCATGGGTACCAAGAAATACAGTAGGATTGACTAAATTGGGAACTGTACCCACGGACAATCTACAAAAAAGTTTCAAATCAACCTTAGATACGGCGGATGCTTTTAAACCGATATTGCTGGAAAGATTTGTTCACAAAAAATTCATGGACATTTGCTAAGATGTTTGTGAATGGGACTACTGAATCTTGTAGTAATATACGAGGGAATTTGATGTGTAATGAGTCATCTGAATATAAGCCAGGGCAAGAAATTTGTGGTAATCCAGATGTGGGTTATTGCAGTCCTATTGGACAAAGTCCTAGTTGGTGTGTATTATCTAATGTCAGTGTTTTTATTGATTTAGTTTATCGATTAGTATTGCAACATTCAGCCTTGTGGGATCTTCCACATAACATGTATTGGACATGTGGGGAGAATGCATATAAATGGCTTCCTGTGGGAATCCAAGGGACTTGTACATTAGCTCGGATAACCCTGCTACCTTTATTGTACCCGATTCTCAGTTAGATGCTAAAATATTACCAAAACACATGATATTCAAAAGAACAGCAGATAATAGACCTTGGGAGTCAGGACGACCCCATGTGGTGCAAATGGGTACTGCAAATAAGATTGTCAGTACTCTATTTGTATATCCAATGATTATGCAGATGTGGGATAAATTGGTAGAATCTACAGATTATTTAGATGAGCAAATTTTCCATATAGTGGATATACTAAATACTTTCTCTTTTCTAAACCCTGCCAATTGGTTTAAAGGAATTGGGGGGGTGGGTGATGGGAATTCTACAAGGAGCTTTCCAACTTATTCTGTGTGGTATTCTAATATATAGGGGTAAGAGTTGTGTGGTGTATTCTTAGACATGTGCTGGAAAAAATTATAAAAATAGGAAAAATAACAACCGCACAGATAATGGATATTTATGTTGCTTGAACAGGGAAGTCTTGTGTTCAATAATAGTATGATGCTCAGAGACAAGGGAGACCAAAATGTTTTGATGGTTTCATGTAGCAATGGTCATGCATGACATCAATAATCAAGGACCGATTCTGATACAAATGAGACAAGTATGAGTGTGTGACTGGGTTACGATAGGTATCCAGTTTTCAGAATAGGTGATTATGGAGGTCATGATGCCCATATACTACCATCTTAGAGCGTTATGCTATGATCATGCAGATTTAACTTTGTGACAGGCAACATATTGGAGAACCTTGAAAAATTCTACTATAAATTCCTAAGGTTGTCTGTTACTGATTACAACTTTTGAAGCACTGGGCTATTGTCAAAAGACATGCCAGTTGCAAACAGACCTTAGGTCAGTTCAAACTAAATCTAAGGTTGGTGGAATCAGCAACAACCTTGAAGCATTGTGCTGTTGTCAGAAGACATGATAGTGTCAAAGAAACCTTGAGTCCGTGCAAACAGACCTAGGTGGTTGTTATCAGTAAGCACTGGGCCCATGTCAAACAACAACCTACTGAGCAATTGCAAGATACTGATGATCTGACTTAAACATATTGCACAAGATGTGTTAGGGGAGGATGTGGGAGTTGTGTATAAAAAAGGGGGCCCAGTTCAGCGAGGTAGGGACATTCCAGAAGGTATCGTAGACGCACGGTTTCTGTGATGACAAGACCAGAGTATTTTCTTCTCGCTGACTCTGTGGTCCCTCCGGTGGAGAAGTGATGTTACATTACTTGGTATGTATTGATGCATATTTCTCCATATACTATGATTCACCGTAATTGTATGATTTCCATGAACTGAATTATAGGCACAGGGTAATATTGTATCTGCCATTTCATACTTGAGCATTATCCTGATGTAATCTTAATAAATTGTTACATTATTGTTTTACCATAAAACTGTATTCAGTGTGCCTAATTCGTATATTAGTGAGTGCTACGTAAGTAAGGGCGTATCCGCCCTGTCACTCTGACGAGGTAAAACAATGGTATTCTAATTCATTGAGATGGACTATTAACTATGATTTTCACATCCACATTTTAAAAAGTTCTGTGAAGCACCTATGAGTTGAAAATGAATTCCTTGATGCATCAGGTTTTGACATGCGACTTGGTGCCCGCAATCTATTTCAGTCAAATTTGTGTTCCAAAATTCAAATAGTACTCCTTTTGTTCTGAACAGAACTTTGTCCAAACAGAACTCTTTTTGACTATATGTGGTTTATCACTGTGGTCAGAAAAAAGTAGGTTTCAAACTTTGGGATCCACATTTTATTGCTACCTCTATTAGTACCTGTGGGTTCAAAATGCTCACTATACTCCTGTATAAAATCCCTGAGGTGCATAGTTTTAAAAATGGGTAAATTGTGGTGGATTTCTGCTGTTTAGGCACCTTAGAGGACTTGAAAATGCAATATGGTACCCGACAGTCTATTTTAGCCAAATTTGTGTTTCAAATGTCTAACGGTGCTCCTTCCCTTCCGAGCTCTGCCATTTGTCCAAACAGATGTTTCTGACCTTATAGGGGGTATCTGCAATTTCAGTAAAAGCTGTTTAACAAACTTTGGGGTCCACATTTTTGTGTTTACTTTCTAAAAAAGTGAAAAATGTGGTGCTAAAAATCACATTTTTGGGAAGAAAAATAATAATTTTCAATATGATAATCTAGTGTTATCAAATTCTGAATAGTACCTGTGGGTACAAAATGCATATTATACCTTGAGATAAAATCTCTGAGAGGTTTCCAAATTCATGTCACTTGTGGTGGATGTCTGTTTAGGTACCTTAGTGGTCCTGAAAATACAACATGGTACCCACTGTTTATTTCAGCAAAATTTGTGTTCGAAAATGTAAATGCTGCTTTATACTTGCAAGCCCTGCCGTTTGTCCAAACAGAGGTTTCTGACCAGGGTATCAGCGCACTCAGAAGAATCTGTGTAACAATTTCTGGGGTCCATGTTGTCATGCTATCCATTGCAAAAGTGAAAAAAATGGGCTTTTAGAGTAAAAATTGCAATTTATTTATTTTCATTCCAGTTTGCATCTTCATCTATTTAGCATCTGAACGGTTAAAAATTTTGCTGACAGAAGTTTTGGATTATCTGAGGGGTGTGGTTTTTTAAAATGGTATAGATTTTTGGGTGTTTCTAATATACACTGTGTACAGAATTATTAGGCAAATGAGTATTTTGATCACATGATACTTTTTATACATGTTCTACTCCAAGCTGTATAGGCTTGAGAGCCAACTCCCAATTAAGTAAATCAGGTGATGTGCATCTCTGTAATGAGGAGGGTGTGGTGTAATGACATCAACACCCTATATAAGGTGTGCTTAATTATTAGGCAAATGCCTTTCCTTAGGCAAAATGGGTCAGAAGAGAGATTTGACGAGCTCTGAAAAGTCCAAAATTGTGAGATGTCTTGCAGAGGGATGCAGCAGTCTAGAAATTGCCAAACTTTTGAAGCGTGATCACTGAACAATCAAGCATTTCATGGCAAATAGCCAACAGGGTCGCAAGAAGCGTGTTGGGCAAAAAAGGCGCAAAATAACTGCCCATGAATTGAGGAAAATCAAGCGTGAAGCTGCCAAGTTGCCATTTTCCACCAGTTTTGCCATATTTCAGAGCTGCAACGTTACTGGAGTCTCAAAAAGCACAAGGTGTGCTATACTCAGGGACATGGCCAAGGTAAGGAATGCTGAGAAACGACCACCTTTGAACAAAAATATAAGATAAAACGTCAAGACTGGGCCAAGAAATATCTTAAGACTGATTTTTCAAAGTTTTATGGACTGATAAAATGAGAGTGACTCTTGATGGGCCAGAGGCTGGATCAGTAAAGGGAAGAGAGCTCCTCTCCGACTCAGACGCCGGCAAGGTGGAGGTGGGGTACTGGTATGGGCTGGTATCATCAAAGATGAACATGTGGGACCTTTTCGGGTTGAGGATGGAGTGAAGCTCAATTCCTGGACCTACTGTCAGTTTCTAGAAGACAACTTCTTCAAGCACAGGAAGAATTCGGTAGTCGTTCAAGAAAATGATTTTCATGCAGGACAATGCTCCATCACATGCATCCAACTACTCCACAGCGTGGCTGGCCAGTATAGGTCTAAAAGAAGAAAAAATAATGACATGGCCCCCTTGTTCACCTGATCTGAACCCCATAGAGAACCTGTGGTCCCAACTAAAATGTGAGATCTGCAGGGAGGGAAAACAGTATACCTCTTAGAACAGTGTCTGGGAGGCTGTGGTGGCTGCTGCACACAATGTTGATTGTAAACAGATCAACCAATGACCAAATCTATGGATGCAAGGCTGTATCATAAATAAAAGGTGCTATATTGGTCACTAATTTTTTTGTGCTTTGTTTTTGCATGTCAGAAATGTTTTTTTCTACATTTTGTGCAGTTATATTAGTTTACCTGGTGAAAATAAACAAGTGAGATGGGAATATATTTGTTTTTATTAAGTTGCCTAATAATTCTGCACAGTAATAGTTACCTGCACAAACAGATATCCTCCTAAGATAGGCAAATCTAAAAAAATACCCACTTCAACTTCCAAAAATATTAAGCTTTGATATTTATGAGTCTTTTGGGTTGATTGAGAACATAGTTGTTGATCAATTATAAAAATAATCCTCTAAAATACAACTTGCCTAATAATTCTGCACAAAGTGTTTACGCCACTCAAAGGCCCTTTACAATATCTATTTCTTTCGGGACCTATTCAGATATAAGTTTCTGGAAAAATGAGACATTGCTGCCAAAATTTTAATGCTTCTGACATACTAACAGAATGAAATTACTTTGAAAACATGGTGCATATGTAAAGTAGGCATATGGAAATGCTATTTATTGATTATTTTGTACAGCATGACTACGGTAACTGGTTTATGGATATAAAAATGGAAAGTTTGAAAATTGCTAACTTTTCACTGAAATTCAGATGTTTTCACAAATAAGAGCAACAAATACTGACATAAACTTACTGAACAATAAAGACATTAAAGAGTAAACTTATATGGCGGGGTGTTTTTGTACCGCAACATTGCCGCATTTTTCAAAAAACCCGCCTATGTTGAAATCAGCCTTACAGGAACAGTGACTGCTTGAAACCAGCAAGAGAACTGTTTCTGACAGTGAGCATATTACACGTTATTAGGAGCGGGCTAAGGTGCGTTTGCATTCCCTTGCACTTTTTAAAAGTCCCCTGCAAACGCAACATGTTGCATTTTTGTGCGTCTGAGGATTCTTGGTATATACGCAAGCATCCTGAAGCGCACAAATAATGCAAGCAGCTCAATGGAGCCGCAATGCAATATGGGTGGCACCGCAGCCAAGAGGAGTGTCTGGCCATCCGGATCTCTCTTTCTCCTCACCTTTCTTCTCGCTGCTCTGGTCTCCTCCGGTTGCTCTGCACATATCATCACAGTGATGACAACATCGTGCCCCTCCATGCTGAGCTGCAGAATGCAGACAGCGGCAGAAGAGACTCTGGAGAAGAATGCTGCTGGCAAAGGCGGCTGGGACTATAGGAGCGGGAGCAGAATCCGCGGGGGGCTACCACTGGTACACATGCCTCGTAGCACGCGGCTCCGCTCCATACACCTCGTACGCACGCAGCTACGCTCCACACACCTATACAGATACAGCTCGCTCCGTACACCTCGTACACATGCAGTTCCGCTCCGTACACCTCGTACACATGCAGTTCCGCTCTGGACACCTTGTAAGCATTCGGTTCTGCTCTGTACACCTTGTACACACACGGCTCTGCTCTGTACACCTCGTACACTCTGAGCTTCGCTCCGTTATTCTTGCACACTCTAAACTCCGCTCTGTACGCTTCGTACACACGACTTCACTCCGTATACCTCGTACACATGCAGTTCCGCTCCATACACCTCGTACACACTCGGCTCCCCTTTGTACACCTCATACACATGGCTCTGCTCCGTACACCTCGTACACACTCGGCTCTGCTCTGTACACCTCGTACACACTCGGCTCTGCTCCGTACACCTAGTACACACTCGGCTCCACTCCGTACACCTCGTACACACTCGGCTCCACTCCGTACACCTCGTACACGCTCGGCTCCGCTCCGTACACCTCGTACACGCTCGGCTCCGCTCCGTACACCTCGTACACGCTCGGCTCCGCTCCGTACACCTCGTACACGCTCGGCTCCACTCCGTACACCTCGTACACGCTCGGCTCCGCTCCGTACACCTCGTACACGCTCGGCTCCGCTCCGTACACCTCATACACGCTCGGCTCCGCTCCGTACACCTCGTACACGCTCGGCTCCGCTCCGTACACCTCGTACACGCTCGGCTCTGCTCTGTACACCTCGTACACGCTCGGCTCCGCTCCGTACACCTCGTACACGCTCGGCTCTGCTCTGTACACCTCGTACACGCTCGGCTCTGCTCTGTACACCTCGTACACACTCGGCTCTGCTCCGTACACCTCGTACACACTCGGCTCTGCTCCGTACACCTCGTACACACTCGGCTCCGCTCTGTACACCTCGTACACACTCGGCTCTGCTCCGTACACCTCGTACACACTCGGCTCTGCTCCGTACACCTCGTACACACTCGGCTCCGCACACCTCGTACACACTCGGCTCCACTCCGTACACCTCGTACACACTCGGCTCCACTCCGTACACCTCGTACACACTCGGCTCTGCTCCGCACACCTCGTACACACTCGGCTCTGCTCCGTACACCTCGTACACACACGGCTACGCTCCGTACACCTAGTACCCACATGACTCCACTCCATACACCTAGTACACACTCACCTCTGCTACATTCACACTGTAAATCCCTCCTGACCCCACACATAAACTTCACCTAATTGAGCATCATGGACATGGTGGCCAGCACAGCAGAATCCTGCATACACAGAGGAGCTGATCATGTGAGCCCTGACTCCTCCCCTCCATGTGACATCATCACAGGTCCTATCAGCACTCAGCACAGAATGTGCAGCTCTGTCGGCTCCCACAGAGGGAGACCCACAGAGCTGCAGGAGGCTGCACATGACCTCCATACAAATGAGCCCCCCAGCTGCCCCCTGTATATGGCCCTGGCTGAGGGGGCAGTGCTCAGGGGCCCCTGAGGCTAGGGTCACACTTGTGTTGTGACCCTAGCCTGACACAAGTATTTTCGGCTGCAGCGCATAGCGTTTAATGCTATGCGCTGGAGCCCATAGAAACCCGATGTTTACCTTGCCAACCACTGGTTGGCAATGTAAACATCGGGTTTCTATGGGCTCGTTCCTGGCAGCGCATAGCATTAAACGCTCTGCGCTGCAGCAGACAATACTTGCTTCAGGCTAGGGTCACAACACAAGTGTGACCCTAGCCCTCAGGGGCCCGGTGGGCCCCCTCCAAGCATTCGGGTCCCGGCACTTGCCCGGGTGCTGACGCCGGGCCTGAGTATAGTATTCAAATAATGCTGCATGAATCGGTCATCAACCTGTATGTGTACAAGTACAGATGCTGAGTGCTAAGTGCATAGAGAGTGTGTAAAAAAATTCTACAAAAGGACCAGAAACACTTGAATAGGTATATAAGTGAAGTAAGGTGATTGGGCAGTCTAAAAAAAATGCACTTTTAGAGCAAGTTTAAAACAGTCAATATAGAGCATTCATCGCATTGTCCTGGGTAGGTGCAGTTTACAAGAAGTATTGGAGGTGGAAGTTCAGATTATTGAGGATATTAGTCTTAGATCATTAGCAAAATGGAGGGCATGGGTAGGGTGATAGACAGAAAGGAGGGAGGTGATGTAGGGAGGTGCAAAACTGTATCGAGCTTTGTGGGTAAGAGTGATACGTTTATATTGGACTCTGTAGCTGATGGGCAACCAGTGCAATGACTGAAACAGGGTAGAGGCATCAGTGTGGCAGTGAGTTGCAAAAGTCCAGAAGAGAATGATAAGAGCAACAGTAATAGTTTTTTACAGAATCAAAAGGTAAGAAGAGGTTGAATTCTATAGTTCTTTTTGATTTGTAGGTGACATGAGCAAGCAAGTGACAGGCAATAAAGGAACAATCTGAGTCAAATATAACTCCAGGTCAGCAAGCATGCTGCTGAGGAGTAATATTAGAACCCCACACGGAAATTGCAACATTCAATTTCAGAAAGCTAGTAGAGAGAGGAAACACAAAGAGTTCAGTTTTTGACAAATTCAGTTTTAGATAGAGGGAGGACATGATGTTAGAGATAACAGAAAACCAATCAATGGTATTTTGTAGCAATTCAGGGGTGATAACAGTAGATGATGTGTACAATTGGGTGTCATCAACATAGAGATAGTACTAAAAAACAAATCTACTGATGGTTTGAGCAATAGAGTCTGTATATAGGGAGAAGAAGAGAGGACCAAGAACTAAACTCTGAGGAACCCTGACAGTAAAGGGAAGAGAAGAGAAAGAGGAGTCAGGAAAAAAATACATTGAAAGAGTGGTAAGAAAGGTAGCAGCAGAATCAAAAGAGCAGTATCCTTGAGCCTGGTAACGTTTAGTGATCTAAGAGATAGCAGATTACATGGGAGTGGGCAGTGCATTACAAAATTTTGAAATGAAGAGGAGATTAGGGACCAGTCTGTAACTAGAAGCACAGGTCTGGTCAAGGGATGTTTTTTTAAGCAATGGTTGTATGCTAGCATGTTATGGTGGGTTTACACGCTGCAATATCGTTTCGATATCGCAACTCAATGGCGCGGGAGCGCGCAATTAGTGCACATTCCTCCCGCATCGCATTGAATGTTTACACGCTGCGATATCGGATTACAATGTCCGTGCGATGTCTCTGCCTCCCAACCCAGGATCGCATAGTTAACATGGGAGTCAATGGGTGACGTTTCAAATCGCATCGTAGTTGTGCGTTTACACAGCACGATCCGGCTTCAATCGCTATGCAATATCGGGGCATTGAATAGCACGCTCATTCAATCCCCGATATCGCATTGACATCGTTCCTGCATCGTATTGGACGTTCACACCATACAACGCAGGAACGATTTCGCCTCCGACGATTGAACCACGTGACTTTTGATTGAAATCGTACTACGATATCGCGACGTGTAAACCCGCCATTAGAAGGAGGTTAAATATTTTCATTAGGTGAGTGGTGACAGCTGGGGAAAGGGTCTGAATGAGGTGTGAAGGAATAGGATCATAGATGCAGGTAATAGGATGAGAAGATGTGAAAAGCCTGATAACTTCTTCTGTGTTCGGTTCAAAGACAGAAAGTGAGCTAGATGAACTGTAGAAAGGAAGAGAATGCATGATATTAGAGGATTGGGAGAAAATTTCCTATCAGATATGGTCAATTTTTTCTTTGAAATAAATGGTCAGATTATCAGTGCTGAGATTCAAGGTTGGGAGCGGCACTTTTGGACTGTGAAGAGAATAAAAAAGTGTCAAAGAGTCATTTAGGATTTTTGGATAGTGAGTGGATGAGTATGGTGAAATAGGCTTGTTTGGAGAGGTGAAAGGGAGAGTTGTATATTTTAAGCATGAATCTACTATACATGAAATCTTTGTCTAGATTGGATTTTCCTCACAGATATTCAGAGCACCTGGAGCACTGCTGGAGAACTTGTTTCCACAGTGTGTGCCAGGGTTCTCACCATCTATATAATATGAGAACTCCATTGGTCATCTAATATATAAAGCTGAATGTGTGTATGTGTGTGTGTGTGTGTTGTATATCCGGGATTGGCATCTACACCGTCGCAACTACAGCCACAAGATTTTGCACAGTCACACATCTGGACCCCGAAAAGCGTCATAGGCTATGTTGTGAGGCGAAATTTTAACCCTGCGCGTTCCAGTTCACCAAACAATTTTGCCCCAATCTACATAATGGGGAAAAAGTGAATGGAAAAGTGTTGGAGGAAAATCGACAGCTGTCAGCTATAGCCACAAAATTTTGCACACTCACACGTCTGGACCCCGGGAGCGTCATAGGCTATGTTGTGAGGCGAAATTTAACCCCGCGCATTCCAATTCACCAAACAATTCTTGCCCCTATCCAATAATGGGGAAAAAGTGACCGTTACCAGTTGACAGTTGTGAATGAGAGGGGCTTAATGATAGCGCCAAAGACTAACAGCACATACCAGCATATAGTCACTAAGGTGGGGCCCTAACATGAGATATTCACCACTCACGGGGACATGTATACACACCACACGCACACAAAGAGTAACAGCAAGTGTAGTCAAAGTGCAGCTCGCTCACCACGCAGGCTGCAACCATCACATAACTCACCACAGCACACACCGAGACACACACACACCCCAAAGGGACACACACAACACCAAGTGACACACACACACCCCCAAGGACACACACACACCCAACCGACACAATGCACACACCCACAGACACACACACACACACACAAAGAGACACACAAAACAAAAAGAGACACACACCACCCACACACAGACACCCCCCCCACAGGGACACACACACATACACACCCTATAGGGACATATGCACTCACCCCACAGGGACACACACACACACCACAAAGAGACACACACAATACAGATACACACACCACACAGATTCCCCCACAGGGACACACACACATACCCACCCTATAGGGACACATGCACTCACCCAACAGGGACACACACCACAAAGAGATACACACAACAGAGACACACACCACACAGACCCCCCCCTCACAGGGACACACACACATAACACCCTATTGGGACACATGCACTCACCCACAGGGACACACACAATACACACACCCCAGGGACACACACACCACACAGACAGACACAGATGTGCACAAATTACCTCACACAACTCGCCTCATAAGTGTGCTGTCTTTAATTTCCAAACATACACATCTGATTAAAAACAGCCAATGTGCAACACGTGCCATATAGGGAATTAAGGCAGATCTCAGTCACATGAGCTGTCTATTATGTGTATGTGTTAGGTAACATATACTGCTCGGCCAGGGGGAGGGTTTACTATTGGCTGGAGATTTATTAGGCTGCCTATAGCAATCAATCACAGCTCAGCTTCTATTTTCTTACAGGTCATTAATATGACATACCGTATTCAAATTCTATTTTGTTGTAGCTAACAGTTATTTATTAACCCGGGCGTAGCCGGGTACTACATCTAGTTGGTCATATAACTCAATCCCTTACAGAACTGGTATTAAAAAAGCCAAGTTTATATCAATCTAAACATAAAAGAAACATATGGATTTTAATGATGCAATTAAATTTTATTAAAGGTAAACAGACATATACAAATAAATACAAGACAGAAGGTATGCTGGATATTCCAAAGGTTTGAGTCTACAGATGGCTTTAAACAATTTAAGATCCAGGAATACATCTCCTGTGGTATGATACATGTCATTTATTATGCCTGGTGTTTGCTGCCCCCGGGCCTATGTTGGTTTAACCTCATGCGAACTAAGGATCCAGACATGCGAACATGTCCGTGCATTTGCACAGCCAGAAATGAGTCTGACCCTAGTATGTTGAAGACGCTATCAAGACATTTTAGGGATTTTCATCATTGCAACCCTGGGCCCTCCTATCGATGGGAATAGACTTTGTACACAGGGGTATCAGAGAAGGCAACCTCAAAAAGACTCTTCCGCAGCAAGAGGAAAATTGGATTATAACCCTTGGGAGTTTAACCCCCTATGGTTTAAATTAAGCCATTAGTTTCTCCCCAATTTTGTAGTTTTCAAAAGTATGTCTTTTTAAAATAATTTTCTGTGTTTTAATTAGTGTATATTTTTTGTTATTCCTGTTATTAGATTACATTTTTACTGATCATCATCATTCCTTCCTACATCGGGAATCATAACCATAACACATTATGGTTGATAATAATGAACCATGGACCCCTTGAAAAGAGAAGAAAGCATATTGTTATAATATACTAGCTGTGAGCCCGATGCAAATGCATCGGGATTCTAGAACGTGCATTAATTTGATTATAGTAGTTATAGCTGTTAGCCTGATGCAAATGCATCGGGTATCTAAAATATGTTTATTGTTTTTTTAAAGATTTTTAAATAATAATCGCATCATCAATAGCAATAATATAAGCCATAGCATTATTATTAGCAGTAATAGCAGTATTAATACCATTATTAGCAGAATTATGAGCATTAATAACAGTATTAATAGCATTAATAGCATTATTATTAGCATTAATAGCATTATTAATAGCATTATTAGCATTAATAATAGCATTAATAACATTATTAATAGCATTAATAGCATTATTATTAGCATTAATAGCATTAATAATAGCATTAATAATAGCATTAATAATAGCATTAATAACATTATTAATAGCATTAATAGCATTATTATTAGCATTAATAGCATTAATAATAGCATTATTAGCATTAATAATAGCATTAATAACATTATTAATAGCATGAATAGCATTATTATTAGCATTAATAGCATTATTAATAGCATTAATAGGATAAATATTAGCATTAATAGCATTAATAGCATTACTAATAGCATTAATAGCATTATTATTAGCATTAATATCATTAATAATAGCATTATTAGCATTAATAATAGCATTAATAACATTATTAATAGCATTAATAGCATTATTATTAGCATTAATAGCATTATTATTAGCATTAATATCATTAATAATGCCATTAATAGGATAAATATTAGCATTAATAGCATTAATAGCATAATTAATAGCATTAATAGCATTATTAATAGCATTAATAGCATTATTATTAGCATTAATAGTATTAATAGGATAAATATTAGCATTAATAGCATTAATAGCATAATTAATAGCATTAATAGCATTATTAATAGCATTAATCACATTATTATTAGCATTAATAGCATTAATAATAGCATTATTAGCATTAATAATAGCATTAATAACATTATTAATAGCATTAATAGCATTATTATTAGCATTAATAGCATTAATAATACCATGAATAGGATAAATATTAGCATTAATAGCATTAATAGCATAATTAATAGCATTAATAGCATTATTAATAGCATTAATAGCATTATTATTAGCATTAATAGCATTAATAGGATAAATATTAGCATTAATAGCATAATTAATAGCATTAATAGCATTATTAATAGCATTAATAACATTATTATTAGCATTAATAGCATTAATAATAGCATTATTAGCATTAATCATAGCATTAATAACATTATTAATAGCATTAATAGAATTATTAATAGCATTAATAGCATTATTATTAGCATTAATAGCATAAATAATACCATGAATAGGATAAATATTAGCATTAATAGCAATAATAGCATAATTAATAGCATTAATAGCATTATTAATAGCATTAATAGCATTAATAGGATAAATATTAGAATTAATAGCATTATTAATAGCATTAATAGCATTAATAGGATAAATATTAGCATTAATAGCATAATTAATAGCATTAATAGCATTATTAATAGCATTAATAGCATTATTATTAGCATTAATAATAGCATTAATAACATTATTAATAGCATTAATAGCATTATTATTAGCATTAATAGCATTATTATTAGCATTAATAGCATTAATAATGCCATTAATAGGATAAATATTAGCATTAATAGCATTAATAGCATAATTAATAGCATTAATAGCATTATTAATAGCATTAATAGCATTATTATTAGCATTAATAGCATTAATAGGATAAATATTAGCATTAATAGCATTAATAGCATAATTAATAGCATTAATAGCTTTATTAATAGCATTAATCGCATTATTATTAGCATTAATAGCATTAATAATAGCATTATTAGTATTAATAATAGCATTAATAACATTATTAATAGCATTAATAGCATTATTATGAGCATTAATAGCAATATTATTAGCATGAATAGCATTTTGAATAGCATAAATAGCATGATTATTAGGCTTAATAGCATTATTAATCGCATTAATATGATTATTATTAGCATTATTAGCATTAATATTAGCATGAATAGCATAATTATTAGCATTAATATCATTATTATTAGCATTAATAGCATTATTATTAGCATTAATAGCATTATTAATAGCATTATTAGCATTAATAATAGCATTAATAACATTATTAATAGCATTAATAGCATTATTATTAGCATTAATAGCATTAATAATAGCATTAATAATAGCATTAATAATAGCATTTAATAACATTATTAATAGCATTAATAGCATTATTATTAGCATTAATAGCATTAATAATAGCATTATTAGCATTAATAATAGCATTAATAACATTATTAATAGCATGGAATAGCATTATTATTAGCATTAATAGCATTATTAATAGCATTAATAGGATAAATATTAGCATTAATAGCATTAATAGCATTACTAATAGCATTAATAGCATTATTATTAGCATTAATATCATTAATAATAGCATTATTAGCATTAATAATAGCATTAATAACATTATTAATAGCATTATATAGCATTATTATTAGCATTAATAGCATTATTATTAGCATTAATAGCATTAATAATGCATTAATAGGATAAATATTAGCATTAATAGCATTAATAGCATAATTAATAGCATTAATAGCATTATTAATAGCATTAATAGCATTATTATTAGCATTAATAGTATTAATAGGATAAATATTAGCATTAATAGCATTAATAGCATAATTAATAGCATTAATAGCATTATTAATAGCATTAATCACATTATTATTAGCATTAATAGCATTAATAATAGCATTACTAGCATTAATAATAGCATTAATAACATTATTAATAGCATTAATAGCATTATTATTAGCATTAATAGCATTAATAATACCATGAATAGGATAAATATTAGCATTAATAGCATTAATAGCATAATTAATAGCATTAATAGCATTATTAATAGCATTAATTAGCATTATTATTAGCATTAATAGCATTAATAGGATAAATATTAGCATTAATAGCATAATTAATAGCATTAATAGCATTATTAATAGCATTAATAACATTATTATTAGCATTAATAGCATTAATAATAGCATTATTAGCATTAATCATAGCATTAATAACATTATTAATAGCATTAATAGAATTATTAATAGCATTAATAGCATTATTATTAGCATTAATAGCATAAATAATACCATGAATAGGATAAATATTAGCATTAATAGCAATAATAGCATAATTAATAGCATTAATAGCATTATTAATAGCATTAATAGCATTAATAGGATAAATATTAGAATTAATAGCATTATTAATAGCATTAATAGCATTAATAGGATAAATATTAGCATTAATAGCATAATTAATAGCATTAATAGCATTATTAATAGCATTAATAGCATTATTATTAGCATTAATAATAGCATTAATAACATTATTAATAGCATTAATAGCATTATTATTAGCATTAATAGCATTATTATTAGCATTAATAGCATTAATAATGCCATTAATAGGATAAATATTAGCATTAATAGCATTAATAGCATAATTAATAGCATTAATAGCATTATTAATAGCATTAATAGCATTATTATTAGCATTAATAGCATTAATAGGATAAATATTAGCATTAATAGCATTAATAGCATAATTAATAGCATTAATAGCTTTATTAATAGCATTAATCGCATTATTATTAGCATTAATAGCATTAATAATAGCATTATTAGTATTAATAATAGCATTAATAACATTATTAATAGCATTAATAGCATTATTATGAGCATTAATAGCAATATTATTAGCATGAATAGCATTTTGAATAGCATAAATAGCATGATTATTAGGCTTAATAGCATTATTAATCGCATTAATATGATTATTATTAGCATTATTAGCATTAATATTAGCATGAATAGCATAATTATTAGCATTAATATCATTATTATTAGCATTAATAGCATAATTATTAGCATTAATAGCATTATTATTAGCAGTAATATCATTATTATTAGCATTTGTTTTTTTAATTATTATTGTTTATTTAATTATTTATTATTTTTTATTTATTTTTTTATTATTTTTTAATTATTTTTTAATTATTTTTTTTATTATTAAAGCGAACCTGTCACCCCCCCTGGACATCAAAAGCTATAATAGCCACCTTCTGCAGCACTAAGGCTGCATTCAGGGAAGGTGGCTATAAGCTTTTGATGGCCTTTTTACTATTAAATATGAACTTATATAAAGTCCAATACCTAAGACCGGGAGGCGGGGTTTCGCGCTCCTCCGACCCGCCTCCTCATGTCATTCATGGTGCTCGCCTGCTGCTGCCTCCCCTCATAGTCTATCATGAACGCGCGGCTCCGTTCTCGTCTATGGAGCCGCGCATGCGCTGTGCGCCCGGTGACCAGGCATAGACGAGAACGGAGCCGCGCGTTCATGATAGACTATGAGGGGAGGCAGCAGCAGGCGAGCACCATGAATGACATGAGGAGGCGGGTCGGAGGAGCGCGAAACCCCGCCTCCCGGTCTTAGGTATTGGACTTTATATAAGTTCATATTTAATAGTAAAAAGGCCATCAAAAGCTTATAGCCACCTTCCTGAATGCAGCCTCAGTGCTGCAGAAGGTGGCTATTATAGCTTTTGATGTCCAGGGGGGGTGACAGGTTCGCTTTAAATGTATTATTTAGGCTGAGACCCAGTTTTCTTTCAGGTCCGCTGAAAGGGCTGATATAATTAGCATATATTTAATTTTTTTATTATTATTTTTATTGAATTATTTATTATTTTTAATTAATTTTTTTATTATTTTTAAATTATTTTTTAATTATTTTTTTTATTATTAAATTTATTATTTAGGCTGAGACCCAGTTCCCTTTCAGGTCCGCTGAAAGGGCTGATATAATTAGCATATATTTAATTTTTTCTATTATTTTTATTGAATTATTTATTATTTTTAATTTATTTTTTTATTATTTTTAAATTATTTTTAAATTATTTTTTTTATTATTAAATTTATTATTTAGGCTGAGACCCAGTTCTCTTTCAGGTCTGCTGAAAGGGCTGATATAATTAGCATATATTTAATTTTTTCTATTATTATTTTTATTGAATTATTTATTATTTTTAATTTATTTTTTTATTATTTTTAAATTATTTTTTAATTATTTTTTTTATTATTAAATTTATTATTTAGGCTGAGACCCAGTTCTCTTTCAGGTCTGCTGAAAGGGCTGATATAATTAGCATATATTTATTTTTTTTATTATTATTTTTATTTAATTATTTATTATTTTTTATTTTTTTTTTATTATTTTTTAATTATTTTTTTATTATTAAATTTATTTGTTCCCATTGAAATACATTATTTTTATTTAATTATTTATTATTTTTTATTTATTTTTTTATTATTTTTTAATTATTTTTAAATTATTTTTTTTATTATTTAATTTATTTATTTTTTTAAGTCAGACTGAGACACAGTTCTCATTCAGGTCCGCCTTTTTTTTTTTTTATTATCATTATTTTTATTTAATTATTTATTATTTTTTATTTTTTTTTTTATTATTTTTAAATTATTTTTAAATTATTTTTTTTATTATTTAATTTATTTATTTTTTTAAGTGAGAGTGAGACACAGTTCTCATTCAGGTCCGCCTTTTTTTTCCCCATTGACATACATTACCGGTGTGTCGGCGATTTTATGGCCGCCCACCTGGTTCTATTTGTCGGCCCTAAAATCGCGGACACACCGCTAATGCATCTCTATGGGCAGTCAGCCCGATTTCGGATTGGTCGCCGACCGATCAGAATTCGAGCTCACTGCCCATAGGGATGTATTAGCGGTGTGTCCGCGATTTTAGGGCCGACAAATAGAACCAGGTCGGCGGCCATAAAATTGCCGACACACCGGTAATGTATGTCAATGGGGAAAAAAAAGGCGGACCTGAATGAGAACTGTGTCTCACTCTCACTTAAAAAAATAAATAAATTAAATAATAAAAAAAATAATTTAAAAAGAATTAAAAAATAATAAAAAAATTAATAAAAAATAATAAATAATTAAATAAAAATAATAATAAAAAAAAAAAAATGCGGACCTGAATGAGAACTGTGTCTCAGTCTGACTTAAAAAAAATAAATAAATTAAATAATAAAAAAAATAATTTAAAAATAATTAAAAAATAAATAAAAAATAAATAATTAAATAAAAATAATAATAAAAAAAAAAAAATGCGGACCTGAATGAGAACTGTGTCTCAGTCTGACTTAAAAAAATAAATAAATTTAATAATAAAAAAAATAATTAAAAAATAATTTTAAAATAATAAAAAAATGAGGGGCTCTTCTGATTGGCTGAGGGCAGTATACAGCGACCAATCAGAAGAGGGCCTCAGATCTCATTGAGGTAGAATGGCGGATTTTTCGTCCATTCTATCTTAATGAGAAGGAAGAGGACGTCGGAGGTGGAAGTTAGCGAAAAGAAGACAGAAGATCCCCGGGGCCGGACGAAGAGGCGGAGATGGCGGAAAGAAGAGAGAAGACCCCCGGGGCCGGAGGAAGAGGACGGCTGGCCGGACGAAGGGATTGTGGATTGGACGGACGATCAGATGACTTGAAGGCATGTAAGTGATCGACGGGGACGTTAGGTTAGGGGACGGCGGGGGCTTCGGGTGTAGGGCGTTAGGTGTTAGCGCGAGCGGCGGGGGACAGCGGCGGGAGCTTAGGAAGCGGCGGGGCTTAGGGAGTAGGGGATGGGCGGCGGGGCTTTAGGGTGTATCGGTGGGTGCTTAGAATGCGGCGGAGCTTAGGGGGTAGGGGCGGCGGAGTTAGGGGGTAGGCGGCGGGGCTTAGGATGCGGCGGTGGTTAGGGGCGGCTGACTTAGGGGGTAGGGGGTTAGGAGCGGCGGACTTAGGGGCATAGGTGCGGCGTGTCGGGGCTTAGGGTGTAGGGGTGCGGCGCACTTAGGGGGTAGGGGCTTTGGTGCGGCGGGGTGGTTTTGTTGCGGGGTGGCTGTGCAGACATGGGGGGTCTGTGGAGAGATGGGGGTGGGTGTGCGGATATGGGGGGGGCTGTGCGGAGATGGGGGGGGCTGTGGGGACATGAGGGTGTGTGTGTGCGGACATGGGGGGGGCTGTGGGGACATGAGGGTGTGTGTGCGGAAATGGGGGGGGCTGTGTGTAGATGGGGGCGCTGTGCGGACATGGGGGTGGGTGTGCGGACATGGGGGTGGGTGTGCGGACATGGTGGTGGGTGACCGGACATGGGGGTGGGTGACCGGACATGGGGAGGTATGTGCGGACATGGGGGGGCGGCTGTGCGGACATGGGGGGGCGGCTGTGCGGACATGGGGGGCGGCTGTGCGGACATGGGGGGGCGGCTGTGCGGACATGGGGGGCTGTGCGAAGATGGGGAGGGCTGTGCGGACATGGGAGGGGCTGTGCGGACATGGGGAGGGGCTGTGCGGACATGGGGAGGGGCTGTGCGGACATGGGGAGGGGCTGTGCGGACATGGGGGGGGGAAGTCTGTGCGGACATGGGGG
Organism: Allobates femoralis; assembly: GCA_033576535.1. Lineage (NCBI taxonomy): Eukaryota > Metazoa > Chordata > Amphibia > Anura > Aromobatidae > Allobates > Allobates femoralis. The sequence continues at coordinate 323,368,674 of JARQOC010000005.1, read as the reverse complement.
GGGGCGAATTGTGGGTAGCGGGCGGCACTGGGGCACAGAGGCACAGGGGCACAGGCTCCGGAGCACTGTGTCAGCATGTGCTGACAGCAGCTGCTCCGGAGCGGGCACAGGGGCACAGGCTCCGGAGCACTGTGTCAGCATGTGCTGACAGCAGCTGCTCCGGAGCGGGCACAGGGGCACAGGCTCCGGAGCACTGTGTCAGCATGTGCTGACAGCAGCTGCTCCGGAGCGGGATGACAGCGGCGAGGGGTCGCAATGCCCGCTACGCGGGCAATGCCTCGCACGACGTGGTGACGTCACAGTGTGACATAGCCACGGCGTGCCGGGGGCCGACACAAACGTGCCTACGGCAATTATATATAAGATGGGGCTATATAATGATATTATGTGTGTCACTTTAAATCCTCCTATGATTGGCTAAAAGGATTGAGGGTGTATATTTTGTTATATGTGTATCAATTAATTAATATGGATACCTTTCTGTTATAATTGTCTGTGCAATATAGCAAATTAATTACCCATCTGTGGATTGCAACTTGTTATAGATCCACACTATACACCATGCTTATTGATGGTGTTGTTATCTACGCTTGTTAAGAAGTTCTAGCCCCATCTCTGTATTGTGCCCATAGTTACTGATGCAGTGTCTCTGACACCTAAAGCACATGTGCGGTGGCCATTGTGACGCATCCCCGATCACATGACACACGCACTCAGTGATGTGACGATGTATCCAGGAAGCGCCAGCATCAATATGATGTTAGCGTGCATCCTGAGGTCTCATGGTCTGGTCACCTCTCTGCGAGGTGTTTAAAGGTCCTGGCAGATAATATCATGAGGCATCCCAATATTCTGACTCACCAAACTTCCACTTTCTGTTGATTCAAATGGTTAAATGCATTATATAGCATATAGCTGTAGCATGCATGTGACAAAGGAATTTCACCAGGCTGAGCCCCCATCTTGATTTGGTATACTGGTTGATATTATAAGTTCTCCATTAGACAAAAAAGTCTGCACATATAATAAATAATTTATTTCTGAAAATATTGATTTAAAAATTTTGTGTATTTAAAAAAAATGTTTTTTTGTATGTTAGCCTTTTTATGTTAAATATTTTTAAGTTTTGTAAAGGGTGAATGAACAATAAAAGGGATTTTAACAAACAAAGTTAATTTTAATCAATAGATCTTGGAAAAATAAGAAGTTCCACAATTGAATGTGCTAACTTTTTTTTCCTGTGCTGAGATAATCTTATATATGTGTCCCTGCTATGTACTGTGTAATGGATGTGTCTGATCATACAGGGACATGGTCTGATCATACCACATCTCCTGTGCTGAGATAATCTTATATATGTGTGCCTACTATGTACTGTGTAATATCTGTGTCTGACCATACAGAAACATAGTCTGATCATACCACATCTCCTGTGCTGAGATAATCTTATATATGTGTCACTGCTATGTACTGTGTAATATCTGACAGTACAGGGACATGGTCTGATCATACCACATCTCCTGTGCTGAGATAATCTTAGGCTAGGGTTACACTTGCATCATGACCCTAGCCTGACGGAAGCGCTGCAAACTTACAAAAATTTCAGCCTCAGGACATAGCGTTAACGGCAGGTAATGCTATGCACTGCCAGGCTATTGAGCCCTATGGCAACCCACTGTTTACCTCAGCAATCGGCTCCACACAAATCTCCCAGATATGCGATTTGGACAGCGCACAGGAAATGCGGTCTGCAGCATTTTCCTGTGCGCTGTTCAAAAAGCGCATATCCGGGAGATTTGTGTGGAGCCGGTTGCTGAGGTAAACAGCCGGTTGCCATAGGGTCAGTAGCCTGGCAGTGCATAACGTTACCTGCCGTTGACGCTATGCGCTGAGGCTGACATTTTCTAAGCTTGCAGCACTTCCGTCAGGCTAGGGTCATGACACAAGTGTGACCCTACCCTTATATATGTCCCCCTGTTATGTACTATGTAATGGCTGTGTCTGACTGTACAGAAACATGGTCTGATCATACCACATCTCCTGTGCTGAGATAATCTTATATATGTGTCCCTGCTATGTACTGTGCAATGGCCGTGTGTGACCATACAGGGACATGGTCTGAACATACCCTATCTCCTGAGCAGGATAGGTGAGTGGCTCTTTGGTCCCATCTCACACAAGCCAATATACCATTAGGTGCTTTTCACATTGCGCCTCTTTCTGTTTTTATTTCTTGTTTATGATGACAGAGGCTCTTATTTTTATTGGATGTCACATTCCTGCCATATGGAATAATGAAGTTCTGAAATGAAACTGCCAACCTCCCCTTTTTGATGGCCAGCCTGGAGTGGAATCATCAATAATATTGTGTATTTTTGTTATCTGTATAATGATTGTGATGGTTTCCGCTCTATTATTGTGGCCTGTTAATATGGGGATCAAGTGTGCATGCCCAATCTCCAGCTGCTGCTGCATTGTGATGGAGGTGTACATATGTCCGCCGCTTGTTTATCTGTTGCCGGCTTCTGGAAATGAGTAGTGGGAGGGACGCCAGAAGTACATCCGGGGCTGGCCGTAACATCTGCGCATGCGTCATGTAGAATGATCCTATTGGTTGGTAAGATCATGTGACCATCCCTACATTTGCTATATAAACTCTGCCGGTACAAATGGGCAATACTCCCGATGATGAAGCACCTGTTTTAACAAAATGCAAAACGTATGATGGAGTCTGGTCCAGAGGGGGACCCACTTTTCCTTTCCTTTGCACTCCATGTGGCACCCCTATGGCAAGGCGCCACAGGGAGGTACTGCACCTCAAACAGAAGGTGTAGTGGCTCCGTAGTCACAGATGAAGGAGGAAAAGTACAGAGTCTGCACCTAACACCCACACAACAGGGCACTTCAGCACAGGGGACTGGTATTCAGTAGGTCCCAGGGGTGGAGCCTAGAAGAGTGGGGGGAAGTGAGTGAGAGTTTACACAAGTCAGGCAGACGGTGTGAGGAGAGCAGCAGAGGCACACGCTGGGGACCCTGCAGCTGTAACAGGAGGACACCTCTTAGGAGAGGGGTGATCCAGACATCAAAGGGGACTACTCCAGGACTGGTAGGAGCCAGATGGAGACCCAGGTCACCACCGGCACACCAGAGCCAAGGCGCTTAGTAACGGTTTATCCCTGACAGCAGACCGGCAGGCTGTGGGCCTAATAAGTAGGACCTGCAGCACCACAGGACTAAATTCCCACCTCTGTCCCAAATTGGGTCCAAGACACTAAGGGAAGGACTAAATATCGGTGGTGGGAGGATTATCATGCTGTCGCTCCCGTCCGTACCGGAATGGGGTCAGAAGTACCTTTTAGTAACAGACCTGGGGAAAGGCGAACGGGATCTTTAGTGTGGTTGACAGGAAAGCTACAACAAAACAGACCAAGAAAGCCATTAGAAGAACACCTCTGACAGACTCTGTAAAAAGCCTCCTGGATCTGTTGCTACCAACCCCGTTAAACCAGACTGTACTGTGTACCTTAACATCTGCCCGGTACCAGTAAAGAACTGTTTGAGCTAATCTGGACTCTGTCTCAGTTATTCGTCGCCAGGAGAGATCTCTATAGCATCACAGGAGGTGAGGACTACTAATCCCATCTTCCACCCCGCTGCCCTGAGGTAAAGCTCCACCTGTGGGGAGCTGTACTACCAAAGCTGCATTCCCATCACCTCAGCGGCCGGCCGTAGCGCTGGTAACCTTATTACCAGGTACCACAGGTGGCGTCACGTTACAATTCCCCCATCATCATCACCCCGGCATTAAGGGTCTAGGGCACGGAACCGGGAACCGACCAGCCGTGATCTCCACTTAAGTATCAACCTGTCCCGGTATCAGAGTACTCCCTACCCTGTCGACCGACTCACTTTATGGTATGACTCTGATCAAAATTGTCTCCACCTCATTAACTGGATTGACTGTACGGGATAGTCATGATAGCATTGCTCTATGTTTAATGTGGGTTTAATGCTGTAGTTACAGGTTATATGCAGTTAGTTACTGTCCTACTATGGATTTGTCCTAAATGCTCTATTACCATCTATGTGACAACTAATCAATACTGTCATCCTGTATGGAAATTGTATTCTAAGGTAGACTATTTGCTCTGCTTGTCAATCATTATACACTTGAGTTGTGCTTTTTAAACCTATGTCAGCTTTTTCCTGCACTAATTAGTGTTAAATACATGTCTCGTACATCTAAAATAAATAAGTTTTTGTATGTCTTGTAAAGCATGTTTTGGCTCCACATTTGTTCTTCCTTATCATATATTCTGTTCGTGTTTTTTGAGCCGCTGAGCTAAATACGGCAATATATCCTCTAGCTCTTTATATATATAACCATATGGAATTGTTGTATACGATTATGACCATGTATTTACTTTATTGTGCAAAATCCTGATGACAAGGTCTCTTTAAATCATTCTTTTGCAATATATACGGAAGATACATTGCTACAAAAACAAAATCTAGCAGTCTTCTTACCTATCGCCGCAAACTTTGTTTTGACATATTTTAGCTGTCACTTTGCTCTCATCATTCAGTGGTATTTCAATGGGGTACATACCTGCAATAATAGGATAAAAAAATACTTAGTAAGCAATGTGTAGAGTCAACAATAGATTTGTATAAATCTGAGCAAGGAGACAGAAGCTAGGGTCAGACAACCTTATAACTCAGATGAGGATCACATTGCAATACTTGGATTGGCTGCGACTCCCTGACCCCGAGCTTGGGAGCGCATAGAAATACATGAAGCTGTCATGCTCGGGTCATGACAGCCATAGCCAGTCCGTGCATTGTGATGCGATCCTCATTTAAATTATAGGGTCCGTCTAACCTCGGCCCGATAGTCATAGTATTTATTCATACTTAGGTAATTAAATAAAAAAAAATGACCCTTAATTTCTACTATTGTTATCAAAACTAAATAACAGCCAAGTGTGCTACTTATCAGTAAAGTTATTGGTGTCCAGTAGGTGGCATCAAACAGTAATGAGAAAAATGAACACGGATGTGTAAAGTGTCAAATGTGAAGGAAACTCCAGCAATAGACCGTTGTCTTCATGTATTCATATTTATTGTGTAAAAAATGCATAAAAAATTACAAAGCTGGCAAGGGGAACGCTGAACGCGTTTCGGATGTAAATCCTTTGTGAACAGCATGGTAAATCCACCACTGAGCTTGCATAGCAGACAACCTGCAGGAATGAATCTTAGGTCAGATCTGTTCTATCTTTATTGAGTATGGATGTATGATTTCATGAGCATGTATAATATATATATACAGGGGCGGGCTGGCCCAGGTGGCAGGGGGGCAGGTGCCCCCTGGGCTGGTGGTATAGTCCACATTTCGGGCCGCCCCTACAGAAACGGGCCGCGGGAGTCGGCCGGCGCGGCGATAGCACATGACGCTGGAGGTCCGGGATGAGGTAAGGGCTGACAGCACCCCCCCCGGTCCTCAAGCCAGGCTGACAGCACCCCCCCCCCCCCGGTCCTCAAGTCGGGGCCGGCAATGGAAATCTGCCACCCGGGTATAGAGGCTCCAGCCAGCCCCTGTATATATTATATATTATATATATATATATATATATATATATATATATATATATATATAAAAAATTCAAAATGCCATCACATAATCTTAAGTACCTAATAATATGTATTGGAACTTATGAAGTTTATGATTATACTGTTCTCATATCGTGTGTATTTGTCATGTCATCATGTTTTTTGCAAAAAATTCGTTATCTTGTATTCAGATGGTTGTCCTTGCTCATAAATGAGTGTGTTTGAAGAGGTTGTCGTCAGCTCGCATATGTAATTAATTTTCAGCTGTGTGCACTAAGTAGCTTGGATTTATCACATAAAAAGAAGTTGGAGGTAGATTCACCATGCTGTTGACAAAGGATTTACATCCGAAACGCGTTCAGCGTTCCCCTTGCCAGCTTTGTAATTTTTTTGCACTTTTTATGCACTTTTTGCACAATAAATATTAATTCACGAAGACAATGGTCTGTTCCTGGAGTTTCCTTCACATTTGACTCTTGCTTGGACATCAGACATCCTGCTCCCTGCAACAACCGACACAGGTGTTCCAGTGCAGCACCCATCTCCATTCCCTTTTCCCTCATCAAGCTGACAACATGTGTAAAGTGTACTTCTGCTAAAAAAAAGCTTTTGGATTCATCAAAGCCTCCCTGCAAAAAGAGATCTCCTGTGAATATAGCTTCAGTTTTGGGGTATACCTTTTTCCTTTAAAACATATTAGTTTTATGAGAGACTGTATTTATGCATTTTTTAAGAAAACATAAAATTACAGATATTTTCTCATAAGACTCTGCAGATAAAGAATATGCTTTGTAAGATAAATGAAGAACTGAGTGCACACAAAACACAAAAGAAAAAGTATTTACCCCAATATCTTTTTCATTCACGCTCTTAACAAAGGGATCTATGAAGTCAGGGAACAAAGCCAATCATATGAATAGCTGGCATATGTTTGACACACATCTAATGAACTGTAAAAATAATAATGGATGATACAATTCTTAAGGCCACGTCACACACACAGATATCTGTTCAGATATTGGTCACAGATCTCTGGTTGCAGTGAAATCATGGACACATTGCTCCATTTTGTGGCTGTGTACAAATGTGTCCATGATTTCACTGCAACCAGAGATCTGTGACCAATATATATGTGTGTGTAACGTGGCCTTTAGTTTCTTTTCCATAATAGAAAAAGGTTTAATATCCTACATAGAATATTGTTTTAATTGGAGGTGCCTTTTATCTACCTGTAAATGAACGTATAGGATTTCATGAGGCCATGTCCTAGGTGAGCAAACATACTGTATGTACATGCATCATATGTATTTAAAAATAAACTCTTTTTGAGTCGGTTTAAGGTCTGAATTAAACAAGGAGTTTGGTCTGGGGTCTGATTAGTTTTGATGTCTGGTCTGAATTTAGTTCAGGTGACAAACCATACAAAGCTCTTAGGCCAGAGTAAAAAATGATATTCAAACCTTTAAGCTAGAAAGATACAAAAAAATCTAGACCAGATCCAAAATAATAGAACCAAGACCTACGGTAATTTAGGGGTTATTCCCACATTGTATTTCAAAGAGCACAGTAAATGTATACGTATTCCCTAATATACAAACTAAGCCCAATATAAAGTGATTTTCCCATTCGTTCGCAACAGCACAATATGGGGTTACCATGCCCCTGTGCAAGAACGGGACAAAGCAGAACTTTTAATAAGTTTTGAAGGTCCCTCCCCCGTGCCTGCCCTCAGCATAAAAGGGAGGGGGTGTCTCCTTGAGATCACTAGTTTTTACTTTGTCCCTTGCCAACATGGGATGGTCTTTTCTCCTACGACACCCCCTTCTTACCTGCTGTGGTGTTTTTCTGGCTGCTTTGCAGCTCTTACTGGCGACTTGCTGTGAGCTTTTTTGAGCCCAGGCTGGCGCTATGTGTGCAGTTCCATACCTCCATAGCGACTCAGAGCCCTCCTCTCCTCAGGTAATGAGGAGAGTTTCGTAGGTCTGCAGTAGTATGGCCATTTTAAACTGAATCAGTGAATCAGACACTGCACAATGGTGGTTAACTAGGTCAGGTGTATCACCAACACCTGTAATTGGTGGTGGTGGGGGTTTGGTGGGGGGGGAGTTTATGCTCCTCACCTTCTGTTGGGAGCATTCAGCTCCTGCACCACTTGTAATCTGGCTATGTTGCCAGCTGAGTGTTCTGCAGGGTTGCATCACATTGCTGTAGTTAAATCAAATCCCGTGAAGAGCACCTGGGTGGCTCAGTGGTTTGCACTGTTGCTTTACAACACTGCAGTGGTGCCTTAGCACTTGCTTGTTTTACCTTTTCCACATCTCTATGATGGTGCAAGTACATGTTTGCATAGCTCATTCCATTGCTGAGTTTTTGGCTAAATGGAGAGATGAAGTCTTTAAGTGCTCAAATGCTGAGCTACCTCCACTTCTAAAACAGCCCAGAACCTTTACCATGGAGGACAAGGTAATCAACCTTATGAAATAGCAAGACTGATTAAATCCTGAAATCGAAGTGATATTATGTGCATGGCATATATTTCAATGGAAGGGGCTGACACAGTTGTACTGTGCTATTTGATTGTTCCATATGTCTGGATGACTTCCATCTATGGATATTCCTTCTAAAACACGTTGAGATTACTCTTAGGCTCCATTCACACTGTGCGGTTTTAGTCTGTTTTTGCTCGTCAGTTTTTGTAGCTAAAACTTGGAGTGGGTGATAAATACAGAAATGGTGCCCATTTTTTTTTTAAAATTTTTTCCTCTGATTGTTCCACTACTGGTTACGCTACAAGAGCTGACGAGCAAAAAGAGACCAAAAATGCACAGTGTGAATATAGCCTTACAGAGCTCGGATGACTGAAAAGTATGGGTTCCAGGAACTCAAGATATCATCAGCCATTCTAAACTAATTGCCTGCATTCATCAGATCTCAGTTGCTAAGCAGTTTGAGGCTGGGTATTTACTGACATGGGAAGACTGGCTTGGAATCTCTAGTTCTGTTGTCATAACAACCTTCCTGGGGTGTATGATCAACTCTTGGAGATGAGACAATATACAGCATCTCTACCCTGAGAGGAAGATGCAGGGGAGATTGGTTTTCTCACGTGGAATTGTGGAATTCCAGAAAGAATTCATGAGATTTCTAGGGTTACAGATCTCTACAGCGGGCTGTCCATGGGGTCTTACAAGACTTTTTTCCAGCCTGTATACCATGTAGTCCCTTCCACGGTAACAAGATGAACATTCTCTTGGTATACATTTTCTAGAGGAATTAGGGACCAGCTAAATAATACTGGTGGTGGTCAGCTGAGAAACAGGTTGGGAAGCCCACTTAAAAAATAGCAAGGTTTTGGTCCAGTACAGAATTGCTTCTACCCTCCGATATAAGAGATTATGAGCTATCTATCTAACTCTTCTACCCTACACAGAATCCCTGAAAGGTCAAACAGTGAAAATTCACACCGATAACATTCCCTATGTTCATTATATAAACAAGCAAGGCAGAATGAATCTTCCCCTCTCATGTCATAAGAGGCTCGGAGTCTCTTTCAGTGGGCAGAATCAATGGTAAACAGGTTTTCAAATGGGAGTTTGGTCCCTGAATCCAGAAGTGTTTAGATGGATTATCCTGATGTTGAACACTCCAAAGATCGACTTGATGGTAACCAGGGAGAACACTAGAACAGTGAAGTCTTTCTCCCTATAGCCGGACAACCTTATGGTGAGAGTCGCAATGTCCATTCCGTGCAGCTTCAAGCTAGCATATATTTATCTGCCGACTTCCATGATACCAAGGGTATGGATGCAGACCAGGCAGTATTAAGTGTCCATCAGAGACATCCTTCTATTCTGGCCCAAGTGGAATGAATGCACTCTCCCTGAAATGAGTCTCAGTCTAGGACTGGGAGTCATCTCCTGAGCTAGATGTAGCAAAGAGGACCATAGCTCAACAGACAGGGGAATCTGCCTCAGCAGCAAGAGGTTACTGTCTCTAGGTGTGTATGAACCTGGGTCAGTTCTGGAAAGTTCCCCTCTGGTGGAACCCAATCCTGAGATTGGTTCAGTGTCAGCGCCCTTACGATGAGTTAAACACACTCTCCCATGAATGAGTCTTAGTCTAGGTGTGGGCATTCGCCTCCTGAAGTACATGTGCAAAAGGACAAATGGCTGAGCAACCTCCACCTCTAAAAGCGTCCGGGCCTTTACTGTGGAGAACAAAGTAATTGACCTTATGAAGGGTCTGAGGTCACCCCTACTGAGAACCAAGGGATTTTCAAATAGGGTGTTGGTTACCCAAACTCACTCTGGAATGAAGCAACCAACAGGTTCTATGCACATACCGTATAAGAAGGATCCCTGTCAGAGCTTGATAACTCAATCTGACGGTTTGGATGATGACCACCTTTGCAGAGAACCAGGTTTTTTTTTTCTGAACAAGGTGCTGGTTATGCAAGCTAACTCTAGGAGTGACGCAACCAACAGGTGCTATGAAAATACAAGGCGGGACCATGCTTCCTGAGAACCAGGTTTTTTTCTTACAAGATGATAGTTACACTAGCTCTCTCAATATATATATAGAGGATCCATGTCAATGATTTCAGGAGCTTTCAGGTGCTGGACAGCTCCTCATTTCAGGAGCTCTCAGCTGCAGGACAGCTCCGGCACGCATTTACTCTATATTAATGTCCCTGACAATTCTCTGCTTTCATTTAACACATCTTTTGACCCCTGCACAACCAGGGTGTGATGACAACATGTGTCCAATGAGTGTGGTCACTCTCTGGACACATGTCATCACAACAACATCGGTTTAACCCTTCTGACACCAGGTTATTAACCCCCTCTGCAGCCTCTGCGCTGACATGTTGCACACAGCCTGCACAGGGGGTTAGCATGCTGATTAACCCCTATGACTTTAATATTTTGTTAGCGGCTGTGTTTTCAACAATGATGTGTCAGCGCTGCTGTGACAGCACTGAAATATTATTGTTACTGTACCGTCAAACCGGCAAATTCAAACTCGGCGGTTTTTGATAGCCGCCGAGTTTGCATCTATTTTCATTGCACACTCGTGCGACCATCACACGTGTGCTGTATGGGTGCGAGATTTTCTCGCACCCATAGACTTGCATTGCCCGCTCGCACGTTAGACTTGCGTGCTGTCGCAGCATGCTGCGACTGCACTTGCTTCTGACTCAGAATGCGAGTTTAGTTCGGGGGTCTCGCACCAGTGTACCCTGCCTAATAGGACAACATTGGTCCAAGTGCAATGCGAGTTTTTCTTGCATTGCACTCGCGCAAGTCCCTTGCACAGTGTGCCTTCAGCCTTAAGACAATACTTTTGCAAGCTGTTACCTCCTCAAGAAGGATCAGTAAGCCACAGGCTTTGTCCTCTAAAGAACCCTACACTGAAATTACACAGGATAGGGTCAATCTAAGGCTTCATCATCTACGCTGATAACTTTTTTCAATACTACAGTTGAAGCACGCTCTCTTTTAAATTTTGCCAGATCTTTCTGGACTCTGTCTCAAACTCTCCAAGGAAATACATGCTAGATCCCTATTGTTGCTGTGGATGAAGGAGAAATTGGATATTATATTAATCTATTTTCCCTAGTCCAAGAGCAGCACAAGGCTCCCAACCTGAATGTTATGGTGTGTCCTGTATTAACTGTTTAAATAGCACGGACTTTGAGGAATAGCGCTTCCTTAAGAGGCACAATATTTCTTCCAAGAGTTCTTTAATTAATTAAAAGTCAATCATTCCATATATTGCAGTACAGTACAACGCGTTCGACTTACATATAAGTCTTCCTCAGGTACATGTGATAATATCATAGAAATAGATGTGTGCTCTCTTATAGATTCTCATTACAACTGAGCTTGAGATGTTGGGAGGTTGGTCACGCCCCAATCTGTAATTGTGGTAATTAGTCACAATTAGTGTGAAGTTGTTCCTCCCTGGGCTCAGTGAAGTGTTATTCATGAGCCCAATGAGCGGCATCAAAACGGGAGGAACAAAACCACAGCAAGGCGAACATGAAATTCCTTATTTTAAAGCTTAAAAGTTGTGTCCCTCATCCATGCACACGGATGCTCAGCTGTGAACATCCACGTGCAGGACGTATGGACATCACGCGCCAGAGGCACGGATGTGTGAGTGAACCACTAAACTGCATTATTCACACAAAAGTGATGCGTTCATTAGGCTCATGAATGATCACTCCACTGAGCCAGGGGAGTACAACTTCACACTAATTGTGGACCAATCACCACAATTGTGATTGGGCAGTGATCAACCTCCCAATATCTCAAGCTGACAGTGAAATTTTATGTAAATTTTTTTATATGAAAATATTTCTTTCTGTTTACTTTTGTGATAATGCAGTTTAGTGGTTCACTCACACATCCGAATCTATAAGAGAGCACACATCTATTCTTATGATATTATCACATGTACCTGAGGAAGACTTATATGTAAGTTGAAACGTGTTGTACTGTACTGCAATATATGGAATGATTGACTTTAAATGAATTAAAGAACTCTTGGAAGAAATTATTGTGCCTCTTAAGGAAGCGCTATCTCAAAGTCCGGTGCTATTTAACCATATACTGACGAACAGCTCCTTGAGAAGACCTGATCCCTCCGAGAGGAAGGCTGCAAGCCTAAGAGAAAACCTTATACTAATGAACAAAAGACACCAAAGGTGAGCATTTTTGATCATTACCACCTAGACCAGATCAAATAATCTACACTTAGATCTGCGCGGCTCTTTTTCCTATTATCCCCTTTAGGATTAACTGCTTATGTTATTAAACTGGTGATCTTAGGAGGCTCCCTCCATTTATTTCAGAGAAGCATGGGGAGAGACCTGCAAAACATATTAAAAGTTCTGCTTTGTCCCGCTGACATACAGGAACATGGTAACTCTAAATTGTGCTGCTGTTGGAGTAAAAGAAAAAAATTCACATAATAATCTAATCTTCGTGTGCCTTTGTATTTTTTTTTCATCTTTTTCAGCCTTTTGGTTCGTTTAGCTTTACATAGTGTTCTTACCTACCCAAACTACATTTCCTTGCAGCACTTGCTTCATATCAATGCTGCAGCCCCCCCTACTGTGTACTTCTGATTAGCCCCAACTCTCTAAAGGTGCCGTCACACATGGCAATATTGCTAGCAATTTCACTGGCAACTTGCTGGTTGCTGTGAAATCATGGACACATTGTTCCATTTGTACACAGCAACAAAATAGAACAATGTGTCCATGATTTCACTGCAACCAGCAAATTGCAGGTGAAATTGCAAGCAATATTGCTGCATGTGATGGTACCTTTAGGCTGCCTTCACATCAAAATTTTTGTGGCTGTCCGTGGGGATCCGTGTTTAGGTTGAATTCCCCGGACAGCCACAGATCCACACGGATCCCTGCAATCGGATGGCAAATAGCTATCCGTATCCGTGTTATGCAGGATCCATGTGGATCCTGTGGTCCCTGTCTCTCCCTGCATCTTCCTGTTCTCCCTGTCTCTCTCTCCCTCTATCTCCTCTCCCCCCGCTCATCTATCTTTTCTGCTAACCTATTCCCTATCCTGTCCCCTATCCTATTCCCTATTCTGTCCCCTGTCCTGTCCCCTCTGGAACGTTAAAAATAATAAAAGTCCTCCCAGAGGATACTTTACCTTTCCGGCGGCTCCAGGGATGCAACAGTGTTCATCTGGCTGCAAGGACCTCTCGTGATGTCACAGAGCCGATCAGGTGACACGTCAGCTGACCGGCTCTGTGACATCACGAGAGGTCCTGTACCCAGCAGATGGAGACTGTCACATCACTGGAGCCGCCGGAAAGGTAAAGTATCCTCTGGGAGGACTTTTATTATTTTTAACATACCGGAGGGAAGAGGACAGGCGGGAGGACAGGGGGGAGATGATAGAGGACAGGGGGAGCAGAGATGGAGGAGGGAGAGGCAGGGACAGGCAGGGTTATGTACTGAGCACTGCCTCTGGGCATGCTCAGTACATAAACACAGAGCCGGCATCGGATCTGATTTAGACTCGGATCCGATGACCATAAGCTACCATTGTGTAGTCCTATAGACCATCACGGATCCGACACGGATCCGTGGTGTCCGATATTAGTCACGGACACCAAAATTGCAGCAGGCTGCGATTTTGGCTCCATGACTAAATCGAAAGGCTACGGATTGTGCTTAAATCGGATGGCAAAAAGGACACATCCGAGCACATCCGAGCCCCATAGGAATACATGGGAGGCAAAATTGCATCCGAGTGTATCCGATTTGACATAGATACACTAGAATGCCAAAAAAGTGTGATGTGAAGGCAGCCTAAGCCAGTGTTTCTCAATGCCAGTCCTTAAGACCCACCAACAGGTCATGTTTTCAGATTTATTTAGTATTGCACAGGTGATAATTCAATCACCTGTGCAATGAGAGTGGAAATCCTGAAAACATGACCTGTTGATGGGTCTTGAGGACTAGAGTTGAGAAAGATTGTTCTAAGCGATTATCAAGTAAATCTAAATAATAATTATAATAAATTATTTATTCATTTATATACCACTATTAATTACATAGCACTTTACATACATTTGCAATACTGTCCCCATTGTAGCTCACAAGTATGTCTTTGAATATAATAATAATATAATATAATACTGATTCATGTACAGTTAGGGCCAGAAATATTTGGACAGTGACACAAGTTTTGTTATTTTAGCTGTTTACAAAAACATGTTCAGAAATACAATTATATATATAATATGGGCTGAAAGTGCACACTCCCAGCTGCAATATGAGAGTTTCCGCATCCAATTCGGAGAAAGGGTTTAGGAATCATAGCTCTGTAATGCATAGCCTCCTCTTTTTCAAGGGACCAAAAGTAATTGGACAATGGAATCTAAGGGCTGCAATTAACTCTGAAGGCGTCTCTCTCGTTAACATGTAATCAATGAAGTAGTTAAAAGGTCAGGGGTGGATTCCAGGTGTGTGGTTTTGCATTTGAAAGCTGTTGCTGTGACCAGACAACATGCGGTCAAAGGAACTCTCAATTGAGGTGAAGCAGAACATCCTGAGGCTGAAAAAAAAAGAAAAAATCCATCAGAGAGATAGCAGACATGCTTGGAGTAGCAAAATCAACAGTTGGGTACATTCTGAGTAAAAAGGAATTGACTGGTGAGCTTGGGAACTCTAAAAGGCCTGGGCATCCACGGATGACAACAGTGGTGGATGATCGCCGCATACTTTATTTGGTGAAGAAGAACCCGTTCACAACATCAACTGAAGTCCAGAACACTCTCAGTGAAGTAGGTGTATCTGTCTCTAAGTCAACAGTAAAGAGAAGACTCCATGACAGTAAATACAAAGGGTTCACATCTAGATGCAAACCATTCATCAATTCCAAAAATAGACAGGCCAGAGTTAAATTTGCTGAAAAACACCTCAAGAAGCCAGCTCAGTTCTGGAAAAGTATTCTATGGACAGATGAGACAAAGATCAACCTGTACCAGAATGATGGGAAGAAAAAAGTTTGGAGAAGAAAGGGAACGGCACATGATCCAAGGCACACCACATCCTCTGTAAAACATGGTGGAGGCAACGTGATAGCATGGGCATGCATGGCTTTCAATGGCGCTGGGTCACTTGTGTTTATTGATGACATAACAGCAGACAAGAGTAGCCGGATGAATTCTGAAGTGTACCGGGATATACTTTCAGCCCAGATTCAGCCAAATGCTGCAAAGTTGATTGGACGGGGCTTCATAGTACAGATGGACAATGACCCCAAGCATACAGCCAAAGCTACCCAGGAGTTCATGAGTGCAAAAAAGTGGAACATTCTGCAATGGCCAAGTCAATCACCAGATCTTAACCCAATTGAGCATGCATTTCACTTGCTGAAATCCAGACTTAAGACGGAAAGACCCACAAACAAGCAAGACCTGAAGGCTGCGGCTGTAAAGGCCTGGCAAAGCATTAAGAAGGAGGAAACCCAGCGTTTGGTGATGTCCATGGGTTCCAGACTTAAGGCAGTGATTGCCTCCAAAGGATTCGCAACAAAATATTGAAAATAAAAATATTTTGTTTGTGTTATGTTTATTTGTCCAATTACTTTTGACCTCCTAAAATGTGGAGTGTTTGTAAAGAAATGTGTACAATTCCTACATTTTCTATCAGATATTTTTGTTCAACCCTTCAAATTAAACGTTACAATCTGCACTTGAATTCTGTTGTAGAGGTTTCATTTCAAATCCAATGTGGTGGCATGCAGAGCCCAACTCGCGAAAATTGTGTCACTGTCCAAATATTTCTGGCCCTAACTGTATATAGCGCTATTATTTCCACAGTCCTTTACATACATTTTGCAACACTGTCCCTCTTGGGGTTCACAATCTAAACATCCTATCAGCATGTCTTTGAAATATGGGATTAAACTGGAGTGAATGGAGGAAACCCACGCAAACACAGGGAGAACATACAAACTCCTTGCAGATGTCATCCTTGGTGGGAATTGAATCCAGGACCTCAGCTCTGCAAGTTTGTAGTGCTAACCACTCAGCCACCGTGCCGTCAATATAGAACACACCTTATACGTCTGTGCACTTTCTGTTCCTTTACACTCCCTTGCCTGACAGATTTTATCTTCCACATCAATATACAGTGGTGTAAAAAAGTGTTTGCCCCCTTCCAAAATTCAGTTTTTGAATGAAGGTAAAGAAATCCAAACCTACAGCATCATGTGTGAAAAAGTGATTGCCCCTTATCTTAAAATATAAATTAACAGGGGGCGTGGCCTAGTGGCATGTAAGGAGGACGTGTGTGAGCTGAGCTCATGCACAATATCTGCCAGTTTACCCGGACAAATACTTGCAAGCACTCTGCGATCCTCTTGTGCAGCAGCCCTGATAGCGGCGGAGGCCCCTGGATGGACCGGTATGCAGATTCACCGGCATAATGGTGAAAAAAGGCCAAAGAAAGACGGCCAGTGAGGCAGACGGCGAGGTTCAAGATGGCGCCGTGCTGAGCTTTGCGCAGTCAGGCGAAATACCAGATGGAGGAGTCAGGAACCAGGAGATGGCAGCACGGCTGCAACGGTTTGCCAGAGTTGAGAGGGGAGACACCTTACCTCACAGGACCCCTGAGATGGAAAAGACCCGGAAGATGAGCTAAGTAACCCGGGGTGAGAGGGGAGAGGAGGAATGGGAGCACAGGCATGCAGGAAAACCCGGAGGGGGAACATAGCTGGGGAGAATTGGTGGCCCAAAATCGCCAGCAGCTGCAGACACTGCAGCTACAGATCCCTGCAGAACCCACTATCAAAGATGTACTGCTAGCAGTGATGCAGTGTGCAACCTCGATCTCAAGTGTGCTGACACAGATAGGACATTTGCAAGAAACTATGCAAACTGTGTGCCAGGACCTGCATGGTGTTAAGGAGAGAGCAGGAGAGCTGGAGAAACGGGTTGGCACAGTGGAGGATGAACTGTCAGGATCACTTCAATACCCTTTATGCTAAAACTGGCGATCTTGAAAATAGATTGAGACGTAATAATGTCCATATTGTGGGAGTCCCTGAGCGATATGAGGATAATAATCCAACTGAATTCTTCAAACACTGGCTAAAAAAAACAATAGACCCTGACAGACTGACCCATTTGTATGCTGTGGAACGGGCACATAGCATAGAGTTACTGCTCAGCCCCCCGGGTGAACAGCCTTGGACTGTACTAGAGAAGCTTCTTCATTAAAGAGATAGGGACAACATTTTAAAATACACTAGAGATCACCCTGATATTACCATCAATGGCTCTAGGATCTCGTTTTATCCTGACTACTCCCTGGAGATGCAGAGACAGAGAGCAAAATTTATAGGTGTCAAAAAACGACTGAGAGCCATTGGAATCATTTACTCCATGATGTTTCTGGCGAAGCTGACAGTCGAGGCGGGAGGTAACGTTCTTTTTTCCCAGATCCGAAGGAGGCCATGACATAGCTGGACGTGAATGATGGTCGGTTGAGGAGTGAGAGGGAAAAGAGGAACACGGGATGAAGGATGAACTGTGCCCCTCTGGATTTTTGCTTGCCACTGGCAGAGCCTTCTTCAATGTTACCCGATGGATAATGCCCAGGACTCATATCCCCTTACCTTGGCTTCTGTGTTCCCTTTCTCTGATTCCTTCCTTTTCTTACCTCAGTTTTCCTTTTCCCTCCTCCCCCTCCCCCCTTTTTTTTTCCTCTACTCCTCTCTTTTCTCTCTTATCTTCCCCCCTCCCCCCTTTTTTTTTTTTATTTTTTGCTTCTTACCCCCGTTTTTTTTCTCTTTATTTCTGTTGCAGGTGGACTAAATGCAGTAACTGTATACAGTTGAAGACATCTGCTAGGAGCTGACCGAGGGACTATGCCTTGGCAATTATGGAGCTCCTCCTCGTTTGTATTTTTCTTTTTTGCATTACCCTGATTGCTGGTTTTAAGCTACGGGACTATTGCATATATAAGAGTGCTGTGGGTCATTACCCTGTATAGTGCGGGAAGTGCTATGGAACTGAAACGCCCATTATTCAGCGTAGAGGGAATATTATCACCCTAAAACAGTTTTTTTCGTACAGTTGGTTTATGGTTATGGTTAACAGGGTTGGGAATGGGATGGGGGGGTTAAGCGCTGTTGTAGCTTTTCTGTGTTGGGTGTGGAGGTGTTTCAGGTCTATACCGGGGTACGATGGAGATGAAAAATATGCCCCTTGCTGATTGATGAAGAGTAATGTTAAGTTATTTATCTGGAACACTAGGGATCAGAAATCCCCTACAAAGAGACAAGCTATATTTAGTTTAATACTGGAATAGAGAGCTGCTGTGGTCTGTCTGCAGGAGACCCACCTTACCTCGGAGACCATTCACTTTCTGGATAAAAGATGGGTACAGGCGGGATACCACTCTATGTATTCTGCATACTCACGAGGGGGTTAGTGTATTAGTCTGTGGCGGTGTTCAATTTGAATGTCTTATGGTGGTCACAGATGGTGAAGGCCAATTTGTTCACTTGCACTGTAAACATTTCGCGATACAGATAATTCTAATATCCATATATATACCCCCACCGTACAGTAGTAAAGTATTGTATAGAGTTCAGGACCTACTGCAAGATTTCTTGCAGGTCCCATATACGGTAGTTGGGGACTTCAATAATAGTCCGGACTCACACTGAAATAAAGGGAGGCATGAACCCCTAAGGCCAGGTGGCAACTGTACGCCGTTGGGAATGCAACTCAGGGAGACGGCATTGATAGATCTGTGGAGATGTCGGCATGTGGGGGAATATCAATATTCATGTTTCTCTGCTACTTTCTCTTCTGTCTCCCGTATTGTTTTAGCCCTGATGCAGACTTTAATTTTGGATATTAAATATTTGCCTAGGACAATCTTAGACCATTCACCCATGTCTATCTCATTGATTGGGGAGACCCCTAGGATGCAAAATAAACTTCTGTGGAAATGTAACCCTTTCTGGCTACAATTAATAGATCAAGAGGACCGATTTAGTGATGAACTGCAGGAATATCTCCCATTTAATCGAGATTCAGCTCCAAGTCAGATGGTATGAGAGGCGAAGAAGGCATACCTTCCCTTCGTGGTATGTGCATAAGAGATTTAAAAAATCAAGACTGCCTCTAGGGAAGGAGGTAGAATGGTGTTTTGGGAACTGGAGGAGGCGGAGAGGGCAATGTTTATAAAATCTACCCCTTATACTCAGAAACGGCTAAGAGAGGCACATAATATGGTGGCTAAGGTGGCTCTCCAGGCTGCGGAGAGGACGCGTGCCATTTACTATCTGTGATATGCTAAATTATACTCTTCACAAACACAAGCATCACAGGGGAACATTGAGGAGTTCCTGGGGAAGGCTGGGCTGCCAACACTGACTGAGACTTCTAAAATGTATTTACATTGGAGAAGTTAGAGGGGGTGCTTGGATCCATGTCAAATGACAAGGCGCCAGAAGTAGATGGACTACCCGCATACTTTTATAAAAAAAAATTATAAAGATATTCTGCTTCCAATCCTGCTGGATGTTTACAATGTAAGTCGGAGGTCGGGCTCCCTGCTTCCCTCTATGCGTGAAGCTATCATTGTAGTAATACTTAAGAAAGGGAAGGATCTGACTTTTCCATCATCATTTAGGCCTATTTCCCTGTTGACAGTTGACACTAAGCTCCTGGCTAAGGTGCTGGCCAATAGACTCACAAAGGTTACTGAATCCCTGGTACACCCGGGTCAAACGGGATTTATGCTCAACAAATCAACGGCGATAAATATCAGGAGACTGTATCTCAATATGCAGATGGGAGTGGACGCTGTGGGGCAGATGGTAGTCTTGTCATTAGATGCGGCTAAAGCATTCTATAGTGTGGCGTGGAACTATCTATGGGCCACGATCCGGTGCATGGGCTTTCGCCCCGGGTTCATTCAATGGATTTGGTTGCTATACTCGTGCGTGTGTTAAGCTTGAACATCTGCAGAGGCCTAAGGATGAAGGGGAGTTAGCCTTGCTCAACCCTTGATTGTACTACCTATCCTCCCAGTGTCAGCACTTTGTGGGAAGAGCTAGTTGCAGGGCTGACGATTCAGTAGACAAAATACTCTATTTCCTAGTCAGACAAGGGTTGTTCATCTCGAATCTGGAGGCGGGTGCGTTCCACTCCCACGCTTCCAGATACCCTACCATACTGCTTATTATAAAAATTTGGGATAAATTTAAGCAACATCGAGGTATCACAGCACATACGGTATACTCCCCCATATGGGGCAAACCCTCTCTGCCTGAAATGCTACCCCTTAAGGGTATTGTGCAGTGGAGAAGGATAGGAATTCAGTGGTTGTCGCAGTTGCTAACACGGGGAATTTTTAAGTCCTTTGAAGTACTTTGGAAAGAATTTCCACTGCAGCATATCATGTTTTATCAATATCTACAACTGAGACATGCATTTGACGTGCAAAATCACAGGTCCACAATTGTTGTTCAGCAGGACATCATTGTTGGTATGCTCGGTTTACAGAAAACCGCTAATGGATTAATATCCTTCATATATGGGGGTCTCCTGCGGGTATACCTGTCTAAACATCACTAACTGCACTGACAAAGTGGAAGGATCAACTAGGAACGGTCTCGTAGGAGAGGTGGGATGAGATTATGGAGATGATACTCAAACAGTCTCTTAGCAAGCCTAGACGCTTGTCACAACTATTTATACTCTATAGAGCGTACAGGACATCTAAATGGATGTTGGACCTGCAGTTGCAGGATGATTCTGGGCGCCCTAAGTGCATGTCAGATGATGCAGATATCGTACACATGTTATGGTCGTGTCCTTGTTTACAAGGTTTTTGGATTACTGTTCTTAATATGATTCAGGCGGTGACGGGAATAGCAATTCCGAGATATCGGGTCACATGTATATTGGGATATGTGGGAGATATGAACGGGGATGACACCCTTAAACTGACCATTAACAAGAATGTTATTCATGCCCGGACTCCCCCCCAGACACGATTTGGTTTGCCCATAAGGCTGTAATGAGGGGCCACCTCATCAAATTAGCCTCATTGGCCAAAAAACGGTACACAGCGGCTCTGGACTCCCTATTGGACGAAGTTAAGGCCCTTGAAACTACCTGTGCCGCCTCCCCATCCACATCCCACTTTGCTAATCTCTCTGCCGCCAGAAGTCGATTGCGGGCTCTTCTACTCGCCAAGGTCGAATTTCAGCTTAAGAGGTCTAGGGCCCGATTTTATGGCATGGGTGATAGAGCTGGAACCCTGCTAGCGCGACGTGTAAAGAAGGCCGAGGTGCGCTCCAGAATTTCCCAGATCTCCTCTGCGCGAGGCCCCCCCATCCGCAACCCCATCCATATTGCAGATCGCTTCCGCGAATATTATGAGGAACTCTACAACCTTGCGTCATCTCAACAAACCCCGCAACCGACGGCGTCCTCAATCTCCTCCTTTCTTGATCGGGCTAAACTCCCCTCCCTTTCCTCAGATCAGCTCTCCTTTCTGAATAGTCCCTTATCTCTCCAGGAAATCACTGCGTCCATACGTTCCGCAAAAAAGTCATCGGCTCCTGGCCCTGATGGCTTCTCTTACCGCTATTACACCACTTTTGCTCACACTCTAGCGCCCCACCTTCTATCTCTCTTCCAATACTGGCAGGAGAGAGGCACCATCAAGCCTGAAGGCTTACAAGCCTCAATCTCAACCCTTTTGAAGCCTGGGAAGCCTCCCGTTGACCCTGGGAGCTACAGGCCGATAGCGCTGCTGAACTGCGACCTAAAAATATACTCCAAATTGCTAGCGGACCGTCTCAAGTTCGTTCTCCCGTCCTTGATCGCCTCGGACCAAGTCGTATTTATTCCAGGCCGTCAGGCGAGAGATGCCACAAGGCGGGTTATCAATCTCCTTGAAATTCTCGAGGGCAGGAAGGACCCCGGTGTACTAGTCTCTTTAGATGCGGAAAAAGCCTTTGACCGCGTACACTGGGGTTACTTAGCGGCAGTCTTGGACAAATTTGCTTTCTCTGGTAATATTAAATCAGCCGTATTAGCGTTATATTCAGCTCCTTGCGCCTTCGTTAGAGCGGGAGGGTTTGCCTCCACGGAATTTCATATTACCAATGGGACCAGGCAGGGCTGCCCTCTTTCTCCCTTAATCTTTGCCCTTGCGATGGAACCGCTGGCCGCAGTTATACGCGCTCATCCAAATGTCACGGGTATCGCAGTGGGTCCCGTAGACCACAAGATCAGTTTATATGCAGATGATGTGCTTCTCTCCTGCACTAATCCCTCTACCTCGCTGCCTGCTATCCTTTCTATCCTCACGGATTTCTCCCACGCCTCATATTATAAACTCAATCTCTCCAAATCTACAGCCTTTCCCGTACACATCTCTGAGAACGATCAACACGACCTGGCCTCCAGATTTCCCTTCAAATGGGCCTCGCAGGGCTTTACCTACCTGGGTATCCAGATCACCCCCTTAAAAGACCTAATACGACGCAACTGCGACCTCCTACTAGCTTCTCTGCGGACGGCATGCTCAGACTACACCACTCACCAACTCTCTTGGGTAGCACGTATCCAAACCGCCAAAATGATGCTCCTTCCAAAGATCCTCTATGTCCTACGTTGTATCCCTCTATCATTCCCGAAACGCTGCCTTTCGCTCTTCCAATCTTCCCTAACTCGCTTCATTTGGAATCACAAAGTACCTCGTGTCGCTCTCTCCTCTCTCTCCCTCCCATACAAGGAGGGGGGATTTGGAGTCCCAGAAATAACGTCGTACTACGCTGCGCTCTCGCTTGATATTGCAAGGATATGGTGGGCTGAATCACCATGGCCTCTCTGGCTTCAGATTGAAGCGTTCTTTGCCCCCTCTCAATCCCCTCGCCTTCTACTCCAAATGAACCTACTGAAGCGCCACGTTCCTCCTGCTTCATTACGCTCTATTTCCTGTGTTTTGGATGTGTGGAGGCGGTACTCGGAGTCGCATCTTTCCTTCCTACACTGTTATATCTCTCTCAAAGCGGTCTCCTCTGTAATGGGCGACATCTCTTTCGCATCGTGGGGAGACGGAGAGACGATGGCTTTGAAATCGGTACTAAGTAATAATCGGCTTCTTCCCTTTGCGTCTCTTTCTGCAAAACTCAACCTCCCCCTTCAGCTCTCTTCTCTTATCTGCGTCTCAAACACTTTCTCGCTACCGTAACATTCCCCACGTTTGACATCTTAAACGTCTCGTTCCAACTTCAATCCTTGTTTAAACGAACTGGGCCGGTTGGTAACGGGGTCTCCATTATCTATAAAGCCCTCCTCCTGCCCCGCACCGAGAGCAAGCTTCCCTATATGTCCAAGTGGGAGTCCAGACTCGGGTTTGTCGCCACCGTGGACCAATGGTACGCGGCCTCGGGTCATGCTGCGAAGTATTCCAGCTGCATTAATCACTTAGAGCAGGCAAAAAAGTTGATGTTTCACTGGTACCTAACCCCCTCCCGTATTGCCAAATTTCACAAAATTCGTCCGTCTCCATCTCCTTATTGCTGGAGAGGCTGCTCTGTCGAAGGATCTGAACCCCACATATGGTGGTCTTGCTCCCTCATAGCGCCCTTTTGGCGTTCAGTTACGGACTTATTGCGCTCTCTAACAGGACTTCCCATTGACCTTTCAGCTCCACTAGCACTCCTAGGCATCGATCTCAACCTTTTTCCCACGCCTCTGAGACCAATTGTGACAAATGTTTTAATCGCTGCTCGACTCACGGTCGCCGCTCATTGGAGATCTGCCACCCTCCCGTCGTTCTCAGAGTTGATCGCGAGACTGAATTCGCATTATGCCCATGAACTTTACCTAGCACATTCACTTCACCGCAAGCGAAGAGTTCTGAATTGGTGGGACCCTTGGTCGTCCTCTGCCCATAACACTGTCCCCTCACCACCCTCCTGACAATACTGATTATAGTGTTTCTGATCTTGGTATCTCACTGTTGCACCACTGCACACACTCCCCCCCCCCCTTTTTTCCTTTTTACTCCCCTACATTTATTGCCTTTGATCTTATGTCTATCTGTTGATTGTATGTAACCTCTTGGGAATTTTCCCATGTCTGTACCCCTGTTTTAAAAACCCTAATAAAAACTTATTGGTTTAAAAAAAAGAATGTTATTCATGGCTAGAAAGTTAATTACCTCTCACTGGATCTCTGATAAGATTCCTACACGTAAAGAATATGTTCATAGCCTGAACTTCACAATTACTATGGAGAAGCATATATATTTGAAGAGGGGACGGCCTGGAATCCTTGAAAAAATATGGGGTTGCTGGCTGGACATTCCTTTGATCTGATCAGAATCAGAATAAGGCTGGTGTAGGGAGCTTATAGGCTATATTACAGATACTGAATTGCTAACTCTGTTATCTCCAATAAGTACTTTGCAGTTGATGTGTCACTGTCACTTTTCCTCGATTAGTTTACAGAGGCTACTGAAGAGCACTTTTAGTTGGGTTATGGTACGTGGGGGGTGGGAAAAGGGAATTCTGAGTTTTGGCAAATTACATTGATTGTATTATATTGTCTTTCATATCTTTGTATTGGAATTGTATTCCAACATGTTTATGGTAACATTTTTAATAAAAACTATCTGATTCAAAAAATATATATATATAAATTAACTGTGGTTTATCACATCTTTGGGAAGCTGCGTTCAATTTCCCTAGTCACACCCAGGTCTGATTACTGCCACACTTGTTCTCAGTCAAGAAATCGCTTAAATAGGGCCTGCCTGACAAAGTGAAGTAGACTAAAAGGTCTTTCAAGGTGCATACTCATGATCAGGGAAGGCAGCATTTTGGACACAGCGGCAAGACAGATGGATATGCTATTTGTAGAAATCCCATGCACACTGTGCTTCATCCGATCGCAGCATGTTTTCAGCAGCGGTGCGGGTTTTTGGACTTCCGCATCTCCGAAGCATGTTCATTTCATGCTGTGGAGTCAGAAGAGATAACCATCGGTTGCACACAGTGAGAAGCCATCCTGCACCTACCGCAAATGGTGAGTACAGGGCCGGCTTCAGTCTCCACATGTTCCCTCAGGTTATGAGCACATACATTAAAAGCTAGACATCAGGCCACAATCCAAAAAAATTCAGGAGCAAATGAGATACAGAGTAATTGAAAACTATCAAAATAGAAAAGGTTATAAAGCCATTTCTAAAGCTTTGGGAATCCAGGTAACCACATCAAGAGCCATCCACAAATTATAAAAACGTGAAAGAGTGGTGAGCCTTCCCAGGAGTGGCTGGCCGACCAAAAACACCCCAAGATGACAACTCATCCAAGAGGTCACAAAAGACACCAAACAACATCCAAAGAACTGCAGGCCTCACTTGCCTCAGTTAAGGTCAGTGTTCATTACTCCACCATAAGAAAGACTGGGCAAAAATAGCCTGCATGGTAGTTTCAAGATGAAAACCACAGCTGAGCAAAAACACTGTAAATGTTCATCTCAGTTTTGCCAAAAAACATCTTGCTGATCCCCAAGGATTTTGGGAGAGTTCTCTGCATTGTCGGTACAAAAGTTGAACTTTTTGGAAGGTGTATGTCCCATTACATCTGGCATAGAAGTAACACAGTATTTCGTAAAAGTAACATCGTACCAACAGTAAAATATGGTGGTGGTAGTCTGATAGTCTGGTGCTCTTTTGCTGCTTCAGGACCTAGAAGACTTGCTGTAGTAAATGGAACTATGAATTCTGCTGTCTAAACAAAATCCTTAGGGAGAATGTCTAGCTATCTGTTCATAACATCAAGCTGAAGTTCACTTGGGTTATTCAGCAGGACAATAATCCAAAACACACCAGCAAGTCAACCTCTTAATGGCTTGAGTAAAACAAAAGTATGACTTTGTTGTGGCCTAGTCAAAGTCCTGACCTAAATTGGTTTGAGATGCTTTAACATGATCTTAAAAAGGTGGTTCATGCTTGGAAACCCTCTAATGTGGCTGGATTACAACAATTCAGCAAGGATGAGTGGGCCAAAATTCCTCCAGAGCATTATAAAAGACTAATTGCCAGTTATTGCAAACTCTTGATTGCAGTTGTTGCTGCTAAGGGTGGATCACATATTAGGTTTAGGGGGCTATCACTTTTTCACACAGGGCCCTGTATGTTTGGATTTCTTTTTTTCCTTGACACTACAGACCTTCACTTATAAACTGCATTTTGAGTTTAATTGTATGATCTTTGTCTATAATTTATATTTTTTTGGTGATTACAAACATTTAAGTGTGGCAAACATGCAAAAGAATAAGAAATCAGGAAGGGGACAAACACTTTTTCACCCCACTGTAGATGCGTGAATTACCATCAATGGAAGTGCAGAGTCATATTTGTTGCCTCCTGCAAACAAATCAGTGATGTAAAACTGAAAATTCAGATTTTTTTTATGCATATGACAAAAAGATAATCCTTTGCAATATCAATCAGTAAATTAGCATTTTGCAGTTTCACAACGCTTGTCTATGTGCAGCAGGCAACAAAAATAGCTCAGTTAATTTCAGCCCCTGTACACAGAAACCTACAGTTAGGGCCAGAAATATTTGGACAGTGACACAATTTTCGCGAGTTGGGCTCTGCATGCCACCACATTGGATTTGAAATGAAACCTCTACAACAGAATTCAAGTGCAGATTGTAACGTTTAATTTGAAGGGTTGAACAAAAATATCTGATAGAAAATGTAGGAATTGTACACATTTCTTTACAAACACTCCACATTTTAGGAGGTCAAAAGTAATTGGACAAATAAACATAACACAAACAAAATATTTTTATTTTCAATATTTTGTTGCGAATCCTTTGGAGGCAATCACTGCCTTAAGTCTGGAACCCATGGACATCACCAAACGCTGGGTTTCCTCCTTCTTAATGCTTTGCCAGGCCTTTACAGCCGCAGCCTTCAGGTCTTGCTTGTTTGTGGGTCTTTCCGTCTTAAGTCTGGATTTGAGGAAGTGAAATGCATGCTCAATTGGGTTAAGATCTGGTGATTGACTTGGCCATTGCAGAATGTTCCACTTTTTTGCACTCATGAACTCCTGGGTAGCTTTGGCTGTATACTTGGGGTCATTGTCCATCTGTACTATGAAGCGCCGTCCAATCAACTTTGCAGCATTTGGCTGAAGCTGGGCTGAAAGTATATCCCGGTACACTTCAGAATTCATCCGGCTACTCTTGTCTGCTGTTATGTCATCAATAAACACAAGTGATCCAGTGCCATTGAAAGCCATGCATGCCCATGCCATCACGTTGCCTCCACCATGTATTACAGAGGATGTGGTGTGCCTTGGATCATGTGCCGTTCCCTTTCTTCTCCAAACTTTTTTCTTCCCATCATTCTGGTACAGGTTGATCTTTGTCTCATCTGTCCATAGAATACTTTTCCAGAACTGAGCTGGCTTCTTGAGGTGTTTTTCAGCAAATTTAACTCTGGCCTGTCTATTTTTGGAATTGATGAATGGTTTGCATCTAGATGTGAACCCTTTGTATTTACTGTCATGGAGTCTTCTCTTTACTGTTGACTTAGAGACAGATACACCTACTTCACTGAGAGTGTTCTGGACTTCAGTTGATGTTGTGAACGGGTTCTTCTTCACCAAATAAAGTATGCGGCGATCATCCACCACTGTTGTCATCCGTGGACGCCCAGGCCTTTTAGAGTTCCCAAGCTCACCAGTCAATTCCTTTTTTCTCAGAATGTACCCAACTGTTGATTTTGCTACTCCAAGCATGTCTGCTATCTCTCTGATGGATTTTTTCTTTTTTTTCAGCCTCAGGACGTTCTGCTTCACCTCAATTGAGAGTTCCTTTGCCCGCATGTTGTCTGGTCACAGCAACAGCTTCCAAATGCAAAACCACACACCTGGAATCCACCCCTGACCTTTTAACTACTTCAATGATTACAGGTTAACGAGGGAGACGCCTTCAGAGTTAATTGCAGCCCTTAGAGTCCATTGTCCAATTACTTTTGGTCCCTTGAAAAAGAGGAGGCTATGCATTACAGAGCTATGATTCCTAAACCCTTTCTCCGATTTGGATGTGGAAACTCTCATATTGCAGCTGGGAGTGTGCACTTTCAGCCCATATTATATATATAATTATATTTCTGAACATGTTTTTGTAAACAGCTAAAATAACAAAACTTGTGTCAATGTCCAAATATTTTTGGCCCTAACTGTATATAGTTAACCTATAAACCTAGTATAGCTCTACTTTCAACCCACTGTAAACAGCTCATCTTTTAGTATATGCGTTCATTCTGTCTCCTGTACAATTAATCCATCTTGCAGTATTTCTTTACTTTTCTCTCCTTTATATACAGCTTATGTCATAAAATATCTTTTTCAGTTCCCTGTATATACAGCCCATCCTGCAGTACATTGCTCCTTTAATTACCAGGACACAGGCATAACTCTTCCTTATAAGAGCTGTGCACTGTAATGAACAAATGTCCAACCCTTTCTGCGACATTATCGCTCACGGTAAATGATCCATTCTAGACAAACCACAGCTATTCTGGTAAAATATGATTTTAGGATGGTTTCACACTACTGTTTTTTTTAATTCAAGGGGATGCAAGTAAAGCCTGAATCCCCCTGGAGTTCCCCCGCAATGATGCAAATGGATGCACCCGCATCAGTATTATCACTGATCAGGCTCATGGATCAGTGATAATATCGGTGTGGGAGCATTCCATTGCATCCAGTAGTGTGTCTTTTTTTCCTGGATCCGGTTGTAAACTACATGCCCCCTAGGGGGGCGTGTCATTTAGAACTGCTTTCTAGGCATGCGCAGCCTAAAAACCCGGTGTCCTGATCCAGAAGGATCTGGATTCTGCTGTATCCAGATTACATAGAGCTCTATTTTAATTATATACTGCATTGCCCTGAATCTGGGTGGTCACAGTTTTTTACACGGATACCAAAAATGCAACATGTTGCATCTTTGGTCTCAGGGAAAAAAACGTGGCCACCCGTAAAAAACTAGATGCAACTGCAAGTGCCAGAGGCACCATTGAAGGTCAATGGGGCCGATAACGGATGTGGGTGCATCCAGTCTAAACTGGAAACCTATGGATGCCAAAAAATGATACTGTGAAACCAGCCTTAGAGAGAGAGACTGCACTAAGCAGGATTGATCAGGACCCCTGGAATTACAGGATGGTTTCAATAGCAGCTGAGGAATAAAAAGAGCCTAGGATGACATCTTTGGGTTCTGATAACAAATTTTTAGAAAGGGTTACATTGGCCCAAATTAATAAATATATTTGTACACTATTACATTATAAGACCACATTGTGATTCTGGGAATACACCTTTAATAAAGGGTCTTGCTAAGGTTAATTCACTTAGACTTCGGGTCCACTAGAAGTTGCATTAACCGGGATCGGTAAGTCCAGTCACCCAAACACACTTAAACTCAGGTCCCGGGGCCAGGGACTTCAATCCCAGCTATGAGATGGCGGGACGAGACAGGTGGAGGGTGGGGGAAATAGACAGGAAACAGTCAGGAAGGGGAAACAAAACCAGAAAACACAACAGGAAGTAAGCCAGTTAGTCAGTTGAGTCCAGAAGTTCAGTTCAGTCAGACGGAGAGGAGAGAACATCATCATTACATGAGACTGAAAGGACACGGACCTGGTGGCCTGTAACATCCTTAGGCTGTTCTGGGTCCTGGGCTGTAGACCATAGAGAGACAAAAGATGTCCTAGGGGCATGGGTAGTGAGCAATCCACCTGTGCGCCCGAATTAACTGGAAAGCTGAAGGACGGGGCAGAAACTAGGGTACCAGCCCTGAAGTGGCAGAACGCTCCATGCTTCAACCACAAACCGGTCAGTTGCGGGGTCTTTATGTCCCGTGACCAACCCCCGGTGCATTGAAGAGAAGGCTGCCGTACTAGGGCCAGGGGACCAGGCAGGTCGCCCAACAAAGGCCTGTGGCCACTGGATCGTGGCTTTGCGTGCGGAAGTGCTAGGAAGAGAGGCGCATGGAAAGGAACACAAAAGGGGGTGACCTGGACAAGCCATCCTGGCTGCTAAAAGACTACCGGAGCTGCCACTGCACTATACTGTAACTTGAACACCTCTGAGAAAACCAAGTAAACTGGGTTGAAGCTCAGCATTGTGTGAGACAGTTATTCCCGCGCCTGAGGAGAGGTAGACTGAATCACTGAGCTGACAGCAGGAGCCTGTCTGAGAGTGTCCCTGATCCCTGCCAGCAGCCAGTTCAACCTCACTGGATTCCCATTCCTCAAATCACCTCCACAGACTATATGGTTGCCCTGGGGATCCGCTCGTCTCGTGGAGAGTTAAACCATCTCAGCTACTACCCCCATCATCCCCAAAGGTCCCGACTGCAGCAGTAGCTATACCGGCCGCCTTCCACGGGTGGCGTCACAACAAAAACTCTCTTTATTTTTATATTTTTCTTTCATCCCTTTTTCAGTTCCCCTTTTTACTGATTGCCCGATGAGGGGATCACGGACCGGTCACACCACCGTGACATCCCACTGCCCCGACGACTTTGGGAGGGCCTAGTTCCGAGTACCTCACGGTTCCTGCCAGAGGCGAGTCATTTGTCTTGTCTGGTCTCTAAATTCAGGTATCTAAGGGTTTATATTTAGGAGGCTTAGGCTGGCTTCACACTATGCTTTTTACTATCCTGTTCTGTTCGTTTTTGAAACGAACAGAACAGGATCGTTTTTGGCCCCCATGTATCCCTATGGCACCGGATTGGCCCTATTTGGCCATCCGGTTATGTGAATCCAGTGCAGGATTCGTTTTTATCCTGCTTTTCACTGGTCTCAAAAACGAGGCGTTCAGCATTTTTGGGCTCCGGTGACAAAACAGGACAGAAACAAATCCTGTACTGTCCGGCACACTTATCATGGGGCCTATGGCTTCGGATCCGGGAAACAACAGAATCGTTTCCCAGATCAGGCGCCAGGGTACAGACATGCGCAGAACAGGTGCGCTGCTCTGTACTCATGGTAAATCTATCTAATATCACTTTAGCAGTGTATCTATATACACTGCTAAAGTGATATTAAATATAAAGATGGTTAAAAATAAAAAATCATAAATACTCACCTTCCGGCGACAGACTGTCCCACGCTGAATCACCCGGCCATTCAAGGACCTGGCATGATGTCACTGGGAGGGCGGGGCAACCCGATCACATGACCACATCAGCGCAGGTTTTAATTGGTGCTGATGAGGTCACGTGACCGGTTTGCCCTGCCTTTCCCAGTGACATCATGCAAGGTCCTCAAATGCCTAGAATCAGCGTGGGACACTCAGAAGTCGCCGAAAGGTGAGTATTTATGATTTTTTATTTTTAATTATCACTTTATTTAATATCATTTTAGCAGTGTATATAGATATACACTGCTAAAATTATATTAGACAGCGCTGTCAGCACTTGTCACACAGCGCTGACAGCGGCTCGGCTCCCTGCTGCTCTTTCTGTGTCTGGATACCGGACCGGACACAGAAATAGCATCTGAAGGTGTCAGTCCGTTGCTGTCCATTCCCGTTTGTTTGAATCCTGCAAAAAACAGGATCCAAATGAACAGGACAAAAACGTAGTGTGAAGCCAGCCTTACCTAGTTTCTGAATTGATTTTTATC
Organism: Allobates femoralis; assembly: GCA_033576535.1. Taxonomy (NCBI): domain Eukaryota; kingdom Metazoa; phylum Chordata; class Amphibia; order Anura; family Aromobatidae; genus Allobates; species Allobates femoralis. The sequence continues at coordinate 323,336,819 of JARQOC010000005.1, read as the reverse complement.
AGAAGATGCCTGACATTACCAATCCAAGGCTTAATGACAAACTGTCAATACAAAGCTGTCTTTAACCTCTTCTATCACCACAATGCCACTGCACCAGGGCATTAGGTTAGCCGTGTTAAGAGGCAGGATTTGGCACTTCAAATTAATGTGACAAATTCTGGGCTGGCTGTGGGCTGCTATTCTATAGTGTGGGGGGCTCCAGTAACTATGGGCCCCCACCATGCTGAGAATACCAGCTCTCAGCTGTCTAGTTTTACCTTGGCAGGCAATTAAATATTGTATATTTCAATATAAATGTGTGAATCCCACACATTTTTTTTTGTCAGCCAAGGTAAAAATAGTCAGCAGAGGGTGGCAGCGTGCAGCTGTCTGCTTCATCTGTGCTGAGAATGAAAAGTACAGCAAAGCCTACACTTTTTTTTCCCATTATTTATTTATTTTACACACTATGACAGCAGATTTGTTGCCATACATTATTTGTATAGCAAACAAGTACAGACACCGGTACAGTTTTTAGGATCACAGTCTGAGTGCAACAGCCAATCACAGACGCTATAACAGAGAGTGAGAGTCTGTGATTGACCGTTGCTGTCAGTGCAGGGAATATGCATAAAGCTTAATGAGTGGCCCCGGAAGCAAGCAGCTGGAGACTGGTGAGCTGAGCTAGGTTGCGCTGTCTGTCTGTATATGAGCAGTTTTGCAGCTTTTGGACACCTTTGAAGGTGTTTTCTATGCGTTTCATGTTGACTACCATTGATTTCAATGGGGTTGGGACAGCTTGTTAAACAATTCAGTGAACACCTCGATATTCGGCAAATCAAACCGAATCCGGACATGTTCACTCATATCTAGCCTTGATTAGGTTTGAGTCAGGGGTCATGTGGCTATGATGCAGATAAAATTCATGGTTCTCAAGTGAATGCGAGATAAACTGCAGTACTCTGCAGAGGCCATCTAACAATGTACAGAGCTGTAGTGTTCTCCACACATTGCTTGTATCCAGCCATTACCAGAGTTAATGTTAGCTTAAAATGCGGTAAGGAAGTGTGCCAAGGGGTACATTGGCTCAGTGATTAGCACTGCAGTCTTGCAGCGCTTGGTCCTTGTTCAGATCCCACAAAGTACAACTACTGCAAGGAGTTTGTATGTGCTTCCTTGCTTGCATGGGTTTCCTCCAGGCACTCTGGTTTCCTCCCACACTCCAAAGACATAATGATAGGGAATATAGATTTTGAGCCCTAATTGGGACAGTATTGCTGATGTATTTAAAGTGCTATGGAATTAATAGCGCTACATAAATGAATAAATATTATTAAATATGGATAGTTCATCAATAGTTTAGACCAGAACAACAGCTTTGAATTATATTTTTTATAATATTAGATGCATTGAAAGAGAGCAGTAATATAGTGGGAAAACACACCAACACTGCAGCAGCTGCATCACATAGGTTACACTGACACGCGTCGGGGGATTTCAAAAAACAAATATATACTGGTGCATCACAATGAATTAGAATATCATCAAAAATTTATGTAATATTGCCATGCTTCAGGATATTTCTGGGAGCCTTGTAACACATTGATTTATTAGTCAATGTTATATTCACCCTTTGATGTCTCGTGGAATACCCTTCATTCTCCCTACCTTAATTTTCTGAAATAAAGACCTTTGGTTTTTCATTGACTGTAAGCTATAATCATCAACATTAACAGAAATAAACACTTGAAATAGATCACACTGTTTGTACTGACTCTATACAATATATGCATTCCACTTTATGTATTGAATTACTGAAATAAACTAACTTTTTGATGATATTCTAATTCATGGAGATACACTAGTACCTGACTGCAGTGATGCAGCCAGGTTCGGATTAATGCTGTCCATAGTTTAGTCAGCATGAGACAATTGACAGCTTCATATAATACCAGCCAATAATGCACTACATAGTTTTCTTAACTCTCACATTAACTTGGACAGTACGCAATATTTTCTCAATGTCTTACACCTCCTACTAAAGAAGCTAAAGCTTTGAAGCTAAAGAACTAAAGATGTTTAAATTGTAACATTACTTCTCTTTTAGCAGAAAATATAAGCACTTTTATTCCATATCAATTTATTTTGAATGTATAAGACAGAGGTTCTAGTTATGTTTATGCTCAAGCAAAACCCATTTTCATTCACAATCACCAGTTTCGATCAAAACCCAGAAACCTTGTTCAAGCAATTGGCACTGGGTAAGCTGAGAATATAGCAAGCATATTTATGAAATGCTTAAACATAGATTATCTATTGGTGTCGGATATATAATTTTCACTGTTTGTATCATTTGTTTTTGTTTTTTAAATAATGAATTTATGTTGCCTATAAAATATTCAGTCATTATCAGATCATTAAGGAATCTAATCATTAGATTCATGCTTCTGAGCCTTAATTGAATTTAGGCTCATGTGCACATGGCGGTTAGTGCATGGTTTAAGGCCGCGGAAAACCGCGTCGGTTTACATGACGGTTATGTTAATTTATGTTATCCAAAAGCGGCTTTTGGTTAACTATAAACTATGGAATCCGACCCCTAGGTGTCACATCCGGCGTGTTTCCACATGCTATCCGTTGCTACCCGCTTGGGTTCCTGCAGAGTTAGCAAAGAAATAGCAATTTTCGTATGTATCCGGCGTGCATGGTCCAGCACGGCTCCCAAGCAGATAATCATGGGATGATTCCAGCCGCTTGCAGTAACGCCGTCGTAAACGCTGTTGCACCCTGTGCACAACCGCCATACTATCAGCACTGACCACAGGAAGCACTGGTGTGACCGACTCAGGAGCTTTCTGTTGTTGTCAGCAGCCAGACGCCGCCATATAAAACCAGACCCACGCGTGCTCATACCTATAAGGTTTACCTTACACGCCGCCTCGGCAGGCTGGATTAAACCCGATATACTGGCTACAAATGTAGCTTGTAGCGCAAAATAGTAGCCGTCGTTGCGGTATTTAAGAGGACGCTACAGCCTGGCAAAGATCATTTTATTCCCTTAGTCTGCTCCGTGAATACCCTCGATGGTCTACATCGCCGATGGTTTAGCTGAGCTGTATCCCACAGTAAATGAAAGCAACGGAGGGACTCTAGGACAAGCTTGCAATGTAGCTAAGCGTGACCTGGCTCACGTGTTACCAGGCCCATGTGCGATTCATTTGTGGAAGCTTTTGCATGACGATTGGTAGTCCTGCATAGGAGGCATATTTAAGGTTGCTGAACGAGTCACTCACTAATCGCTCTCGATGCGTGCTGTAATTACTAGCCTAATGCATTGAGCTAGACAATCAGGATGTTATTGCCTTACGTTCCTTCAGCCGTTACGGACGGCTGTAATCCACAATTGTGGCACGGCCTATTTGTTGCTGCACCCTGCTGCCACAGTTCGCCATAAGTAGCTGTGCTATTGAGACCCCGGGATGTAACTAGCTATTTAGATGTTAAGCTGGCGTTCTAGCGCACCTATGTGGCGGCGTGTAAAGAGGGTGCTTGTCCGTTTTGTAAAGTTTGAATAGCGTGCTCGTCAATGACAGCTTAGTCAGGATGTTAATTCCAGCCTTGCCGTGGCGCGTGTAAAGGTAACTTAGGGTGCTTTCGCACCTGCATTTTTTTGTCTTGCATCTGTATCCGTGGAAATCTTAAATCATCCTGATTAGGCATGTGTCCCTATAATTAAAATAGGGCTGCGGGGATATCAGTTGGCATCAGGTTTTGGATGGATGTAGAGAGAGCATTGTTTTGTGCTATCCATGTCCGCACTAAGTTGTGATTTATTGAGCGCTGCTCGAAAAATCCTGATGTGTTCAGATGCAGTGCAATGCATCAAAACGACGCATTGATTTAAATGATGCCACATCTGCCTGGGATAGATGCCGTCAAGCCAGATCTGCCTTTGCCATTGCGCAAGCCCAAAGTCTACGCATGAATTTCACATTTCTAGTCTCTCTCTCTTGGTGGAAAACACTATGCGAGCTGCATGCAAGTGTCTTGCATGCATCTCTCATCAGTACCCTGGCCTGGCCCCTGCCTCTATGGACAGGAATGTGGAGCTGCATAGAAACACAGTCAGCTCCACGCTCCCATTCAGAGAGGCAGGGGCCAGATGACTCATGCAAGATGCATGCGAGTGTGTCTCTGCCCTCTCTCTCTCTTGGACTGATGATACAGAAAATTCATGGCTAATATGTAATTTCTATACAAAATCCTGTACCTGATCAGGCAAAAAAACATTGTGTCGTAATATGCGGCAACAGATGCAGATGCACCCATTGCCACTTGATCAGGACCAAATGCAAGTGTGAAACCAGCCTTAGACACTGGCTGATTACAGCTACGCATGTTTCAATCTGAAAGCCTGTGCCACTCCACAGTATACACACTTTGACAAGATGCCCAGGGAAAATAGGAGGAGACCTGATGAGTCTGTAATTACCAGAGGTCCTAAGAAGATCCAAGGCTGGCTTCACACCATGATTTTTGCCCTGTCAGGCTGTGTCGGCTTCTTTTCAGGAGGCACCGGCCACAGCCTGACAGCTCCGCACAAATAGAACCGGAGGGTTAATATGACCTCCGTTTCTGTTTGTAGCTGGAGTCTGCAGAGTGTAGGCAGCTGAGGTAGCTGTCCCCTGCTGAAATGGGGCTGAACCACTTCACAGGGGATAGCTCCCTGGTTCTAAGTTCAGCGTAGCTCACGCTGAACTTCAGCCGCCAGAGTCCGTTCCCGGATCCTCCTGGATCCTCCCGAGCGCCGGATTGCCCCGGTACCGGGAGGATCCGATTTGGGCAGATTTTTCCCCAGGACACAATAATGTTGCTTGCAACGTTTTGTGTTCGGGAGAAAAATCTGAATTGTGCCAGATCCTCCCGGACAGATGGAAACCAGATGGCGATAGCTGCATTCCGGCTCCATCTTAGTATTCCTATGGGGCTGGATCCGGGGCTGTATGGTTCACACCGGACAGTCCCGATCCAGAAAATCATGATGTGAAGGGAGCCTTAGTAAGTCTGATTCATTGTATAATGAAAAGATCTGCAGATTTTTAAGTATGTGGCAAGCCCATACAATGTCTATGTGGCTTGCGGAGGTGCGCAAGTGCGTATTGCACTTGCAGCAGTTGGCCCCAAAAAAAAAACGCGCCTGACCGCGTTTTGTTTTTCGCGCGCACCTCGCAATGCGAAACGCCTTCCCCAAACTGCCACATTACACAAGCCCATAACATTGCATGGGCTTGCCGCAACTGTGCCGGCAAGTGCAGCGGTTAAAGGTAATCACGCGGCAGATTGCAGTTATTTCACTGCAATCTGCCGCGTCGGCAAGAAACGCGATGTGAAAGGCCTAAATTGTTCTGACTCATTTATAACATGTCAAAGAGCAATGAGATTTTCCGCATTGCACTCATCCAATTTTCGCCAGTGATCTGGCCTAGAGGTTATAACTCTGAACAGTTCAAGCGGATTAAAGGGATTCTAGATATTTTTGGTACATATGGACTTCATGTTAGTGGAAAGATAGAATTATATTTTGTATTTATTGTGAAAAAAAAACTGAGGGTTTGGTGAAAATTGGAAAGTTTGCAATTTTCGAGTTTTGAATTTTTATTCCTTTAGACCCCAAGTTATCACACAGAAAACTTAATAAAAATTTCACAGTTATTTACATCAGCACAATTTGAAACCAACATTTTCTTGTTGTAGGAAGTTAAAGGATTCAAAGTTCATCAGAATTTCATTTGTTAAATCAAAATTGACAAGCCATTATTTTGGACACATCATATTTGAAGTCACTTGAGATGTTTCTATGTGATGGAAATACACAAAAGTGACACATTCCAAAAACTGCAGCCCTCAGACTGCTCAAACAATTCATTATTATCTCTCAGCTGCTTACAGAATAAATCAAAGTGGAATGAAAAATAAATACATTTATTTTACCAAAAAGTTGTTACCTCAATTTATTCCCTTTTACAAGATAGTGAAATTAGATGCCAAAATGTGCTATCCAATTTCTTCTGATGCGCTGATACCCCACATGTGGTCGAGCGCTATTGAGTTTTGGAAAGCAAATTGGCGCCGAATAGATGCGGGCACCATGTGGTTCAGGACCATAAGGAACTAAGCGCAGATCCCCACAAAAGACCTATTTGGATAAATAGACCCCTCAAAATATATCTAGGGGATATGAAGCATTTTGAACTACAGTACTTCACAGAATTTATAACACTAGGTCATCATGTTGAAAATGTTCTTTTTTTCACTAAATTGTTGCTTTATGCACCAATATTTCACTTTACAATGTAACGTTAAAGTGACAGAAGTTTGGTACCCACTTTTTTATTAGCATGGTGATGCCACCATGTAGCAAAAATTTCTGTTTATAAGCGGAAGGACTCAGAATGATGGAGCAATATTTGAATTTTGAAAGCAATTGGCTGAATAATGCTGCACCATGTTGCATTTTAGACCTAAGGCTAAAATCTGCGTTGGAGCACAGCAGCTTTCCCTGCACTCACCACTGAGACAGCCTCCGACTGCAGCTTAAAATGAATGCTTGTGACAAGGACAGCACATAAAGCCTCCCCTTGGTGCATTGTAAAATCTGTGAGTCAATGAGAAAACATTACACTGCACTCGCACAAATATATCTGCTACTTTTTTTCATGTTTAAAATTCAGTGCGCAGAAAATCAAGCAGCTGCATATTTGCCATGTATTCAATGGTGCGATAAAAACATTGGCACACAGACCACACACACAATGGTTCTTACTCATCTTACATACTCTGAAAAGCTGATAATGGAGGATAGATAAAAGAAAATAATGTCCACCACCACCATATTGTAAGCTGCACTATTCAGTCCCATTATGTGATACAAAGGTGTTAGCCTGTATTTAGAGTGAAAAAAAATATTTTAAAAAAATGACATGGGTCCCACTATGTTTTATGCCAGCTAGTAAAGCCCATGCTGGAGCTGCAGACCACAGTTTCGTTGGCTGTAATCCAAAGCAGAGGTCACTTGTAATATTTTTTCAAATATTTATTTAGAAATAAATCATTTAAAAAAAAAAAACTTCATAGGGCCCCCTTTTTGGAAAATAAGCCAGTACAGTGGAAAGATGGTCTGGTATTGTCAGATTGAAAGGGTCATGATTTTGATTTCCCAATCTAAAAGTAGCAACACAACTCACTCAAGTCACCAGGATTGCGCATGCCCAGGCTCTTCTAATGCCTTGAGCCGTGGTCAATTGAGGTAATGGTATTGTGGTGATGCCAGCTGTAATGTTTCGTGTTCAGCCAATTTAGTATGTTAGGTTATGATCCGGACCTTGAGCGCATGAATCTCTTCACAGAGTAATTGTACCTATACTGACCCCAGTTCTGATCTAACACAATTTTCCAGCATTGTTAACATTAACCATTGACAAGAAAGCGTGATGTGCAAAACTTGTCCCCTGCGGGTATTCTGCCTTTCAGAGCAAGAAAAAAAAACCTGCATCGGTGAAAAGACAGCTGAATATTCCCTTTCTCCAAAAACTCCTTAATAATGCTAAGCATGGCAGCATGTTCAGGCACAGATAAGTTGAAAAGTCGACCCTTAGGAAACTTACAGCCCGGAATCAATTCAATCGCATTCCCTGTGTGGTGGAAGAAAACTGGACTTGGGCTCATCGAATACATCCTGAAAATCAGACAAAAACTCCGGAATCTCAGAAGAGGACGAGGAGATTGACATCAAAGGAACATCATCATGTACCCCTTGACAACCCCAACTAGTCACAGACATAGACTTCCAATCTAAAATAGGATTATGTACCTGTAACCATGAAAAACCCAGCACGATCGCATCGTGCAAATTATGCAAAACCAAAAATCGACAATCTTCCTGATGAGCTGGCGCCATGCGCATGGTCACCTGAGTCCAAAACTGGAGCTTATTTTTAGCCAAGGGTGTAGATTATTTTTAGCCAAGGGTGTAGCATCGATGCCCCTTAAAGGAATAGGGGTCTGCAACGGCTGCAAAGGAAAGCCACAACGCCTAGCGAATTCAAAATCTATTAAGTTCAAGGTGGCGCCTGAATCCACAAACGCCATAACAGAAAATGATGACAATGAACAAATCAAGGACACAGATAATAAAAATTTTGGTAAATTTAGTACTGATGGTAAATGAACTAGCAACCCTCTTTGTCTGCTTAGGGCAGACAGAAATGACATGAGAAGCGTCGCCACAATAATAACACAACCTATTCTGACGTCTAAATCCTTGCTGTTCAGTTCTGGATAGAATCCTATCACACTGCATTGGCTCAGGATTCTGCTCTGAGGACAACGCCACAGAACGCACAGTTCTGCTCTCCCGCAAACGCCGATCAATCTGAATGGCCAGAGACATGAAAATCACTCAGACCGGAAGTTGTGGGAAACCCCACCATCACATCCTTAACCAATTCAGAAAGACTCTTTCTGAAAATTGCCGCCAAAGCATTTACTTAACACAGACCATTTTCAGAATTTTTCACAATATACTTACGCCACCTCTTGACCCTCATGAGACAGGGCCAACAACGTCTTTTCAGCTTGATCCACAGAATTAGGTTCATCATATAATAGTCCTAAAGCCTGAAAAAAGGAGTCCACATTAAGCAACGCCGGATTCCCAGATTCAAGAGAAAATCACCACAGATCACCACGCAGCAGAGAGATGACAATTTTAACCTACTGAATAGAATCACCAGAGGATCGAGGTATCAGAGCAAAAAACAGTTTATAGTTGTTTCTAAAAACCTCAAAAATGAAGACCGGTCACCAAAAAACAAATCAGGAATGACAGTTTTCGGCTCCAAAACTAGAGTCTGAACAATATAATCTGAAATTTCCGGTACCCTAGCAGCAAGCTGTTCTACACGAGAAGCTAATTCCTGAACATCCATGCCAGCACAAGACACCTCAGCCACCCAGAGAAAAAGAGGGAAGAAAAGACAAAGCAGACTGCAGAAAAAAAAATGCCTAAACACCTTTCTTCCCTAGACAGGACAGATTACTACTGCAGTCAGAATAAAAATCTTTTAAAAAATATCCACAGTAGATAATACAAAAATACCCCTGAGTCTACTCAAGGCTCGGTGCCCTCTAAATCTGCAGAACTCCTGTGAATCCAACTATGCTGACACAATCAAAAGCTGTACAATCCAACAACAAATGGATATCACTTAAATCCTAGGAAGAAAACTTCCTAACAGAGAGCAGGTTAAGACAGACATGCAGACCAAATATCCACAAAAACCACAACTCTGAGCAGAAATAGACAATTACAAAACAAGCACACAGCATGTGTGCCACAAGAAAACAAAACCATTCACTTAGCTTGGAAGTTTGCAGCAAGGCAGGAAGAGATCAGGCAGAGATGAAACACCTCCAGAAACATTTGACAACTGGCAAGGACTGAGGGAATCTTGCAAACCTAAATACCCCAGTCTGAATTCCAATTATCCAATTCACCTGACCAAGACTGCAGAACAGGATCAACTGCATTAACAGCCACAGCCACAGGAGGGAGCCCACAAGCAGAATTCACAGCAGTTAGGTACCCGACCTTACTAAGCAAATCTGTAGACAAAAATAAACACAAAAAAATCACTTGAAATAACACTCCCTCTTTCTCTAATTTATTGAAAAAAAAAAAGAAAAAAGGTCTGGCGTAGTCCAATGGAAGGTCCCTCGATGACTCTCAGTCTTACAGCATATGGGCACATCCCTCAAATGCTGTAACAGCAAGCACTCTGCCAGGAGAATGAGGTCATTACAGGTCATGATTCTTGGGTCACACAGGGGTTAATTTTGATTCCATGATGATCTCCAAAGCAAGCACTGGAGATTACCAGGGGATCACAATTAACCCGAATATCGAAACCTATTCCGTCATTCTCCATGTAGAGCAGAGACTACTCTGTGTATGTGCCTGCCATCCCGGAAGAAGATGCACAGAAGGCCAGGGCCACTGGAGAATCAAAGGGTACTGGGGGACTATGTAGGGGACCCGGGGGGAGCAGGACAGGATATTTCCGTGCCATCTGACATGCCCCACTTGCTGCCTTTAGGCAAGATCTCCTATAAATACCAGTGCTGGGGGTGGAGTTATTCAGAGTGTGCATTCGCTAGGAGAACTGTGAAGACATCCTGGTGTGTCGGAGCCGCGCTAGGCCCGAGCCAGTTGACAGCAGGTATCAGCAGTTATCAGCCTAGCCATTGCAGGGGCCTAAGAGTGAGGTCGAAGGCAAGGCGTAAAGTAACAGAGAAGCAGCTGACTGGGGGCAGAGGAGCCATACTGGTTCACCTGAGAAAGCCACCCAGATACCGGTGTCTGGGTCTGCAGGAGAGCATTTAGCCCAGAAGAAATACCGGTTCACCGAGGAGACTCCAGTATCCCGGGCATCTGTGTAGCAACCAAGAAGGGAGCAAGGGACCGCAAGAGAGGATATAGTGGTAGTCCACATGAAGGTTTCCCACTACAACACACAGGTGACAGAAGAGCAGAGGAGGCCATGCCAAGTTACACACAGGTCAGGGACTTCACCAAAGGAAAAGAGATGAGGAGTCCTTATCCATCACTCACTGTGAAGATCCAGAAGTCTTTCCCAACCACCAGAGAGTACCCTGGACATTACCTGAAATTCCACCAGTAAAGGTACAGAAACAACTTACGGTGTGTGTGTCGGTTCCTCAGTCCCCAACTCTGTCCACTACAGAGACTGCCACAGCTGCCCAGCAGCATAGCCAACTCCCTGCATTCATCTCTGTCACCTCACCACAACCCCGGGGACTCTGCTCTTCATGTGGTAAACTATACCACCCAGCTGCCCATCCATCATCCCCGGAGGGCCACAGCAGCGCTGGTACATTCACGAGAAACCACTGGTGGCATCATGAGAACTCTTTACTTTTATTTATACCAGTTTTTAACGAATTCCCCAGGGCTACGGGCCAGGGCATCAGCCACCGAGACAACATTCCCCAAAGTACAAGTCCTGGTACCTCTCACTCCCTTTGGTTTTTTTTTTGTCCTTTCTCATTCTCAGGTCATCCACCAGAGGCCTGGGAGTTTTGAGGGTTCTGCACAGGATCTTAGTTGTTCCTAGCACTGCGCTTTTCTAGACAGAGAGTTCATATGTTGCTCCTGGATTCTGTTGCAGCCATTTTTCCATCTTAGGGTTCACTGCTCCAAAGTACTACTATCATCACTGAAATCACTGCTACCGTCACCTTAAACATCCTCTCCAGATGTTCTTTGAGGCCCTGGTATTTCTCCAGCTTTTTATATTCCTTCCTTCTGATGTTGCTGTCATTTGACACTGCCACATCTATTATAATTGCTGTCTTCTGATCCTTATCTACTATCGCGATATTTGGTTGGTTAGACAACACCTGCTTACCTGTCTGGATCTTGAAGTCCCACAGAATTTTAGCTCATTCATTTTCCACCACTTTGTCTGGATTCTCCCACCTGGACTTACAGGGACTTAGCCCATACTCTGTGCAGATGTTCCTGAATACAATTCCCGCTACTTGATTGTGGAGTTCGGTGTATCTTGTTTCTGCTTGCATTTTGCATCTGGCTACTATGTGTTGTACTGTTTCCAAGATTTCTTTACATAGTCTGCACCTTGGGTCTTGTCTTGTGTGGTAGATCGCTGCTTCCTCTGTTTTTAGTACTTAGCGCCTGCCCTTGTGCCGCTATTATTAGTGCCTCTGTTCTGGGGTCCAGCTTTCTCCAGCCATTGGTAGAATTTTTCCATATCAGCAACCTCCATTATCTGTCAGTTGTACATCCCATGCAGCGGCTTGTCTTGCCATGGCACTTCATGTTCCTGATCTTCTTACCAGTGCTGTTGTTGTTGCTCCCTTAGGCTCTCCCTCAGCATCTCATCTGTTATGGTACCTTTACATGCCACTACAACAGGGTGGAAACAACCGGGTTTATGAGACAAATGTATCTTGCACCATCAACTCAACCCGAGGTAGCGGCGTGTAAAGTAGGTTGTTGCCACCAGTCACTTGCGGCACCTGTTTTAGAGCAGTGCTCTAAAACAGGTTGATTTCAACCCGATGGTAACGGCGTCTAAATACGGTAGGGTAAGATTTTTTCGCCACCTAGATAACTGCCCGGGGTGTGACACAGCCTCCGGGAAACCACCCCATTTCAGCGATCATTGGTGGAAGCTCCTGCGTTGCGATTGGTTGTCGCTGCATAGGGCGGCATATTTCATGAGCTGACCAGTCACACTACGCAATTGCTCGAGCGTCATGTATTAGTCAGCCTCCTGCGCTGGCTGGCCAATCATGATGCTATTGCTTTGTCCTATCAGCGTACGAACGTCTCGTAATCCACAATTCTGGCACGCCTATGTGTTGTCCCTGCTACACCAGGTCCTCCCATATTACCTTCTGTTACGGAGTGTAAATGAGGTAAGGTGCTCTACAGAAGGTAACTTGTGGCACCCGGCGGTGCTGTCACGCTGGGGGCGGGAGAGGCACTCAGCGTAGGACCACGACGGGGGGGGGGAATAAGGAGTCCCTAAAACTATGGGCACAAGAAGGAGAGGGTGACCCCTGGTCTTACTAGGGCTGACCCTGTCTGCCCTAACGTCCCTATACAGTTTCCTCAACTGTCGCCGACCACGAACCTCGTCCCTCTCTGATCCTAGCACTACCTTAGCTAAGGATCAGATGGAGAGGTTCACTAGACCCCTCCACTAACAACTAAAGACAACACAAGGAAATAACAGACAATGGGGAAAGAAAACACTTATCTTGCAGCAGATCACAGCAACCTCCACCACCTCTGCTTCTGCTGGAGCAAGTATAATGAGTGCACAAGGAAATATCACCTGCACTGAGGGAGGGCAATGAAACTCCTTATAAAGGTGGGAAGAACCTGCTGGGTCCTAGAGACCCAGGATACTGGTGTAGAAACCAGACCGAGCACAAGACCTTCCCAGCCGTCTCCCCATGATAGGGAGATCTTATCATACCTTCTCTTCATCTACACAGAAGGTAAATGCCCCTGAAAGACGGACCGTCCTCAACTCTTATGGCTGATTGGCCAACCGCTGGGACCGTCTGCGCGTGGCCTCTACCCTGTCATCCGTGCCACCCGTGACAGTACCCCCCCGTCCACGAGTGGCCCCCGGACACTCAGGACCAGGCTTATCCGGATGGGAACGGTGAAAAGCGCGGACCAGCCTAGCGGCGGAGACTTCCGACGCTGGTACCCACATCCGCTCCTCAGGACCGTATCCCCTCCAGTGCACCAAATACTGAAGAGAACGGCGCACCCTGCGAGAATCAACCACCTTTGAGATCTCAAATTCCAAATTCCCCGCCACGCAGATGGGCTCCGGGGGCAAAGGAGACGGGTTAGACGACGGCACATACGGTTTGAGGAGCGACCTATGAAATACATTGTGGATTTTAAGAGCGGGAGGTAACGCAAGACGAAACGCCACGGGATTGATAACGGCGGTTATCTGATAAGGTCCAATAAACCTGGGCCCCAACTTCCAAGAGGGCACCTTCAACTTCACATTCTTGGTAGACAACCACACGTAGTCATTCACACACAGGTCCGGACCTGGCGCACGCTTCTTGTCAGCCATACGTTTGTACCTGTCGCCTACGAGCTTCAAGCTACTCTGTACCCCTCGCCAAACCGAGGAAAGGGATGAGGTAAATCGGTCCTCCTCAGGAACTCCGGAAGGACTAGTACCACTAAAAGTACCAAACTGAGGATGAAACCCATATGCACCGAAGAACGGTGACTTGCCAGTGGACTCCTGAAGACGATTATTAAGGGCAAATTCGGCCAAGGGCAGATAACTCGCCCAAGTCTCCTGATTGTCAGAGACAAAACACCTCAGATAAGTCTCCAAATTCTGATTCATACGTTCGGTCTGCCCAATAGACTGAGGATGAAAAGCAGAAGAGAAGGACAAAGCAATTCCTAAACGGGCACAAAAAGCCTTCCAAAACTTGGAGACAAACTGAGTACCACGATCAGAAACCACCTCGGAGGGAACTCCATGAAGCTTCACAATCTCACTTACAAACACCTGTGCCAGTGTCCGAGCATTAGGAAGTGCGGGCAGTGCCACAAAGCGAACCATCTTACTGAATCTATCAACCACTACCAGCACTACCGTCTTGCCTGCCGACGCCGGGAGATCGGTGATAAAATCCATTGACACATGCGTCCATGGCCTCTCAGGAATAGACAATGGCAAGAGAGAACCAGCCGGACGGGTATGCGGAACCTTAGCCCGTGCACACACACTACAGGCAGACACGAATTCCGCTACGTCCTTCCTCAACCCCGGCCACCAAAAGCGGCGAGATAAAAGATCGAAGGTGGCCCTACTGCCGGGATGCCCTGCCAATACGGAGTCGTGATGCTCTGACAGCACCCTGAGACGCAAAGATGATGGCACAAAAAGTCTCCCAGAAGGACAGGAGGCAGGGGCGCCCCCCTGGACCTTCAACACCTCCCCCTCCAGATCAGGGCAAAGAGCAGAAACAACCACCCCCTCCTGTAAGATGGGAACGGGACTTTCATGAGCACTACCACCCGGGAAACTACGCGACAACGCATCAGCCTTCACGTTCTCAACCCCCGGACGGTAAGTGACGGTAAAATTAAATCTCGTGAAAAACAAGGACCACCGAGCCTGCCGGGGATTGAGACGCTTGGCGGACTCAAGGTAAGACAGGTTCTTGTGGTCGGTAATAACCGTGATGGGATGGACAGCCCCCTCCAACCAGTGACGCCATTCCTCAAAAGCCAATTTGATAGCCAACAGCTCCCTATTACCAACATCATAATTCCTCTCGGCCGACGACAACTTCTTGGAGAAGAACGCGCAGGGCACCCATCTCCCAGGTGAAGGGCCTTGCGACAATACAGCCCCCACCCCCACCTCAGACGCATCCACCTCCACCACAAAGGGCTGAGAAAGATCGGGCTGACGGAGAATAGGCGCGGAAACAAAACAACGCTTTAGGGAGGAGAAAGCCCGGCGAGCAGACTCCGACCACTCGGAAAAATCCGTCCCCTTCCTAGTCATGTCCGTAAGAGGCGTCACCAGCACCGAATAGTTCCTAATAAATTTACGGTAAAAGTTGGTAAACCCCAAAAAACGCTGCAATGCCCGTAGATTGTCCGGTAGTTCCCAGTCCAGCACCGCCCGGACTTTTTCCGGATCCATCCGAAAACCCAACGGCGACAGGAGGTACCCCAAAAACCGTACCTCCTGAACGGCGAAGACACATTTCTCGAGTTTAGCATACAGCTTATTGTCCCGTAAGACCTGTAACACCTGCTTGACATGGGACTGATGCGTCTCCAAATCGGGGGAATAGATCAAGATATCATCTAAGTAAACAACCACAAATCTACCCACCAAATGATGGAATATGTCATTGACAAAGTGTTGGAAAACCGCAGGGGCGTTAGTGAGCCCGAACGGCATTACGAGACTTTCAAAATGGCCGTCCGGGGTATTAAATGCCGTCTTCCATTCATCCCCCTCCCTGACCCTAATCAGGTTGTAGGCCCCCCTCAAATCCAACTTGGAGAACCATTTAGCACCCACTACCTGACTGAATAAATCAGGAATCAGAGGGAGGGGTACGGATCACGGACAGTAATCCGATTCAACTCCCGGAAATCCAAGCAAGGACGGAGGCCCCCATCTTTTTTCTTAACAAAAAAGAAACCAGCCGCAACCGGCGAGGTTGAGGGCCTGATGTGACCCGTCTGCAGACTCTCGGAAATGAAATCCTTCATCGCCTGTCTTTCCGGACCCGATATAGCAAACATCCTAGCCTTGGGCAGTTTAACTCCGGGAACGAGGTTGATTGGGCAATCATATGCCCGATGGGGGGGCAGGTCTTGGCACCCCTTCTCTGAGAACACATCCTCATACTCTGATAGGAACGGGGGCAGAGATACAGCAGACACCACCGAAAACGAGGTAACCAAACAATTCTCAGAACAAAATTCACTCCATTCCACAATGTCCCGGGACTGCCAATCCACTACGGGATTATGTTTAATCAACCATGGCAAGCCCAGGACAATGGGAGCGGGGAGACCGTCTAGAACATAGCAAGATATCGTCTCTTGATGCTGGGATCCAACCGTCAACTTAATGTCATGTACAATATGTGTGAGACTACCTTGAGCAAGAGGTGCTGAGTCGATGGCATAGATACGGATGGGGCGAGACAATAAACAGCAGTTAAGCCCATGAGCGTCTACAAAACGAGCATCCACCATGCTGACCCCCGCACCACTATCCACAAACACAGAAATACCCTCCATTGTGCCCTCCAGCGCCACCTCCGCACTTAGGAGGAAACGGGAAGTACAAATGGAGGATACACACACCTCCCGCTCGACCACCTCCACACCCCCCATAGTCACAGAAGGTCCAGGCCCCCCAGTCCGTTTAGGGGTGTAGGGACAGGCCCCAATAAAATGGTCCCCTTTCCCACAGAAAAAACAGACCCCCTTCCCCTTGCCCCGGGAGGTACCGGAGGAGAACCTCGAGGCCGCCACTCCTCCAAGCTGCATAGGTTCCTCCGCACTCGGGAGGAACGACTCACCCTCCGCGTGACCTCCCGGTGACCAGGAATCACCACGAGAATGGCTCCCAGTAACGGGAGGTCTACCCCTCCGCTCCTGGAGGCGTCTATCCATACGAATAGCTAACGACATAGCCGCCTCCAGGGACGGAGGGGTCTCATAAACCGCCAGAGCATCCTTCAGCCTCTCCGAAAGACCCTGACAAAAGTGACTCCGGAGCGCCGGATCGTTCCACTTCGTGTCCGTAGCCCACCTGCGGAACTCAGAACAATATGATTCCGCCGACCGAGTCCCCTGGCGGAGATGGCGCAACCTGGATTCAGCCAAAGAGACACGGTCAGGGTCATCATATATGAGGCCCAGGGCGTCAAAAAATTCATCCACAGAGCGGAGACAAGCAGAGTCCTGTGGCAGAGAGAAAGCCCAGGACTGGGGTCTCCCTGCAGTAGCGACATAATAATTCCTACACGCTGCTGCTCATCACCAGTGGAATAGGGCCTAAGCCTAAAATATAATTTACAGGCCTCTTTGAACACAGTAAACTTATCTCTACCTCCTGAAAACCTGTCAGGGAGGGCAACCTTAGGTTCAGGTCTGGCCTGACCCAATGCTTGATTCCCCAAGACACCATTTTGCGGTTGCGGGCCCTGTAAAGCCGACCGAAGGTCCGCAACCTCCAAAGACAGGGACTGCAGCTGCTGGGCCAAAGCAGACACAGGATCCATAAGGACAGGAAGAAAAATCGGTTCCTCCCCTGTCCTTCAATTACAGTATTGGCAGGTGATAATGTCACGCTGGGGGCGGGAGAGGCACTCAGCGTAGGACCACGACGGGGGGGGGGGAATAAGGAGTCCCTAAAACTATGGGCACAAGAAGGAGAGGGTGACCCCTGGTCTTACTAGGGCTGACCCTGTCTGCCCTAACGTCCCTATACAGTTTCCTCAACTGTCGCCGACCACGAACCTCGTCCCTCTCTGATCCTAGCACTACCTTAGCTAAGGATCAGATGGAGAGGTTCACTAGACCCCTCCACTAACAACTAAAGACAACACAAGGAAATAACAGACAATGGGGAAAGAAAACACTTATCTTGCAGCAGATCACAGCAACCTCCACCACCTCTGCTTCTGCTGGAGCAAGTATAATGAGTGCACAAGGAAATATCACCTGCACTGAGGGAGGGCAATGAAACTCCTTATAAAGGTGGGAAGAACCTGCTGGGTCCTAGAGACCCAGGATACTGGTGTAGAAACCAGACCGAGCACAAGACCTTCCCAGCCGTCTCCCCATGATAGGGAGATCTTATCATACCTTCTCTTCATCTACACAGAAGGTAAATGCCCCTGAAAGACGGACCGTCCTCAACTCTTATGGCTGATTGGCCAACCGCTGGGACCGTCTGCGCGTGGCCTCTACCCTGTCATCCGTGCCACCCGTGACAGGTGCCTCCAGGGATAGATTAAACCTTCTGTAGAGCACCTTGTAGCGGCGTGTAAAGGCTGTATCGGGTACCGTTTGTAACCGTTGGTGCATGCTCGTGCACGTGAAGCACCCGGTTGTTTCCACCCTGTTGTAGCGGCGTGTAAAGGTACCTTTAGTGCCATTTTTTTGGATGTATTCCTTGATACATGTTTCATATATGACGATGGCTTGGACGCCTATCAAGCCTCAATCACCTCCTTTCCGTTGGTACACATTCTTTGGGAGTTAGACTTGGGGTGGAGACCTTCATGCACTGTAAGGAACTTCTGAGTCTTCACATCTGTGTAAGTATAGTGTATCTATCTATATATATTTATATCTATATATAAATACACACTGCTCAAATAAAGGGAACACTTAAGCAACACAATGTAGCTCCAAGCCAATCACACATCAGTGGAATCAACCTATCCAGTTAATGTAGCATCACCGATTGTAAATCAAATTCCCCTGCTGTTGTGCAAATGGAACAAACAACAGGTAAAAATGATAGGCAATTAGCAAGAAACCCCTATAAGAGGTGTGGTTCTGCAGGAGGTGACCATAGTGCATTTCTCTGTTCTCATCCTTTTTAGCTCTTGTTTTTGTCACTTTTACATTTTGTCATTCCTCTCACGCTTAGAGGTAACATGAGGCAGTTTCTACAACCCACAGATGATGCTCAGGTAGTGCAGTTCATCAAGGATAGTGACTTGCCCCAGTGGGGATCGTGCGGTACTCGGAACCGAGCCCTCTTTATGCCATCGGAGCTGTGGGCTGCCACAGTGGTGTGACCCGGTCCGTGGTCCCCTATTGGGCGGTCAGTAAAAAGGGGATTGGAAAAGGGTAAAAATAAAAATAAAAGTAAAATAAAGAGTTTGTCGTGACGCTAGCCATGGAAGGCAGCCGGTAGGGTCATTACTGCAGTGCGGGACCTCTGGGGATGGTGGAGTAGCAGCTGTGAAAGTTTAGCTCCCCACTGGAGGAGCGGCTTCCCAGGACAACTGTTAGCGTCTATAGAGGTAGTAGGCCATTGGGGGATGCAGGATGCATGCAAAACAACTGACAGACACAGGGATTGTAGTCTCCGTTACCTTTACTGAAGGGAGTAGTAGGTTCATCCAGGCTACAGTCCACAAGAAGTGTTAGGGGCCTGTGAGCAAGTTGAGGTCCTCCACACCTGGTGAGTTCTGAGCACTGCCTACTGCGCTTCTGTTGGTGGGTCCTGGCTGCCTGTAGCTATGCTGCAACCCTTTCCTCTCCTGTGTGCTTTCTCTGGCCCGTATGACAGGCGGCTTGAGCCCTTCTTGGGATACTCTCCGCTGGCTACTTCTCCCTGAGCTCTCTGGTGCTGCTGTGTCTCCTGGGCCTCGTGGTGGTCGAGCGACTTGGAATATCTCGCCCTCCGATGTTGGCTGCTGGTCCTAGAGTCCCTCACAACCTTGGACTCAAATGTCCACTTTTGCGCTCGGTGCTGGGGCAAGCCAGCACTGGCTCCACTCCCCATACCTACTGCTCCACTTCTTCAGACCCTCTCCTACAGGTACCTCACACTGGCTACTCTACGTCCCGGAACGAGCCTTATTTCACTCCAGTCCATGGGACCTCTTCACAATTCTCCTAAGAACTGACCTGCCTGACCCTGCCCCAAGACCAGAATTTATAGGAGCTCCCGTTAGGTCGGGTTTCCAAGCTCCCCCTTCTGGGCTCACGTTGGGAAGGTGTGTGCATGGTTCACCTGGTGTCAGTACCTTCCCTTGCTTCCAAGCACAGCATGGTCCCCAGGGGAGACAACAATATTGTGGCAACTGCACCCTGGGGTGTCACAATAGCACATCAATGCGAGCTGTGACAAGAAGGGTAGTTGTGTGTTTCTGCACAGTATCCAAAGCATGGAGCAGATCACAGGAGACAGGCCAGTACACCACGAGTCGTGGAGGGGGTCGTATGAAGGCAACAACCCAGCAACAGGTCCAGTACTTTCTCCTTAGTGTAAGGAGGGACATGTGGAGCAGTCCCAAAAGGAACTTTGGGCCCACTGCACCTTCCTATGGTCTCACAATGGGTCTAAGAACCTCATCCTAGTACCTAATGGCAGTCAGGGAACCTTTGGCTAGTCCATGGAGGGCTATGTGGCCCTCCAAAGAAATGCTTTCCCACATCATTACTGACCCACTGCCAAACCGGTCATGCTGGAAGTTGTTGCATGCAGCAGAACATTCTCCACAGCATCACTATACTCTGTCACATGTGCTCAGTGTGAGCCTGCTCTCTTCCATGAAGAATACAGGGTGCCAATGTCAAATCGGCAAATTTTAATGTTCTCTGGCAAATGTCAATTGCCCTGCTGTATGCGCAACACTCACTTGTGGACGTCGGGCCCTCGTGGAGTCTGGTTATGACAATTTTAGCAGGCAAATGCAAGTTAATAGCCTGCAGAAGGTCATTCTGCAGGGCCCTAGAATTGGTTCTCCTATTCCTCCTTGAACAAAGGAGGAGGTAGCTGTCTTGCTGCTTGGTTGTTGCCCTCCTACTGCCACCTCCAAATCTCCAGATGTACTGGCCTGTCTCTTGGTATCTGCACCATGCTCTGGACATAACACTGACAGAGACAGATAGCCTTCTTGCTACAGCTCACATTGATGTGCCATCTTGGATGAGCTGCAGTACCTGAGCAACCTCTGTGAGTTTTAGACACTGCCTTATGCTACCTCTAGGGCTGAGAGCAATGGCAAAATGCAAAAGTGGCCAAAAAAAAAAACAGCCAAAAAAAGGATGAGAACAGAGTACTGGTCTGTGGTTACCACTTGCACAACCACTCCTTTATATGGAGTATCTTGCCAATTGTCTATCATTTCTACCTGTTGTTTCTTCCATTTGCACAACAGCAGGAGAAATTGTTTCACAATCAGTGAGCGTTCCTTTGTTTTTTTGAGCAGTGTATATATGCACACCAACGAACAAAAGGGTAACACTGTTTTGAACTTTTGACCTTCAGGCTTCATATTTCACCATTCACTACAGATGTGAACATGCGGCTTCCTTCATTTTATAGACAATAATCCTGGCTATCTCATACATTTTTGTGACATACAACTACAGTACTGTGCAAATTAATTGGGACAAAGCATTTTTTAAGTAAAATCGTAAGTTGGTTACCAGTCAGTGATTCAAACCAGTTTTAACTGCTTTGAACAGGTGTGAGTGTACAACCTTGAGTAGCAAAATGTGGTTTGACTGGTTTTAGTCAGAAAATAACAGCTAGCTGCTCCCTCAGCCTCAGTTGAGAGCTTGTTTCTGTGAGGAGTGGTTTAGTGTCCTTTATCTCTCAGTGTGATTCGTGCCTGTAAAAATGGATGTTACTCCATGGAAGAGGTGTAGAATTATTACTCTTAATGAACATACAAGTTTGACTGTAAGAGAAATTGCTTCCACCATTGGTATTGGAAAATCTACCGTTTCAAGAATAATTCGCACACACACAATGAAACTGGATTGTTTTCACCAAAACGAAATGGGGAATGTGGAAGAAAAAGGAAAACAACACCAAGAACTGATAAAAACACTTATCAGCAATAGTAAAATTAATGCAAGAAAAACAAGTAAAGACCTCCAAAGAGACTTGTTCGCTGCAGGTATTGATATTAGTGATTCAACTGTACGGCGCAGGCTTCTGGAAGTTGGTCGGAAGGCAACAAACCAGTAAAGAAACAACTTCTGACATCTCCAATGAAGGTAAAACGACTCGCATGAACAAAAAATATAAATCTTGGACAACTAGCCAGTGGAAAAAGGTACCGTATATACTCGTGTATAAGCCGAGTTTTTCAGCCCAAAAATTGGGCTGAAAAGTCCCCCCCTCGGCTTATACACGGGTCATACGGTATGCTGTGGGGGGGCTGTGACCGGGTGCTGGAGGAGGCAGGAGGGGGCCGCAGTGACCGCGGGCGGTCACGTGGGGCCGCCTCATTAGTGCAATGAATATGCACGGCATCCCCCCGTCCATCAGCGGCGGGGGGATGCCGTGCATATTTCACTACACAGCCCCCCTCCTTAATATGGGTCCCCAGTAGTAATAAACAGCCCCCCCTCCTTATCATGTCCCCCCCAGGCTGCGGCAGCTGTCAAAATAACAAACAGTTTATACATCACCTTCCGGCGCAGCTCTCCGCTCCTCCCGTCCTCCGCTCCTCCGCTCGCCGGCTTCTTCTTCCTTGTTGTGCCGGTGTCATGTGACCGGGCGCAGGAGATGACGTTATTTCCTGCGCGCGGTCACAGAAGCCGGCACAACAAGGAAGAAGAAGCCGGCGAGCGGAGGAGCGGAGGACCGGAGGAGCGGAGAGCTGCGCCGGAAGGTGATGTATAAACTGTTTGTTATTTTGACAGCTGCCGCAGCCTGGGGGGGACATGATAAGGAGGGCGGGCTGTTTATTACTACTGGGGCTGCTGGATACTACACTGGGGCTGTATACTACCACTGGGGGTGCTGGATACTACACTGGGGCTGTATATACTTCTGGGGCTGCTGTATACTACCACTGGGGCTGTATATACCTGTGGGGCTGCTGTATACTACACTGGGGCTGTATATACTTGTGGGGCTGCTGTATACTACCACTGGGGCTGTATATACCTGTGGGGCTGCTGTATACTACACTGGGGTTGTATATACCTGTGGGGCTGCTGTATACTACCACTGGGGCTGTATATACCTGTGGGGCTGCTGTATACTACCACTGGGGCTGTATATACCTGTGGGGCTGCTGTATACTACACTGGGGCTGTATATACCTGTGGGGCTGCTGTATACTACCACTGGGGCTGTATATACCTGTGGGGCTACTGTATACTACACTGGGGCTGTATTATACCTCTGGGGCTGCTGTATACTACCACTGGGGCTGTATATACCTGTGGGGCTGCTGTATACTACCACTGGGGCTGTATATACCTGTGGGGCTGCTGTATACTACCACTGGGGCTGTATATACCTGTGGGGCTGCTGTATACTACCACTGGGGCTGTATATACCTGTGGGGCTGCTGTATACTACCACTGGGGCTGTATATACCTGTGGGGCTGCTGTATACTACCACTGGGGCTGTATATACCTGTGGGGCTGCTGTATACTACACTGGGGCTGTATATACCTGTGGGGCTGCTGTATACTACACTGGGGCTGTATATACCTCTGGGGCTGCTGTATACTACCACTGGGGCTGTATATACCTGTGGGGCTGCTGTATACTACCACTGGGGCTGTACATACCTCTGGGGCTGCTGTATACTACCACTGGGGCTGTATATACTTCTGGGGCTGCTGTATACTACCACTGGGGCTGTATATACCTCTGGGGCTGCTGGATACTACCACTGGGGCTGTATATACCTCTGGGGCTGCTGGATGCTACCACTGGGCTGTATATACCTCTGGGCTGCTGTATACTACCAATGGGACTGTATATACCTCTGAGGCTGCTGTATACTACCTCTGGGG
The DNA here is from genome assembly GCA_033576535.1 of Allobates femoralis. NCBI lineage: Eukaryota > Metazoa > Chordata > Amphibia > Anura > Aromobatidae > Allobates > Allobates femoralis. The sequence continues at coordinate 323,313,189 of JARQOC010000005.1, read as the reverse complement.
CTGCTGTATACTACCACTGGGGCTGTATACTACCTCTGGGGCTGCTGTATACTACCACTGGGGCTGCTGTATATACCTTTGGGGCTGCTGTATACTACCTCTGGGGCTGCTGTATACTACCTCTGGGGATGCTGTATACTACCACCGGGGCTGTATATACCTCTGGGGATGCTGTATACTACCACTGGGGCTGTATATACCTCTGGGCTGCTGTTTACTAACTACTGTGGCTGCTGCTGTATATACACTGGGGCTGCTGCTGTATACTACCACTGGGGAGGCTGCTGTATACTACCATTGGGGGGCCTGTATACCACACTGCTGGGGGCTGTATACCTGTGCTGGAGTCCACCCTCGGCTTATACACGAGTCAATAGGTTTTCACAGGTTTTGGGGGCAAAAGTAGGGGGGTCGGCTTATACACGGGTCGGCTTATACACGAGTATATACGGTAATTATCAGTGATGAAACCCATCTTTTTGTTCAAGGGTACAGAGCAAGTGTTATTAGAAGAAGCAAAAATGAACCATTGTGAGCTGATCATATTCAACAAACTGTAAAACACCCTCAAAAACAGATGTTTTGGGGCTTTTTTACAGCTGATGGTACAGGGAGCTTATTTCCTGTTGATGGTATGATGAATTCATTAAAATACATAGACGTTCTAAAATGTTTTATTGTGCCATTCATGCGTAAATTTGAAGGGACATTCCAACAAGATTTGGCTCCATGCCACAATTCCAAGTGTGTGAAGAAATTCCTGGAAGAAAACAAAGTAAGGCTATGTGCACACAGGAAGGTTTACTGCAGGTTTAGCCGTGGAAACCGCCGGTCAGTTTCCATGAGGTTTATGTAAATTTATGTTAATCCAAAAGCGGATTTTGGGTTAACATATAAACCTATGGAAACCGACCCCCGGTGTGCACACACCGGCGGTTTCCACATGCTCATCCATTGCTAACCCGCTGGGTTCCCAGCGGGTTAGCAAAGAATGAGCATGTTCTATAATCCGGCCGGTTCTGCAGCGGCTGCAAGCAGAATCATGTGCTGCTTCCAGCCGCTGAAGAACCGCCGGCGCTAACCCGCTGTGCTCCCGCCGCACACCCGCCCGTCTCCCGCAGCACGGACCCGACAGGAAGCCGGTGGACGGCTCCGGAGCTTCCTGTCGGGTCCGCCCAGCCGCCGCCGACACAAACCCGCCCACCGTGTGCACATACCCTAAAAGTGCTGGACAATTCACCAGACTTAAATCCTATAGAAAATTTGTGGAGCATTGTGAAGAGACGTCTTGGCAAAATGGACTGTACAACCAAAGAACGCATGATAAACAGTGCCATACAAGTGTGGTTCCATGATGAAGAATTGAAGAATTTATGCAAAATCTTGGTAGAATCAATGTCAAAACGCATTGAAAATCTCATATCAGCTAAAGGACGACAGATTTCTTACTAAAATTAGTAGGTAACAGTCAATTATAACATTTTATTATTAAGTATTCAAAAATATGTGTATTTTAGCTTTGTCCCAATTAATTTGCACAGCACTGTATTTAGCATGTAATTAATTAAGCAGATTTTTATCATGTCTCTGCATTGTTACGGTTTTGCTCCTGGTGCTTGAAAAATCTTTTTAATTCTGTATACTACAAATTACAACCTGTTTTCACATTTCCTAATAGCTCAGTGTGTTATTCTGTCAAATCCCAAGTGAAAAGTCACTGGTTTGAATCGAGAAGAAGCCATAACGATGACATCCCAAGAAAATTGCCATACTGCATCATATCAATGCCATGACAGTTAGGGTACCTTTACATGTCACAACATTGCATGCAATTTCACTTGAAACTTACTGATTGCAGTGAAATCATGGACACATTGTTCCATTTGTACACTGCAACAAAATAGAAATTAAGTCTGTCCATTTATTCAAAATTCAAGTGATGGATGTCCAGTCAAAATATTGTTGTCAACAAGTCAGCTCCCCACAAGGTTCAGTTCTGCTGCAACTAACAAGGCAGTGGAGATGACTCATATGATTCGCAATAGTGACATCACAGATGTCCAGGCATGCACTGTGTGAAGCACATTACACAAGTCTGAAATAGTGGCCTGAATAAAGTGAAGAAGTGTCTTCAATACCATTATAAGAAGCATTCAGGGCAGCAGCATCCATGAGGCGACATGAAGTGTCTGCCTCAAGTAGCAAGTAGAGCGGGGACGGCATCCGCAGGGGTACCTGGTGATAGCGCAGCCACCTGCAGATGCCGCTCCGGCTCCCACAGTTCTGGCCACCGCCACAGCGACCAGGTCAGTGGCTTATCCAAGGAAAGGTCCCCCGCAGAGTACCCCGCAGTGTGAGCTGAGCTGACAGAGCCACACACTGCAGCTCTGTGGTGAGAGGACCTATGATGATGTCAATGGAGGGGAGGAGTCAGGGGGTCACATGATCAGCTCCTCTATCCTGGATGAGGTGAAGTTTGTGTGGGGTCGGGATTCATTGTATTGATGTAGCAGAGCCGAGAATGTACTAGCTGTATGGAGCGGAGCCGCGTGAGTACGAGGTGAACGGAGCGGACCTGCGTGTGTACGAGGTGTATGAAGCAGAGCCGAGTGTGTATGAGGTGTACGAAGTGGAGCCGCATGTGTACGAGGTATACGGAGTGGAGCCGCGTATGTACGAGTTATACGGAGCGGAGTCGCGTGTGTACGAGGTGTACAGTGCGAAGCTGCGTGTGTACGAGGTGTATGGAGCGGAGCCGCGTGTGTACAAGGTGTACGGAGCGGAGCTGCGTGTGTACGAGGTGTACGGAGCGGAGCTGCATGTGTATGAGGTGTACGTAGCGAAGCCGCATGTGCATGAGGTAAACGGAGAGGAACCACATGTTTACGAGGTGTACGGAGCGGAGCAGAGTGTGTACGAGGTGTACGGAGTGGAGCCACAAGTATGCTAGGTGTACGGAGCGGAGCCGTGTGTGTACGAGGTGTACGGAGCGGAGCCGCGTGTGTACGAGGTGTACAGAGCAGAGCCGCGTGTGTGCGAGGTGTATGGATCGTAGCAGAGTGTGTGCGAGGTGTACAGAGCGGAACCGCGTGTGTACGGGGTGTACGGAGTGGAGCTGCTTGTGTACGAGGTGTACGGAGTGGAGCTGCTTGTGTACGAGGTGTACGGAGCGGAACCACGTGTGTACAAGGTGTACGGAGCGGAGCAGAGTGTGTACGAGGTGTATGGAGCGGAGCCTAGTGTGTTTGAGGTGTACGGAGCAGAGCTATGTGTGTACGAGATGTACGGAGTGGAGCCAATGTGTATGAGGTGTACGGAGCGGAGCCGCGTGTGTACGAGATGTAGGGAGCAGAGCCGCGTATGTACGAGGTGTATGGAGTGGAGCCTAGTGTGTGCGAGGTGTACGAAGCAGAGCCGCGTGTGTACGAGGTGTACGGAGGAGAGCCGAGTGTATGCGAGGTGTACGTAGCGGAGCCGAGTGTGTGCGAGGTGTACAGAGCGGAACCGTGTGTGTACATGGTGTACGGAGTGGAGCAGAGTGTGTACGAGGTGTACAGAGCGGAGCTGCATGTGTATGAGGTGTACAGAGGGGAGCAGTGTGTACGAGGTTTACAGAGCAGAGCCATGTATGTACGAGGTGTACGGAGAGGAGCTGCGTGTGTATGAGGTGTACGGAGCGGAGTCGGGTGTGTATGAGGTGTACAGAGCCGAGCCACATGTGTAGCGGGTGTACAGAGTGGAGCCGGTTGTGTACGAGGTGTATGGAGCGGAGCCTAGTGTGTACTAGGTGTACGAAGCAGAGCCGCGTGTGTACGAGATATACGGAGCAGAGCCTAGTGTGTACGAGGTGTACGGAGCGGAGCCGTGTGTGTACGAGGTGTACGGAGCGGATCCTAGTGTGTACAAAGTGTACAAAACAGAGCTTAGTGTGTACGAGGTGTACTGAGCGGAGCTGAGTGTGTACGAGGTTTATGGAGCAGAGCCATATTTGTACGGGGCATGCAGAGCCGTGTGCATACAAGGTGTGTATACCAATGGTGGCCTCCCGCGGATGCCACTCCTGCTCCTATAGTCCCAGCCGCCTCCGCCAGCAGCATTCTTCTCCCGAGTCCCAGCCGCCGCTGTCTGCCCTCTGCACCTCAGCACGGCGGGGCATGATGATGTCATCACTGAGCACCACTGTGCTGAGACATGCAGAGCGGCAGAGCAGATGCTGAGGAGACCGGAGCAGTGAGAAGAGAGGTGAGTATTTACTTTTTTTTTTAATCAGTGAGTACACTGATGGGAAATATGTAATGTGCAATATAATATAGGATGGCAATGGGGGCCCATTATACTATATGGAGGATAATGGGGGTGCACTATACTATAAGGAAGGCTATAGGGGATGCATTATACTATATGGAGGACTATGGGCGTGCATTATACTATATGGATGACTATAGGGATGTATTATACTATATAAAAGATTATGGAGGTGCATTATTCTATATGGAGGACTGTGGGGTGCATTATTCTATATGGAGGACTGTGGGGGTGCATTATTCTATATGGAGGTCTGTGGGGGTGCAATATGCTATTTGGAGGACTATAGATTACAATATACTACATGGAGGACTGTGGGGGTGCATTATTCTTTATGGAGTACTGTGGCATGCATTATACTATATGGAAGACTGTGGGGGTGCATTCTATATGGAGGACTGTGGGGTGCATTATTCTATATGGAGGACTGTGGGGATGCATTATTCTATATGGAGGTCTGTGGGGTGCATTATTCTGTATGGAGGTCTGTGAGGGTACAATATGCTATTTGGAGGACTATGGGGTGCAATAATCTATATGGAGGACTGTGGGAGTGTGTTATTCTATATGGAAGACTATGGGGGTGCATTATATTATATGGAGCCAATTATACTACATGAAAGCCATTATAACATATGGAAGGCTCTGTGGGAGGCATGATATTACTTGGAGGGCTACAAGAGAGCCTTTATACTTTATGAAGGGCTATGTGAGGGCTGTGTTGGGGGCCATTATACTGTACATAGGTCCATTATACTACATGGAGGGCTGGGTGGGGGTCAGAGTTGGGGATCATACTGCACTGGGGTAGTTGAAGGAGGTACAGTAGGATCATCATACTGTGTGTGGAGGAATGCACTATGGGGGATCATACAGTGTTTGTGGGGCACTTTTGTTGGCATCACACTTTATAGGGGCAATGAAAGGGGAATCTAGGGCTTTAGTAGGAGGAAAATGACTCTGTAAATGCTGAAATGTTGTGAGAGATGTATACCTATGTGATCCAGCCAAATATTCTTTTTTTTGGGGGTGCCCAATCAGAACTTCTGCTCTGGGGCTCCATGATTTGTATGATGCAGGATGCATTGTCCCTCTGCTGCAGGACTGATTGGCCATAACTGACACACCACGTCCAGTGCCGCCACTCGGTACATACAGGCATCCAGCCATGTTTCTGCTGAGCGGCAGTTGGTTGGTGGTGCTCTTCCCCCTTCCTGCTCCCATATCCTTTGCTCAACCCAATAAGAAGGACCCTGTTATTAATTCCAGACAGCCCCATGTGCGGCGCTCATGATTGGCTAAACAATTTGAGAGGAAGCGTGGTCTGTTGGAGAAGCTCCATTTTACCAGCTTAGTGCAGTGGCGGATTGTTTATGCTCAGACTACAGGTCGTTTACCTTTGGTGTGTGGATGGTGCTGCATGGCGACATGTCTGACAAGTCAGTGCCAGGCAGCGGTCCAGAGTTTTTTTAGGCGCATGCCAGAGGTTGGCAATCAGTGCTGCCTCCTGTGCTATAAGGATGCAGGACTGTATCTGCCTACAGGACCACAGCTCTGCCAGTCGTCATTAAGTGTCTGGTGCTTGTGCCAAGCCGCCATTGCCATTAATAATCCTTGTTCTGGATTCTTCTGTGTGGTTCTTATATGTGCGTGTGATGGCGCTGACATCCTTGCGTGGACATTATTTTTTCTGTTTCTGTAAACTAAAATGTCCACTATTTTGCTAGTTTTTACAGGATAATTATAAATCAGTATGAACCAGATTTATTTTTACCAATTAAAAAAAAATTACTAGCGGGAGGGGGGGTGCGCCGTTTTGCAGTTCGCCTCAGGCAGCTGAGAGGCTAGGTTCACCCCTGGAAGCATTAGATCGAGTTTGCAAAGAAGTACAAAAAGTGGACAGTAGAAGACTGGAAACAGGTGATTTGAAATTATGAGACAGAAATCAATAGTCTAGGTTCTAATGGATGCAGAAATGTGTGAAAGAAACAAGGGAAAGAGAGCCTAACGGATTGAGAAATTGAACGAATTGACAAGTTCGGTTGGTGAAGCCTGATATGAGGTTGTTTCACAGCCGAAGGCATTACATACTTGACCAGAGACGATGGTGGTCTCAATACTGAGCTATATGTGAGTATCCTCCAAGGTGAGTTACTACATACACTCTAATTTTGTGGGTATGAAAAGATGACAGTGTTTCAATAAAGACAACAACTTGAAGCATATATAGAAATTGGCAAAGAAATTATTCAATGACAAAGAAGTATGGGTGATGGATTGGCCCCCACAGTACCCAGACCTCAACTCAATAGAACACTTGTGCTTTGAGCTGAAGAAAAAGCTGGATAAGTGTGTTGACCAGTTTGCACCACCATTGGAAATGTGTAGTACAGACCTGAGGTCCAGTTTTTTGGTAGAGACATGCTAGAATCTGATAGATAGCATGCCCAGGATTCAGGCAGTGTTAAAAGCCAAAAATCGATGAACAAAAAATAATAAAAGAATAAATTAAATTTTAATTTTTAGGAGCAAAACAGTAACAATTTAGTGCAATGACTGCATAACTAATCATATGCTAAATAATTGCAAGTCAAATTCATGCATGAGATAAGCAAAATGACTGCCTATAAAATGAAGCTAGTCTCACACACAAAGCTGTAGTGGACGGTGAGATATGAAGCCTTAAAGTCAAAAGCTTAAACGTTATTACCCTTATGTTATATATACATATGTACTGTCATGGCCAAAAGGGTTGGCAGGAAGTGTTAGAAGAAAAAAATGCAAACGGGAAATAATTTCACACAAAACCCCAAAAATGGGCTGGGTAAAATAGTTTGAAGCCTCAACTTAATATTTGGTTGCACACCCTTTGGAATAAATAACTGCAATCATTTGCTTCCTATTACCATCAACAAACTTCTTACACCTCTCAGTTGGAATTTTGGACCACTCTTCTTTTGCAAACAGCTCCAGGTCATGTTTGAAGAGTGTCTTCACCTAACAGCAATTTTAAGATCTCTCCATGAGTGTTCAAAGGGATTTAGATCCAGACTCATTGCTGGCCACTTAAGCGCTTTGTTTCCATCCATTTCTGGGTGCTTCTTGAAAAAGGCATCTGCGAAAATGCGTCATTTTAGGGGGGTGAGGGGTTAATTTTTGTCTATATATGTAACATTTTGTCGATTCATTAAATACTAAAGCGTTTTTTGCAAAATAATGTCTACTACTGCTCCTTCAAAGCTCGCTGTTAATATTTCCCTTGCTTGGATAAAGCTGTGCATAGCCTGGACTGGGCTACATCCATGCTGAAGCGTCCTAAATGGCCATCAAAGTGGTGAGCTGAAATAATTTTTTCCTTATTTAGCTTCTATATGTATGTTTGGGGTCATTGTCTTGCTGGAAAACCCATGACCTAGGATGCAAAGCTTTCAGATCATGGGCATTACATTGCAACCCAAAATCCTTTGGTAAACTTCAGTTTCATAATGCCTTGCTCACAGTCCAGGCTCTGAGTGCCAGAGGCAAAAAGCTATATCTTGGTCTCATTTGGCCACAAAACACTTTCCCACATGGATTTTGGCTTACTTAGCTTTTTTATGCCTCTGTGTCAGCAGTGGGGCCCTCCTGGGTCTACTGCCATAGTGCTCCACTTCATTCAAATGTCGATGAATAGTTTGCACTGACAATAATATACCCCAAAGCTGCAGAATGTCTGAAACTTCTTTAAACTTGATTGTGGCTGCTTATCCACCATTTGGATTATCCTGAATTGCTATCTTTTATTGTTTTTTTTTTCTGCTGTCCACGTCCAAGGAGATTTGCTATAGTGCCATACATTGTAAACTTTTGGATTGTGTTTGCACAGTGAATAAAGAAACATGAAGATCTCTAGAGATGGACTTATAACATTGAGATTTTGGATATTTTTCAACAATTTTAGTTTTCAAGTCCTCATGAGAGTTCTCTTCTCCCCTTTTTGTTCTCCATACTTAGTGTGACACACAGAGAAATACAATGCAAAGATTGAGTCAACGTTTCCTCTTTTTATCTGGTTTCAGATGTGATTTTAATATTGCCCACATGTGCTTTTGCCACATGTGAGTTTGAACGCCATCAAATGCTTGAATCAAAATTGTTTACCCATAGTTTTCGAAAGGTGTTTCGTCTGGACCATTTTTTGGGGGGGGGAGGTTGTGTGAAATTTTGCTCAATTTCCCTTTTTTTTTCCTCAGTTTTTTGTGTTGTTCCAGTGCAGCCAAAGGAAATAAATGTGTTTAACAAAACATGTGCGATTTGCTAATGGGTAGGCTTTAGTTAGCAATGTGGTTTGGTCAAACATGGGCAGTTTTATTGATTTCATAAAACTCTGAAGGATTTAAAACCAAAACAGTCTCTTTTGAGCACAGAGGTATAACAGCAAACATATAGTTCATTCAACAGGCACATATAGGTCAGTGAGGGCTTACCCAAACAGTTTACAGTCCTCTTAACACAAGAGATATTATCTTCCTCCCAGACACAACAAGGTGATATGTACAGTCAGTTCTCCCTAACTAAACTTTACACAAAAAGAGGTACGGTCCTACAGTCTTGGCCAACCTTCAGCCTGATTTCCAGCAGCTTCCAGCACCAAAGAGAAATGTGCAACTACAGTCACAGTTCACACTGAACAGGATGCAGCAGCGTTTCCCTGTCCGCTCTGGGAAAGCCGACACTAGGCAGCCTTGTGTGTGAAGTGGTTACCATGAGCAACATTGGGTAACCAGGGGCTGCGTCACCAAGAAGCAGCGGCGCTCACACATCTCCGATTCACAAAAACTAGTAGCCCCGCTAAATACTAGCAGTGGAGATGTGTGAACCTAGCCTATTTAAAAAGTGCTGCTGAATTTATTTATTTAATGTATTATGCAGTCAAAGCAGCTTGTACCTGTTTACACTTGCTTTTTTTTTTTTGGAGGTACTGGTCAGCTTTTCATTTTTTTGTATTATCTACGTATAAAAACTAGAGTTTTATATCTAACACATTATTCACTAAATTCTTCCACAGAGATAAATTATGGGCTTTGTGGTCCATTCATGACCAAGATATAGCAGAAGAAATTGGCATGCTATAAACAAAATAGAGTTCCTTTAGGGAAATACGATAGTACCTATCTCTTCATCTAAAATACTAAACAGATTTCTGAGTCAAATGGGACAAAAGTGCCGAATTCTGATGATATCAAAGTGGTGGTTTCAAGCCAAAAAGACTGTATGTGAGCACTAGTGATGAGCGAGTGTAATCATTACTATTCTCTACTCACACGAATAATATGTTATTCGCGATACTTGTTGCTCGGCTAGTAACGCTGGTGCCGTAAGTGATGTGTCAATCGTTATTGATCTGACACAAATTGACATCTCCATTCAGTACACAAAGTGAGCTGGAACCTCAGTGATATGGGAAGAAACTGAGACTGGACTTGATAGCGAACCAAACATCTTGAACGACGTCTTTGCTGCAATAAAGCTTCCGTCAAAAATCAAAGCAACTGGATGTGACAATATTCCAATAGAGCTAATAAAGTCTTCTAAAGCAGCAGTTGAAATCATCACATGCCTGTGTCAGATATGGCCTACTGGTAAATGGCCCCAGGAGTGGACAAGATCAGTGTTTATTCCTATTCCGAAGAAGGGGGATGCTACCAACTGTGGAAATTATGGACTATTGCGCTCATACCTTATGCCATCAAAATCCTACAAAGAGGGCTATTGCCTTACTTTGACAAAGAGTTGCCAGAGGAACAAGCAGGATTCAAAAAAGGCAGAGAACACGAGATGTAATTGCTAACATGAGATTGATAATGGAAAAGGCCAAAGAATACAACAAGGATCTCCATTTGTGCTTCCTCAATTACACTAAAGCTTCATCTGTGTTAATCACCAGAAACTTTGGAGTACAATGAAGGATATTGGTGTGCCAAACCATCTGATTTGCCTCATTAGGAACCTTTACATCAACCAAGAAGCAACAGTCCAAATGGAATATGATGGCACAACATTGTTCAAAGTAGAGTGAGGTGTCAGACCAGGCTGCATCATGTCACCATTTCTCTTCAATTTATATGGCAGAAGCTATTTTCAAAAAGGCTGGACTTGCTGAAAAAAGAAATCAAAACTGGTGGAAGAATCATAAACAATCTAAGTTACACAGACGATAATACACTGATAGCAACAAGCATAGATGGAATGAAGGACTTAATAGGAGTGCAAAGATGGAAAGCTCGAACATGGGACTACTCAACACAAAGAAAACAAAATTTTGACTACTTCCAGGTACAACAAGAATACATTTAAGATGGACAGCGACAAACTAGAACTAGTAAAGGACTTCAACCTACTCGGATCAATGATCAGAAGTGACGACACTTAACTGAAAGTTAATAGAATAATGGTTATGGGAAAATCAACAATGAAGTCACTGGATAAGGTGTTTAAGTTAAGGAATATTATAATTTTTAAAAAGGTTGAGATATGGATTAGCTTTAAGAAAATAAATAAACTTTGAAAAATCTTTTTAGGTTTTCAAATAGGAATTTTTACTAATATCGCGCTTGTATACATACGCATCTGCCAGTCCAGATATCACGGTTCCAGATTGCCGGCTCACGTTGTGTTTTTTCAATGTAAATGTTTTGAATGGCTACTTCTACACGTGCCAATTGCGTTTTGCACATTGCAGTCAGGTGGCTTGGCAAAAAACACGACGCCCTTACATGCCGCTAAAAATGCGCACAAAGCGTAAGGAGATGGCGTTTTTTTATTCCACCGCAAATTGCGCAATAAAGAAAAAATCGCGATGTGTAGGGACTTAGATGTTTATCAAATAAAGTCATTATTCAACTTATTAACTATTGCAGTTGTATATAGGCATTCTCAAATGTCCAGATATCACTGTTCTCAGATGCCAGCAGCTTCACTCTTGTGTTAGCCTGTGATCAAGTTTGTGAAGTGGGTTTGCTGAATGGCTTATTTCTACACCTAAGCCAATCTCCTTTTCTGTCACAGTTGATGCATAGTCAAAACGGATGGCTTGGCTAATTATATGAAACAGACAGCCCTCTTCACACATAAAGCTTACAAGCACATAAGAAAATGTAACTAGCACTAAAATTTTGCTAGTAATGGAGAAATGTGCAATGTAAACATTTTCATTAAGAATATCCAAGACTCCTGCCACCAAATTTTTTTGTGCAATAATGTAAAACCAATCAAAGCGAGGGTAGGGATCTATGACCATGTTCTCGCCATCTGAGAATAATAGTCCGATTATTCAGACTCTGATTAGACTTTGAACAGAGTTTGATTATAGTTGCATCAATTTTTCTCAAAGATGTAGAGGAAAAACGTTTCTCCACATTCCCCATTATGTTAGTCTGTGAAAATCAGACATCTTTCATAGACCCATACACTTGAATTACCAATTATCCTGATCTGACACTCAGATAAAAATCAGATATATCACCGATTTATATCCTCGGTCCATGAAAAATATTGGACCTGTGCACAGCCCCAAAGAATATCATAGGTGTGAGTGCTATCCTTGAAAACCAGGGATAGTACTTGCATGAGAAAACTGGTCATAAGCACAAGTCCTTATTGAAACGATTTTAAGATATACTGTTTTACAGGTTTATCCATCTAGCTGCTCACTGTCATAAGGTCTCTCTAATATACACACTTGAATATCTACAGATGTACCATATAACTTCTCCAAAAGACCATCTATTAGTGAATACCATCCCTTGTTTAGACCAAACTACCACCTTGTTCTAGGTCCCAGAAATGTGCTTTAATTCTTTAAGCCTACAACCTGCTTTGAGACCTGATCCACCGCACCGCCTCATGATCGGCACCTCCTCCTCTTACCGTATCCCCACCCACCCCTCGTAGATTGTGAGCCCTCGCGGTCAGGATCTTATCCCCTCTTGTATCTGTACGACCAAATTGTCCACATTTATTGTACTTGTCCTTGTCTGCCCTTTTAGCATGTAAAGTGCCATGGAATTGAATGGCGCTATATAAATAAATAATAATTCATATTGATGGAAAACATTATATTAATTCTAAGGTCAGATCTATTCTCCAAGGTGTGGCTGGACCACCTTGTTGGGATGATCTATAATAATAATAATAATAAAGCTTTATTTATATAGCGCCAACATATTCCGCAGCGCTTTACAATGTAGGGTTAGAGTACAGAAAATATAATACAGTAAGTAATTACAGTAGAGAACAAATACAGTACAATAATTGGATACAAAACAATAGGCATAGAATCTATGTAATAAAGAAAATACAATAAATAAAGCAAGAAATGAAGGTGACCCTTCTCAAAAGAGCTTACAATCTACAACAAGATAGGGGTTGCACAAGGTACAGGGGCTTATTGCACTGATGGTCCAGGCATCTTGAGGAAATGGGGTATAGGGCTAAGCTTACATGAATGGTCATCAGTCTGTGTAGAGCTTTTTGGTTTGGTGGAGTTTGTAGAAGAGTAATGTCCAGAGGGATAGCCCATTCACTGTCTACAGTACAAAGGACTTCTATTAGGGAGTATGATAGGCCGCCTTAAAAAGATGCGTTTTTAGGGATCGTCTGAAGCCATGCAAGTTGTGGATAGTCCTGATTTCTTGGGGTAAAGCATTCCAGAGTTTTGGTGCAGCTCTGGAGAAGTCTTGGAGCCGGGAGTGGGAGGATCGGATTATTACAGATGTCAGTCGAAGGTCATTTGAGGAACGTAGAGAACGGGTGGGGTGATAGACAGAGATGAGGGAGGAGAGATAGGGGGGTGCTGCACTGTGAAGAGCTTTGTGGGTGAGAACAAGCAATTTGAATTTGATCCTGTAGTATACCTGAGAGATACCGTATATTACATATCATCAAAATAAATAATAATCAAATTCTAATGTAAAATTATGCTGCACATACTAGCACAAAGTCATCTTGTGGAAAACTGATATTGACAAGACTACTTTTTAATCTTGTAAATTCTAAGCTAGAAATCTACAGCCGTCCTTCCTTTTTTATTTAAAATTTAATTTTAGTAATAAAAATTGTCTCTTATGTCCTCAAAACTCTAATACTAGACAGGTCAAATAGTACATATATTTAAAATGTGTACACAGGATTGCAGCCATTCATCATTTGTTCTTGCTATTCAGTCACAATGTTCAATTTAGAATATGATCTGTTATTTGGAAAAATATCTTTTCTATGTAGGCGATTTGTCACTGACCTGGTATTGCCCTCAATTTCCAATTTACTTGAAGAGGATGACCTTAGCAAGTAGGTTTTGTGGAAAATGTTCCACTATTATTGACATTCATATATTCCATACATGCAGCTGTGCTGGGCTCTATTTGATGGCAGGTCAATGTGCAGGCCATACACCTATTTTATCATGCATTATTGAGCAAAGTCACGGGCAAGGTGTGCATATCATTAACTTACCAACAAAAAGCAATTAAATCTTCAAGAGAGGGCATTTCAAACAGTTCAACAGTATTTAAATGTCATATTTCTGCTGCAAATCTATTTTTAATGATAACATTTCTTTGTAATGTAAATCACACTCTTCTTAATTATAACATGTTAATCAAATTATTACTCAGTTACGAAGTGCTATCAATCACTGGACCATCACTTCTATATTATATTATTGATGATGAAGATGTAAATCACTGGTTTCTAGAAACACACAGATCTTATTAATGAACTCTCATAATCCTGTGGCAGATTTTCTGTTCAGATATCCAGATATGTAATGTCACCCGCAGTATTACCAAGAGATGGGAAAGGAATTGAATTCTACTCCTATTTTACAGAAGTCAGTATTCTTTAGACTACAGATTTTTTTTGTAATTCGCTACTTGCAAATTCAGCAAAATGGCAGTTACTGTAGTACTGAAATGAAAGGAAAGCAGATGTAAAATTTTCACATTTCCTTTTATTTTCACAATATTGAAACTATTTGTTCCTGTAGCACAGCAGATTAAAGTTGTTCACCCTGTTTTTGCAGTTTTTATCAATATCTAATATGTGGACCTAGTGCTCTACTTGATTAACATAGAGGCATTAAGGCCCTGTCACACAAAGAGATCGCTAACGGGATTGCTGTTGCATCACGGATTTAGTGACGCAACAGCGATCCCAATAGCGATGTCATTCTGTGTTAGGCGGCCGTCACACGCTGAGATATCGTGAGCGATATTGTAAGCGATCACGTGCACGCGCAATCGCTTACAATATCGCTCACATCGCTGGTGAGATGTCACACAGACAGACTCACCAGCGATGTGGAGCAGCGATCTCGCTCGTTACTATGGTACACATCGGGTAACTAGGGCCGCGGTCGCTTAGTTACCCGACGTGTACCATAGTTACCATCTCCCAGCATAGGCGCGGTCGCTGGAGATGGATCATCGTGGTGTCATACACCACGATGATGCAGATCGTTGCATCGTTCATCGCTAGATCGGAGAACCGAACCTCAGATCAGCGATGTCACGATCAAGCGATTTACCATCGTAAATCGCTTGATTACATGCAACGATATCTTGCCCGATATCGCTTAAGCGATCAAAAAGGAGATCGCTTAAACGATATCTGGCAAGATATCTCAGCGTGTGACGGCCGCCTTACACGCATCAATGATCTGGCCCCTGCTGTGAGATCACTGATCATTACACTGCTCTGGGTCATTCCTGCTTTGTTGTGCTCCCACTGGGAGCACTACATCATTGTGTTTGACAGAGATAATGAGCAACGATCTCAATGCTCCACTATGGAGTAAGAATTCCCAACGACCTCGGTATAATTCTGGATTGTTAGTGCGTCGTTTTTCCCATTGCTGGTAAGATGCCTGTTTGACATCTTACCAGCGATGTGAAAAACGGCACACCAGCGATCTCTGCACATCGTTATCGGGATCACTGGTGCATCGTTATGTGAGACTGGGCCTTTAGAATCAAAAGGGCACCTTGTGGATTATGTTTTTTTTTTTAATTTTAAAGGATTATTTCAGTTTCTAGAGGATTTGTTTTGCCAAGACTTAAATATGGTATCGCTGTAATCGTACTGACCAGAAGAAAAAGGCTACATTCTTACAATCTGGAGAAAACAAAGAAAAGAACAGGCATAATTAGGTCTTATGGAATGTTCCATGGGGCATCGAACACCTATAAAATTAAGGTAATTAAAATAATAGGAACTGATATCGCAATCCCCAAGCCCTGAACCACCATCCTCAGTGCAAGATCGGGGGCAGAGCAGCTACTTAATAATATAAGAAAAAAATGCCATTGCATATTTAATTAGCTAGTGTGGGCGTTTACTTGGCCTTAACAATAGAGAAAGGATTTATCCATCTCTCTGTATACTGCACCTCACATAAAGAGAAGGCCACCTCCCAGAGTGGTTTCGTTCACCACCCCCCACACTGCAACCCCCTCCGACCTTCAGGTGCGGCAACCTGGAGACAAATCTCTCAGTATCGGGAGGTCCAGAGAAAGGAGGTAGTGCCCTCAACCAGCGTCCATTCACCTAATATGAAATGTTGAAAAGGAACAGCCAATAAGTCACAGTATTTTCCTGTCTTACATATAAAACCAAATTTTGTCCCAAAAGTCATGGAGGGCATCCGGGGCAGAAGAAAAGGGGGAGGGATAGGACCCGGCTGATAAACATCAGCAAGAAACCTTCAAGTGTTTTCATTTAAGAAGCAGTGGAAGATCCTCCTCAACTGATAACCAATTTGGAATTGGAATTGGGATTACATCCAGAAACTCAAAAAGGGCACGAAGATCCTCATGGGTCTTAATGAAGAAGGTGGTGTTTTCTTTCCTAACAATGAGATGGAAAGGGTGGCCCTATCTCCCGAATCTTAGTAAGAAGCGGTTGGAGTACACGTCTCATGTAAAGAGTATGGCCAGAGGTGTCCAAGAAAATTTTAACAATTGAGCCATCCAATGAGACAGGCCCAGCCGTCCAGGAACTACGCAGGATTTCCTCCTTGCCTGTATAGTAGTTAAGCCTGCATAGTACATCTCTTGGCTATTCAGGATCTATAGGGCCCATTCTGAATACTCGATGAACTCTGTCAACACAGTATGGCATACCCTCTTTTTTCTTTGTAACGATGTTGAAGAGGTAAACATCTGCTGACTGGAGATTATCCCAGATTCTCTCTCTTTGGAAAGCCTTTTATGCGGATTTTGTTTCTCTGTCCTTTGTTCTCCTGGTCATCGAGCAAGAGTTAGGGTTCGTACTTGAGAGTGAAGTACCTTAAGAGTTTGAAGTTGGTCAAATACTTCTTTGGAAGCAGTTTCTGTGGCCGATGTCAGAAATTTTGCACATCCATCTCATTTGAATCAGGGAACATCATAGACTATGTTTTGAGGGGACATTTTAACCCTGCACTTTACAGCCATTCACCAAAAATAAGGTAATAGATACTGCCTTGGCTATTTTGACAGTTAGCCTGAATATTTGTCAGTTGGCCTAAAGCAACCAACACAGCTCAACCTCTGATTGGTTGCTATAGGCAATGAAGAACATTTTTAGTATAAGACAGCTTATGAATGTCTGTGACACATGCAGCTCAAATAGTGATCACCAAGGCTATGGAGTATCTATGAATGGTGGGAGACAACAGGGAAAAAAGAGGGGGCGCAGATCTGATTGCAGCCCTGTCCTGGACGATCGGCTCACTTAACCTTGTGGCCGTAATGATTCAGTTCATGGAAGGAAATCCAGAGTGGGTGGAGGGCGCTCCCATTAGTAGGAAATCCAGCTTGCTTCTTATTTAAAAAAAAAAAAATTATTTCATCAATATTTACAAAAGTTAAAAAATCCAGTTTTTCTTATCACTAGCAGCTAAATACAACGCGTCTCGGCTGAACTTTCTATACACATCAGACTTCCTCAGGTATAATAAACTTAGTAGACAAAAATCCTTATATATATATATATATATATATATATATGTTATATATATGCAGGGAGGAGGCAAGGTTAATAATGAGGGTTCACTCAAACAATGTACGGTATATTATTCACTACAAAACCTGTTTTTTCATGTGTGTATATATATACCCCCTTATATGGAGGACTATATATTATCCCTCAACTTTTGTTTCTATCTGGATATATAACAAAATATGCAAAAAAAATTTTAATAATAATAAAAAAAAAAAAGAGTCTGACGGCTCCCAAATCTACCTGTCTGGTCCTGACATCGCCTCCCTTCTATCCAAAATTCCACACTGCCTGTCCGCCATCTCATCCTTCTTCTCTGATCGCTTCCTTAAGCAGAACATGGACAAAACCGAGTTCATAGTCTTCCCCCCAAGATGCTCCCCCTCACTACCTGACCTATCCATCGTCGTCAACGACTGCTCTCTCTCTCCAATCCCCCATGCCAAGTGCCTCGGGTTATCCTTGACTCTTCCCTCTCCTTCAAGCCCCACATCCAGGCCCTCGCCACCTCCTGCCGACTCCAGTTCAAAAACATCTATAGGATTCGCACTTTCCTTGACCACGACACTGCTAAAACCCTTATTCACGCTCTCATCATCTTCCGCCTCGATTACTGCAACCTCCTGCTCACCGGCCTCCCCAATACCTCCCTTGCACCTCTCCAATCTATCTTGAACTCCGCTACCCGTCTAATCCATCTGTCTCCCCGCTACTCCCCTGTTTCCCCCCTCTGCCAAGCTCTTCACTGGCTCCCTACTTCCCAGAGATCCCGGTTTAAAACATTAACCATGACATACAAAGCCATTCACAACCTGTCCCCTCCATACATCTCTGACATGGTCTCCCGATACCTACCCTCACGCAACCTGCGATCCTCCCAAGAGCTTCTCCTCTACTCCCCCCTCATCTCCTCTTCGCACAACCGCGTACAGGATTTCTCCTGTGCTTCACCTATACTCTGGAACTCTCTGCCCAACACATCAGACATTCTCCTACCCTGGGAACCTTCAAAAGAAGCCTGAAGACCCACCTCTTCCGCCAAGCCTACCACCTGCAATAAGACCCGGTCCACCACAACCGCCTCATGACTGGAATTTCCCCCTCCCACTGTATCCCCACCCGCCCCTCGTAGACTGTGAGCCTTCGCGGACAGTATTTCTCCCCTCTTGTATCTGTACAACCGAATTGTCAACATTTATTGTTACTTGTATTGTTACTATGTTACTTGTCCGAGTCTGCTCTTTTAGCATGTAAAGCGCCATGGAATATAATGGCGCTATATAAATAAATAATAATAATAAAAAGTGTCTAAATTTCTGTTCAAATGTTCTTCATTTTTTAAAAATGTATTATCAACAATAAAATTGAGAATTTCCTGAATAGGTGTTATAAATTTTGCCTCACTATATAAAGAGGGAAAAATACTGTTGTTATATTGCTCTTTACTTTCCATATATATAATTAGAACAACCTTATTCTTGTAATGTTCTACTGTTTCAGACCCACATGCTATGGGATTGAACTTGCCAAGGAATGGTGCTAGTTTGTTATACTTATTCTTTGTTATCCAAACCACTGCTCCATTCAGCCTCACATAGCCTCTGGAGTCAGAGATTCTGTGGTCAAAGTTTGGAGATTAATTCCTTGCTAGTTGATATAGTCTGCAAGAATGGTTTCATAGGCTCACATAGCCTCCAGAGTCTGGGATTCTGTGGTTAAAGTTTGGAGATTAATTACTTGCTGGCTGAAACAGTCTGCAAGAATGGTTTCATAGGCTAAACATTCTCCAATTTATCATTAAGACCATCAGGATGTAAACTGCGCATTCTACACATCCAATAAGCTTCTTCCTATGTAATTTTGATTTCTATTAGGAATATTATTTGGTACATGTTCTACCAGAGTGATAGAAATTTTAAATTTCTTCCCATGTTTTAATAGGTGGCGCGATAAGCCATGTGTCATCAGTCCATTTTTTGTGTTGTGTCTATGACCATTTAGCCTGGTGCGGACTTTTTGTGTGGTCCGCCCCATATATTGGAGACCGCATTCACAGGTTAGTATATAAATAGCATAGCTGGTATCACAGTTAGATGTTCACTAATTTTGTATGTTTCCCCGTATTGTTAGAAATAATAGTCTGTTGTCTATGTGTTATATTTTTACAACACAGACATTTCTTTTTACCGCATCTATATACTCCTTGGTGGCCGTTGTATTTTATTTATGTATGAACTTTTACTTACATATGAGATCGGTTTTAGTCTACTGGGGGCCACAATATTTCTGACTGTTCGGCCCCTCCTAAATGTCATACCAGGTTTTTGTGGTATTTTATTTCGTAGTAAAGGATGCTGAAGGAGAATGTACCAATATTTCTGAAGGATCTTCATTCTAAAACACAATTTATTTTAATTTGAGGGGGTACTATATTTCAGTGGCTCGGTACAGTGAATGGGGACGAGGGTAGCCCCAAATTTTGCTAATATCTTCATGGGGCTGTTCGAGTCCCTGTCGCCGCTACACACTACAGAATATAAGGACAACATACTCCTATACAGAAGATTTATAGATGATCTGATAATAATATGGAAAGGGGATTATAATAAGGCGGAAAGATTCATACAGGATCTGAACAAGAATACATGGGGCATTTCCTTCACATCCAATATAAGCTCCAATACAGCAGTGTTTTTAGATTTGGAAATTACATAGGTCCCCGGTGTCAGTGGGCGGCTCGTGGTGGGGGTTAGTGTCCATGAGGCTGTGGTGGGAGTCCGCTGCGACAGCGCTAGCGGCCGCCATCTTTTGTTCTGTCTCTTTCTGTGTACAGAAATCGGCGCTAGCGCTGATAGGTCCGCCCGTGGCAGACAGATAACATTAAACGATTATATAGTAGATGATGGAGAAAGATGGATGAAAATAAAATATAGTTAAAGTTTACCCTTGTGAATTCCTCATATCGTGTGGACATTACATGCGCTCTCTCTCCCCTTCCATGCCGCTCTCTCCCTCTGTGCATGCTCTTTCCCTCTGTCCGCACTCTCTGCCCTCTGTGCATGCTTTCTAACTCCGTGCATGCTCTCTCCTGCCTGTGCACGCTGTCTACCCCAGTGCGAACTATCTCCCTCTGTGCACGCGCTCTACCTCTGTGCGTGTGTTCTCCCCCTCTGTGCGTGTTCTCTCCATGCATGCTTTCTACCTCCATGTGTGTGCTCTCTCCCCCTCCATGCACGCTCCCTCCGGCACAATATCTCCCCTCCGTGCATGCTCTTCCCTCTGTCCACACTGTCTGCCCCTCTGTGCATGCTTTCTAACTCTGTGCAAGCTCTTTCACCCTGTGCACGCTGTCTACCTCAGTGCACACTCTCTCCCTCTGTGCACACTCTCTACCTCCGTGCGTGCGCTCTCCCCCCTCTGTGCATGTTCTCTCCATGCATGTCTCTACCTCCATGTGTGTGCTCTCTCCCCCTCCATGCACGCTCCCTCCGTACGCAATATCTCCATCTCCGTGCACGCTCTCTCCTTCTGTGCGCGCTCTCTATCTCCATGCACGCACTCTCTCCAGCTTTATGCATGCACTCTCTCCCCCTCCATGCGCTTTCTTTCCCTCCGTGCGCGTTCTCTCCAACAGTGCATGCTCTGTACCTCTGTGAATGCTCTGTACCACCGTGCTCTCTCCCTAGATGCATGTGCTCTCCCCTCTCTGTACAGGCTCTCTACCTCTGTGTGTGCACTCTTTACCCCTCCGTGCATGCGCTCTCCTCCTCCGTGCACACTGTCTACCTCCGTGCACAATCTCTCCATCCATGGCGTTCTCTATCTCCATGCGTGCGCTTTCTCCATCCATGTGCGCTCTCCATCCATACACTCCCTCGCCCTCCAAGTGCTGTCTTCCACAGTTTACAGCCCCCCTGTTCTCTCTTTCTGCCTCACTGTGTGCTCTCTGGCCACCCTGTATTCTTTCTGCCTCCCCTGTACTCTTTCTGCCTCCCTCTCTATCCTTTTTGCCCCCCCATGTAATCTTCCTGGCCCCCTCCTGTACTCTTTCTGCCCCCTGTACTTTATCTGCCCCCCTGTACTTTTTCTGGCCCCTCTGTACTTTTTCTGGAACCCTTGTACTATTAGTGCCCACCTGTACTTTTTCTGTCACCCCCCTGTACTCTTTGTGCCCCCTGTAGACTTTCTGCCTCCGCATTCTTTTCTGCCCCCCTGTACTTTTTGTGGCCCCCAGTACTCTTTCTGGCCCCCCCTGTTCTTTTTCTGCCCCCTGTACTCTTTGTGGCCCCCGTTCCACCCCCCCCCCCCCGTAGTCATTCTGCCTCCTCCTCTCTGCACTTCATCCTGGCTGCAGTCTGTTGCTGCAGTCTTAGAGCTGTGGTGTTGTGATGGTCATGTGACTGATCACATGACTGACATCATTGCAGGTCCTGCAACTGCAGAGGCCATCGTTGGAGCGACAGGCGTGCGAGGTGATGCGGAGACGGTGGGGGGGGGGGCAGGGTGGTGCGTGCAGGGTGCTGCGGGCAGCGGGAGGTAGGCGGCGTGTGGGCGCTGGTGGAGGATGTCGGTACCGCCGCTAACCGGAGCCATATTAGCATACTCTTCACTTGGGTATACTAATATGGCGCTAGCGGCCGCCATCTTTTGTTCTCTCTTTTTCTGTGTGCAGAAATCACGCGCTAACGCTGATTGATTGGTCCGCTTGGCCAGGCTCACCAGCGCTAGCGCGCGATTTCCGTGACAGACAGAGAACATTAGACGATTACATAGTAGATAATACATTTTTAAAAAATAAAGAACATTTGAACAGAAATTTAGACACTTATTAGGATTCTTATTTTTTTCTTTTATTATAAAAATTTTTTTGTATATTTTGT
Source organism: Allobates femoralis (assembly GCA_033576535.1). NCBI lineage: Eukaryota > Metazoa > Chordata > Amphibia > Anura > Aromobatidae > Allobates > Allobates femoralis. The sequence continues at coordinate 323,290,987 of JARQOC010000005.1, read as the reverse complement.
TATATATCCAGATAGAAACTGAAGTTGAGGGATAATAATAGTCCTCCATATAAGGGATATATATATATACACACATGAAAAAACAGGTTTTGTAGTGAATAATATACATTGTTCGAGTGAACACCCATGATTAACTAAGGCTGATTGGGCAATGGGAGGAACCTAGCCTCCTCCCTGCATATGTATATATATATAAGGCTTTTTGTCTACTATGTTTATTGTACCTGAGGAAGGCTGATGTGTATAGAAAGTTCAGCCAAAACGCGTTGTATTTAGCTGCTAATGATAAGAAAAACTGGATTTTTTAACTTTTTAAAATATTCATGAAATACATTTTTTTTAAAAAATAAGAAGTAAACTGGATTTCCTGCTAATGGGAGCACCCTCCACCCACTCTGGATTTCCTTCCATGAGGTTTAGCATGCAGGAAAGCTTGCCAAAGGCAAGGAATTCTGGAAAATGCCGCATACTGAGATATGATTGTCAGTGAAGCAGCAGCCGCAAAAACCCCAAAGCAACTAAGACACTTCTTTGTATTCTTTTAACAACCTGTCACACACAGCCCTCTGAATACAGCAAAATGTCAAACACAGTCCCCAGAATACACCATGGAGTCATACAAAGCCCTCAGTTTAAAGCAGAAGGCCATACATAGCCCCAGTATACAGCAAGAGGCCGCACATAGCCCCCCCCTAACTTTTCTCTGCAAGTTAGGCTGGCTTCACATCACGGCACAATCCGATCCAGGGCTGTCCGGTGTAAACCGGACAGCCCCAGACCGGATTTTGGCCCCATAGTATCCTATAGGGCCAAATGGCAGCTCTCTGCCATCCAGTTATCATGTGTCCAGGAGAATCCGGGAGGAATCGAATTTTTCTCCCGGACACAAAAACGGAACATGCAGCATTTTTGTGTCTGGGAAGGAAAATCTCCCCAAATCAGACCCTCCCATTCCCCAACATGGGAGTCTATGGGGCCGGATTGCCCCGATCCGGGAGGATCCAGGAAACGGACACCGACGGCTGCATGCTGCTGTAATTTCAGGACCGCGGCTAGCTCCCTGCTAGCTGCGATCTTGAAAAATCAGCAGCTGCGGCTGCAATTAGAGGGATCCGGCTGCACACCGGACCGGAGGGAAAAGCCCTCCGGTTCTGTGTGCTGATCCGGTCCGGGGCTGTCAGGTTCACCCCTGACAACCCCGGATCGGATTAAACCGTGGTGTGAAGCCGGCCTTACCTCAAGGTTTGTAAGTACTGCAATGCTCCATTAACAGAATTTGATATTTTGACAATTATCTCATCAAAATGTGCATGAGCTAGATAATGAGCTAGATAATACATTACATCTATAAACAAATAGCTGTAATTATCATAGCTAAAATGCAGAACAGTTGTAGATTTAGAAAAAGTAAATTGTAGTACCGTAATATTTACAGTAACTGACTGGCAGGCCCAGAGATCAGAAGTTATATAAAGTTATAAAGTTTCTTAAATCATTGTTACTTTACAAAAATCTTCAGGGAATTTGAGAGCCAGAAAGAACAAAGCTAGTTTGATAACTTCAAAGCAAGCATAAATGTCTGCTCTGCAATAGCTGGTTACATTTGTATCCCTTCCTTAAAAGTAAAGCTTTATATTATCACTTTGCCTTTATTTATGTAACATGTTTCTGGTGTTTTGCTTTGTTTGAGTACAAGAAGTAAGAAATATATTTTTTCTGGTGTCACATGTTTATTACATTTGTTTAGAAATTTCAAAAATAAATAATATCTACATTAACTAAACAAAAATAAATGTATTTTTTCTCACAATATGACATTTTCCTTTCTTGCATTTATGTTCCTCTCTAATGCCTACAGAATTTAGCTACTTCATATGATTTACTGATGGAAAACAATAAATTGCATCTCTGCAACAACCAACCAGTTCTGTCAGTTTTCACAAAGAAACAATAGATAAATGTCCGTGAGGTTAGCACAGGTCAAACTCACCCCCTGTGTGAGCCTGCCGGTTTGACCCTCGGCAACCTCACTGAAGTCACCACACGTCACACTCCCAGGCTCGCTGGATCCCCTGTGTTAGCTGGCGAGTTTGACCTGTGCATACCTCACTAGCGTTACTGCACACCACACTCCTGACTCATGTAGGACATAGTGTGAGAGTCAGGCAGTTCCTTTCTCATCCAACCTATGGTGGATTGGTTGTATGAACATGCCCCCATATGTTGGTAGATATTCTTGGTGAGACCTCCATAGGGACTATATAGGACCTGATTTGGATGGAAAATTAATTGGTGAATGAGGGTGTCTCTCGTCTATTTTTTTTTTACAAGTTCTCTGTTTTATGTCTTGCTGGTTTGATTTTGTAAAATACGTCAGATTCAGTGGACTACGTCGGAATCCCTGGATTACTACTGGATTTTCTTTTGGGTGGGAGTTGTGTTTTGAAATAAATTGGTAAAACAGGGAATGTTTTGGTAAGTGTTTTTAAAAATAAAATATGTTTTGTAGTGATTATTTTTCTTATTACTGTTATTGCAATGTCTGCTATCTGAAGGATGCCTCAAATTACTAACCCCTGGTCTTGATGCCAGCTAAAAATACACAGCTGGCATTAAACCCAAATACCATCACCCCATTTGCTAAAGAACCATGGCAGCAGGAAGAGCTGGGGTGACTAATGGATGCACCAGTTCTGGGGCGCTGTGGCTTGCTATTTGTAGGCTGGGAATGGACCAAGAATCATGGTTTTTCCCACCTTAAGAATACCAGACCTTGACAGTCAGCTTCTCCTTGGCTAATGATCAAATTTGGAGGAAGATCCCACATTTCTTTAAATTATTTATACATAAATACTTTATAAATACATGGGATGACCTCTGTTTTGGATTACCAGCCAAGATAAAGCTGCTAGCTGTTGGCTGGATGACACATGGATAACACACATGGACACACAGATAGCTATACGGATGTCTAAAATGGACCGTATAACACATGCGTTTTTTAAATTGATGTGTGTAGGGGGCCTTAGGCTATATACCCATGATGAGAAAGAAAAAATGTTTTTGGCTCACCCCTTTGTGTCCTCTCCTCCACGTTCATATACCCTCCTCCAAGCAAGCAGATCCCATTCCAATCAGGCGATGCACGGAATAAGATGTGGACAATCCAATGTTTAGTCCATGTAAAATGTGTTTATCCAGCAACTCATCCAGATTAATTTTTAAAAACAAAAAACTTTATTTAAAGTAGTTAAAAATCAAAGGCTTAAAACAGAACCATTCCCTGGGAAAAATAGTCTGGTTTACACGTTTCGGATGAAAAAATGCTTACTCATAGCATGCATAAGTGTGACTGAATGGCCATTATATCTTAGAGGAAAGGAAGTGAGGTAAAAAAGGAGTGTTTCAGCAAATTAGCAATATTTAAACTTGATTAGCTATTCAATTCACTTTACCGCAATATGGAAAATTTAGGACTTTAAAGAAAAAAAATAAGTTTTTATTCTCTTTCCTCTTCCCTGCACATATTTGTTTGTTGTAGCTATCTAATGGGGAGTGAACAGTAATGATAAGAGATAATGTGACTTGTAATCATAAATATGCACTATATTGATGTTAATAAATAAATGTTAAGTCTGTTTTTAAATTCATCCCATCTGAATATCGAGTCCTCATCTTCATAATCCACATTGCTTCTCTTTTATGAATCAACAAAATTCTGTCACCTCCTCTTCTAGGAATCGCAATGGACTCAATAGTGTTCACACTGAATGCACTCATGTCTCCTTTGTGTGCTTCTTTAAAGTGCTGTGAAGCCCCCAATGGACTACGGCTGCTGTTATTAACAAATCATAGAGGTGCTCCGATATCCTCTTTCTGAGCATCCATGCTGTACTACCAACATATTGTTTGTGGCACAATTTGCAGGTAATCAGATATATTACGAAGGGATTGCGGCAGTTCATAAAGGTATTAATTTTGTGTTCCTGTCCGGTAACACTGCTGGTAAGGCCGGCTTCACACCACGGTTTTTACCTGTCAGGTTTGGTTCAGTGTGAACCGGACAGAACCTGATCAGGTTTTACCCCCCATGTATCCCTATAGTGCCGGTTTGGCCTTATTTGGCGTCCGAGTTTTGTGCTTTTCCGGAAGGATCCGGTTATTTTCAATTTTGGCACCGGACACAAAATCGGAGTCTACATCATTTTTTGTGTCTGGTGCCAAAAGTGAACAGAACCAGACCCTCCCGGATCCGGGCCGATCCCATAACATAGGAGGCTATGGGCGCCGGATCGTACCGGATCGGGCAGAAAATTGTACTGGTTCCCAGACGCCTGCTACCGAAGAGCGCCGGCTCTGAAATGCAGCCTTGTTTGTTCAGCACCATGGACAGAGCAGCATTTTAGAGCCGGCGCTGAAGCTCAGCACTGTGGAGAGCTCCACAGCTGAAATTTCAGCACTGCGGGCAGCTCCCCTGCACCCGCGCTGCTGAAATTTCAGCACTGGACAGCAGCAGAGAAGCGCAGAAATGATTCCTGTTTAAAACAGGATCGGAGGGAATATTTGCCCTCAGTTTCTGCACATCTAGGGCTGTCAGATTGTGTCCAGTGCATCCTGCAAAACATCGGACACAACCTGACAGCTCCAAACTGTGGTGTGAAGCCGGTCTAAAAGTTTTAACATTACATTGCAGAAGCCACATTGTTTTTGCCCACACTCTTAGGATCCAATGGTGGATAGCCATCCTTCGTTGTTATTCAATTGTGTGTTTTTATACTGATCGCTCAAAGGCGGCCGTCACACGCTTCAATATCGATAGCGATATTGTTAGCGATCACGTGCATGCGCGATCGCTAACAATATCGTTCACATCGCTGGTGAGCTGTCACACAGGCAGACTCACCAGCGATGTGGACCAGCGAGATCACTGGTAACCATGGTACACATCGGGTTACTAGGCGCCGCGCGGCGCTTAGTACCCCGACGTTTACCATAGATACCATCTCCCAGCATAGGCTCTACCGCTGGGAGATCATTCATCGTGGTGTCATACACCATGATGATGCAGATTGATCAAGCAATTATCGCTTGATATGAGCTCTGGCTCACAAATCTGCCATCAAACAATGCGTGATTGCACGCAGCGATGCACAAACGATATCGCTTAAGCGATCAAAAAGCAGATCGCTTAAGCGATATCGTGCATTAAATTGATGCGTGTGACGGCCGCCAGAGACAGTATATTTGCTAGGGTGACACCTCTTCTTGAAATGAAACCACATCCTCAATGCAAAATTGTTTTCAGCGTTTTATCTGCTTCGAGAATGAACCAATTTCTTATTATGATTTTTACTATTGAATCGTATTGATTACTGTATTGTGTAGAGCAAAATATGTTAGCGTTGTTTTTATTTTGATCTTTTGTGCATTCTGTGCCGGATTCGTTTTTGTCTGGTTTTTCACTGTCCCCAAAATCGGAGCCTGCAGCATTTTTGGGTTCAGGTGAAAAAAATCAGTCAAAACCGAACAGAAACTAATCCGCCGCGGTCCGTCGCACTTAACATGCGAGTCTATGGGCGCCGACTCCGGGGAAAAACTGAATCATTTCCCGGATTCATTTTTATGCAGTGCGCCTGCTGAGAATGCTTTCCATGGTCCTGAAAGCAGAAATTTGTGCAGGAAATTCACTCGTTCGCTCTGCATTTCTTTACAAAAATGAATCCTGTAAAAAAACATGATCCAGGACCATATTTGACACCACTTTTCACACATCCTGTCCTGTCCGTTTCTGTCCGGGTGGTCCTGCAAAAAACAGGATCCACAAGGACAGGCAAAAACTGTAGTGTGAAGCTAGCCTAAGGGCCCTTTCACATCAGCGGTAATTTGAAATCGCGGCAGATGCGGTGAAAAAAACGCATCTGCCGCGATTGCCGCATAGCCGCCGCATAACCGCTGCACTTGCGGCGCGGTTGCGGTAATCGCCATAGTAAGTATAGGGGGACTTGCGGCAGGTGCGGCAAGTGCGGTTTTGCACTTGCGGCAGGTGCGGCCGCGAAAAAAAAACGCGGCTGACCGCATTTTTTTTCGCAGCCGCACCTGCCGCAAGTGCAAAACTGCACTTGCCGCACCTGCCGCAAGTCCCCCTATACTTACTATGGCGATTACCGCAACCGCGCCGCAAGTGCAGCGGTTATGCGGCGGCTATGCGGCAATCGCGGCAGATGCGTTTTTTTCACCGCATCTGCCGCGATTTCAAATTACCGCTGATGCGAAAGGGCTTTAAGACTAATTCCATTTAATTTTCTGCATTAAATTTAAAACATGTTTGCTGTCTTTTTATGTAGCTTGGAGATCGCAATACTATAGGTTGTAAGCATTCAGCCAACCAGTCTTCTTTAACATGTGCTAAATTTTCTATATTGTGATAGCTTAAATATGCTAATTTGCTGAGACACTCCGTTTTACCTCACTTCCTTTCCCTCTAAAATTTAATTGCCATTCAGTCACACTTATGCATGTAAGGATTTTTAATCTGAAATGTGTAAACCAGACTATTTTTCCCAGGGAATGGTTCTAGTTTCAGACACTGATTTTTAAGTGCTTCAAATAAAATTTTTTGCTTTTAAAAATTAATCTGGACGAGTTGCTGGAAAAAACACATTTTACATGGATACCCATGATGAATATTTTTGATTTTGAAGATTTTTAGGAACATTTTCACACCTATTAGTTAAATTAGGATATTTGCATTTTTTCATTGTGATTTTAAACGGAATCTGTCAGGTCAAAAATCCTTATGTATCTCATAATTTTCTAATTCCTTTCTCTAAGCTTTCTCTCCATTCATGTATTTCTATTATTTATACTTCCCTTCTATCCTGTGTAAACTTCAAAATAAAAGATTAATTCCATCTGTCAATCACAGTGAGTTCTCTGCTGCCCACTCCCCAAGGAATGAATATTCATGTATCACTACACTGCCCTGTCCTCTCCTCCGGGTTTTATGCTGTGTAACCCATTGCAGACAGAGGAGAAAGGAGGGGGGAAGAGGTGTGTGATCTTATCAGTTGCACATCTGACATCTTCATTGTGTGTATCTGAGACATGTGTGGTGTGTAGTGTGTGCTGGAGATACTTCTTTATGTTTATATGAACATGTGATCATTTGCTTAGTAGATACACCCATTACATGTATGCAGGAAAACCAATGTTCATATTAACAGCAATCTTTTACAGATAGCACAGACTGTAGTGATGTTACTACAAGAGTTGTAACGCAAAACACCCAACTCTCAATCCCCTTCCCAGCAGCCTGTAGATGTCTGATAGATTCAGTGTAACTTCAGCAGAGGGGAGGGACAGATAGGATAGCGTGGATTTTTCAATAACACTTACAGACTGTGACTCTGACTGCTCAGGAGTTCTGACAATTACTTTTACATGGTGTGCAGGTGCTTATTAGCAAAAGAACTACATAGGCTACATTACTGATTTTAAATCTTCTGAAAGGTCTACCCGGGCACTATGCAATGCTACTTTTAGTATCATATTGAAAAATTACCTGAAGAGTCCCTTTAAGTGTGTTTTAAACTGGTTTTTGATGCTGCAGTTTCTGTCATGTTTTAAACTAAGCACCTTTGTTTTTCATACTTTCTGGTATTTGGCTTTGACAAAACTTGATTAAACATACAATGCTTTTTTAGTTCACATGTGCAGTGGAAAGTGCATATGAAACCAGTTATCAAAATGAAAAATATTCGAACTTAATAGTGTGATGAAGTTAAAATATAGAAAAAGTTCAATGAAATTTTGAAGAAAAACCACTAAAAAGAACCAAAAATCAAGCAAAACTGTCTCTCCAGTCTCCACTAAGGAAGCATATTTTATGCAAGAACAATAATAAACAAAAAACATACGCATAATTGAAATTATATGTAACTAGCTGAAGTCCCCGATGTTGACCGGGATGGTAACTGTTCTTAGCTACAGTTGTGGCCAAAAGTATTGACACCCCTGCAATTCTGTCAGATAATACTCAGTTTCTTTCTGAAAATCATTGCAATCACAAATTCTTTGGTATTATTATCTTCATTTAATTTGTCTTCAATGAAAAAACACAAAAGAGAATGAAGAAAAAAGCAAAACATTGATCATTTCACACAAAACTCCAAAAATGGGCCAGACAAAAGTATTGGCACCCTCAGCTTTATACTTGGTTGCACAACCTTTAGCCAAAATAACTGCGATCAACCGCTTCCGGTAACCATCAATGAGTTTCTTACAATGCTCTGCTGGAATCTTAGACCATTCTTCTTTGGCAAACAGCTCCAGGTCCTGATATTTGAAGGGTGCCTTCTCCAAACTGCAATTATTAGATCTCTCCACAGGTGTTCTATGGGATTCAGGTCTGGACTCATTGCTGGCCACCTTAGAAGTCTCCAGTGTTTTCTCTCAAACCATTTTCTAGTGCTTTTTGAAGTGTGTTTTGGGTCATTGTCCTGCTGGAAGACCCAAGACCTCTGAGGGAGACCCAGCTTTCTCACACTGGGCCCTACATTATGCTGCAAAATTTGTTGGTAGTCTTCAGACATTCACATGGTCAAACAGTCCAGTGTCAGAGGCAGCAAAGCAACCCCAAAACATCAGGGAACCTCCGCCATGTTTGATTGTAGGGACCGTGTTCTTTTCTTTGAATGCCTCTTTTTTTCTCCTGTAAACTCTATGTTGATGCCTTTGCCCAAAAAGCTCTACTTTTGTCTCATCTGACCAGAGAACATTCTTCCAAAATGTTTTAGGCTTTCTCAGGTAAGTTTTGGCAAACTCCAGCCTGGCTTTTTTATGTCTCGGGGTAAGAAGTGGGTCTTCCTGGGTATCCTACCATACAGTCCCTTTTTATTCAGACGCCGACAGATAGTACGGGTTGACAGTGTTGTACCCTCGGACTGCAGGGCAGCTTGAACTTGTTTGGATGTTAGTCGAGGTTCTTTATCCACCATCCACACAATCTTGTGTTGAAATCTGTCGTCAATTTTTCTTTTCCGTCCACATCTAGGGAGGTTAGCCACAGTGCCATGGGCTTTAAACTTCTTGATGACACTGCGCACGGTAGACACAGGAACATTCAGGTCTTTGGAGATGGACTTGTAGCCTTGAGATTGCTCATGCTTCCTCCCATTTTGGTTTCTCAAGTCCTCAGACAGTTCTATGGTCTTCTTTCTTTTCTCAATGCTCAATGTGGTACACACAAAGACACAGGACAGAGGTTGAGTCAACTTTAATCCATGTCAACTGGCTGCAAGTGTGATTTAGTTATTGCCAACACCTGTTAGGTGCCACAGGTAAGTTACAGGTGCTGTTAATTACACAAATTAGAGAAGCATCACATGATTTTTCTAACAGTGCCAATACTTTTGTCCACCCCCTTTTTTATGTTTGAAGTAAAATTATATCCAATTTGGCTTTAGGACAATTCTTTTTGTGTTTTTTCATTGAAGACAAATTAAATGAAAATAATAATACCAAAGAATTTGTGATTGCAATAATTTTCTTGAAGAAACTGAGTATTATCTGACAAAATTGCAGGGGTGTCAAAACTTTGGCCACAACTGTATATCTGTATATGTATGTGCGCAATTGTTTGTATGTGTGTATATATGTTTGGACCTGCCGTGTCACATGACCTGTGTGACTCGACGCAAAGACCTGTGCGACCTGCCGCGTCACGTTGACCCACCGCGGCTGTGCCCCAGATGTGCAGAGCACGTGATAGGAGGACATCGGATGTCAATGATGGACAGTGGAATGATACAAGTAGATGTAAAGGACCCCTATAATACTTTTTTTTTTGCAGACACATTGAGCACACAGGTCATTACCTGCAATATAAAGTGTTATTTTATTAAAAAGGATAAAAACATTATTTTGCTATACCCAAAAGTTATAAAACATTCTGCCATAGAATGCTGATCCACAAATCTGTTCTATTGCCATTTGAGACAAGAAGGATTTTTCTTTTAAAACAAGCTGGGTCTATACCCTCTACGGCTACGTTTACACATTGCGTATTTTTGAGTGCTTTTTTGCACGCACTTTTCAAAAATGCGCAATGTGCCTTGTGTATGCCAGCAAAGTGAATGTGAAATTCACTTTGCCGTATAGACACAGCGTAAAAATACGCCGCGCTTTTATGGGAGAAAATGCAAGCGTAAAAAGATTTGACAAGTCAATTCTTACGCTCCTGCGCCCGCACTTTTACCCATAGGGACCGGCGCTGCAGGATCTGATGTCACAGAGGGGGGAGGAAGAATCCTGTTCCTCCTCCCCTCTGTGACATGTGTGACCGCCCATTTGGGTTTCGCAATTTATTAATATACAATGCGAAACCCAAATTAAAGTTAAGCAAATGTGTTAAAAATAATAAAAATTAAATACTTACCTGTCTGAAGCTGTTCCGGTTACCAGGAGCCAAGACAACCACAGGTTACAAGCTGCTAGGACCTTGCATGATGTCATCGGGCGCTGAGATTGGCCGCTCGCGGTCATAGGGATATGTGACGCGTATATCACATGACCGCAAGCAGCCAATCACATCGCCCGATGACATCACGCAAGGTCCTTGCAGGTCGATACCTAATGTTGTGCCGGCTCCTGGCTCCCTGAACACCCGCCGGAGGGTAAGTATTCATTCTTTATTCTGGCTTTCTTTAATTTAGATTTCGCAGTGTATCAAATGGGGGCTGGCGGACATGTCACAGAGGGGAGGAGGAACCAGGATTCTTCCTCCCCTCTGTGACACCACATCTCCCCTGGGCCTATAAAAAAGCATGCTGTGCGAAAGAACTGCTTTTTTTTTGTGCTTTTTTGCCCGGCCACAATACGTGGGCTAAAAGCATGCACAATAGACCGTAATGGAAACGTATTTTCATATTCAAAAGGAATCTGTCAGCAGGTCTTTTCTAACTTATCTAACAGAAGCATGATGGAGGCAAAGAAATCCTGAACCCAACAATGTATCCTTTAGTTTACTGGTGCAGCAGCTCTGACACAATCAGAATTTTATATTTAGGATTTAGAAGAACTCAGAGAGCTAACCACATCCACACCAAGCTTTCTATATACAAGTACAATGTCTATAAACAGTGAACTGATTATCACAGCAGGTGGTGTGTCAGACATCCAGACATGAGTCAGTGTAAAAAATAATAACCTACAAACTAGACCTTGAGGTCAGTAGGATTGGATTATCAAATATAATAACCTAAACACAGAAGCACACTCCACCCCTATTCAATTGTAAGGAAAAGAGAGCCACTGACAGCCAATCCAATGCTATTAATTTTATTAATATATATTGCACTCATTTAATACAGATCATAAAGATAACCAGTGATAGAAAAAGGCAAAGAAAACCCCATTAAAAACATATCAACATGCAAGAAAGAGGGGGGCATAAACTACTGACTCATTAATTAAACTCCAAGAATTACTGACTTGAAGGAAAAGACTGGAAGCTTAATCACTCCAGTAGGTTTTAGCACCAAAAATACAGTATATACATCATGTAACGGTACCATCAAGAAAATCAGACCACTGTAGCATGGGTCGACCCAAAAGAACACTTAAATAAGGGACCAACAGTGAGACTGAAATCAAAGCTACATTATTAGACAATCTGATTACCTTGTGACATAATGAGTAAGCAGTGAGCGCACCCCTCACCTCAACACGTGTTTCTCCTTCAGGCTTCGTCAGGAGTCAGTGTAGTCTGCGCAATGATAAGGACCTGTTGCTTAAACAAGCATTGCAAGTAAACAACAGCACAGTCTGATAAGAGACTCATTGCTGAAATCTATGTTTTAACCCCAAATAGCACTCTGTCTTCAGATTTCATAGCAAAAACTTTCTGACAGATTCCCTTTAAGTATTTTATACAATGTCCTTACCTCAAATCCGGCACACGATTTAATGGGATATAGGTAGATATGAGTAAGCTTGATTGCCTTGATATTTCTTGTCATGGTTTCTCGTTCTTTGCATATACAAGTATGTTCTACAGGAGATATATTAGAAAATATGTGACTCTGGGAGTCCATTGTGTTGTTTTTGATTTTTCTATTGCCATTTATGCTTTCTTCTTCATTTCTTTCTATCTGTGAAACATTGATATTTGAGAGCTTTTCAGAGTCCAGCATTTGTATAGTGTCTTGTGATGACCTTTTTATGAAAGTCTCAATAATAAAGTTTAAAAATCTTTTTGCATCATCAAATGTAGACATAAATCCAAATGATACCCTCACAGAGCCAGTAGGTCGTCCATCAATTACATCCATGTCATCTCCACATATATGCCCAGCCTTGAGGAAGAAAAGAAGGTATAATAAAGAGTTATTCCAAAATAAATGACAATATTTCCTCACATATGAATGCAGTTAGAGGTTGTTCGGTACTCCAAATCCCCTTCTGTACCACCGCTAGGTCCCTCCCATTATGATAGCAGTCTCTTACAGCATGGACAACCAGTTGCAGCAGTTGCACAGCACATCAATGCTGTGACCAATGATTTTCTCCAGAAGTCACGCCTGTACTCCCATAATCAAATGTATCTGTGTATCTAAGGCTGCTTACACATCAGCGGTTTTTGCCGATTGCAGCAGATGCGGTGAAAAAAACGCATCTGCCGCGATTACCGCATAACCGCTGCACTTGCGGCACAGTTGCGGCAAGCCCCATACAATGTCTATGCGGGCTTGCGGCAGGTGCGGCAAGTGCGGTGTCGGCACTTGCCGCAGGTGCGGCCGCAAAAAAACCACGGCTGACCGCGGTTTTTTTCGTGGCCGCACCTGCCGCAAGTGCTGAAACCGCACTTGCTGCAAGCCCCATAGACATTGCATGGGGCTTGCCGCAACTGTGCCGCAAGTGCAGCGGTTATGCGGTAATCGCGGCAGATGCGTTTTTTTCACCGCATCTGCCGCGATCGGCAAAAACCGCTGATGTGAAAGTACCCTAACTCTGGTGAAACAGACACGTGACTGCTGCAGTCTGTCGTAGAATGGAGGTGGATTTACAGGTGAGTAATAGAAATATCATTTTATATTTTGGAGGATTTATGAGAAAAAAAGGATAGGGTTAACCATGCAGTACTTAAAAGCATACTAGATGGACATATTGCATTTCACCAAACAGACACAGTATACCGTACTTCACAGAGCAGTTTTGTCTCACCTCTAAGTTTCTTTTCACTTCTTCACTGCTAAGTCCTATCAGCTTCTGGCAGGACCCAGCATTACAGAAACAACCTGTACGAAAGTGGATATTGTACAGACTAGCCAGCTTTTCAACCTGCAAATGCAAAAATCAAACAAATAAATACGGGTGCTCATGATATACATATTTTTATTCTACCTTTATTATCATTACTGTAAAAATAAAAATTGACAAATGTATTCTTTTTACCACTTTAAAGAGAATCTGTCAGAAGGTATTTGCTATGTAACCTATGTAATCACCACAGTATTATCACTGTCAGAAATACAGAGCTCATAAGCAATTGTCCAACCACTACTCCACCGCTGATAAGCAGCTTACTGTCAATAGACAATGTACACAGAGCTGTGGTGAGGGTGTGGTTAGGTTTCTGATGTCTGCTACATGCTACAGCTATGGTGTATGATTACCACAATTGCTGCACCTACTAAACTAAGTGATATGTAAGGCTCTCTGCTCCTACATTATGCTGCTTTCAGATGAGGTAGCAAAATCCTGGGGACAGATTCCTTTTAACATTTTCCTGATATTTGAGATACATGTACAATCAAAATGGAGTTCTCACAACATGATGTACAGATAACATAGTAACATAGTTTTTAAGGTTGAAGGAAGACTTTAAGTCCATCTAGTTCAGGGGTCTCAAACATGCGGCCTGAGGGCCAGATGCGGCCCCTGGGGCTTCACTGTGCAGCCCTCGGCACCTTGGACAACTTAATGATGCATCGCTCCAGTGTAGTGGGCCGATGCAGTCCCCGCTGTGTTATGACTTCCGGCCACAGCACTAACAAGCTCTACCGCTCAGCAAGATCAAGCAAGTAGTCAGCCAATGAGAGGCCCGCAGCTGACGGCGGCATATGACTTCACCTGTGGGCCTTTGGCTGGCAGATTGCATTGAACTTGCAGAGCAACAGAGCTCTTCTGAGCGGCGGCTGAAGGAAGTCATAGCACAGCGGAGGTCGGAAGTCAGCACAACAGGGACTGGAGTGCATCATTAAAGTGAGAAAAGTGTAAGTGTGTGTGTGAAAGGGTGTGTGTGAGAGGGTGTGTGTGAGAGGGTGTGTGAGTGTGAGGATGTGTGAGAGTGTGTGGGTATATGTGGGTGTGTGTTTGAGGGTGTGTGTGAGGGTGTGTGAGTATGTGTTTGTGTGTGAGAGTGTGTGTATGAGTGTAAAAAGAAGGTAAACCAGGATGGGGGCATCACTAGAAAAGGGGATCAGGATGGGGGACATCACTACAAAAGGGGTTCAGGATGGGGGACATCACTACAAAAGGGAAACAGGATGCAGGACATCACTACTAAAGGGGATTGGGATGGGGACAACACTACTAAAGGGGATCAGGATGGGGAACATCACTAGAAAAGGGATCGGGATGGGGACAGCACTAGAAAAGGGGATTGGGATGGGGACATCACTACAAAAGGGGATCAGGATGGGGGACATCACTACAAGGGGAACCAGGATATGGGACATCACTACTAAAGGGTATCGGGATGGGGACAACACTACAAAGGGGATCGGGATGGGGGACATCACTAGAACAGGGGATCGGGATGGGGTACATCACTAGAAAAGGGGATCACGTTGGGGACATCACCAGAAAAGGGAACCAAGATGAGGGACATCACTACTAAAGGGGATCAGGGTGGGGGACATCACTAAAAAAGGGGATCAGGATGGGAACATTACTACATGATGAGGACCAGAATGGAGACATTACTACAATATTGGGAGCGGACATTACTACAAGAAGGGGATCAGAATTTGTACTTTACTACATTGAGCAAAAAATCCTGGTATTGCTAAAAATATCACTTAGTCCTACAAGGGATGTGGCCCCCGATATAAATTTTTTTCTATGTGCGGCCCACCAACCCAGCCGAGTTTGAGACCACTGATCTAGTTCAACCCATAGCCTAACATGTTGATCCAGAGGAAGGCAAAAAAAAACCCATGTGGCAATACTAGCTCCACATTGGGGGAAAAAATTCCTTCCTGACCCCAGATATGGCAATCAGACTAGTTCCCTGGATCAACGCCCTATCAAAGAATCT
Source organism: Allobates femoralis (assembly GCA_033576535.1). NCBI lineage: Eukaryota > Metazoa > Chordata > Amphibia > Anura > Aromobatidae > Allobates > Allobates femoralis. Next base: position 323,275,668 of record JARQOC010000005.1, on the reverse strand, counting down.
AGTATATATAACTGGTGATATTATAGTTTTCAAGAAAGGCATCCAGGCCCTTCTTAAACGTTAGTAGTGAGTCACTCATTACAACATCATGTGGCAGAGAGTTCCATAGTCTCACTGCTCTTATAGTAAAGAATCTATGTCTGTGATTATGATTAAACCTTCTTTCCTCCAGACGTAGAGGATGCCCCCTTGTCCCCGTCTCAGGGCTAAGAATAAAGAGATCATTAAAAAGGTCTCTGTACTGTCCCCTCATATATTTATACATTATTATAAGATCATCCCTAAGCCTTCGTTTTTCCAAGCTAAATAACCCCAAGTTTAATAACCTGTCTTGGTATTGCAAACCCCTCAGTCCTCTAATAACCTAGGTCGCTCTTCTCTGCACTGGCTGTAGTTCAGATACGTCTTTCTTATACACCGGAGACCAGAATTGTACACAGTATTCTAAATGTCGTCGCACTAGTGACTTGTATAGAGGTAAAATTATGTTCTCCTCATGAGCATCTATGCCTCTTTTAATGCATCCCATTATTTTATTTGCCTTTGCAGCAGCTGCCTGACACTGGCCACTAAATGTGAGTTAGTCATCTACCCATACACCCAGGTCTTTTTCAGTGATAGTTTTGCCCAGTGTTTTACAACTATGCACATAATTATACCTTTTGTTTCCTCTGCCCAAGTGCATGACCTTACATTTATCCCCATTAAAGCTCATTTGCCATTCATCAGCCCAAGCTTCTAGTTTACATAAATCCTCCTGTAAAATAAAATTGTCCTCCTCTATATTGATTACCCTCCAGAGTTTAGTGTCATCTGCAAGTATTGAGATTCTACTCTGTATGCCCCCTACAAGGTCATTAATAAATATATTAAAAAGAAGCGGGCCCAACACTGACCCCTGTGGTACCCCACTGTTAACTGTGACCCATTCTGAGTGTGTTCCATTAATGACCACCCTTTGTTTCCTATCACTAAGCCAGTTCTTAACCCACTTACACATATTTTCCCCTATCCCCATTGCTCTCATTTTATATATCAACCTCTTGTGTGGCACCGTATCAAAAGCGTTTGAAAAGTCCATATACACCACATCCACTGCATTTCTTTGGTCCAGTCCAGAACTTACTTCTTCATAGAAGCTTATCAGATTAGTTTGACAGGAACGGTCCCTCGTAAAACCATGTTGATATTGAGTCATGAGGATATTTTTCTTCAGATACTCCAGTATAGCATCTCTTAGAAAACCCTCTACCCACAGTAGAGGTTAAGCTTACTGGCTTTTAATTTCCAAGTTCAGTTTTTGTCCCCTTTGTGAATATTGGCACCACATTTGCTATACGCCAGTCCTGTGGTACAGACCCTGTTATTATGGAATCTTTAAATATTAAAAATAATGGTCTATCTATGACAGTACTTAATTCCTGCAGCACTCTGAAGTGTATCCCATCCGGGCCCGGGATTTGTCAATTTTAGTGATTTTTAGACGATGCCGTACTTCCTGCTGCGTTGAGCAGGTGACATTTAATTGAGAGCTTTTGTTATCACTGATTATATTGTCTGTCATGGGATTTTCTTGTGTAAATACTGTTGAAAAAAAGTCATTTAGCTTATTGCCTTTCTCCTCATCCTCATCCACCATTTCACCCAGACTATTTTTAAAGGGGCCAACACAATCATTTTTTTAATTTCTTACCATTTATGCAATTAAAAAATATTTTGGGATTATTTTTACTTTCTCTGGCAATGAGTCTCTCTGTCTCAATCTTTGCTGCCTTGATTTGCTTTTTACAAATGTTATTTAATTTTCTGTATTTATGTAATGCCTCATCACTACCTCCTTGCTTTAATTCCCTAAATGCTTTCTTTTTGTCACTTATTGCGCTCCTTACAGCCTTTTTTTAACCATAGTGGTTTCCTCCTATTTCTAGCATGCTTATTCCCATAGGGTATATATTGTGCACAGGCCCTATTCAGGATGCTAATAAACGTCTCCCATTTGCTTTGTGTACTTTTATGTCTCAGGACATCGTCCAAGTTTAATGCACTAAGATCATCTCTTAACCGTTGGAAATTTGCCTTCCTGGAGTTTAGTGTCCTTGTAGCCCCTCTACTACACATCTTATTAAAGGATATTTGAAAACTTATTATTTTGTGATCACGATTACCCAAGTCACAAGGTTATTCGGACAAAGTACCTTTATGTCCGCGCTGCTGTCTGACAGCAGCGCGGACATAAAGGTACTTCGTCCGAATAACCTTGTGATTTGAGCACCGCATCCTGTGGAAGTACGGTCCCTGCAGCAGCTGTTTTTTCTGAGCGATTACGCTGGTTGTGTGCTACACAACCACATCAGGTGAGCAATACCAATATTCACATCATACATCTGTCTAAAAAAGATAAGACCCTATTTGCGCATTCCCAACCCTTTAGATATACTATTACCCAAGTGACCTCCAACCCGTGTATTTGATATGCGGTCTGGCCTGTTGGTTAATATTAGGTCCAGCAGTGCCCCCCTTCTTGTTGGGTCCTGAACCAGTTGTGAAAGGTAAGTGTCTCTCATAGTTGTCAAAAACCTATTACCTTTGCTTGAACTGCAGGTTTCTGTTCCCCAATGTATTTCAGGGTAGTTGAAGTCCCCCATAATAATGACTTCTCCCTGAGTCAGGATGGAGGACATTATTACATACAGAGCCAAGGACAGCGACATTATTACACACAGGGCCCAGGACAGGACATTATTACATACAGGGGATGTTATTACACGATAGGATCTATAGATTAAACAACATGCTGGGGGGGCCCTGGGCCAAATTGTTTATCTAGTTGTGCTCAGACAACAGATGGTGAGAGACACAGTGATATATAAACCAACTGATCTGATACCTGCACCAGGTTATCACATGCTATAATGTATGGTTCTATATTGTATAATATATGATGTCTTGGAGCAAGGCATATCTCCAGTCTCTCTCTGACCCTTAATGTGAGTTATTGCTGCAGACTGAAGTTGCTTACAAATCTGGTAAAGCTGGAGCGGATGACTTCTATTGAAACATTGAAAACCTCCTGCCTGGTCCTGTGCTAACTTTCTCCAGTCTGCACACAGACTCTTCTGCCCCTGGAAGACGCAGGCAGGCATGCTTGTGAGGTGAGATCAACAGATGAAGGCCACCATGTGCAGTGTGGGCGTGTTTGCCATACTGAGATGCTGCCGGCCAGCACTTGTGCAAGTTTAAATGTACTGTGACGGCACTTGGTCTAAATCAATAGATAGAACAAGCAGCTGCTGAGGTAGCAACCTGGGTGGTATTTGCCCTCCAGTCCATCCTTCCCAATTATAATGTCCACCATATTACATGATAAAAGGTTCTTGGATCTTTCATAATCTATTTGCACCAAAGCTAAAGATGATAAGTGTTATATTTATGTAATCATATAAATTAAGCCTAACCTGAATCTTTCTTTTCATCCATCTCTTGCAGAAAAGAAAAATTCAATTAGAAAGAAATATACTTAATGAAGTATTTTTTTTAATTTAGATAATTTCCTTAGTTTTCAGGTTTAAAATGTGTGATGTTGACTGTACAATCAATTCTACAGTTCTTTAAAGCTTGGATTCATTTAAGAATTCAGAGCAAAGAAATCTGTTCAGAATTATGTAGCCAAGTTTAATAATTAATTATTAAATCTTTTTTTAATTAAGGCAATCTAGGGGGAAAACAATTTTTAGTCTTTCATGGTTAGATATTTAATTTTTTTGTTTGATATTTTCATGTCATTTCTATTTTTTAAAAAAATGTTCCAAATAATTTATTTTTATAACTTTGTTTAGTAGAGGTTTAAATCATTTTTCTCGCTGCAGTTTGAACAATTTTGAGATGTCAAATGGAGAACAAGTTCATGCATTTGGATTTGCCCCAGTACAAAACAAAGTAAACAGGAATTTCAGTAGATATATAATGCTCAATTTTATCTGTGCTGGAAACACCAGAAAAAACTCTGATCTTTGCTGTTTAACCCCTTAGTAACAGAGCCAATATTGACCTTAATGACCTGACCAAATTGTAGAATTCTGACCAGTGTCACTGTATATCCTAACCGAGGCTCCACCGACTTGATTTGCATATTCATAATTCCCAGGGGGCAATGCGCCTAGGAATTCACTATGTTGAGCGCTTTAGCCAGCTGCCCGCAGTGTTTTCTTGGACTGGTCTCCCTGAGATCAGTGATTGCTTTGTAATATCTCTGGAACGCTTCAATGGATCCCAGTGTTTCTGAGAAGGTTTCATGACATTGTACTTCATCTTAGCAGTAAATTTAGAATGACACGTTGGCATTTATTTGAGAAAATTGTTTTTGGAACATTTAACAAATTTTGTAATTTTTTTAAACTTTAACTTTTATGCCCTTAAAGCAGGGAGATATGTCACACAAAATAGTTAATAAATAACATTTCCCACATGTCTACTTTACATCAGCACAGTTTTGGAAACATTTTCTTTGTTAGGAAGTTAGAAGGGTTCAAGTTTATCAGCAATTTCTCATTTATCCAAAACATTGTACAAAACCATTTATTAGGGACCACATCACATATGAAGTCACTTTGAGAGGCCTATGTGATGGAAAATGACCAAAAGTGACACCATTCCTAAAACTGCACCCCTCAGACTGCTCAAAACCACATCTAAGAAGTTTATTAACCCTTCAGGTGCTTTACCCAGTGGGGTCAGAATGGTGTCTAGAAAAAACCCTGCAGTTATCCAGCATTAACCTTCTTTGGCTGGAAGCACTAGTAGTATTTTTCCAACCACCATTCTGACCCCACTAAGTGCAACCCCTGATGACCCCTGTACCATTATAAAACATGTCAGGCAAAGTTTAATAAACTAAGTTTTACTCATTAACAATATGGGTCACTTTTTATCTCTGTTCAGGTTACTGGTATATAGATAATGTAAGCCAATTTATATTCAATATATATGCTAAGAACCTATATGCCATTATGTATTCACTATATATATTAGGGCCCTTTCACATCAGCGTTTTTTTTCAAATCGCGGCAGATGCGGTGAAAAAACCGCATCTGCCGCGATTACCGCATACCGGCTGCACTTGCGGCGCGGTTGCGGTTTTTGCCATGCAAAGTATAGGCGGACTTGCGGCAGGTGCGGCAAGTGCGGTTTTGCACTTGCGGCAGGTGCGGCCGCGAAAAAAACCGCGGCTGACCGCGTTTTTTTTCACGGTCGCACATGCCGCAAGTGCAAAACCGCACTTGCCGCACCTGCCGCAAGTCCGCCTATACTTTGCATGGCAAAAACCGCAACCGCGCCGCAAGTGCAGCCTGTATGCGGTAATCGCGGCAGATGCGTTTTTTTCACCGCATCTGCCGCGATTTGAAAAAAACGCTGATGTGAAAGGGCCCTTAGAGCTGTTTTATCTGCATATTCTAACCTCCTAGTAGCTGCTGTGTTACCATAGAGGTTACTATTAAATCTTAATACCTGGTCCTGGCAGTATATATATAGCATCGTCAAGTTTCGGTGCACGGATATTTTTCTGATTATACATGTGGCACTTTTATGCTATATGTGAATAGTTCCTAACACACCGAATAGCAGCACTCTTGTTAGATTAATTTAGAGAGGGGCACCATACCGCAAATTGTAGGGTGTGAACCTCCGTGGCTAGGCAGAGACATTTTAGGGTATTGAGCCCCCATTACCCCTTATCTATTTTGGTGAATATTATCACTTTTTGTGTTGCATGTTGTTCACATAACTGGTTTTAAGTTTATTTAAATAAAGTTATGTGTTTAAGAATTTTTTTCTCACTGGTAATAGATAAGTACTTCTCTCATTATCCTGAAAAAAATTAAAAACAGCACTTGGCTTATTGCATGTTTATATTTCCTTGCGCAGTTCATATCTACTTACACACTAAAAGCTATATTTTACAAAAATGTATTTCGTTTTGCATGACTATTTTGTGAGATCTGTAAGATTTTTATTTTTTTCTGAATGAGATATATTATGGCTTGCTTTTTGGGGAACTATTTGGTGTTTTTATTTCTGCCATTTTTTTCTATATGACTTTTTGATAGCTTTATATGACCTTTTTTGTGTCAGTATGATGAAAAAAATGCCATAGCTGGTGTGTTTTTTTAGTAATTTTTTAAGTTTTTCACCATATGGAATAAATAGCATGACAGTTTTATAGATTATGTCATTCTGGATGAGATGTTTTAATAAAAAAGCTGCATTTTTAATGGTGAAATAGGTATTCATGATTTATGTGCGCTATTTTGTGTTGTTTACTTTTTTACACATTTAATTTAACTTTTCAACTTTTTCACTTACTACTAGTGTGCAACATGAATATTTTTTACTTTGATTTTGATTGACTTTGGTTTAATGCACTGCTGTACTCATGTATATACCGTATGATTCACTGACACAGCTGTAAGACCCTGCTAATAGCAGGATCTTAGAGACCACCATACTGTTGGGTCATTGGATGACCTCAGAGTACCACAGCAAAGATCAGAACCTGTGATTAAGATCGGGGAGGTCTGATCCTGCCACAGGGGGTCTTTTAACCAACCCATTTAACCACTTAGACATAACTATCAGAAATTGACAACAGTATATAAGGTGTTAATCAGCCTTGATTGGTTCAAAAACCAGTAGGAGCCAAGGCCATAAGGTGTGAGCTGTCAAATACAGCTCCAGTAGGAATTGTGCTTGCAGGGTGAAGCAATTCGAAGGCCCCTGAACAACCACCATTAAAAGGCATATGGTTGTTAAGGGGTTAACCCAACATAGGGGTCAAGAAACAAATCATTTACATCTGCAGTAAAGTTAGAATGTCAAAACTGCAACTCATTTCTGACAGAGTTCCTGATCCTGATCTTACTTTTGGACTACCTTGGATTTTCCTTCCACTTTATGGGAATGCAGTAATTTCAGATATGACATTTCCAGCAATTAACATGGAGTTCTCATTCTGAGAACCTCACAGGAATATACAATATATCATAGATAATTTACCATTTCAATAATTTCCCCTTTGAGCTCTTCTGACTTCAACAAAATAATAATTTAGTATTCATAATAAAAAGTGTGCACCCTTTATATAATCACACTGTAATGGCCCTTTACACGCAGCTACAGGTAACAGGTTTTCCACAGGTAACTTACTGGTTGCAGTGAAATCATGGAGACATGGTTCTATCTTGGTGCTGTGTACAAATGGAACTATGTCTCCATGATTTCACTGCAACCAGTAAGTTACCTGTGGAAAACCTGTTACCTGTAGCTGCATGTAAAGGGGCCATAAGACTGGTTTCGTCCTGCGGAGGGGATCTGCAAGCTGAGCACAGGCACCGCAAGTCGCTATGTTTAACAAGGGACGCAGGTGCCTGCGCTCTGATGCAGATTGGCATGCGAACCCTGTGCGCACCCATTCACTGCAATGTATGATTTGTATGCATGCGGATGCCTGCGCACAAATCACACACTCTCGTCCACACCCTGAACGCGACATGTCGCGTTCCTGGTGCGGATGTGACTGTGTGATTTGTACACAAGCATCCGCATGCGCACAAATCACATATTGCAGTGAATGGGTGCGCACAGCCATCTGCACCCAGCACAAGATCTTGCGTCCCCATGTTAAATACGCTGCGGCGGAGAGCGTAAGTCTGAAACCAGCCTAAGAGAGCATATTCTTATAGGTAAGTGGCCTTTTATACATCTCTAACAAGTAAGAAAACCTTTCCACAAACCTAGCAGAAATAACGAGCAGACAATATTTATTGACATGAATTCCAGACAATGAGTCCCATCCTCTCAATCAGTATTCAGAAAGGATATCAGTGTTACAAAAGCATCATGAATACAATACCAGGCCTCGCGTAATTCTTTTGTGTGAGCGACATGAACATATTGAAGTTTAAAACCTATTTTCTAAGACTTGTCAAGATGAAGATGTATTTAACAAGATTGTCATAAAGTAAAACAAATGAGAAGTGACATAGCAAAGAATTGCCAATGCCTCGCCCTGTCAAGCACAACAACTGCCGAAATTTAGCATCACCTTCAGCACGCAATATTACAGAGTGACTCTTCTCATCTATTTATGAAATCAGAACTGTGAATCTAAACAAAATGTATGGTAATCGCAATAAAAATATGTCGAGCTTTTTGCCTCCTTTGTGTGGGATTCGTCCAATTTGAAAGCTGAACTATCTTTCCAGAATAGACAGAAACCTTCGGTATAAATTCAGTGCTTTTTGATGTCTCTTTATTTACATCCATATTACAATGTTGTGCACAAACACAGGTATAATTATGTTAGTGTAAAAACATTAAATGGCATTGAATTAATCTGTACAGTAATCAAACTCTTCTACAGAAATGTTATATTTTAAAACACATTAATCAAAAATCTGTTAACTGATTCTTTAATGAGATACTCTGATAAATGGCTACCATTACCATTAGATTGTTAATACCGATGCCTGTCAAAACAAAGTGATTGACGAAGTGGCTCCATGTGTGATGTGTTGAAAAGTGCATAAATGTCTAATTAAAACAAAGTTTTTACAAAATGAATATCCCTATTAAATATTGGATGTAATTATGGAATATCATATTCATTTTTCTGGCGTAATGAAAATCAAGGCTTTTCACTTTCCTTATATAAGATTTACTAACTTGTCAGGTAATGTTCAGGTTGTCTAATTTTAATTATTTGTTTTGCAGGACAATGTCTTTCCTAATTAATTTAACATACCGTATATTCTTGAGTATAAGACAACCTAGATATAAGCCAAGGCGCCTAATTTCACCTAAAAAAGCTGTGAAAACTTATTGACCCGAGAACAAACCTAGGGTGAGAAATGCAGCCTAGTACATAGCCCTCATTCTATGTCATGGTACAAGAATACTCACTGTGACAAAAAATGTGAAAGTAAGCACACAAAAGAAAAGCATATAAAATTTCAGACAGTGTAAGTGTGGCGCCCCACGATGTAGGTGCCACAAAAGGGGTACTACACCCATAAAAGTGGTGTAGTCGCCCCACTGCAAGTGGAAGTTATAGCCAGTAGGTGGAACCCTGGAACCCACACCCCACACTAGTCAGCAGGTGGGAGGGACCTCGGGAGGGTATATAGTAGCCCTTAGAGCGAGAAAGGAGGTCTTTTGTCGGAAGCTCCAGGTCCTTGGGTGGAATGGAGTGAGAGCCAGGCAGGGAGCCTGGAGGAGGAAAGAGTGTTCCTCGGCTAAGGGACCCAGGACAGCAAGAATAGATCCCAGAAGGAAGGAAAGGAGAAAGTAACTGAAGCGAGAGTTCACTCAATGTGGGGAGCAGAGTAACCAGAGAGTTTGCCCCAGGAAAGGAACCGGGTACCGGAGCCTGCACCTGTGACGACCTTCAAGGTTCACAGAAATCCGATGAGTGGGGATATCATCAGATATAGCCCCGACTCCTGAAACATCCACTAGAGGGGAATCAGACTCACGGTAGGCTCCCGCGGTAGTTGCTAAGAAGGTTCACCTGACGGGGGCAAGGGAGATAAAGACATGGAACAGCAGGAGGTCAGATTCTGTCTTCAGGAGGTCAGACTTCACAGTCACTGGGAGGTAAGGGAAAGAAAGAACAGGAACGGCACACAGTGAGGGATCCATCTGCCAACCATAAAATCCACTTGCAGCACCCATAGCGTTTGTCAAATAACATCTTATTGCACTGATGGACTGTAATGATGACTAAAGGTTTTTCAGTAAAGTACAGTGAAGTGACTTGTCGGCTCTGCTGCATCTTTCCTTGCACAAACTGATTCCTTCCACAGAAATGCAGCCCCAGAAGTCCCAGTCCTGCTTGCGGAGGACTATACCATCATTGCTGCAATACCATCGACCACCGGAGGACTGTAGCGGCGCTGGTGAGCATCACCAGGTACTGCAGGTGGTGTCACGAACTTTATTTTTGTTTTATTATAATCCCCATTCATTGACTACAAGGGCCACAGTCTTAGGCAGCCACCCGTGACTTTCAGACTGCCTGCCTGAGATCTGAGTACCCTGCCCTGGGTGCGTCATAAGGTCACAGATGTAAATCCGTCTGATCACAGGTAATCAGAAACTACTGATTGTAAGATTAATTTGATTAAAAATGGATAATAATAATAATAATCAGGTGATGAAGGCAGCACTCTGCTGCTGAAATGCGTTGTGGCCTATGTAAGGGGTTAATAAAAACCATTGTTATTATAACATTGGTCCCCCCTCTTATTTCTAACCCTAGTGCTCCATAGACCGATATTTTTACTTTTTGCTGTTATGATAGTCTGAAATATTTTTGCTATAGACAAATATTTGCAAAAAGAACACTTGCCACATCTAAAGGTGCCACATTCTCTCCTGTCCATCCAAGTTCCTGGTTTTTGTGGTGGCAGATACAAGCTATGTATGAGCTGGTCCTTTATGCTCTTTCCCCATTTATTTGTGATCGCCAGAGAGACTGGTACGAGATCCCTCATCCTGGTATATATGGCCCTAATCCTGGGCCAATCCTGCTATATGTGGCCCAATCCTTGTTTATAAGGCCCCCAAAATGGACCTATCCTTTTTTATATGGCTCTCATCATGCCACACACGGAAAAAATAATCAATTCTATTCACCTTATCACCGCTCCCTCAGTACACGGAGTGCTCTTCTGATTGCTGGCAACTGACTTCGTAAGTTGCAGTTGCTGTTTGCAGACAGCAATCTCCAGCACCTTCATATTGAAGACAGTCTGTAGAATCCTCAGGTCTCTAACAAAATGGCACAGGCAGCAGCGCATGTGCAGTCACTTATTAAAGTCCACTCTATATGCAACAAGCATATCAACATCACAGGTCTGTAACAAAATGTTATACTATTGGGCAGTAAAAAATATAATTACAGTTTTATCACTAAAATGTTGTTTCAGCCCCAGATTTTACATGTTCTCAAGGGTAAATAGATAAAAAGACACCAAAATTATTACAGAATTACTTGGGAAAGTGACAGCACCCCAAATGTGACAAACAATATTGGTTGGCCACATGGCAAGACTCAGGAGCCCCATTTGATTTTTGGAACACAGTTTTCTTGAATAGTTTGCAGACTCCATATACAGAGCCCCTAAGTGACAGTAGAGCAGAAACATCCTTCAAGTGACCCCAATTTCGAAATTACACCCCTCTGGGAAATCATATATGGATGTAGTGATGATTTTGACTCCATGGGTGTTTTACAGAAACAAGTAGCAATAGATGTTGTAAACTGAAAATTGAAATCTGCCAGTGTAGTGCCCATACATTGCCATGTCCATAAATTGTGACCAGCTTGAGCTTCAGGAGATCTGCATCCTGTAAATTTAGCGAGCCCTATACACTACAGAAATGCAAAACATGGGGATGCTAACTGGGGATTAGGCACACTGTGGCGCTCAGTAGTAAGGAGGGCATTTGGATTTGAGAGTGCAGATTTCACTAGATTTCTTTTGGGTGGCGAGGAGCCAAAGCACTTTTCCAGAATCTTTGAGCTACCAGTAATTTGTAGGCCCTCTATATTTCTGATAACAATAGATAATGAACCTGAGTGGGGACTTGTTTCTTTTGGTTTTAATAGAAGCTTTTATTGGTGGCAATTTGTGGTACAGAATATTTTGGATCAGTTCACATCAATCCTTTGCCCTATACTGAGCGCTTACATCGGGTTTTCCTTCTAAATCTTCAAAATACATTATTCAGATGAAACTCCCAATGAATCCATTCTATTAATGAATGAGGAAGAAGAGTACTGTGTGACCTCTGTTCAGTGGTGTCCATCTTCTGTTGTGTACAAAAGTTGTGGTCAGCACTTTTAAGCACTCCTAAAAGACGGGCACGGCCGGATAATTGCACAAAGTTCTAGGTAACTCCATTTGCCTCAATATAGGAATCTTTTATCAGGGATTCCGTCTGAATCATGTATTTCAAAGATTTACATGGAAACCCTGATATAAGCCCTCAGCATAGAGCGCATGATAAATGTGAGCTGCACCTTAATGCGATCTTTGGAAGGAAAGTATGAACAAATCAAAAGAAAGTCAGAACTTTCATTTATTTATTTTTCCCCCATACACAGTGCAGTATACGTAATTGGACGGCTTTATTCTTTGAGTCGGTGCACTTACATCGATACATCAATCTAATTTATATAGTTCTTTTATGTTTAGCTATTATCACAATAAAAAAATGCTTGTTTTTCATTACAAAAATAAGCTTTTGCATCATTACATTTTGAGAACTATAATTTTTCTCTATTTCTGCAGACAGAGTCATGTGAGGGCTTGTTTTTTTGCAGGATGAGTTGACGTTTTTATTGATACTAGTTTCAGGCACATAATATTTTTTGATAGTTTTTTTTAATTTTTGAGAAGCAGAATGAACAAACACCGGGTAATAAAAAAAAAGTGTGGTAAAAGTGATAACATATTTTTATTCTTCAGATCAGTACAGTGTGAGGACTCGCTCACTGAATGTGCTGGACAATTACATACAGTCCACTTCTAACATGGGCATACCCATACATCTTCAGATACAACCCTTGCAGCTATATCCCAGTAAAGGTTTCACACCGTCCACTCACTGACCTCAGTCAGTACACACACAACCCCCTTTTCTCTGAGGTTTCCTTTCAGGAGATATGGTTCAGACACTGACTCCTGGCACTCGTGAAGTTCAGGAGGACAGCCTTTCTGGGGTCACCATTCAGGAGCTATCACAGGCACCATACACTGACTCTTGTTAGTCCACACCCTCAGGAGGTCTGCAGCTTCCTAATCACAGCCAGTGCATCTCTAGGAAGTCAGCATCAGGCTCCACACGCACACAGTCTCCTCACAGCGTGCCTACAGGAAGTGTGTATCTTCCAAGCACAGAGAGGCCATGTGATGAAACAAACAATCTCATAACACATGAGACACACCCAGGAGTGGGAGGTATGTGGTTATCCAGACCCACCCAGCACTCTGACTCTGACTAACCGTAAACCTAGCCCTGAATGCATTAACAATACTCAGGGGAATACGAGTCCCAGAGTAACCATTCTAATCTTAGAATCATTCAATGATAGTGTTGGAAGGCGCCTCATGGGTCATCTGGTCCAACCCCCTGCTCAAAGCAGGATTCACTAAACCAGTCAGAATGTCTGTCGAGCCGCTGTTTGAAGACTTTCATCGAAGTGAAACTCACCACCTCTCATGGCAGCTTGTTCAACTTGTTGATCATCCACACTGTTGAAAGTTATTTTCTAATATCCAATCTGTTTCTCCTCTCATTCAGTTTCATCCCATTGCTTCTAGTCTTTCCGTGTGGAAATGGGAATAATGCTGATCCCTCTACAGTGTGAAAGTTTTTGAGATGTATGTAAATACATAAGTCCCAAAAAAAATTTGAGAAAAGTATTCTAGGAATGATATCTTTATTGGCTAACCAGAAAAATTCCCCCTTCATCAGACAATACTACAAATGAATTACTGAGACATTTAAGTAGGTATTACAACAGTACATGAGGTGATGCTAAGTAAAGATGGTCTTAGGCTGGTTTCACACTGCGGTTTTTCACTGATCAGGTTCGATCAGGTTTGTATGCCAAAACCAGGAGAGGAACTTGCAGAGGTTTTGGAGTCACTCCTGGTTTTGAAACACAAAACCTGATGGAACCTGACCTGATCTGACCGCAGTGTGAATCCAGACTAAGGAAATTAAATTAAGGTCTTTTGTTACTGATGCAGATGAGGTGGAAGTGTTCTTTTACAGATCTGATGGCCTTCTGGTGGAGGTGTGAACTATGTCGATGTAATGACTCATGAATCAAGGTGTCACACTGAGTCCCATTTTTAGAGATTGGAATATTCTTATGAGTTTGAATTCCCAGATTTTTCTTTCTCTATAATTTTTAAAGTGACCCTTTCAATATTAGAACTTTTAAGTCTGCCATGTTGTGTCCAGGACACATGGCAGACTTAAAAGTTCTAATATTGAAAGGTCACTTTAAAAGTGATTGAATTCCCAGATTTTTCTGTCTCTAACTCATAAGAATATTCCAATATTCTACGTGATGTAGGCTGCAAGTTTGCCTTTTTTGCTCCTCCCACTGTTGACTCAATTTGTCTGTGATCTATTAGTATACCCAAGTGTTTTATATACGTGCTGTTGCTTAGACCTATTTCTTCTATTCTGTATGTTTATTTTTTTTTCATTTTTCTTGATTAGATGTAGGACTTTGCACGTTTCCCTGTTAGAAGTCATTCTGTTAGTTGCTGCCCACTGTTGTAATTTGGTTAGCTCTTTTTGAATGTTCTCTCTCTCTTCTCTAGTATTAGCTGTCCTGCTTTGTGTCATCAGAAAATTTAGTTTACACTCAATTGCTTCATCTAAATCATTGAGAAAGATGTTGAACAACACAAAGCTTAGGGCAGAGTCCTATGGTACCCCAATTGAGACATTCTTCCAAGAGATTCAAGGTTTACATCGCAGAGAGCAACCACCTCTCCATACATACTGGCCATTCACAATATAGCCAGTCGCTACTTCGCTAGTCGGTGAACACAGCAATACCATATTTATATAATTTATTTCACAATAATTATATTTTTACAGAAAAAGTATTGTTTTTGCATTGCTATATTCTGAAAGCTGTGGCTTTTTTTATTTTCTGCTGACGAAGCTAAGTAGCAGCTTGTTTATTGCGGGACAAGAGGGAGTTGTCAGCCATAACATTTTAATTCAAATTTGTATTTTCAAACATGTTTTAATCCATTTCTATGTTGGATGTATAATGACACTTTTTTTTGGTGTTCACTGTAGGGGGCTAAATTGGTGACAATTTTTTTTAAATACCAATTCATTATGGATGTGACATCACCACATATGTGTAATGATTGTTATTCTCATCACTGGTCTCATGTATTGCAATAGGCATGTTTTGCAATACATGACATTTGTCAGATTACTCTGACAGAATGCCTGTTCATAATCTGGCCATACCTGGCACAACAGTAGGTCATTGTTTAACTTCCAGGTGCCATAACAACTATCAGCTCCCCAGAATTTCATTAAGGTGAGGGGGGCCGATGGGGGTGAGAGAGAAAGAGCGCAGTCTGTCAGATTGACTGAACGATCAAAGAGCCTAAATATGGGGACAACCAGCATGGATTCCCAACACCTCTTTATGTGCCAGTCAGCTGTCAGTGACAGCTGTTGTCATTGAGATGTCACTGTGTGTTTATGCACAGTAACAGTTTTACTGCATGAAGGCACTGACACTTGCTCATGACATACTATGTACATCATTGGTCACTTAGGGGTTAAAAATAGATATTTATAAAGTTCTAACTAATTAAGACAAATTACTTTGTAATTTGTACTTACATTTGTAGCTGCTATTCTGAATTGCTCAAGTGCCCTTCATTCGTCTACTTGCTAGCAGCAAAGTTGTTGGATTTAAGATATGGTACTATTTCTGAAGTATGGCATATGGGAGCACTGTGCCATGCTATAATACAACAGGTAGAGTAACTTGAGTAAAGAAGGCACAAACTACAATACATCAAACAATAAATTCCACCCCATATCAGAACATCTATAATTGTTAGTAGTTTTCAGAACCTGCTTCCAAACATTGAATCTAATTATTAATTTTAGAATAGTCATACTGCATTTTTTAACTTAAGCCACAATGGAAATGAAATAATTGTCACCTGCCTTAGCCTTGCAGAGTTCATTTATGCAGTGAAATACTAAGACTACAACTAAATACATATATTTATTGAAAAGGGAGAAACATAAAAAATAATAAGCTCAATTTATGACCCTTCTTTTTAAGCAGATATATGATCCTTACTCTATTTTGGGACCATTATTTCTTTATTTTTTCAGAGAATTGTTATCAAATTCTTACTGTGACAGCTTCAAAGAGATTATTTGAAGCCAGCAGTGACACATTCATCAAAAGGGATATTCTTGTGTCCACAGATTTAAAATAACCTATTGCCTATCCAATCATATCTCCATGCAAGAATCCCATATTTCTAAGATGACTTAAGGGCTGAGTCTTTAATAATTGTATGAAATTTCAAGTAGATTCTACCAAAACTTTTGCTGACTGATTCTCATTTTTCTTTGTCTCACAGATAATGCTACTGTTCTAAAGATATTGGATTCATTTTTCAAAGCAGTAAAATAATTAAGAGGCTTCTATAAGCCCAAGACTACTGACAACAACCGAAACCAATATACAATGGTTATGATAAAAAAAATTTATGGGGTTTTCCAGGAAATACTTTTCCCTCTTCAACAACTTACAGTAGGATAAATTAATATACTCTCCAGTGCTGTGGCCATTATGCTGGTTTTTGTTCACGGGCTACATTGGTGAAATCACGACTATATCCTACTCAAACATGGCATCCAAACACAACATCCAATCACTGGACTCAGATTTCTTGTTCCATCTAATATGGCAGATACATTAAACTCAGTGATTGGCTGCAGCAACAATGTGGTGTCCTCCACTAGAAAAGCAGAAGCTCATTCTTCTCTGGCTGCACTTGTATTACAATAACAAACTGTTCTTTTCACACCATTCTCAGGGAGAGGTAAGCTAAAGGCTCTGTCTCAGTTGATGTATTCAGTGCTGCAGTCAATAACAGACACCAGAATCAGCAGTAGAGACTCAGAACTGGACCAAGGGAGAGTAAAGGGCCCGTTACACGCTACAATATCGTTAACAAAATCGTTAGTAAATCACGGCTTTTGGGAGGGTGAAACGACATCGTAACGATGTTGTTGCATGTGACACGTAGATTCAACCAACGATAAGTCGGCTGATCGTTGTTCGGAGGTTTATGAACCGGACCATAAATCAGCCATTGATAATTCGTTCAACCTGCAGCATCGGTGTGTGTGACACCTTGATAACTATTCTAAAATGAAAAACAGCGCCTCACCAGCCGGTAAACTTCAAATTCCCATGTTTATTCCGTCATCACAGCATGACGTTTCAGTCGTAATGACCTTTTTCAAGTGCACTGGCTGGTGAGGCGCTGTTTTTCATTTTACAATTTGTTATTGCCCACGTCAGGTGGAACTCCCTGACTAAGGACGTGCGCCTCCAACATTAGGAATTCATTGAGTTCCGCTGTTCACCTGGTGCTGTGGATACTATTTTTTATGTTACCTTGATAACTATGTCATTTACAACTTCGCCTATTCAGAACTGAAGGACGTAGGCAACCAAACGACCGCAAATATCGTTTGCTTGTCGCAGAATCATTGCTGCGTCGTTAAAGATATCTATACATGTGACATCTCACTAGCGATTATTGAACGTCATTCCAGCAATCTAGGTCAAGTCGGATTATTGCTCAGATTGCTGGGACATTGAAGCGTGTAACGGGGCCTTAAGTGATACAAGGTTTACTTGATTTTTAAAGCAAATTGCAGCTTGAGAGCAGGGTTGTTATTTTTAAACAGGAAAACCCCTTTAAATCCAGGACTTCCGAGGTAGTGATTTCAGAGATTCTGAAAGTGCTACAAGCTTTAGTAAAAAAAGACTGGAAAAAGTGCTGACAAAGTTCTCAAAGGATTGGACCTATTCATTTCTACATAAAAATAACTTGGTTTTCATATAATAATATGTAATAATATTTATTTATTTATATAGCACAATAAATTCCATAGCGCTTTACTGTCCCATGTGGCTCAGTGGTTAGCACTGCAGCTTTGCAGCTCTGGGGTCATGGTTTCAATTCTCCCCAAGGACATCTGCAAGGAGTTTGTTGGCTCTCCCTGTGTTTGTGTGGGTTTCCATCAGGCACTCTAGTTTCCTCCCACACTTGAAAGAAATACTGATAGGATGTTTAAATTGTGAGCTCCAATGGGGACAGTGTTGCAAATGTATACAGTATGTTAATGCTTTTGAGCTTCATGTAGATGCTTTATTCTTTGAAAAGAGGCAATGCATTTAAAAATAGTAACGTACATATTTTTTCCCTACGAAGTCACTCAATATTTTATAAGTCAATGGGAACTCTAATAAAATCCCCAGAAGATGCCCAGTCATTTTTTATAGCTGTTTGGAACTAAAGGAATGCTAAAAAAAACAACAAAAATAAGCTTTACATTTACAAAACTCCTTTAGTATCTTCTGCTTTAAAATTATGTTTTTGATGACTCTGTGAACATACAATTATAGTTATATAAGAGGCTTAGAAATTAGACAAGGATAGAAGAATTTGGATTAATGGTGAACTTGGTTGACTTTTCTGTCAGTGTTAAGTTTTACAGTAGAGACAGGCTGCACAAAATGGGGATGGTGCAGCTGTGCTGGGGTAAAGAATGGTTAGATAACTGAATGAGCTTTAACAACTAAGATCTTGGAAGGGAAATTGTTTATTGGAACTGGGAAAATATATATTATATATATATATATATATATATATATATATATATATATACTAGATGGTGGCCCAATTCTAACGCATCGGGTATTCTACTATATGTATGTAGTTTATTTATGAAGATTTAAGAATGATGCAATGCGAAGCTGGGTTCAAATCCCGTGCCAATTCGCGTCCGGACTGTGCCTGTTACTGATTGGTCGCGGGCGGCTGGTGCGACCAATCAGCGATGTGGGATTTCCATTACAGACAGAATTAGACGATTATATAGTCTGTGTGTGTCTGTGTGTGTCTGTGTCTGTGTGTGTGTCTGAGTCTGTGTGTGTGAGTCTGTGTGTGTGTGTGTGTGAGTCAGTGTGTGTGTGTGAGTCTGTGTGTGTGTGTGAGTCAGTGTGTGTGTGTGAGTCAGTGTGTGTGTCTGTGAGTCTGTGTGTGTGTGTGTGTGTGTGTGAGTCAGTGTGTGTGTCTGTGAGTCTGTGTGTGTGTGTGTGTGTGTGTGTGTGAGTCTGTGTGTGTGTGAGTCTGTGTGTGTGTGTGTCTGTAGTAAATAATATATTTGCTTTTCATTCCCATTTCCTGAGCCCTGTAGCTTTCTTGTATTTGTGGGTGGACGGAGCTGTGTGAGGGATTATTAATACTATTTTATTGCATATACGTTTTGATTTCTTTTACAGCATTTTTGAGGAGAGGTGCGGGACCTGAAAGACGGCCGATGCGGAATTACAATGACTATTTTGTTTTGCATATAATGGGTCTAGATTTTGACAGATTGAAAAGGTGATTGATTATATAGAACATTTTTACTTTATATTTCAGTTGTCTCTCCATCTATAACACCGACTGTTACAGGCAGCTTTAATGACAGGGAGGTCACAGTGACGCCTATCAGAACTGATGCAGAATTCTCAGTGTTCTGGGAGTTGTAGTGCACCCACATCTGCCTATACAATGGCTGCCTGAGCTTCATCCTTTGCCATTAGGGCATGCTGGGAGTTGTAGTGCACCAGTATCAACCTATACAATGGCTGCCTGAGCTTCATCCTTAGCCTGTAAAGGGCATGCTGGGAGTTGTAGTGCACCCACATCTGCCTATACAATGAGCTTGATCCCTCATCCTAAGCCTGTCAATGGCATGCTGAGAGTTGTAGTGCACCAGTATCTGCCTATACAATGAGCTTGATCCCTTATCCTCAGTCTGTCAGGGGATGCTGGGAGTTGTAGTGCACCCACATCTGCCTATACAATGGCTGCCTGAGCTTCATCCTTTGCCATTAGGGCATGCTGGGAGTTGTAATGCACCAGTATCTACATATACAATGGCTGCCTGAGCTTCATCCTTAGCCTGTCAAGGGCATGCTGGGAGTTGTAGTGCACCCACATCTGCCTATACAATGGAAGCCTGAGCTTGATTATTCATCCTCAGCCTGTCAGAGCATGCTGGGAGTTGTAGTGCACCAGTATCTACCTATGCAATGGCTGCCTGAGCTTCATCCTTCATCCTCAGCCTGTTAGGGCATGATGGGAGTTGTAGTGCACCCACATCTGCCTATACAATGGCTGTCTAAGCTTCATCCTTTGCCCTCAGGGCATGCTGGGAGTTGTAGTGCACCCAAATCAGCCTATACAATGGCTGCCTGAGCTTGATTTTTCATCCTCAGCCTGCCAGGGCATGCTGGGAATTGTAGTGCACCAGTATCTACCTATACAATGGCTGCCTGAACTTCATCCTTAGCCTGTCAAGGGCATGCTGGGAGTTGTAGTGCACCAGTATCTGCCTATACAATGAGCTTGATCCCTCATCCTCAGCCTGTTATGGCATGCTGGGAGTTGTAGTGCACCCACATCTACCTACTTAATGGCTGCCTGAGCTTGATTATTCATCCTCAGCCTGTCAGGGCATGCTGGGAGTTGTAGTGCACCAGTATCTACCTATGCAATGGCTGCCTGAGCTTCATCCTTCATCCTCAGCCTGTCAGGGCATGCTGGGAGTTGTAGTGCACCCACATCTGCCTATACAATGGCTGCCTGAGCTTCATCCTTTGCCCTCAGGGCATGCTGGGAGTTGTAATGCACCCACATCAGCCTATACAATGACTGCCTGAGCTTGATTTTTCATCCTCAGCCTGTCAGGGCATGCTGGGAGTTGTAGTGCACCAGTATCTACCTATACAACGGCTGCCTGAGCTTCATCCTTCATCCTCAGCCTGTCAGGGCATGCTGGGAGTTGTAGTGCATCAGTATCTACCTATACAATGGCTGCCTGAGCTTCATCCTTAGCCTGTCAAGGGCATGCTGGGAGTTGTAGTGTGGGGTACCATAGGGGTCAGTGTTGGGCACAGTTCTTTTTAATATACTTATTAATAACCTTGTAGGGGGCATACAGAGTAGAATCTCAATATTTGCAGATGACACTAAACTCTGCAGGGTAATCAATACAGAGGAGGACAATTTTATATTACAGGAGGATTTATGTAAACTAGAAGCTTGGGCTGATAAATGGCAAATTAACTTTAATGGGGATAAATGTAAGGTCATGCACTTGGGCTGAGGAAACAAAAGGTATAATTATGTGCTTAATTGTAAAACACTGGGCAAAACTGTCACTGAAAAAGACCTGGGTGTATGGGTAGATGATAAACTCACATTTAGTGGCCAGTGTCAGGCACCTGCTGGAAAGGCAAATAAAATAATGGGATGTATTAAAAGAGGCATAGATGCTCATGAGGAGAACATAATTTTACCTCTATACAAATCACTAGTGCGACCACACTTAGCATACTGTGTACAATTCTGGTCTCCGATGTATAAGAAAGACATAGCTGAACTAGAGCGGGTCCAGAGAAGAGCGACCTAGGTTATTAGAGGACTGAGGGGTCTGCAATACCAAGACAGGTTATTAAACTTGGGGTTATTTAGCTTGGAAAAATGAAGGCTTAGGGATGATCTTATAATAATGTATAAATATATGAGGAGACAGTACAGAGACCTTTCTAATGATCTCTTTACTCTTAGGCCTGAGACTGGGACAAGGGGGCATCCTCTACGTCTGGAGGAAAAAAGGTTTAATTATAATCACAGACATAGATTCTTTACTGTAAGATCAGTGAGACTATGGAATTCTCTGTCACATGATGTTGTAATGAGTGAGTCACTACTAACATTTAAGAAGGGCCTGGATGCCTTTCTTGAAAACTATGATATTACCAGTTATATATACTAGATTATTTGATAGGGCGTTGATCCAGGGAACTAGTCTGATTGCCATATCTGGAGTCAGGAAGGAATTTTTTCCCCCAATGTGGAGCTTAGTGTTGCCACATGGTTTTTTTTTGCGTTCCTCTGGATCAACATGTTAGGCTATCGGTTGAACTAGATGGACTTAAAGTCTTCCTTCAACCTTAAAAACTATGTTACTATGTTACCAGTATCTGCCTATACAATGAGCTTGATCCCTCATCCTCAGCCTGTCAGGGCATGCTGGGAGTTGTAGTGCACCCACATCTGCCTATACAATGGCTGCCTGAGCTTCATCCTTTGCCATCAGGGCATGCTGGAAGTTGTAGTGCACCCACATCAGCCTATACAATGGCTGCCTGAGCTTGATTATTCATCCTCAGCCTGTCAGGGCATGCTGGGAGTTGTAGTACACCCACATCAGCCTATACAATGGCTGCCTGAGCTTCATCCTTATCCTGTCAGGGCATGCTGGGAGTTGTAGTGCACCAGTATCTGCCTTTACAATGGCTGCCTGAGCTTGATTATTCATCCTCACCTGTCTGGGCATGCTGAGGGTTGTACTGCACCAGTATCTACCTATACAATGGCTGCCTGAGCTTGATCCCTCATCCTCAGTCTGTCAGGGCATGCTGAGGGTTGTAGTGCACCAGTATCTACCTATACAATGGCTGCCTGAGCTTGATTATTCATCCTCAGCCTGTCAGGGCATGCTGGGAGTTGTAGTACACCCACATCAGCCTATACAATGGCTGCCTGAGCTTCATCCTTATCCTGTCAGGGCATGCTGGGAGTTGTAGTGCACCAGTATCTGCCTTTACAATGGCTGCCTGAGCTTGATTATTCATCCTCACCTGTCCGGGCATGCTGAGGGTTGTACTGCACCAGTATCTACCTATACAATGGCTGCCTGAGCTTGATCCCTCATCCTCAGTCTGTCAGGGCATGCTGAGGGTTGTAGTGCACCAGTATCTACCTATACAATGGCTGCCTGAGCTTGATTATTCATCCTCAGCCTGTCAGGGCATGCTGGGAGTTGTAGTACACCCACATCAGCCTATACAATGGCTGCCTGAGCTTCATCCTTATCCTGTCAGGGCCTGCTGGGAGTTGTAGTGCACCAGTATCTCCCTTTACAATGGCTGCCTGAGCTTGATTATTCATCCTCACCTGTCCGGGCATGCTGAGGGTTGTACTGCACCAGTATCTACCTATACAATGGCTGCCTGAGCTTGATCCCTCATCCTCAGTCTGTCAGGGCATGCTGAGGGTTGTAGTGCACCAGTATCTACCTATACAATGGCTGCCTGAGCGTGATCCCTCATCCTCAGCCTGCCAGGTCCACCATAGGCTGCCAACGTCCCCTGTGCCCCATCACTCACCGCCCGGAGGTAGGATGCAGTGCAGCACAGGGCACACACCAGGAAAACCCTGCTATGTAAGGAGGCAACATGGAAGGACTGTCACCATCGGGGCCGAAAGACCTGTGATGATGTCAGAGAGCCGATCAGCTGACGTGTCATGTGATTGGTTCCCTGACATCACCACAGGCCCTTCTGCACACATGGTGACAGTCCCTGGAGGTAATGTATCCTCATGGAGGTATTTTTTTTTAACAAACAGAGGGAATAGAATAGGGAAAAGGCTAGGAAATAAGACAGGGAAGAGGTTAGAATAGTGGGGGGACAGCATAGAATAGCAGGGGACAGGATAGAGTAGTGGAGGGAAGGAAGATGCAGGGAGGCAGGAGCAGGGAGACACGGGGAGCACGGGCAGGGCAGGAGGAGCGAGCGGGGGGGGGGGAAAGCACGGGCAGGAGGAGCGGGGGGGGGGAGTGCGGGCAGGAGGGCTTAGAGGAGAGGCGTGCGGCGCACATATTTTAAATTCGGGCGCCGCGCGGCTCTTTTGCATACGCTGCGCTCATTGGTTGCCGAAGCTGGCGGCGGCCAATGAGCGCTGGCGCGCAATTTCGGCGTCAGACACGATTAGGAGATTATATAGTAGATTTTATATATATATATATACAGTTAGGGCCAGAAATATTTGGACAGTGACACAATTTTGGCGAGTTGGGCTCTGCATGCCACCACATTGGATTTGAAATGAAACCTCTACAACAGAATTCAAGTGCAGATTGTAACGTTTAATTTGAAGGGTTGAATAAAAATATCTGATAGAAAATGTAGGAATTGTACACATTTCTTTACAAACACTCCACATTTTAGGAGGTCAAAAGTAATTGGACAAATAAACATAACCCAAACAAAATATTTTTATTTTCAATATTTTGTTGCGAATCCTTTGGAGGCAATCACTGCCTTAAGTCTGGAACCCATGGACATCACCAAACGCTGGGTTTCCTCCTTCTTAATGCTTTGCCAGGCCTTTACAGCCGCAGCCTTCAGGTCTTGCTTGTTTGTGGGTCTTTCCGTCTTAAGTCTGGATTTGAGCAAGTGAAATGCATGCTCAATTGGGTTAAGATCTGGTGATTGACTTGGCCATTGCAGAATGTTCCACTTTTTTGCACTCATGAACTCCTGGGTAGCTTTGGCTGTATGCTTGGGGTCATTGTCCATCTGTACTATGAAGCGCCGCCCAATCAACTTTGCAACATTTGGCTGAATCTGGGCTGAAAGTATATCCCGGTACACTTCAGGATTCATCCGGCTACTCTTGTCTGCTGTTATGTCATCAATAAACACAAGTGACCCAGTGCCATTGAAAGCCATGCATGCCCATGCCATCACATTGCCTCCACCATGTTTTACAGAGGATGTGGTGTGCCTTGGATCATGTGCCGTTCCCTTTCTTCTCCAAACTTTTTTCTTCCCATCATTCTGGTACAGGTTGATCTTTGTCTCATCTGTCCATAGAATACTTTTCCAGAACTGAGCTGGCTTCTTGAGGTGTTTTTCAGCAAATTTAACTCTGGCCTGTCTATTTTTGGAATTGATGAATGGTTTGCATCTAGATGTGAACCCTTTGTATTTACTGTCATGGAGTCTTCTCTTTACTGTTGACTTAGAGACAGATACACCTACTTCACTGAGAGTGTTCTGGACTTCAGTTGATGTTGTGAACGGGTTCTTCTTCACCAAATAAAGTATGCGGTGATCATCCACCACTGTTGTCATCCGTGGACGCCCAGGCCTTTTAGAGTTCCCAAGCTCACCAATCAATTCCTTTTTTCTCAGAATGTACCCAACTGTTGATTTTGCTACTCCAAGCATGTCTGCTATCTCTCTGATGGATTTTTTCTTTTTTTTCAGCCTCAGGATGTTCTGCTTCACCTCAATTGAGAGTTCCTTTGACCGCATGTTGTCTGGTCACAGCAACAGCTTCCAAATGCAAAACCACACACCTGGAATCCACCCCTGACCTTTTAACTACTTCATTGATTACAGGTTAACGAGGGAGACGCCTTCAGAGTTAATTGCAGCCCTTAGAGTCCATTGTCCAATTACTTTTGGTCCCTTGAAAAAGAGGAGGCTATGCATTACAGAGCTATAATTCCTAAACCCTTTCTCCGATTTGGATGTGGAAACTCTCATATTGCAGCTGGGAGTGTGCACTTTCAGCCCATATTATATATATAATTGTATTTCTGAACATGTTTTTGTAAACAGCTAAAATAACAAAACTTGTGTCACTGTCCAAATATTTCTGGCCCTAACTGTATATATATATATATATATATATATATATATATATATATATATATATATATATATATATACATATATATATACACCAGAGACAGCTCTATAGCAGAGAATTATGAGTATTTAGTGTGGGCTGAACTAATAAGGAAGGAAGAATAGGGACTAGGTGTAAACATGGACCTAGTAAATATAGTGCACTATTAACATCAAAGGTCTTGTGGGTAAAGCAAGAAGTTCTGAAGATGGAATGCATAAACTGAAATTTAAATGTCAGCCAGTGATTATGATATGGAGGACATAACGCACTGGCTTGATGAAAGCCAAGACTGTGTGCAGAAGTATTAAAGAATGCAGCACATTCAGAAAGGATAGTAAAGATAAAAATGGTGGAGAAGTTTGTATTTTTGTGAAATCCAACTGGAGACCTGTGTTCAATAACAACATTGACTCAAGCTGTGAAATTGTGGAGTTGTTATCGGTAAATATCCATGGGGCTGGTAATATTGGTAAATTTCCTAATTGGGTACATTCACATTATTCTAAAATTATGACATTGCCTAACAGAGGTCAGACAGAGTCCAAAGTAACTATGCTGTCTCATTATAGTGAATGGATCCCTCGGAGGTTTCATCTGAATCACATCATTCGGAGATTTCGATGTAAGTGCTCAGCGTAGAGCATGGGATAAATGTGATCCAAAAATTTAGGTAAAATATTACCAATAAAAGCTTCAACTCAATTCACAGTAAAAACAGTTCCCCACTCACTTCTGTCATCTGTCAATGTAAATTTAGGGGGTTTTCACATTACTGGTAACACAAAGCCTGTAGAAAAGTGCTATGACTACCCCCATATGAAATCCAGCAAATTCTATGCTCTGAAATCTCAATGTCCCCCTCTATCCTGAGCCTCTCAGTGTGCTTATACCACATGTCTGTAATTACTGTAGTAAGGAGAGCCTGCTTAATTTACAGGATGGATGTCTCCAGATGCATAAGCTAGACACAATAACGTACTGGGTTCTACAATGTGCTAGGAATTACAATGCCAAATTTGCAATTTTTACTCAGCAACATTAATGCTTGTTTATGGGAAACACTCAATGAGTCAAAATCATCACTACACCTGTGGATAAATTCCCAGAGGGGTGTAATTTGCAAAATGGGGTCACTTAAGGAGGAAATTCTGCTGTTCTGGCAGTTAGAAACTTTGTATATGGAGTTTACAAATTATTCTAAGAAAATCTGTGCTTCAACAGTCAAATAACGCTTCTTCACTCATGAGTCTGTGGCTAAGCAGTAGTGTACAAACTCATGGGGTGTTGCCACATTCAGCAGATATATGCCCCAGTTTCATGTTCATCTAGATAGGGATCCCCTCATGTTGCTGTCTTATTAATTTGCCATGCCTTATGAATCAATTTTTAACCATAGTGTCTATATTTTTTCTTACTTGTCTCCACAGTCTGGGGAATTTTGTAGAAATGCATCGTGTCTTGGATCAAAAAGTGTTATGGCAGACATAATAGAAGGCTACTCTGCATGTAGTGATCTGACTTTTTGCAACAGGAGTGCCATCAAGTTACATTATATTATCCCTATATGGTCTTGACCGACGTTGGTCTGCAATACTGAGACCTTATATGGCTCCATAACACCTGGCAGAACCAGTTATACTCTTTGATGTATTCTCTGTAATAAAAACAATCAGTGATAGTATCATCTACCCTGCTTCTTACTCAAAAGCAATATGGTGGTTTGGCTCGGGACGAATGCACGGTATGATCTGCATTGACCACGCATGTGCGATAGGCATGACGCGCAGCTACTGGTGTGGTGACGTCACTGGAAGTTCGTTTTCGACCCTGGAAGCGGAGCAAATGCCGGACAAGCATGAGAGTGGTCCGCTCGCTGCACATGTGAGCATAATCTGGAATAATTAATGGCATGATGCATGTCCTATTTAAGCTTCCATCCTGCACTCCTCCCCTCACAGCCACCTGAAGAAGATTTGAAATGCATGTTGGGGTCTGCGCCCCAGACTCTGATTGCTGTACCTCTGCTTCTATATAGATATGGGTGAGTGACCTGTGGGACACGGTCTGATCAAGCACTTTAGGTCAGATAAGGGTGACAATCTCTGTATGTGTAACTTTGATAAATTTGTATTTATAATTTCTGTACTTGATGTAAATTGTATGCCTGATTGTACCAGATATCAGACTAAAGGGACCGTTACACACAACGATATCGTAAACGATATCGTTGCAACGTCACTGGTTTGGTGACGTTGCAGCGATTTCGAAACAAAATCGTTGTGTGTGACACATATCAATGATCAATGATAAGTCATTGATAGTTGATCGTAGATTTATGGTCCCGTCTATAAATCTATCGTTAGTCTCCTGCTGGGTGCCCAGTATCGGCGTGTGTGACAGTAGGAGACCAACGATGGATGAGCTCCCAGCGCTGCACAGCAAGCACTGGGAGCTCGTAACCCTGGTAAACTGTGGGTATCTAGGCAGCGCCCAGTGCCTAGTTACCCGATGTATACCCTGGTTACCAGACTCCTCCGCTTACAGGCTGATATCCAAGGTACACAGTGGGTAAGTAGGGACAGCGCTGTCCCTAGTTACCCGCTGTGTACCTTGGATACCAGCCCGTAAGCGGATAAGTCTGGTAACCAGAGTATACATCGGGTAACTAGGAGCTGGGTGCTGCCTAGATACCCGCTGTTTACCATGGTTACTGGCCTGCTCCCGCTTACCGCAGACTGGCAGCTGGAGCTAGACATCGTGCAAAGAATATTTTATTCTTTTCCACGATGTCGCTGGTCCACTGGTCGCTGTGAGTCACCAGCGATCAGTTCACGATGTGGCAGCGATCCCCATCATTGGTCGTATCGCTGCCATATTGCAGAGTGTAACCCGGCCTTTAGACTGTGTTCTATGCACATTATTTTTACCCATGTTAATAGAGGCTTTGGTGTCAGTAGTCTATATCTGTTCCCTTCAACACCAATTGTCCTGGTCTGTAACACTTTGGTCTAGTTTATTCTGTTCAACTGGTGGTACCACAAATAAAACTAAAGCATTTGCATTATATCCCATCTGTTGAATCTTATCATATGTACTTGTCCTTTAAGTAAGCAGTTGACTCAATTTCTGATATTGAATATATTTTGCTTAGGCTGGCTTCACACTGCAGTATTTCACTGATCAGTGTCCATCCAGTTTGTGTGCCAAAACCAGGAGTGTCTCCAAAACTCAGAACAGGTGTCAATCTTTCAATTATAGTTTTTCTCTGCAAGTTCCTCTCCTGGTTCCTCTCTTGGTTTTGGCCCCACAAACACTGTGAAAAACTACAGTATGAAGCCAGCCTTAGTTATGTACAGGACATGTAATATTATCTTTAGATCATTAACCGTAGTATTATGGCATGCAGTTATGTGCTGTAGAAAAAACAAAGCTGTCGGTCAAATGTAAAACTGGTATCTTTGTCAATGATTTTTTAGTAAAAATCTACCCACCAGTGTTAAATAACAGAGGAAAAAAAAACTGAAGAGAGATCAGATCAGATTTTGGCTGGAGTCAGTGGAATAAGCTACCTGGCAAAGATGTAATTGAAAAGGGGAGAAGGTAAATGGCCGTCTATCCTAAAATCCATGGTATCTTGATGAGAAAGAATTCACAGAAAAATGGAAATTGAGTAACTACAAAACATATCTGCAGTCTGTTTCCAATTCTCCAAGCTAAACAAAGCAGCATCCAACTAAGTGGAAGATTAGTCCTTTCTCTTGCAAATAGAATAATTGAGGAGACAAATTCTGCTCATGTGCTCCTGACACCATGTTTGCATTTGGTGTTGCATGTTAACCTTCTGACCAGGGTTTCCTGAATCCTAACTACTAAATCAATATATCCAATCAATAGCAAGCAATTGCCTCTGTAATTTCAGCCAACGGATGGGAATCTAGCCAGAACTTCCATTAACAATGCTATTATCAATTTTCCTCCACTGAGTCATCATATTTATTGCAATAAATGGATATTCTCTCAAGAACATTAGTGCATATTCCTATAGCCAGGTCAGCTTCAAGAATATTTTTCCATATTCTTGAGTAAAAGATTTATTGAAAGAAATCTTAATTTTGCAGCTCTGAAAAATTCTTGTTTTGCGAAAACTAGACCATGATTATAAAAGGAAAGGCAGAAGTTACCGAGACACGTGATTTCAAAAGATGTCATACGTTAAATAGACCTCCAAGATGCCTATGTATTCTACACTGTGTGTGTATTAGCACATAATCCTTGCCCTATAGTCCTATTTCTCGAAGACATTTCATCAATACTTTGGTATGCTGGAATACAAGTTTTAAATCCTGGCCAACCCTAATCCTAAGGGAATCTGTCAGCCAGTCAGTCAGTTGTTGCTATGTAATCCTAGATCAGCATGACGTCATCTCCTGTGCCCGGTCACATGACACCGGAAGCAAGAAGAAGAAGCCGGGAGCGGAGGAGCGGAGGAGCTGCGCCGGAAAGGTGATGTATGAAAGTTTGTTATTTTAACAGGTGCCGCAGCCTGTGGGGGGGACATACTAAGGAGGTGGGGGGGGGGTTGTTACTGGTGGGGCCAGTATACCACCACTGGGGGGCCTGTATACTACTATTGGGGCTGTATATACCTCCTCTGGGGCTGCTGTATACTACCTCTGGGCTGCTGTATACTACCTCTGGGGCTGCTGTATACTACCTCTGGGCTGCTGTATACTACCACTGGGGCTGTATATACCTCTGGGGCTGCTGGATACTACCACTGGGGCTGTATATACCTCTGGGGCTGCTGTATACTACCTCTGGGGCTGCTGTATACTACCTCTGGGGCTGCTGTATACTACCTCTGGGGCTGCTGTATATACCTTTGGGGCTGCTGTATACTACCTCTGGGGCTGCTGTATACTACCTCTAGGGCTGCTGTATACTACCACTGGGGGTTCTGTATATACTTTGGGATGCTGTATACTACCTCTGGGGCTGCTGTATACTACCTCTGGGGATGCTGTATACTACCACTGGGGCTGCTGTATATACCTCTGGGGCTGCTGTATACTAACTACTGGGGCTGCTGCTGTATATACCACTGGGGCTGCTGCTGTATACTACCACTGGGGCTGCTGTATATACCTCTGGGGCTGCTGTATACCACACTGCTGGGCCTGCTGTATACCCACTGCTGGGGCCTGCTGTATACCCCACTGCTGGGGCCTGCTGTATACCCACTGCTGGACCTGCTGTATACCATACTGCTGGGGCCTGCTGTATACCACTGGGGGGCCTGTATACCTTACTGCTGGGGGTTGTATACCTGTGCTGGAGTCCACTCTCGGCTTATACGCGAGTCAATACGTTTTCCCAGTTTTTGGGCAAAAGTAGGGGGTCGGCTTATACACGGGTCGGCTTATACACGAGTATATACAGTATATTCTAGTTCATTGAGATGCACTAGTATACTACCGTAGCTGTAGAGCCCAGCATTGTTCAGGCATAGTAACTAACTGTTCTCATATCTGTAAGCATTGCTTCTCTCTGCTGAGATGTTTCAGTGGCTCGTGAGGAAGCAGTTTTATTCTCATTTCTGTAAGCCTTGCCTCCCTTTCTTAAGATGTGCTCATTGAGGCATAATATGGATTTTCTCTCAGTGTCATGTGACTTACATCAGTCTCTTACATCATATTAACTGCCAAGAATGATCAGGCAGTGACATGACACAGAAGTTTATAGGCGACACTCTATTCTATTCTACATCACAATAAAGGGAGCAGGGCTAAGCAGAGGGGGTGGAGCCATATGCATCCAGGCAGACCAGATATAAATTCAATAATACAGATTTGCAACACAAATGCACTAAGTGTACTCTCAAGGGACACACATACCAAGAATGATCAGGCAGTAATATGACATGGAATTTTTTGGGGTGGAGTTGCGGGGATGTGCAGGTTTGGGGTGAGGAGGTGTTTTATGGGGGCATTTTTTTGGGGGGGGGATTTTTTGGTGGGATGTGGGTTTGAGGGGCATCTTTTTTGGGGGTAGTGGGGCATTTTTTTTGGGAGTAGGGGTGTGGGTGTAGGGGGTAATTTTTTTGGGAGATGCAGGTTTGAAGGGGCATTTTTTTTGTGGGCTGGGGGGCCCAGGTTCAGTATAGGGAAGCTTTTTTATTGGGTGTAGGGGGTGGAATTTTTTGTGGGAGAGGGGTGTTTTTTGGTGAGGCAAGGGTGCGGGTTTGTGGGGGAATTTTTGTGGTTTTCTTAGGGTGTGGTGTGGGTGTGGGGTTGTTTTTAAGGAATAGGGGTGCTGGTTGGGTTGTAGGGGATTGGGTTTGGGGGGCAGGGAGGGGTGTTTTTTGGGGGGAGTGTGGGTTTAGGGTTTTTTTTGGGGGGGGGAGTAGGGGTGTGGGTTTAGGGGGCAGAGGTGCGGGTTTAAGGGGACAGGGAGGCATTTATTGGGAGTAGGGTTGTGGATTTTGCAGGGTGGGAGTATGTTTTTTGGGGGGTGGGTTTAGGGGGCGTGTTTGGGGGGCATTTATTTGGGGGGTGCAGGTTTGGTGTGGTGTTTTGTTTGGGGGGCACGGATGCAGGATTGGCTTGGGGGGCATTTTTTGGAGGAGGCATTTTGGGGGACAGGGGGGTATTTTTTGACAGAGTGCAGGTTTGGGAGGCATTTTTTGGAGGTGTTCTAAGGGGTGCAGATTTGGAGGGGCAAGTTTGAGGAAGTGGGGGGGCAGATTTGGGGGCAGGTTTAGGGGGTGCAGGTATGGGGGTGTTGGTTTGGGAGGGCAGGTTTGGGGCTGTGGATTTTTGGGGAATTTTTGGAGGGGTGGTTTTGGGAGGCATTTTTTTGGGGGTAGGTTTCTGGGGAGGGGAAGTTTTGGGGTTGGGGCAGGTGGTTGAGGGGTAGGTTTTGGGGAATATTTTTCTTAAGGGGGGGGGTGCATGTTTGTAGGAGATTAAGATTAGGTGGGCAGGATTGGGAGGGTGGGGGTGCGGGTTTGCAGGGTACAGATTTGAGGGGCAGGTTTGGGGGGTGGGGGTGAGTTTGTGAGGGGTGTGGATTTGGGGATTGTGGGGGTTTGAAGGGGGGTGAGTTTGGGGTAGGGGCATTTTTTGGAGGGTTGGCTATAAAGGAGGCAGAGCTATGAAGGGATGGAGCTATGTGGGCATGGCTATGCTACACATACATACACTCACCTTTATATATTATATATATGTAATATATATAAATCCAAAAAGTGACTGCAGCACTCCAATTGAGGTGGTTGATGTCTTTTATTGGGCCTTCAGGACAACTCAGCGACGTTTCAGCCTCAATAGGCTTTTTTTCAGACTAGAAAAAAGCCTGTTGAGGCTGAAACGTCACTGAGTTGTCCTGAAGGTCCAATAAAAGGCATCAACCACCTCAATTGGAGGGCTGCAGTCACTTTTTGGATTTATTATACAGAGCAAGTAAAGGTTTGCTGAACTGAATTGCACCCATTATTTAGTTGTGCTGCTCAACTTTTTTTTATATATGTGATATATATATATATATTTATATATATATATATATATATATATATATATATATATATATATTATCATTGTTTTATTTTAAATGAGGCAAAAGGGGGTGATTTGAACTTTTTATTGTATTTACTAGTGCCCTTAGGGCATTTGAAGCCCTGCTCTATACAGCAGAAATCACAATTCACTATGAATGACAGCTTACAGCTGGCTTTCTCAGAAGGAGCAGCATGACAGACACAGGGCCATCAGCTGACCCCTGGCTGTCATGATTACTCATTAGCACTCAAGGGGAATGGTGCGCTCATTGCCAGCTTATGAAAAATCCTGCTGCTGGAGATTGATAGCGGCATTTAACTGATTAGCAATTGTGGGCATCTTCAATCCACCAGTGGCTGTTAGAGGGAAACAACATTGGCTGACATGTGCAGGGAAAGATCTGAGCTTAGCATGTGAGCCCTTATCAAAACAAGTGACATGACATGTGACATACCAGTCCATCTCAGGTCATGAAGGAGTTAATCACTGTACAGTGTGCTAGTAGACACAGATAGAAAAGTGTCTCTGTGCAAGAACAGTATTCGCTATAGTATATGAGAGAACAATGTTTGTCTTGTAATATGTAAGTAGCAACACTACTGGTAAGGCTGGCTTCACAACAAGGTTTGTGTGATTCGGGGCTGTCCGGTGAGCCCTGGACAGCGTCGGATCAGATTTTGGCCCCATAGTATTCCCATGGGGACGGTGTTTTGCCATCCGGTTTCCATCTGTCTGTCAGAATTAGTTTTTTTTCCCCAGACACAAAATCGCAGCTTGCAGCGTTTTTGTGTCAGGGGCAAAAATCGTCCAAAATCCGATCCACGGCGCCCCCTCACATGGGAGTCTAAGGCGCAGGATCGCTATGGATCCGACAGAAAATCTGATCTGGCTCCCGGACACCGGGTGCTGAGGCTCACCACCGGAGGGCACTGAACTTCAGCACCGTGGAGAGTTACCTGCTGAGATTTCAGGACAACGGCCAGCTCCCTGCTAGCCACGATTTTGAAATTTCAGCAGGGGACAGCTCCTGCAGCTGTGATCTGCCAATTCCAGCTGAAAACAGGACCGGAGGGCATATTTGCCCTCCTGTTCTGTACTGTCTGGGGCTGTCAGGTTCTGTCCGGTGCTTCCTACAAAACACCGGACAGAACCTGACAGGGGAAAAATGTGGTATGAAGCCAGCCTAAAATGTGTGCATTGCTGTAGTTTCATATACATGTAAGTATCAATAGACATAATATCTGGGACAGTGAATAAGGATAAATATGACCTAATTTTTTTAATGACTGGAGATTATGCATAAACACTCGACAACTGAACACAGCTAAATTAGTAGCAATAGAAGAGTTGAATAATATCAGGAGCTTATATTTATAGTCTCAGTGCCATCTAAATTATGCAAATTTTGGAGACTAACTGTTAGCTTTTTATATCTTATTAATCCTAATGCCTTATGACAGTTACACTGTTAATGTGCTATTTTACTTTCATTTCCATTAAAATTATATCAGGCTTTTTTCATTATCTGTCTAAAGTACTTAAAATACAGACACTTGAATTCAATAGGTCAATGAATTCTAGTAACTAGCAAACTTTTAAAACTTTTGACACATTTAGCACACAGTATCAATATAAATATTAATGTGAATTACAACCACATATTGAGGATTTCATGTACTGTGCTGGAGATTGTTTCTTATCTGTTTATGCCATTAAATAATCCTATCCCACACGGGATAAGCAAGTATAGCTGACAGATAATGAAAATAATTGTAGATATCATTTGCAGAAGTGTTTTAGAGATCCATAACACAGGAATGAGGCTTAATGTTTTAGTAATGTTAAGTACTTGAAAGGAATAAAAAAAAGACTGTCCTGAATAGACCTGTTATCATTAATTAAACACATATTTTTTAAAGTCTTAAACTATTATTTTCTCATATCAATACCAGTATCATTCTCATTTCACGAGTTGTCTAAATAACCAACTATATGTTGTAGGCAATGAGGAAAACATATTGAAAATATAATCTCCAGCCGGACTATGTTGTGTTTGAATATGAAGCCACAATTGCTATGCTTCAAGGAAAAATTCTTACCAGTCATCATTATACTGTTTATGTGTACATAGATAGAGACTAGTGCATCTCAATGAATTAGAATATCATCAAAAATCTATGTAATATTGCCATGTTTCAGGATATTTCCGGGAGCCCTGAAACATGTTGACTAATAAATCAATATTATATTAACCCTTTGACGTATCGTGGAATATGGCAGTGTGGTTTTTAACCCTTCTTCCTCCCTACTTTAATTTTCTGAAATAATGACATTTGTATTTTCATTACCTATAATGGTACCTTTACACGAAAGGTATAAACCGGCAGGTGTCGGAGACAATTGTACCTTTTACCTTCAAAACACCACGAGGTTGCGGCGTGTAATTCAGGTAGCACCTTCCTGTCCCTTTGGATACCTGTCTTTCAGCCGTGCTGAAAATCAAGCAGGTATAATCCCTATGGTAGCGGCGTGTATCGGGGCACAGGTATGGTATTTGAGTTACCTTGGGCGTGCTACAGCATCATGTATACCACGCCCCATCAGCTATCATTGGTGGGGACTACTGTGTACCCATTGGCTGTCCCTGTACAGGGCGGCATATTTAACGAGATGACCAGTCACTACACATTTGCTATAGCGTCATGTATTAGCCAGCCTCCCTGCGCTGGCTGGCCAATCATGATGTTATTGCATTGTCCAATCACCGTACGAGCGCTGCGTAATACACAACTCTGTCATGCCTATGTAGTTATGGCGCACAATATGTACGCCCATATTCCCTTGTGGTGGCGGCGTATAAATCAGGGAAGGTGCTCCACAGAAGGTAACCCGCGGCACCCGTCGGCACTTCCAGGGAACGAAAATACCATCTGTGGAGCACCTTGTGGCGGCGTGTATTTGCGGTATCAGGTACCGTTAGGAGCCGTTGAAAACGTGCACGTGCAGTGCCTACCTGTTGCTACCTTCGGTAGTGGCGTGTAAAGGTACCATAAGCCTATAATTATCAACATTAACAGAAATAAACATTTGAAATAGATCACTGTAATGACTATATAACATATGTTTCACTTTTTATATTACCGAAATAAATCAACTTTTTGATGATATTCTAATTCATTGAGATGCACCAGTAGATAAATGGATAGACTGATAGCTAATGTCTGAGAAACTATTGCAAAAGGAATAGATAAAACTCTAATTATAACAAAAAAATGTAGAAATTGATGATAAAAAAAATAAAATCTTTATTGTAATCATTTAAAATAAGATGGTATGTTAAAAATAGGTGAGTACAATTAGAGAAAAGCTGACGAGCACACAAAACAAACAGAGTAAACACAATTTATAGATTAATATACACAATAGGTTCAAAATATGAACATATAATCATAGATACATCACATTTTATTTTACACATGCAACATGTGCAAGTAGCACTGCAAGCAAATAAGCACACAAATAATGTAAAATCGTTTACAATACGGTAACTGAGAGTCAAATGGAGACCATATCCAGAAAAAAGGTACAGGAAGGACGGCACTTAGTAAAAACATGTATGTATCTAAATATATATAGTTTGTGTACATCTGTTTATTTTTTGTGCTCGTCAGCTATTCTCCAATTGTACTCACCTATTTTTAACATACCATCTTGGCCTTTTTTGTGGTAGAGAGATAGATAGATAGATAGATAGATACGATGAGGATCGTATATTAAAGGAAGTGGAAGGAGGCATTGATTTTCTAAGTGTACTCTCAACTATGAACCTCAAACGCAAGTATGAAAGCGATATGAAAAAGTTATTATCACTCGAATTGCAGCTTGTAATGTTGGGACAATACTATTGAAGTAAAAAGATCCCAAGAGGATTAATATCTAATGTGCACTCCACCCTGTTTTCGGGAGATACAGAATTGTGTGAAAAATTTGTCTTATTATCAAATAGGTACGCCATGAATACAATGCTTTTGAACGTGGAGTACATACAACTGCAGATAGCGAAGTTGAAGGATACAAATAAAGAGACAGAAGGGGAACTAATAAGTGTACTGAAAGAAGAGGAACATCAGATGTTTAAGGAGTCTATTAAGGCTAAACTGGACAAACAGAGGAAGGACTTGGAGGAGACCAAAAGACATAAATGGGCCAGGGACACTGAGGATTATAGAGTTGGCATGGTGTATAACTGGCAAAGGGATGGCCAGAACAGATGGAAACAAAGAGGTTATTACAGACCATTCAGACAGAGTAGGAATAAACTGTATAATGAAAATAAAAAACTTGCATTTATGCCAACCAGACCAAGAAAACCCCAACCCAGAAGACGACGAGGAGGGCGGAGGCAGCACCGCCAACAGAAAAAAGAAGGACAAACTAAAGGGACAACAACAGAGGCCGAACCACAGAAAGTAACTGAACTGATCATCAATTTATCTGGAAAAAACCTTATCCAATGCTCAGATGGAGGTTTTAGAGAAAGATCTAATGTATTGCATGACTTCACATGCAGATTGGTTTACAGTAGTGAAAGAGTTACATAGATTTTTTAGGAATGTAAGGTTAAAGTACAATTTTCATGACAAAGAGAAAGTGATGAATGTACATAATTGTGAAACTGATATGTGTAACTTGGTCTGAGAAAGAAAAGTGATTTTGTGCCAGCAGAGAATGTCCCAGCAGTAGAAGCTTTTGTATCTGCAGTAAAACAAGATTTAGAAACATTGAGAAACAGTTCCAAACGTGAGTTTTCAAAACCTAATGTCACGAAAGAACAGACACAGGGAGTGTATGAACTTGTCCATGACGACAGTCTGATTATAAAACCTGCGGACAAAGGGGGGGCGATTGTCATCATGGACAAGGACACATACCTTAAAGAAGCCAATAGACAACTAAGTGATCCTTGGTGTATAAAATACTTGATAGGGATCCAAAATTTGAGATCCAAAAGAACATAACAAAGATCTTAGATAATGCTAAAATGGGTGGAATTATAGATGAAAATCTCCATGATTATCTATATGTAAAGAATCCAGTCACGCCGGTTCTATACTTGGTCCCAAAAGTACACAAATCTTTAGTGAACCGGTCAGCTAGACCTATAGTGGCGGGGATAGATTCCATTTTTTACAATGTTGGGACATTTGTGGACAAAATATTGCACCCGTTTGCTGCTTCAGCAAAATCCTGCATAAAGGATACAGGAGATTTTTTAAACAAATTAAGAGAATATGAAGAAAGATCCTCATTAATGCTAGTTTCATTTGATGTTACTTCCCTGTATACATAAATCAGACACGACATGGAAATAGAAGTGATATCTAAATTCTTAATAGGCTCAGAATATACCGATCACTGTAAGCAATTCATAATTGACCTGTTGGAAACTGTGCTCAAGCAGAATTATTTTTTGTTTGGAGATACTTATTTTTTACAAATCATGGGTACTGGAATGGGCGCACGCATGGCATGCTCATACGTGGAAGCTGTCATGGTGTCGCTTGAAGACGAACACGTCTATGTGTCCCACCACTTCTCACTAGTTGAGAGGTGGTGTACATACATAGATGATGTATTCATACTATGGAAAGGCACGGAAGAACAATTAAAGTCCTTTTTTGGATACATTAATGACATAGACCAAACCATAAAATTCACAATGGTCAATTCACATACAGAGATGCAGTTTCTAGATGTAAGAGTCACATTAGAAAATGGGCAAATAGAGACATCACTTTATGTAAAACCAACGGATAAAAACAAATGATTACACTATCAGAGCCACCATCCGGTAAATATGAAGAATGCCATACCAAAGATTCAAATAATAAGGGTAAACAGGATAGTCAGTGACACTGACGACAGGGAAAGAGCAATAGATGAGCTGATGCTAAAATGTAAAAAACGAGGGTACCCTGGAAAGAACAACAACAAAAAGAAAAAGGGGAAAAGTAACAACAAAAAGGAACAATGACGGTAGAAAACCCCTGATTTTGACCTATGGCAAAGAAACTAAAGCCATTGTAGATATTATTTCCAAACACTGGGATATGTTGGGGAAATGCATACCACAGGTTAATGAATATAAGAGCATGCCTCTAGTCTCTTACAAAAGAGGTAGAAATTTAAAGGACATCTTAGTCAACTCGGATCTAGGCACCATTAAAACAACAAAACAAACTACCTTGACAGGGAAGGACGGGTTGTTTCTCATGCATGAATTGCATAAATTGCCCATTAATGTTAAAAGGTAACCCCTTCAGGCACCCTAAAACAGGAGTAGAATACAAAATTCACCATTTTTTAACTTGTAAATCTGATTTTGTAGTCTACATACTTGAGTGTCCATGTAAATTATGGTACGTGGGTGAGACTACTTTAGACTTCAAGACTAGAATTAACCAACACCGTTACAGTATACGGAAAAAAGTTCTAAACTTGCCAGTCTCAAAACACTTCACCGAAGCTAGACACACAGAAAAAGACCTAATATTTAGACTAATAGATATGGTACCACAAGCAAGAAGAGGAGGGGATAGGGTGAAATGTTTGAAAAGCAAGGAGGATTCGCAATTTGAGAACTTGGAAACCAGAGGGTTTAAATGTAGAATACAAATTGCAGTCCATACGCTAATGTATTATCCGACATAAGAATCCGAGTATAATGAGTCTCTGTTTTAATGCACAATTAATACTTATAGTAATATAATAATAATAATAATAATAATAATAATAATAATAAAGCTTTATTTATATAGCGCCAACATATTCTGCAGCGCTTTACAATGTAGGGTTAGAGTACAGAAAATATACAGTAAGTTATTAGAGTAGAGAACAAATAAAGTACGATAATTGGATACAAAACAATAGGCATAGAATCAATGTAAAAAAAATACAATAAATAAAGCAAGAAATGAAGGTGACCCTGCTCAAAAGAGCTTACAATCTACAACGGGATAGGGGTTGCACAAGGTACAGGGGCTTATTGCACTGATGGTCCAGGCATCTTGAGGAAGTGGGCATAGGACTAAGCTTACATGGATGGTCATCAGACAATCTGTGTAGACCTTTTTGGTTTGGTGGAGTTTGTAGAAGAGTAATGTCCAGAGAGATAGCCCATTCACTGTCTACAGTACAATGGACTTCTATTAGGGAGTATGATAGGCCGCCTTAAAAAGATGCGTTTTTAGGGATCGCCTGAAGCCATGCAAGTTGTAGATAGTCCTGATTTCTTGGGGTAAAGCATTCCAGAGGTTTGGTGCAGCTCTGGAGAAGTCTTGGAGCCGGGAGTGGGAGGATCGGATTAGTACGGATGATAGTCGAAGGTCATTTGAGGAACATAGAGAGCGTGTGGGGTGATAGACAGAAATGAGGGAGGAGAGGTAGGGGGGTGCTGCACTGTGAAGAGCTTTGTGGGTGAGAACAAGCAATTTGAATTTGATCCTGTAGTATACGGGCAGCCAGTGCAATGACTGGCACAGAGCAGAGGCATCTGAGTAATGATTGGCCAGGTGGGTGATCCTGGCTGCTGCATTAAGGATGGACTGGAGAGGAGAAAGTCTGGTGAGGGGGAGGCCGCTTAATAGAGAATTGCAATAGTCAAGGCGGGAATGGATTAGGGCCACGGTGAGGGTTTTTGTTGTTTCCAGGGTGAGTAATATAATATATATATATATATATATATATATATATATGTTTATTACACAGGATGCATGAGGTAACCCACACAGACACCACACGAGGATGACATGGACACTCCCAGTTGTCACGGTAGGAGAAGAAGGTTATGTGATACATGTACCAAGGAGAGCCCAGTCAATGGAAACCTCACAAATTCAAATGTTATCACAGCCATAATTATGGTACTTGTATGGGAATAATGGCACCTAGATGAATAATCACTATTTTTATGTAAAGAAAAAAGTTTATCTTTTAAAAAAAATGTCTTAATAAATATAATAAGTTATAAAAGATTACAGGTCTCTGTTCTTTAATTAAGAAATAGAAAGAAGGTAGTAATGTAAAGTAGTATGGCACATACTTGCATTAACAAAGCTCTTAATAAAGTTATCCGTAAGGGCGACTCAGGAGATTTAACTACCGCATCCTTTGGGCAGGGGGCATTTCCGGGAGAGTCCTTGCAACGCCGTACTGACAAGGGGAGTATTTCAATCCCAGAAATGGGGTACACTTATGTGGACATTTATATCTGAGCACCCTATCTGCAGCATGGACATAAGAGAAAGAAATATATAGTCATTAAGAGGTGGAAGTTATGAGATGTAAAAAGTGTGTGAAATACTTATGCAAACAGCAAACAGCAAATAAATAAAGTTAAGATAGCATCCTCCTGAGTTCAGAGACAGAATAGATGTACAAGTAATGAAAAAACGTATTTAATTCATATATACAGTAACCTTATTAGATAGATTAACTCTTTTAAACATGCATAAATCTAATTAAAGATTAGTTTAAGCACTTATACTAAGAATTATTTTAAGACTTATTATTGAATAATATAAATATTAGCACTTCTTATCTAAGGAACTAGATGCCACTAAAATCGCATACATGTGAGCACAAAAATGGCCGCTAAGGATCCTAAGATCCTAACGCGCATATGCGCGAGCACTAATATAGCGGAGGTTCCGATTCCGGCCTCCTATGGCAATGGTGACGTGAACAGTGGCCCGCGCATGCACGGTAACCACTTCCGCAACGCCGGGCCGTAGTGAGGACCATAATAGAAGCGCTGGGACACTTGGTAAGATATCCCTGTACCAAACATAATAATACTAATCAGCTGTGATGGGAGTGGCTAATTGAAACCTAATATATGTATTATAGCCGGGATACAGTATCGGCAATAAAATGAAAGCACAGGCAATGCCTTATAACACAATATGAAGCACTGTAAAGCACTTAGAAGCTATGCATTATATACTGTACATTGTATGCACAATTTTGCACTTGATTGGATATTTATTGATGTAATGATGTGAGATGTATAAAAAGCCCAGCATTTATAACCAGGGGCTGCTGGAAGAAAGTCTTTTGACTGTAACGTTGCACGACTTTGCCTGAATGCCTAATAAAAGCTGATACATCTTTATTGGAGTGCTGCAGTCTTTTTGGAACATGGACTGTATATAGGAGTGATTGAACCCCACTTCAGACTGAATTTGCACCCATCTTATCAGAAAAAAGGAAGTGCTGCTCCAGTTTTTTCTAATGTAGATAGATAGATAGATAGATAGATAGATAGATAGATACAGTGGCGCACCCAAGGGGGGGGACCTACGTGTCTGGACACCCCCCTTGGACAACCCTGAGAAGCTGGGGGGGCCACTCAGCTTCAGGGCCGCTGGCCACGGCTATTTTCGGGTTGCGGCCGCCAGTGATTCAAGAATGCACCCGGCGGCTGAAGCCGGGTGATTTACCTCCAACTCAGCTGCTTCCGGGTCCAGAGGCGTGCTTACGTAGTTGTACGTGACACGCCTCTAACCCTCCAGAGCGGAGCATTTGAAGAGAGGTGCCATTCTGTGAAGCTGGCTGCTGGTTGTGTGGGCCGGTCCCTGCTTGCAAGCCAAGCGCCCTCCAGCAGCTGTTCATGGCTGCAGCAAGTCCTGCTTGTTATTCTGCCGGCCAGCACTGTCTGCACCTCTGTTTATGTGCTGGGCCGGCAGTGTCACTATTCAGAAACCAAGCTCTGTGGAGGCCAGTCTGCAAAGCTGTGATGTCATCCAGCCCTCCTCACATGCCTGCAGCCTGCAGAAGAGATCAACAGCAGACAGGTCGGGGGAAGGTGAGAATGTCTGTTTCTCCTCTACATAAAAGTAGCCCTGATTTGTCTTTATGGCTGAGTACATGTGATGTGTGCATGGCGGTGTGTGTGCATGCCTGGGTGGATCGCTGTGTGCATGTGTGTGCATGGCTGTGTGTGTGCATGCCTGGGTGGATCGCTGTGTGCATGTGTGTGCATGGCTGTGTGTGTGCATGCCTGGGTGGATCGCTGTGTGCATGGCTGTGTTCATGTGTCCATGGCTGAGTGCATTTGTGCATGACTGAGTGTGAGGCTGTGTGTGTGCATGTCTGGGTGCATGACCAGGTGCATGTGTCCATGGCTGAGTGCATTTGTGCATGACTGAGTGTGAGGCTGTGTGTGTGCATGTCTGGGTGCATGACCAGGTGCATGTGTCCATGGCTGAGTGCATTAGTGCATGACTGAACGCAGGGCTGTGTGTGTGTGCGCGCGTGTCTGGGTGCATGACCAGGTGCATGTGTCCATGGCTGAGTGCATTAGTGCATGACTGAGCGCAGGGCTGTGTGTGTGTGTGTGTGCGCGCGTGTCTGCGTGCATGACCAGGTGCATGTGTCCATGGCTGAGTGCATTAGTGCATGACTGAGCGCAGGGCTGTGTGTGTGTGTGTGTGTGTGTGTGTGTGTGTGCGCGCGTGTCTGGGTGCATGACCAGGTGCATGTGATCATGGCTGGGTGCATGTGTCCATGGCTAAGTGCATTTGTGCATTACTGAGCACAGGGCTGTGTGGGTACATGTTTGGGTGCATGTGTTCATGGCTGGGTGCATGTGTCCATGGCTGAGTGCATTAGTGCATGACTGAGCACAGGGCTGTGTGTGTGCGGGTGCATGTGTTCATGGCCGGGTGCATGTGTTCATGGCCGGGTGCATGTGTTCATGGCCGGGTGCATGTGTCCATGGCCGGGTGCATGTGTCCATGGCCGGGTGCATGTGTCCATGGCCGGGTGCATGTGTCCATGGCCGGGTGCATGTGTCCATGGCCGAGTGCATTTGGGCATGACTGAGTGTGGGGCTGTGTGTGTGCATGTCTGGGTGCATGACCGTGTGTATATGTTCATGGCTGGGTTCATGTGTACATGGCTGAGTGCATGTGTGCATGGCTGGGTGTATGACTGGGTGCATGGCTGGGTGCATGGCTGAGTGCATGATTGGGTGCATGTGTGCATTGCTGGGTGCACTGCGGGGTGCATGTTTATGAATATGAATATATAAAGAGGGTGCACTGATGCAGGTGCATCTCAATGAATTAGAATACCATCAAAAAGTGACTATTTCAGTAATTCAATACATAAAGTGACACACATATATTATATAGAGTCATTACACACAGAGGGATCTATTTCATGTGTTTATTCCGTTAATGTTGTTGAATGAAAACCCAAAGGTCATTATCTCAGAAATTTAAAGTAGGGAGGATGAAAGGTTAAACACTGTGCTGCCGTATTCCACGAGACATTTAAGGGTTTATATAATATTGATTTATTAGTCAAAGCGTTTCAGGGCTCCCTCCACATGACAATATGATATTGATTTGTCCTGAGGAAGGGGCCAGGGAACCCTCTAATGCGTTCATAAATAAATCAATGTTATATTCCCCCTTTGATGTCTCGTAGAATACGGCAGCGTGTTTTTTTATCCCTTCATCCTCCCTACTTGAATTTTATGAGATAATGACCTTTGCGTTTTCATTGGCTGTAGGCTTGTCTTTGTACTGT
Organism: Allobates femoralis; assembly: GCA_033576535.1. Lineage (NCBI taxonomy): Eukaryota > Metazoa > Chordata > Amphibia > Anura > Aromobatidae > Allobates > Allobates femoralis. Next base: position 323,231,102 of record JARQOC010000005.1, on the reverse strand, counting down.
ATGTGTACAGTTCTGTATAATGTATGTGTGCATGTCTGCATTGCGTATATAAAATTGTATGCATTTTTTTATAAAATTTGTGTATGTGGGGGGCATATCTGGGGGGTGGGCAGGGGCCACTGTCCACATGTGGTCAGAGTGAGCAGGTAAAAATGTGAGGAGACAGTATGGGGTAGAAGAGAGAGGGGACTGCTTGGGGGACAGTGTGAGAATACAGTAAGCAGGACTCTGGAGTTGGTAAGCCAAACCACCGACTCCAACTCCTCAATTTCCCTTACTCTGACTCCACGACTCAGACTTCCTCATACACGGCTCATGTTTAAGTGATAAATTTATTGTACAATGGGAACATCAGGCTTTAATCATTATGTTGATACAATAATCAAGATATTTAGATAGATTCTACTGTACCCAATTCATTATATATTGTAGGAGTCGGAGTTGCTCCATTTTTCTACCAACTCCACAGTCCTGACAGCAAGGAAAGGATAGTATACCGAGGAGGGGGGTGTGATGAGGGGCATAATATAAAGACTGGGCAGTATAGGTTTGGGGGCAGTGTGAAAGGGCCTTTTAGGAAAACAGCAGTGTGGAGGGCATGTATCAGGAGAGGGACAGTGTGGAGGGCATGTACCAGGAGAGGGACTCTGTGGGGGTCCTTATATGGAAAGAGCTGTGTGAAGGGCATGTACCAGGAGAGGGACTCTGTGGGGGTCCTTATATGGAAAGAGCTGTGTGAAGGGCATGTACCAGGAGAGGGACTCTGTGGGGGTCCTTATTTGTGCAGAGAACACATTGAGGGCAATTATTTATTCATGGGCTCAGTGTAGGGCATATAAATTTATTTAGGCAACATTATAATGACTCTCTTATTTTTAAGGGCGCTGTGTCGGGATGTGCTGCAGAAGAGCAGAGAAGATGGAAGTCTGTAAAGACATGAAGAGTCATCATGGTGTCTGCACAAGATGAAGAAATGAAAGATAATGACTAATCAGGGAAGATGTGACCTATAAGGTACCTGGATGTAAATGTTTCTTTGTGATCCTGCTGTGTCTCATCAGTGCTGTGGCTCCTGTACGGTCTGCAGTCAGATGAATGATAACAACAACTCCCAGTATCTTCTTACCATTGTTAAGGACATACTGGCAGTTGGAGATATATGCAATACAAGGGGCTGACCTGACATTACAATTGGTGTACCATGTACTGATGGTGCTCCTGGTGCTCAGATTCAAGTACAAATGGTGGTCCTAGTGATTTATATATGTACTAATGATAATAATAATCTTTATATAGCACCAACATTTTCCGGAGCGCTTAACAAATCAGATTCATATACAAACAGTCATGAGAAACAGTTTTGGAAATCACCATAATTAAAAAGCAAAAAATAATGACAACCCTGCTTGCAAGAGCTTACAATGTACAATAAAGTGGGGGTGACACAAAGTACAGGGGCTTATTTACAATCCTGGTTCAGCCATTTTGAGGTTGTGGAATAGATGAGAGTGGATTAAAGTGGCCAACAGCCGGTCTGTGTAGAGCTTTTCGGTCTGATGGAGTTAAACAGTTATGTTCAGGGAAGTTGAGGATAACCTATGTCTGAATAACTGATTAGGGAGCGTGATAGGCCGCCCTAAAAAGATGTGTTTTAGAAAAAAATTAATTACTACGCAATGTAATTCCTACCATAGAGGCACAACAAATAAGACCGTTTTCGTGCAGTATTAAGCATTAATTAGGTATTCAAATTTACAAAAATCGCTTGGCTTTTAGGGGGGCTTCGCTCCCCCAAACCCCCCCACCGGGGGCTTTGCCCCTCAGAACCCCGCTGGGGGGTGACACCCCCCTTTCAGGGCCGGTGTGTGTTTCTTGGACCCCTACCTTGGGAAATTTCTGGGTGCGCCACTGGATAGATAGATAGATAGATACTAGTGCATCTCAACGAATTAGGATATCATCAAAAAGTTAATTTATTTCACTAATTCAATACATAAAGTGAAATGCATATATTATTTAGATTTTCACAAATTGTCAATTCAGTGAGGAAGTGAAAAACGATAATGCCACCTAATAAAGGTAGCAATCCTAAAAGTCATAATTGACTCTTTAACAAGCCTTTTCATATCACTTAAGGCCCAGTTACACGGTACAAGATTGTGAACGATGCTTGCAACGTTTGTGTCCGGGAGAAAAATCCTGCCAGATCCTCCCGGACAGTTGGAAACCGAATAGCAAATAGCTGCCATCCGGCCCCATAAGAATATTATGGGGCCAAACCGGACAGCCCCGGATCTAGAAAACTGTGGTGTGAAACTAGCCTTAGGATATTTTATAGAGTCATTACAAGTGCAAATTGTAAGCTTATAACTAGCTTAATTCATACCACTATTTTGGTGCATTTTGTCATATTGTAAGTTATGCCCCTTGCCTTCTAAGCCATGCTTTTTATCTATTAAGTCCAGTTAATGTTCAGCATCTAAAAACATAATATTCATGGTGTGAGACATGCATTCCATTTTTGCGTGCAGATTTAAACATGATTTTGGTACATTTTTTCTAATGTAGTTGCGTGTCATTATAATTGTAGTTTGTTATACAGTAAGTACATTTCTCAATACTAGTTGTTGGGAGGTTTCCCTTACTTTTACTTATTATTCTTTTTTCTCCTTGTGCACCTGCCTTAAGACTCCTCACTTCCTGTTCCTGTCTACCTCTGCACAATTTCTCTATCTTGTTTAGTTGAACATAGCAGCCTCCCCTCTGCTTTTTCAGAAAGAATAAGACACAAATCTATGGCCTTTCTGGGAACTAAAGGCCCAGTCTCACATAACGACACATCAGCGATCCCGATAATGATAACAATGTACAGAGATCGCTGGTGCGTCCTTTACACATCACTGGTAAGATGTCAAACTGGTATCTCACCAGCAATGTGAAAAACAACGCACTAGCGATCCAGAATTATACCGAGATCGATGTGAATTTTCTCTCCATAACGTAGCATTGAGATTGTTGCTCATTATCTTTGTCAAACACAACAATGTAGCATTCCCAGCGGGAGCACAATGACGCAGGAATGACCCAGAGCAGTATGTAACTATCAACGATCTCACAGCAGGGGCCAGATTGTTGGTGCATGTCACACATAACGAGATCGCTGTTGCGTCACGGATTTCGTGATGCAACAGCGATCCCAATAGCGATCTCATTAGCGATCTCTTTATGTGTGACAGAGCCTTAAGTCTGAGTTTTGGCTTTCAGTTGTGCTGATTGGGATTTTCTAGTCTGTACAGGAACCAGTAGGGTGTGGGTGTGGCTGTTGTGTTGTAGATTTTATTTCCCCCTTTACCTGTGTTTAAGTTACATTTTCTAATGAACAAAGTACATTTTAATCAATAAATCTTGGAATAAAAAAAAAGAGTTTCACAATTGGATGTGTTTAACATAAAGTGTTTGTGTGCCGAGATAATCTTAGAAATGTACCTCTACTATACACTTTGTAATGACTGTGTCTGACAGTACAAGAACATGGTCTGAACATGCCACATCTAGGCAGGGACACATGCAAAATATTGTATAGACATTACAGCATGGAATCACAGTTGATTCTTATTGAAGGGTAACGCATTAACCAACATGTTTTTAAGTAATGTTTAACCTCAAAGTAAGAATCAACTGTGATTCCATGCTAGAATGGCCGTATATTTTTTTTGCTTCCTCCCCTGCCAGAGAGATATGCTATGTTCAGACATTCCCTGCCCAGTCAAGCACAGCCATTACACAGGACATGCCAGAGGCACATTTATAAGAGTATCTCATTGGACAAACATTTTCTTTAAACATTCAATTGTAGAACTAACTTTTATTCTAAAAACTATTGATTAAAATTAATTTTGTTTGTGGGAAAAACTCCAATAAATACCACATATACTCGAGAATAAGCCAACTTTTTCAGCACATTTTTTATGTTGAAAAAGCCCCTATCAACTGATACTCGAGTGAGGGTCCCACAAGTGTGCTGTGCTGTAGAGGGGGCGACTTTGGAGTGTTGACCGGAGGCAGGGACAGGCTGCATCTGTGGCCTGTGATCATGTGGGCCCACTGATTAAGGTAATGTCATATTTACTACACTCTCCCTGCCTATCACCCCTCAGCACTGCAGCAGGCGCTGAAAAGAGGGCTGAGGAGAGATGAATATTAATTTAACTTATATAGCCGGGACCGTGATCACCCATAGCTGCTGCAGTCACGGGTTATAGTGTGTCTGGATATTCACTGCTTCCAACGAATCATCATTGGCGTGTGAAGCAGTGAATATCCTGGACAATCATACTCACCCTCCCAGCGCTCCCACCTGCAGTAGTGACATCCTAATCTCTTATGCCGATTGCTGAATGCTGATAAGTGTGTGGAGCAGGGCACATGACAGTGACATAATTTCTGTGTGTACTGCTCACACAGTGATCAGCGTCCAGCTTGAGAAGGCAAGGGATTGTTGCAGCTTTAGGTGGGAGTGATGGGAGTATGATCATTTATTTTTTTTAAGTGATGGGGGCTCATGTCCTAGGATGGGGGCCCATGTACCATGATGGGGGGGGGTCATGTACCAGGATGAAGGAATCATGTACTATGATGGGGGGGATCATGTACCAGGATGGGGGAATCATGTACCATGATGGGGAAATCATATACCAGGTTGGGGAAATCATGTACCAGGATGGGAGAATCATATACCTGGATGGGGTATCATATACCAAGATGGGGGATCATATACCAAGATGGGGGATCATATACCAGGTTGGGGGATCATATACCAGGATGGGGGATCAATCATGTACCTGTATGGGGTTAATATACTAGGATATGATCATATCGTATCAGTACCATGTTTCTCTCCATGTATACTCACCCATATGTATCAACAGATCTCACTGTTTTAAAGATATATAATAAAATTGATATTTTATGATTTACCTCTAACTACAGTGGGGTTTTGTCACCTACCTTTTTCTGGGTAGGATTTTAGGATTAGTGTACCAGGGTGATAGTGTATAGAGCCTACACTAATTAATAGTAAAAGGAATTCCAGCGAAGTGTAATCCAATATGCAGCTTTATTTATGTGAATAAAATTCCATCATCCATATGGCAGGGGAACAGTGCGAGTTGAAGTTGGCTTCAACTCGAGCTGTCCCTCTGCCATATGGATAATGGAATTTTATTCACTTAAATAAAACTGCATATTGGATTACACTTCGCTGGAATTCCTTTTTTTATTGATTTGGCCCGGCTCCAGGGCGGCACATCCGTGCGGAGGTGTATCCAGGCTGAAGGACACTATTTTTCCGGTGAGCTGCCATTTCCTTTTCCTTTTTCCTGTAATTTAACACTAATTAATAGGAACAACTGCAAATAGTTGCATTATACTATTCCCTTCATGGTACTACCAGTACCAGTAAATTACTATAGCAGTGTTTACTCCATACTACTACTGTATCACAGTAAGTGCCATATTGTTGGCTGTTAAACACAGAAACTCAACACAGTAAAAAGATGCACTCAAGCTAAATCAAGGGTTTTTTAGCACTATGACATAGATGTCCTGTCATTGGATTAGTCATTACAATGTCTCCTATGGGACTCGTCTCCAGGGGACAGGGAGATCGGTTCTCGTCTTGCCCCAGGCATCCCCCTGTTCCCCGTACACTTACTCACCCGGTCCATGCTCCCGCAATGTCCCTTCAGACTACAGCTCCTTCTCGACGCGTCTCCTCTGACTCCTCTCACTTATTGTGTCTGTCTAATCGTTTAAAGGGCCAGCATACCCTTTTATAGTAATCACTTCTCAGCCAATCTCTGAGAGGCTTGTGTGTATTTAAGACCCTCACTTACTTAGGGATGTGCCTGGGCAACTTTGTGCTGGTGTTCTAAAGTTGCTTTCCTCCGGTTCCCGGATCAGTGCTTGCTCACTATAAGCCTTGCCTCTGTTACATTATTAATGTCAAATGTTTACTTCTAGTGCTAGTGTCCCCATCCTGGTAACATGGCTGCTTGGAGTCTCGCCATCCTAACCATCTACACTGCGGACTCAGTCGGTAACTTCCGGACCCTCTGCACCATCCCTCATTTACACATCCTTGTGCTCCCTGTGGATTCCTCTGGCTATCCCGGTTCATTGCTGGTTCATCCTATCCAGTTTCCTGGACTTCTCGCCCCCCTTCACAGAGTCTGTTTCTCTTGGGTCTGACCCTCTGGTCTCGGAGCTGTTGCACTTAGAGCTTCCATCGCTGTGTCGGGTCAACCCCTGTACAGGGGTTCACTCGCCGGTGCTCCCTTGGGGGAATTTGATGCCTTGGCCCAGTGGTCCTCCCTTGTGGGTTCTCCTATGTTATCTTTAATAGAGTCTAGACAGGCGCATGTGAATTATGGCAGAACAGGCCCCAGCATATGCTGCAGATGCTACACATGTCTAGACATTTCCGATCTGATCCCCACAGTGCCAGGCCAGTAAATGCATGAGTAAAGGCGGAACAAGCCCAAGCAAATGGGCTTTTCATTAATGTGCTGGTCTGGCACTATGAGGGTTAGTTCTGATAATCCAAGGCATATGTGGCATCAGATACATATGCTAAGGCTGTGCTGCCTTCATTCACATATGCCAGTCTAGTGGTTCTGAAACACTGCAGGTAAGTGCAGCTTTTAATGGTTATGCTTTTTATCTATGTTGGGGATCGCTTGGCTTAACTTAAATGAAATGAAAAATATAGAGTAGGACTGCCATAAAGAGATTTGCCTTGATGTGGCAGGGTGTCTGAAAAAATTGATTAATTATTTTCCAAAAATCTCAAATTATTAATACAAATACAGTTTGGCATGAGTATGTGCAGTTTCATGCTTTACAGTGTATGCTATTTTCAGGTCGTGCTGGCCCCTCTTGCTTCCTGTGTTATAGCCAGTATTACGCTTGGCAGCTAAAACTGAAGAGAATGGTAGCTCAAAAAAAGTACTCATGAAGAGACTACCTAGTTTTCAAAGCTGTGGTGTTTTAAAGCCAGAAAATATGGGGTATATATATATATATATATATATATATATATATATATATATATATATATATATATATATATATATATATATTTTAAGACCAATGTTGAACAGGTCATTCCTAATGAACATGCTTCCTGGAGTAAGATGTAATTAATTAATTAATTAAAGGGTGCACACCACTTAATGGGTGCGTCTATGCCAGAGGTGCACTCCAAACAGAACTGGAGTGCATTTCTGGTAAAAGTTATTCCACTGAAGTGGCAAGACTTTTAATAAATGAGATGAGCAGGCATATCCATGCCCCCAATTCGCCTATGCTCTGCTCATTTGGTGAAGTTTGATGAGATTTGGATGAAAATACGCAAAGTCACAACATTTTTAGACAATTTCTGAGCTGTGCAATAATTTTGCGAGTTATTAAGGTGTTTTACACCATAGGTTCAGAAAAAACTGTTCCAGGTGCCTGGGAATCCGACGAGTGTTGAGGTGAACAGCTTCCTATTCCCCACCCCCATCAGCGATTTTACACCATAAACTGGCAAAGAAGCGTAACAAAACAAGGCCTACGTACCTCTGGCAGAACCTGTGAATAGCTAAACAGTGGAGAGGCCAAGTGTTGGACCACACTAACCTGATATCGTAAGAATGGGCTATCAATAAGGAGTCTTGGACAACATTTGCGGGTTACAATTTATGTAAATTCAGTAGGTCCCTGTTTTAAAATGTATAATGCCAGGACCATAAAACTCTTGGCACTGGGATTTACTGGAAGAATATATTTACTGTAGATGAGACTGGAAGTGGGTTAGTAAATTCTTATAAGAACTGAGGTTTCTTTTCTACCAGATATGTGTTTTTAGAAAAGCTATCTGGAAAAAGAGGAATCATATGAATGTTTTACAGACATTTTAACCTTTTTACGGCAATCATATAAATGTTATTGTACCTCATTCTCAATTGTCATGTAGTTTTTGACAAAAGGTGTAGGCAAAATTGTACCAAATTGTACATTTTTTTACATTCTTTCACTATACTTTAATATGCAGCATCACTTGTTCTGAATCATAAGAAGCCCAGTTAGGGTATGTGCTTCCAAGACGCAGTGCCTCTAGACCCAAAGGAACCTACCGGTGAGCACAGGGAGACCATAGACACCCTGTACTTACCATCTGCAGTGGGTGCAGGCTGGCTTCTCCCTGCGTGCAGCTGATGGTGACCGTTTTTAACTCCACAGCATGAAAAACCCACACCGCAGGTTAAAACACGCTGCGGTTGGGAGCAGCATAGTGAGGATGGGATTTCTACAAATTCCATCCACTATGCTGCTACTGTACAGGGCCACATTTTGGAGACAGCAGCAAAACACTGTGTCCAAAGTGCTGTGTTCACTGATCATGAGCACACTGCCTTAATTGCATTTTCTCAATTTTTATTCATTAAATTTTATAGAATCTGGTCCTCAGATTCTAGTCTGCTGCAAATTTCTATTCATGTTTAGGGATGGGCGAATCTACTCGCTAGGAGTTGTTACTCTTCAAGTAATAGTGGAATCACAGGACTCGGTACTCTGCGAGTTTCCATGCTATTACTCGCACAGTAGCGAGTCCACCATCCCTCCATTCCCCCCGCAGCCTCCCCACCTGATCCTAAGTTAGGACCGGGCGGGGGAGCAGGAGTAGGGCCTCAAGACTCAGACGGGGAAGCCGGCGGTGAAATTTGCTCACTGCCGCTTCCCTGACTGAGTCCTGACCAGGGGTCGACTTGGAGGGGAGGAAGGTGGGTTTGCACCAGCCCGGCCGGCTACTTACCGCTGCCTCCGCCGGTGTCGGCCGCAAACTCGCTCCCCGCCTCTCTGCTGCTCTTTCCGGAGATTCCCGAGAGCTGACAGAAGCAGTGAATAAATTAACTTCCGTCACCGCTCGGGAATCTCCAGCAGCAGAGCGAGTCTGGCTGACAGCAGGGTTCAGCTCAGGTCATAATGACCTGAGCTAAACCCTGACTGTTTAGTCAGTTCTCAGCTCTGCTACATCCCTGTTTGTCTATGCACAGACAGGGATGTAGCAGAGCTGAGATTGCGTTTTGGACTACGTCGGACGAAATAGGATTTTTTAAATAAAGATGGAGTCCCTAATGTCTTTTTTGTTTTATTTTTAACAAAAAAATTACTCTGTGTTGTGTTTTTTTTTCTATTGATTACTGGAAATTCATGGCGGTCATGTCTAATATTGGCGTGACTGCCATAAATTTCGGGCTTAGGGCCAGCTGATAATACAAAGCTGGCCCTAACCCCTTTATTACCCAGTGAGCCACCCGCCACCAGGGCCACTGGAAGAGCGGGGTTCATTTTTTTTCTGAAAAATCCATAAAACAATATAAATAAAAGGGACTGCATCTTTATTAACCCCTGGATCATGGTTGAGGGGTTAATAAAAATGCAGTCCCTTTTTTAGGATTGTTTTATTGATTTTTCAGAAAAAAAAATGACGTGGGCTTCGCTGTATTTCTGTAACCAGCCGGATCCAGCCTATTTGTACCTGGCCAGACACAAGGCGGGGAGCGAGTCTGCACCCCCCCCGTTCAATCCTTTTTTTTTTTTTTACTATTCTTTAAAAGTCAGCGGCTTTTTGCCGCTGGCTTTAAAAGAATAACATGGGGAATGGCAGGTTTTTCCTCTGCTGCCAGACCCCTTATAGGGTCCGGCAGCAGAGGAATCGCTGCAGTACTCGTTCCCCATTCATTTACATTGGACTCGCTAGACTCGCAATGAGTAGCGAGTCCTGGACTCAGACTCGTTAGAGTCTAGCGAGTCCGAGTAATTTAGGATTCACCCATCTCTATTCATGTTTAAAGGACTAACATTTATTGAGATAATAAGACATGTCAAAATATTTTACTCAAAGGGAAAAGAAAAAGGTTTCAGTCTAAATATGCACATAAGTAAATGAAGCCAAAGGGAAGTAAATAAAGGCAAGGTACATGAATAATGTATTGCAATTAATAAGAGAGAAATTACTTTACAGATGGATATGAACCATGACAAATATGTACCTGAGAATAGCCGATTATGCTTCCATTTTCATCCTGCACATTAAAATTAATGATGGGACCCTGCACATCGAAAGTCCTAACCTTGGTGTCAGCATAGAAGCGTATTACAGGTAGTCCATTAGCGTAATGCAGAGCAGAAAGCACAGAGTAGGTGTAACTGGCCAGTGTATGGGTATGATTCCTAATATTCGCCATTCCACCTACAAAGAAAAATATAATTAGCATTTTCCTGAGCATTCAAAGCACAGTTATTTCAACAAGTGTTAGGAAATAGATCACTTAAAAGGAATATATTGCTGAGAAAAAATGATATACCACAAGTGGAAACAAAAAAGAGAGCAATTACAAACTGTAATCTATACCACTTGGAAACACGACTTTTTTTTTTCCATTTTTTCCTTGTTTCCTAATAAAAACCCTACCATTATTTATTAGTCGATATAGCCATATAAAGGCTTTCTTGTGCATTGAAGTTTCAGTTTTGAATGACACCATTATTTCTAGCATACAATGCACTGAAAAAAAGTACAAATATTTCCAAGTAGAATGAAATGAAAAAAAAGCATCCATTCGGCCATTGGCTTTGGAGTTTTGTCTTTACAATGTTCACTTTGCTGGGACAAATACTGTAATATTCCAAAGAAATCTGTCAGCCCAAACTGATATTTAAACTATGTACATAGCCGTGCATAGGATATGGACCCTATAAAATATTGCACTGTTAGCGACTCTAATTGTTGTGTCTGAAGAGCAAGGCCAGGAAGGAATACAAAATGCCAAAGAGATAAGATGAAAGTTTCAACCAAGAGTGGAAATCTTGAAAGACACTAAGGGGAACAAACTAACTGAACCAGAAAAGGTCAAGGATAGATGGAAAGAATACATGGAGCACTTTTACAAGAATGAATCAGTGATACAGGAGGAAACGGAGGATGGAAATGATAGAGCCAAACATCTTGAAAGATGAAGTTGTTGCTGTGATAAATCTTCTGTGAAAAAACAAAGTGACTGGATGTGATAATGTTATAATAGAGCTAATAAAGTCTTCTGAAGCAGCAGTTAATGTTGTCACATACCTGTGTCAACAGATATGGACAACAAGTAAATTGGCCAAGGACAGGAGAAGATCAGGTTTATTCCTATTTCACAAAAAAAGGGAGAGGCTACACTATTGCACTTATACCTCATGCCAGTAAAATACTACTGAGGATCTCACAAAGCTGGTTATAGCTTTAATTTGACAAAGAGCTGCCAAAGCAACAGGCAATATTCAGAAAAGGCAGGAGAACAAGAGATATAATTGCTAAAATGAGATGGATAATAAAAAAGAATAGAACACGGAGCTCTATTATTGCTTCATAGACTACAGCAAAGCATCCATGTTGCAGAAAATTTGCCCTGATATTACTGCAACAAGCACTGAAGTTTATAGACAGGGAGTGAACATAACTTATGACCAGAGGTAGAAGAAAATGCATTTGAGAATCTTTCCCCTCACCACCTGTAAAAAGATCTGTCAATAACCAAACCTAAGCCTGCCATGCTTAAACGTTGTGGCTCATCTTTGGATAGGCAGTGTGGGCAAAGGGGCATTATGGCAGAGCTGACAGTTCTATGAGAGAAGGGCTTATAAAAGGCTTTGTAATGTGTTACAGTTAAACTCAACTGTGCTGCTCCTTCCCTTATCTGTGCTCTGATCTTTTAGCTGTGTTTAATAATGCAGTAGGTTAGCCCAGGAGATGAGAGGTGTATTATTACATGTCACAGTGAATACCCTACTCTGATCTATGGTGTGGGAGTGTTCTTTTTTTTGCTGTGTTGCTGTCTGCTTATGATTGGTTAGTATCATACAGGGGAAAAAGTACGTGCTATCATTAAAAATATGAGATAACACCCACTTGGACTTAACTAAAGTTAGCTCATGAGGTGCAAATTTCTTTGATTGCCATTATATCCATCACAGAGAAGCAGAATAGAGAAAACATAACGTTTTATTCTGGTGTGCAGTCACCATTACATTGTATGTTTAATTCAACATTAAAAAATTGGTGCAGAAATATGTGTTGCTCTAGTGTACAACTTGTAACACATATAGAACATTTTTCTGTAGAAATGCTCTGGAAATCTTACTTGAAGAAAGTTTTCTTTATGAGGTTCTAGAGATATAAAAGGGTATACTCATCTTAACAGTTCCTGCCTCATCTCATCTAACATTAACACCTGCTTTCTAGTTCCATTTTTTTTAACCAAGCTTGTGAATTTCTATACAGGATGCTTATTTACCGATCTCTCATATGTCTTGTTTGGCTATGGAAGGTGTTCATCATTTCTATTTTTACAATTAAATGAGCAGCATAAATAAATCATGAAAGAACATGTTGCCTCAGTTTGTCACCAATGATCTTCATCTCTTCCCTGCACTGTTTTGACTGTCTTAGGTACAACAAAATCAGAAGCATATCATTTGCTCTGTCACAATAATTCTCAGTGAAATGCCACATTGAGCTTCACACAATGTTTTCATTTCTAAAGAACATCATTCTTCTCTTAATTCGTTTTGATTTGTTAACTTTTATATACAGAATATCTATGACACTCTTGGTTATTGTTATTTGAAGGTTTGAGAACAAATGCAGCTGAGCACAAATTACCATTTCAAAGTCATTTTTCAAAAGGAAAGAATAAAGGTTTGTGGATCGGTATCCATTCACTCTTCAAAATATTAATTTTTGGTTAATCACTTGGAGAATTACAAAAATCATTTCTTGTGGCAAATATTTTTAGTAATAATGCAAATACTACTGTAGTTACTTATATTTGCTGAACAGTGAAATCAGTTTTATTACTTGAACAATAATAAGGTCCAAATACTGAAAAATTAAAGAGTATTTTCAACTTTAATAAAAAAATAATCAAAAAAGGCTTAACAATGTATTTTAGTTATAGACATTGTCACCCATGTTGTATTCATGGTTTGAGGCTAGTAATGGGTGAACCAGATTGAATTTCAGCATCCCCTGGATTCCTGATTCCTAGTGTCCGTGTACAGACCATGAACATGGACGTCTCAGGGAAGTCTGTGTTACTGTTCAGGTAAGTACTAAGAGGAAAAGGACACTTTTTTTTTTAGACCAGGATCAGGGAATGGACACTCAAGGTTGTGAGTATCTTCAAATACATTTTATTGTACAAATACCAAAATTGTGAATGCATGAAACACACATTTAAAAATATTTAATAGACATTGTTGCAAACACTGTGCAAGACCAAAACTGATGCCCTTTCACAAAAGCAGTAATTCTAATATAAATGGCTCAGCAAATATAGCCAATCAAATGGTGGTAATGGTTTAAGGCTGGCAGGCTCAGAATGTGTGAATACTGTTATACAATTCAAGTGCGATCACTAAGCAGTGATGCTAGGTACAATGTAATAAATGGTTGCAATCAATGAAAACAAGTGTCCACCAGGACGTACAAGAAAGTGAACTGTATGCATATACCAAGGTAATGACCCTGTTAATAGAAGACAGAGAAGCATAATATTCCCAAATACCAGTGGTGGTATCTCTAATGGCAAACCTTCAAGGGCAGGTGTGTTGCTGTTCAGGTACACTGCCCAGATAAAGTTTGTTGAAAAGCTGCAGCCCAGCAAATCAGCAAGCTTCACTGATGCAAACGGGATTAAAAGCACTTAAATCAATATACCAGTCTCGGTGCTGGAGTCCACGCTTCTTTCATACTACTTCCAGGTCCACTCATTAAACCTCAATAATACTCACTGCATCCCCCTTTCACCCTCTGTGATAGTGTATTTGATTTGTTGTAGACAGACTATGCCAGCACCCTCTGTGCTGGCATCTGTGATTGGTTGCCCAGCCTCATAGTAGCTGTTTGGTCCCCAGAGTGTAAAAATAAATAAATAATTGAAAGAAAAAAAATAATTGAGAGAAATGGTGTGGAGTCCCTCGTACTTGATACACAATGCATATAAAACCACACAGCTGCGAACTGCAGCCCCCAGCTGTGTGCATTATCTTGGTTGGGTATCAAAATACAGGAGACCCCATACAGGATTGTGTTAATTATTTAAATAGTTTTAAAAAATGGTGTGGGGTCACTCCTAATTTAATACTCAGCCAGGATAAAGCAACTGGTTTGGGTTTGTATTCTCAGCCTGGGGAGACAGGGCCGCCATCAGGGCACTACTTCCTGTATGGGGACTGGTGAGCAGAAGCCAGGAGGGGTACCTGGACACGCTGACAGCACGGGCACCTCCTCTTTCATTCTTCTGCTCACCATGCCCCAGGTCCAGGGGGTGGGGCTCAGAAATGTAGCTGAAGGGGAACTGGCAGGGGCCTGGGGCTCCTGCCCTAAATGCAGCATGCAGAGGTTCGCCATCAAGCCGCCTGAAGAAGTGGTCCATGGTGTCCCCTGTAGTGGGAATCGGACACTCTGCCAAGTTGTCAGTGGCTCAGAGAATGTACAGCCCTCCAGCTTCCAATAAGCAACTGTACAATTGTCTCTTAAATGCTTGTACAATTGAAGCCCTAAGCATCAGCACTTACAGGTCACATTATATATATACATATATATACATATTATAAATATACCAGTGTCGGAACTAGAGCCTGGCGGGCCCTGGGGCAGCTGTTGGGGGAGGGGGGGTGCTGGCGGTCGTAGTTGAGGAGCGGGGGGGGGGGGGAGCCGGCTAGCATTTATAGGTGAAGCATCTCCTACCTGCACCGAGCCGCGCATTGCAGGTCTGGGAGCCGGGACGACAGAGGAGAGGAGGGGCGGGATCAGTCAACGAAAGCAGGAAGCTTCCCTCAGTTAACCTCCTCTCCTCTGACACAAGGTCAAGGGGGGTGGCTGCTGGGCCCTCTACAGGTGCTTGAGGGGCCCCCTAGCCGGTCAGGGCCCTGGTGCAGCTGAACCAGCTGCACTACGGTAGGTCCGCCCGTGATATATACAGAGGGTACAGAAAGCATTCAGGCCCCTTTACATTTTTCACTCTTTGTTTCATTGCAGTCATTTGGTAAATTCAAAAAAGTACATTTTTTTCTCATTAATGTACACCCGTCATGACTTAAAAAAACAGAAATGTAAAAAGTACTTGCACATTTATTAAAAAAGAAAACTGAAATTTAAGTCATAAGCATTCAGGCCTTTTGCTCAGGCACTCATATTTAAGTGACATGCTGTCCATTTCCTTGTGATCCTCCTTGAGATGGTTCTACTCCTTCATTGGAGTTCAGCTGTGTTTAATTAAACTGATAGGACTTGATTTGAAAATGCACACACCTGTCTATAGAAGACCTCACATTTACCCAAATGGCTGCAATGCAACAAAGAGTAAAAAATTTAAAGGGGTCTGAATACTTTCTGTACCCACTACGGAATTTGCTCTGATTTACATTGCAGTTTAATTTCAAAGAGGTGAACTGGGCATCTTTTATTAATTTTCATTTACATTTCATTCTAAATAGTCTTTTGCATAAAATCACTGTCCACTGTCTCTGCATATGAGTTCTAAAACAAGTGCCTATTTCCAGCTAAAATATGCAAAAGCTTTTCCAATGCTATCCATCATAATCAGCATATGAAAGAGACACAATCTTTTTCCTTTACTAACATATTCAGAATTAATAGATTCCTCCTTGGCTTCAGATTTTAGTGTTTGTATTTGTAGAAAATTTCTCAATACAGACTTCTCTGACTGAAATAAAAAATTGCATTGAAGAGATTTGTTTTCACATTTTCAATAGAACTCACATACCAGACCTAAATATTTTATAATTTTATTTTCATAGGTCATAATTTTGGGTAGCATCTTAAAGTGAATCTGTCATCAGGTTAATCTGAGAGCAGCATAATTTAGAGAATAATTGCTGCAGTTTTAATTAAGTCACTTTTATTGGCAGGAGACTATCACTAAGGGTGGAGGCACACTGTCAGGCATCAAAAACGGAGCGGGTGTAGTTCTTCCTTTGCATTATGTTCACCAATCAATCAGGAGACATCATGTATAGGAGAAAAAAAAGCATTATCCCAGAAAGTTAGATGAACAGGTTATCTCCTATGGAATGAAATGATAGACAGCCGTGCTCTCATCCCTGAATATCTGTAGATGCTGTGTACTATAAACGAGAACTGTTATTACAAGCGCCTCTAGTTCCCCACTCAGGCCAGTCAATATGGGGAGGGAAATATAGCAGAGCTGCTGAGTTTAGTAATCAACATATCCACATCTCCTCCCAGAGCAGTCATTATGGGAAATGGAGAATATACCAGAGCTGAGTATGCTTATATACACTTCCAAATCAGTATAATTACAAACAGATCTCCTCTCGGGGCAGTCAGTTTGGTGTGAGCAATAGAGCTGCCAGAGCTGTTAAGGCCAAGTTACACACACAGATAATTGTGCAGATATTGTTCGCAGATCTCTGGTTGCAGTGAAATCATGGACACATTTGTAGACGGCCACAAAATAGAACAATGTGTCCATGATTTCACTGCAACCAGAGATCTGCGAACAATCTCTGCACAATTATCTGTGTGTATAACTGGGCCTTAAGAGATGTATCTGTAGACCTGTTTGACACATAGCTCAGGTCTATTTTCCCTCCCCCACACTGGCTGCCTGAGAGAGCAACCTGCCCCCCTCTAGACACCCTTAGATTCCCGGGCTCCTGGAAGGCGGCTGGTGTCCACCATTAGTGTAATAAAATGAAGAGAATCCAGGGCCACTTGTCCATGAGAAGGAACCTTCTCATGGACAAGTAGCCCTGGATTCTCCATTTTATTGCCTGAGAAGAGATTTGCAAGTGCTTGTGATTATGCTCAAGTTTGCTGTACTCCTCCTCCCCCCATACTGACTTTTGTAAAAACAGAGCTTTATGGCTGCCTTCACATTTGCGTATGTGAACGCAGCTTATGCTGCTTCCCATACGCAGTCAAATGCATGCGCACTGCGTTCCTATGTTTAACATAGGAACGCATAGTGCCTGCGTTTGCTGCGTTCGGGTGCGGATGCGGACAATATCTGCTCCTTCCAGGGTCCAGCGTCCGCACCCGGGACGCAGCATGTTGCATTTTTTGTGCGCTCGGGGACCTTGGAAAATCAGCAAGCGTCCCCAAGCGCACAAAACATGCATTTTCGTCAATGGGTCCGCAGTGTTCTGCGCTTGACAGCGCAGGAGAACGCTGCGGACCCATTGAAAAATCTCCCGGTGGCCGCTGGTGATGTCCAGGAGATCACCGACGGCCACCAGAGATTAGCTCAGCCTCTGATGGTCTCCTCCTCCCCGCCGCCGGTAATACCCTAGCGGTGTCGGCGGGGAGAAACAGCTGATGTGAAGCTGTTTGAATCTTCCCGCGCCGACATCTCCTCTCGGTGTCGGCGCGGAGATTCAAACAGCTGTCAGATCAGCTGTTTCTCCCCTCCGACATGTCCCGGAGCTTACCGGCGGCGAGGAGGAGGAGATCTCCGGCGCTGATCTCCGCCCCCGGAACGCGGCCGGGCTGCACAGTGATGTGTCCGCAGGCGGACATTCTCCACTGCGGACACATCAAAATGACACCGCTTTTGACTGCGTTTGTGTCTGCATGCCATCAGCATGCAGACACAAACGCTAATGTGAAGGTAGCCTATGTGTTTGTAATCACAGTCAGCTCTGATGTATCTCTGTGCAGCAGCTGCAGATATTAGGCCTGAGAACAAGGCTTTCTGTCATTACATTTCTCACATAGGAAAAATCCAGTTCTTCTGACTTTCTGGAGGTATGTTCATTTTTCCCCTGAATGACATTGCCTGCTTCTGAATGATCAATATCATGCAAGTCAAGAAGTGCATGCCTTAGAAAAGAATCTCTGGTAATTCAGAGTTTAATTCATCATAAATATATCTTAAATTTTATAAGCTAATTTCTCCGCAAAGAAGATGAGAAATAAATAAATACAGACTATATTGTATGAGTCTCTGCAGCCACTATTCAATGATGTGGAAAGTACAGTATACGAGCTCTCTGCAGTCCAATGTTTCATCATAATGTACCCCTTTATGTGTCTGACAGAAGCTGCTTGCTGAAAGTGTGGAAATAGGCATCCTTGTCCCTTGCGCCCCAGTACATCTGAAAAAGTGGCATGAAATATATGTCTGCCCCTTGGTAAAATATATTTTATAGCCAGAAAGTATATTATGCACTGTTACTACTTTTCAAAGACCCATGCCAGAACATATAGACACCTTATTTGAAAGCTAAATTTCTGACCTCCTGCAGCAGCCACTAGTTAAAGAAATTGTATGGGCTTCATATAAAAGTCTACAGTCACTCAACATGTAGTATGAATGTAACAACTCACACATGAGTATGGGGATAAATTAAGCCTAAACCACTACAGTGGCACTCACACACCCTACTGGTACTTGTACACACTAGAATGTTCATAGCTGCACAGCTAGAAACCATAGCTCAAACCTGGCTCCCTAAAAGGCAACCGAGCTGTTGCTCATTTCTCCAGAGGAACCATTATTAAATGCAAGCATGGGTAACCTACTACAAACCTAACAAAAAAAAGAACATAGGTGTTATGAAGGAAAATGAAAAATACACAGAGCAAATGTGGTCTGGTCTCTGCCTAAAAGGCAAAAGCCCATAACTACAGGACTTGCACTGCTTATCAGAAATACACATTTAAAAAAGCCAACCAAGAAGGCTGGTGTAAAGATAGTATTAATAGCCCCCTCCAGGATGTGATAAGACAGAGACAAAATAAGCAAGTGAGAACACTGACAAACGTCAAACCAAATAAAGAAGCAAAGATAAAATAATCATCAGCATTTGGTTAGAGACTGACCAGGCTGTGGCTCAGCAGGGAAGGAAAATGACCATGGAGAAAGAGGCTACTAAATAGAGTTGAGAGACCGAAGCATAACTGCATGACTGCAGGCTGCTTAATCTGGACAGCATTTAAGGTGCTCAATATCACAATTATCCAATGTTCTTCATTCGAGCAGATGATCATGTATACATTTGCATACTTGTATATTCATGCTCACTAGACTTATGTGGCTTCTCTCAATTAACTTCTGTTGGCAGACGCTAAATGCATTTTGTTGCCATTTGACTGCAAGTATGCAAATCACATACATGCAATCACGTGACCTTCAATTCAGCAGTCTTCAGATTTTTGTCCCAAGTTTAGACAACACTTATTTTAGAGTTTACTTTAGTATTGGCATTAGGGTAGAGCAAACTAGGCAGTTGCCCTGCGCCCCTACTCACTGATTAGTGTAGCTTCTGATGTGAAGACTGCTTGAGGACCTTTGGTGTCATCAGTTAGGTGACTGTATTGTCACCATGTATGTATCCAAAAGACAATGCTTTATGATACGCGTTGACCATATACAGATAATGACCACAAAGGATCTCTAAACATTGGTGCTTTACTTCCAACATGTTTCAGAGCAAACCTCTCTCCTTAATTAGGGATACAACCATAAAGACAGTATAACACGATGCCGACCACGGAGCTACAGTGGCGAGAACATTTTACTAGTAAAAGCAACTTGATGGGAGATTCTCTTGGGATCCCTCCCGAGATGGTTGCTGATGTGCAACTGGTGGAAGGCCTTGGTGACTCTGACCCACACACCACAGGAACAGGTCCTTTTACCAATCTGAAAAATAAGAGCACAAAAATGCTACCAATCACGGCAGAGATGTCCAACATTGACATATTTGTTAACCTTCTTTCCAAAGACCTGAAATGTCTAAAGGAAGAAAAAAGTAGATGGGGGCTAAACTGCAGTAAAAAAGAGATGGACACAATATGGAAACTGGAGGAGAACCGCCACATTGTTATAAAACCCTCAGATAAGGGGGGAAATGTAGTGGTTCTTGATCATGAACAGTACCGTCAGATGTGTATGAATATACTGCAGGATAAGGAAGGATACACTATAAAAGAGAATCCATTTAAGACATTTCTAGATGAACTAAGGAGTATCCTGGTGGAGGGCTTAGGAAAATGAGTGTTGGACCAAATGGAGTATGATTATATACTACCAAAATTTCCAGTCACTGCCACTTTTTATGGCCTACCAAAGGTTCATAAAGGGACTACACCTTTAAAAGGTAGACCTATAGTGTCAATAGCCTGTGTCAGAATTTAGGCCAGTACCTTGACATCATCTTAAGACCATTTGTAAGGGCAATGCCTTCCTACACACGAGACATTGCAAATTTCCTCCTGAAAATCGAGAATGTAAGCATAGATGATGAGACTATTCTCGCAAGTATAGACGTCAAGTCACTGTACTCCTCTATCCCTCATCAAAAAGGTTTAGAGGCAGTGCAGTATTTACTATCCGCACGAGGACGATAGTACTATGATCACAACGCATTTGTGATGCAGGTGCTGGAATTCTGTCTAAAAAAGAACTATTTCCTCTTTAATGGAAAGTTTTACCACCAACTCAGGGGCACCGTGATGGGGAGTCCCTGTGCCCCATCGTATGCCAACTTGCTCCTGGGCTGGTGGGAGGAAACGGTGGTCTTTACAGAAGAGAACAACACATATGCAAGCTCGATAGAAATGTGGACCCGCTACATAGACAATATTTTCGTCTTGTGGGGGGCCGCATGATGGATCTGGAACAGTTTGTAGCAATTCTAAACACAAACGAGATAGGCCTCAAGTTCACCTATGAAGCAACTACCACAGTTTTACCATACCTGGATGTTTTGGTAAAGAAAAAAGGAGACGGGACGTGGCACACCAGCATGCACCGTAAACCAACCTCAACCAACTCCCTATTAAGGTGGGACAGCAATCATCCCCATGCGCAAAAGAAGGGAATCCCAAAAGGGCAATTTCAGTGTATGAAGCGGAATTGCTCTGATGGGGGTTCCTTCAGGGTACAGGCGGCCGACCTAAGGGAAAGGTTTAAACAGAGAGGATATCCAGATGGAATCCTGAGGAAAGCCTTTAACGAAACGAAACAAAAAAACAGGAATGACTTACTAACCACGAATAAAAATTCCAAAGAAGGTGGAATC
The DNA here is from genome assembly GCA_033576535.1 of Allobates femoralis. Lineage (NCBI taxonomy): Eukaryota > Metazoa > Chordata > Amphibia > Anura > Aromobatidae > Allobates > Allobates femoralis. Next base: position 323,209,943 of record JARQOC010000005.1, on the reverse strand, counting down.
ACGAGGTTTATCACAACTTTTACAAATGGGTCAGGGGAAGTCAAAAAGATCTTGGAAAGGCACTGGGAAATTCTAAAGATGGACGAGAATCTCAGTGCACAAGTAGGAGAATATCCACATGTGAAATATAAGAAAGGGAGATCTCTAAGAGATAGGCTAGTGCATAGCCACTTTGCGGCACCAAAAACATGGTTAAAATCTGGGTGAAAGGGTGCTACAGATGTGGTGATTGCGTTGCCTGCCCCTATATTACACGGGGGAAGAAGTTTAAAAGAAATATGACAGGTGTGGAGTTCCCAATAAGACATTTCATAAACTGTAGTACACAGGGGGTAATCTACAAAGGAACATGCGTCTGTGGTATGGAATATGTGGGTAAAACCAAGAGAGAGTTCCGCAGACGTGTAGGGGAAAATCTTGGTGATATAGAACATGAAAGAGATACCCCCCTGGCGAGAAACATATGGGAGATGGACGGTGGTCAAAAAAGTGCCATATCCTTCATGGGCATTGACATGATAAGGAAGCCTGTAAGAGGAGGTGACTGGGATCGTACGATACTTCAGAAAGCGACAAGGTGGATCTTCGGCCTTGATACATTAGCCCCCAATGGTCTGAATGAACAATTGAACTATAGTTGCTTCCTGTGAGAAAAAAGGCAGGAGACTATGTAGACATGAGAAGGTCCTTACGCCTTTTTTAAAAAAACAATCTATAACCAAATTACAAAGACACATGGGGATCTATTTAACAAAGACCCCAATGATGCTTGAGAGACTCGCTGTCTGGACATATACCCTGAAACAAAGAAGGGGAGTCCCGGTGAGCATTATAGTGCACATGAACCCTCGGGCTATAAAATCGGGGATGATTGGATGAACTGATCAGAGTGAGTGAAAACCGATTCCTCTCCCATATATATATATATATGCCATACCCCATATAGGAAAATTCTACAAATAGGTAAGGGGATCATGATGAGAATCCTCAATGTGACAAGTAGAAAAATCCTAGGTATCGCATGCTTAGCGGCTAATATGGAGCCAGGCATTCTAAGAATTTTGTGTACGCTCTTAGCATACAGTACAGGCACAGGTCCTCATTTCAGGAGCTCTCAGCTGCTAGACAGTTAAAGTATATAATACTGTCCCAACAATTAGCGGCTGTCAAATTAAGAAGATATTAACCCCTGCACAGCCAGGGTGTCATGACAGCATGTGTCCAAAGAGTGTGGGCACTCTCTGAACACATGTGGTCATCTCACCAACATCGATTTAACCCTTCTGACACCGGGCTATTAATCCCGTCTACGTCTCTGTGCTGACATGTCACGGAGCCTGCAGAGGGGGTTACATGATGATTAACCCCTATTACTTTAATATTTTTTCAGCGGCTGTGTTTTCAACCATGATGTTTCAGCGCTGCAGTGACAGTGCTGAAACATTATTGTTATTGTACCAGGAAACCGGCAAATTCAAACACGCGGCTTTGACGGCCGCCCAGTTTAAAATCACCGGCTTTCCACGGACCTGAAGTTTGCAATAAATAACTACTTGTTGGAAAATAGGAAGATTATAAGTGTTTGAGTGTGATTTTAATCTTTTGCCCAGGGCCCCTCCTTGTCTAAAATTGGCCCTGGTTTGCTGCATCATGTTTTATCATTATCCCTTTAATATTTAACTAAGGATGATTCGGAATTGTCACCTTGTTGAATTTAATTTAAACAATTGAAGTTTTTGCTTCACAGTAGAGTAATGAATTACCAACTTTATTATAATTACTTTCATCATTCTGTTTTAGTAATCCCAGAGTAGTCACACAATACATCAAGGAGATGAACAGACTATTTTTTGAGAAAACATCTTGCCATCATAGAGACACTTATGGACATTATTAAAAAAAAATTTCTTTCTATATTTCATGTTTCATTCTTTTTAAACATCTTATTAAAGCGACATTAAAGCAAGTCTGCATCACATTTTAGCAACATGAATTAATGATAAAAAATATAGAATGGTGTGCTTAACCTTCGTCCGGCTGAGTAGGTACAATTGTAACTATTCCGTTTTTAAAATTGCAATAACTTTTTTTGAAAAGCCGTAGAGAGCTGAAATTTCGTGACATCTCTGCAGAATATATTGGCCAAATTTCAATAATAATATATGAAGGTACAATTGTACCTCTGCAGTCTGTTAACGTTGTAAAATTATACAGCCTGACGAAGGTTAAACAATGGAGGATAACAAAGAACATCATTGATCCCACAGATGAAACAAACAAGTCACAAATTACTCGCTATTAAATTGCTATGGAACTTTGCAGCATAAATCTACTAAGTAAGGGATTTTATACCTATAAAACTTAAAGTGCAACTGCCGTTTAAATTTTTATTTAATAATAATGAAGATCAAGTTATTATAATACATGTTCAAATATATTTCATTCAAAAATCTTCCATAAGATGTCCCTAGTAGGCTGTTAGCAAATCTTACATATGCTCATTGACAGAGAAATCCATATTCAGCTCCACACACTAAATACTGCCATATAAGGGTGGGATGTGGCATCTACACAGTGTGTCAGCGTAGTGTTGCTACAGCTGATCTGTATATAGTCAGTTTACCTCAGGCAAAGGGAGCTCATCAGCAGTGCACACAGCTCTTATAATCTTATCTGACTCCTCTACATTCACATCAGCTTTGCGCCATGTTATTAGCTGATGGCCTCACAAAGCTCCTCAACTGATTGCACAGAGCAGAACAATGCGAATGCCAAGGAGATAGCATAATATCACAGGAGCTGTGTGCTGACAGCCTAAGGAGCTCTCTTTGCCTGAGGTTAACTGCAGATACACTGCTTAGCTGTGAGATACTGGGTAGGCCCTACCGCCCACCCTTATAAGGATGTATTCAGTCTGTGAAGCTGAAGACAGATTTCCATGACAACCAGCATATGTTAGGTTTAGAAACAGCCTAGTAAGGACACCGTCTGGAACTTTTTGTATTTTTTATGGGGTTAAAACCTGCCTGTTCTCTGACGTTTCTGAATGGTGTCTGACCACTACTGCTGGTGATTCTACCTTCTTTATTTGACTTCACATCAACAGAACAGCTCTTCTTTTTCTGGTCTACCCTGTCATCAGAGTGTAATTGACAAAATTATGTTGACTGAAAGCTCCTTGCACCATGGTCCAAACGATGGTCCACCAAAACTACCGCTATTCGAGAAGACGAAGACCCAACTAGCTGAGAACCAGTGTTGATGCCCTGGAACTTACAATTGTTCTCACCTGCTATTCTTTTCCTTCGTGAGAACGACATGACACAGACAAGATAATTAATCCATGAACAACCCCTCTCCTTCTTTTCTTTTTTTTTTTTCCCCAGCACTCTGGAATACTGACGTCTATAGTTTTATACGTCATGTTTTGACTTCTTTGCACCTTTCCCAAATTAACATTTGGGCTGCCGTTTCGTATCTTGGGACTACCTAGGCTTGTTGCAAGTCTTTATGCTCTTTTGATTACACTCACTCTAGAATACGTGAGTCCCATGACGTTTATACTGCAACCATCAACCTCTCCCCCCTCTGATTTTTCTTTCTCCTCCTCTCTTCCCCTAAACCGCCTCCCTGTTGATTGCCTCTAACTCTTTCATGCAGTCTTTCGTGGGATCACCCACCACATTGTTTCCTATTTAGCTACCTGTTATTCCCTGATGTCCCTTTGCATTGGCCTCTCAATTGTGTCTTTTGATAAATCGGACGGCCTATTGATGTTAAGCAATTTTATTCTCTTTGGATTGTGTTTACTGTTTACTATGTTGTATTGCCTCATTTAACAGTTGATTTTTGTCGGGTATCTCCAGATCACTCTCTTCTCTTTCTCTGCTGTCATTCTACTTTCTCGCTCTTTTAACTCTGTGGGGAGACTCCTACTGCTGATGAAAGCGCAACGTCTCCATCCACCATGACGTCAACCTGTAAGTTATTTCATGTTGTCTCTCATAACGTCCATGGCCTAAATTCCCCGATCCCTAGATCTGAGACACTATACCATTTTAAGAAAGCCAACTATGATATATTATTCTAACAAGAAACCTATTTTCTAGCAGGGAAAACCCCCACATTTGAAAACTGTTTTTACGTCAGATGGCACCATGCCTTGTCATATCAAAAGGGCGCTAGTGGATTGGCGATAGCCTTTGCCAGAGACATCCCTTTCCTCCTACATGAAAGCCTGATTGACTCTAAAAGCCGCTACTTGTTCATAAAAGGCTTAATTGGAGGGAATATGGTGACTCTGGGCAACCTTTATGCTCCTAATAAGCACCACTTGTGATGATTTAGAAAGGTCCTCCATAAACTAAGTTTGTTTTGGGAAGGAGGTGATCTTCCTGGAGGAGATTTAAATATTGCATTAGAACCATATCTGGACACCTCGACGAGGAAAAGCACTGTTCCCCTAAGGGACCTAGCTCAAATCAGATCTATATTTATCTCCCTAGAATTGATTGACGCTTGGAGATATCTCCACCCACAAGATAGTAACTTCACTCACATACTACTCACACCCTCATAAAACATGTAATCAAATAGACTATGTATTAATCTCTAGAAACAAGCTCCCCACCACATCGGAGGTAGATATACACCCAGCACTGTATTCGGACCATTCCAGGATAACGATTAAACTGGGATTCCAAAAGCCCAATTCCAATTTTAGGACATGAACACTAAGCGAATCCCTCCTTCACCTAGACAATATTAAAACCAAAATTCAGGCTTCCATATCAGAATATTTTTCCATTAATGTCACTTGGGACGTAGATCCAACTATAGTTTGGGAGGCTCATAAGGCCACGGATTAGGGGAATAATTATAACGGCTGCCTGACATATTAATAAACAACGGAAGGCCGAGTTGGAGACTCTAACGACATTGCCCACCTGGAGGCCCAACATCAATGGACACTCATCCCTGACTTATTGACTCAACTGACCATGCATAGGTAACACCTGTGAGATCAAACCTTGGAAAGCTGTTGCACCAGGTGGACTGACATGAATCATGGCTCCAAAACGAGAGATGTCAATTAAAACAAAGGAGAGGATTATCAAACTCTTTAAAGAGGGTAAATCAACACGTAATGTTGCAAAAAATGTTGGTTGTTCACAGTCAGCTTTATCTAAAATCTGGTCCAAACACAAACAACATGGGAAGGTTGTTAAACGGAAACATACTGGTAGACCAAGGAAGACATCAAAGCGTCATGACAAATGAGGGACAAATGAGGGAAAAATGGAAGGAAACTGGAGTCAATGTCTGTGACCAAACTGTAAGAAACCACCTAAAGGAAATGGGATTTACATACACAAAAGGTAAACAAAAGCTATCAACACCTAAGCAGAAAAAAACAAGGTTACAATGGGCTAAGGAAAAGCAATCGTGGACTGTAGATGACTGGGTGAAAATGATATTCAGTGATGAATCGCGAATCTGCATTGGGCAAGGTGATGATGCAGGAACTTTTGTTTGGTGCCGTTCCAAGGAGTTTTATAAAGATGACTGCCTGAAGAGAACATGCAAGTTTTCACAGTCCATTGATGATATGGGGCTGCATGTCAGGTAAAGGCACTGGGGAGATGGCTGTCATTACATCTTCAATAAATGCCCAAGTTTACATTGATATTTTGGACATTGATATTTTCTTATCCCATCAATTGAAAGGATGTTTGGGGATGATGAAATCATTTATCAAGATGATAATGCAACCTGCCATAGAGCAAAAATTGTGAAAACATTCCGTGAAAGAAGACACATAAGGTCAATGTCATGGTCTGCAAATAGTCCAGGTCTCAATCCAATTGAAAATCTTTGGTGGAAATTGAAGAAAATGGTTCATGACAAGGCTCCAACCTGCAAAGCTGAACTGGCAACAGCAAGAGAAAGGTGGAACCAGATTGATGATGAGTTCTGTCTGTCACTCATTAAGTCCATGCCTCAGAGACTGCAAGCTGTTATAAAAGCCAGAGGTGGTGCAACAAAATACTAGTAATGTATTTGAGTGTTGTTTTGTTTGTTTGTCATGATTCCATAATTTTTTCCTCAGAATTGAGTGATTCCATAATTTTTTCCCCCTGCTTGGTCTACAAAAGTAACCATTACTGGCTACCATTTTTTTTTCAAGATTTCTTTTAGTGTTTCTTCAAGGCAGTGAGTTGCCTTTTGAAATGACTTTAGTTTTGTCCCATGTATGTAATCTGCTTTTTTCCTACAAAATTAAATAACTGAATGAACATCCTCTGAGCCAGGTGATTCCATGATTTTTGCCAGGGGTTGTTTGTGGTTTCAATTGATAAATATTAGACCGTATTCGTCCATGTTTGTAAAAAGCCAATACAGGATCCAATACCAAAATTCCCCTTCAAGCAGATAATGCTAAAACAGACATTTTTAAAATCTAGTGAATTTGACAGTACTAGAAGTTAAAGATGGGTTTAGTATTATGAGGAAGGACCATCTGTGATTGGCGTACTAATCTAAACAGAGCCATCACAATAAAATCTTTCTATAAAGCCGTGGTCCTTGACAAGAAACACCACAGGCTATTGTGTCTGGATACTAAATCAGCCCCTTCTTCTTATCAAATATTAGCAGAAAATCCAAACAATTTTCTGCAGAAATAAAGGTATTGCTTGTTGATGTATTCAGTCATAAACTCATTGCTAATTACAGAGCCGGATTCAGCAAGTGCTGGGGTCCTACGCAGCCGGGGGGGCCCACTGGCCAACAAGGATAAGCAGCCCTGATGGCCATGGGCCCATCAGGGAAGGCAGCCCTGATAAGGAGGGGCCCAGCAGGGACACTCAGCTTGCAGCTGAGTGCTCCTGCAGCAGTGCCAGTGTACAGTGCCAGTGTACATGGCTAATTTGAATGCAATTCCCATCTGCACTTCCTTCTCAGCTGACTGCAGCAAAGTGATGGGTCATCACCCTGCGACCTCATACACTGCTGCAGCCGTGCTGGCAGTGAGGAGCGTGGATGGGAGCCTGCTGCAGTGACACACAGGGACAACAACTGAGGAGGACAGGGGCTGGCACACGTCCCCCAGTGATGCCACACATCCCCCAGTGATGCCACACATCCCCCATTGATGGCACACATCCCATATTGATGGCACACATCCCCCAGTGCTGGCACACGTCCCCCAGTGCTGGTACACATCCTCCAGTGCTGGCACATGTCTCCTATTGATGGCACACGTCCCCCAGTGCTGGCACACGTCCCCCAGTGCTGGCACACGTCCCCCAGTGCTGGCACACGTCCCCCAGTGCTGGCACATGTCCTCCATTGATGGCACATGTTCCCTAGTGTTGTCACGCATCCCCTATTGATGGCACACGTCCCCTATTGCTGGAACACGTCCCATATTGCTTTACTTACCTTCTCCAGCGCTGTCCTCCCGGTGTCTCCCTCCATGCTGCTGCGCTCTTCCACTTCCTGGTTCTCGGTAATGCCGGTTATGTGATCGGCACAGCAGAGTGACATCATTTCTGTGTGCCCGATCACAGCGGCAAGCAGGGAGACATGGGGAGGAGAGTGTAAGAGAAGGTAAGTAAAGTCTTTTTTATTTTACTATGGGCAGCAGCATGGGGGGCCATAGCCATTGCAGGGGGGGCATATGCAAACTACAGGGGGTGTGCAGGTACATATAATATGTGCCGCTCCCCCAGTCCATCATCTCGGTGCGGTTTCAGCACCGCGGAGATGGACAGCGGCAGTGCATATTATATGAGCGGGGGAACGTGAGCTGCCGCTACCTCCTGCAGCCTGCACCATATTCGGATTATAAATCGCACCTTCCACTTTCCCCTAAATTTTGGGGGAACAAAAGTGTGTTTTATAATCCAAAAAATACGGTATATGTATCTTTTTATATAGTGTATGTAAATACTGTATATATCAGAATGGGCTTAGTATATGTGCATACATACCAGGATGGGACTTAAGATTGGAATATATATTCCAGTATGGGTCCAGAAATAAGACATATGTACCAGGATGAGGGTTACATATCAGGATGGGACCTAGGATGGTGGAAATATATGCCAGGTAGGGAGACTTATATACCTTGATGCGACCATGGATAAGGGACATGTATATCAAGACTGTGTCATATGTACTAGAATGGGCCCAGGATGTGAACATATATACCAGGTTGAGGACATTTATATCAAATTGGCCCCAGAATGAGGACATATACACTAGGATGGGGTCTAGGATAGAGGCCATGTATACAAGGAAGGGAGCATATATACCATGATGGACCCAGGATGAGGGATATATATTCCAGTATGTGGGACATATAAAGCAAAATGGGGAACCTATATACCAAGATGAGGGACATACATACCAGCATGGGGACATATGTACCAGGATGGGGTCTATGATGGAGGAAATGTATACCACAATAGAGACATATATATCAGGTTGGGCTAGGATAAAGACTATATACCAGGATGGGGAACATATATACCAAGATTGGGACATATATGCCTGCATGTAGCCCAGGATGGGGATATAAATCAGGTTGTCAGACAGCAGGGACAGCACTCCTAGTCCTACTACCCACGAACAGCTGTCTTAGCCTTATTGTCCAGGGACAACTGTCTTAGCCTTATTATCCAGGGACAGCTCTCATAGTCTTACTACCTAGGGACAGCTCTGTTAGCCCTACTACCCAGGAAAGCTCTCTTAGCCCTTCTACTTAAGGATGCCTTTATTAATCCTAATATCATGATGCGTCTTATCCCTACTACCTAAGAAAGTGCCTAAAAAAAATATATTTCGGATGGTCACAGAAGAGCAGATCACAACTTTGCAGCCCTTACAAAGTCATTTTCTTCTAATTGAAGCCATTTAGTGTTCCCATGCATTAATATACCCCTTTCATGACCTCCATAAAGTGTAAAGCCAACAAAAGTGTCCCGCAAACACAGTATGGTACCATCATGGTGGATTTATACACAGTATAAGATTCTATATTACCTCCCACACCTGTAATGTAAACATAAAATTGGATATTTCGATTCCATGCATTATCTTACAAAACCCATAACAAACCAGTGTTGTTGATCATATTGATACATTGAATGATAAACTTGCACTCTCATAAGGTGCATCAATGTTTTTATTTATATTTTGGCAAAGTGATGGTTCCAGTAAGTGAATCACCGACTTTTGTTAGTTCACTTGGTGCTGGGACCGGGTCTGCCTGGATGAATGGCTTTGTGAATCAGCAGTATCCACCGTTGTTTTGGCAGTGGATACCACTAAATCACAAAGCTGTTCATAAATAAAAACTGTTTTGATGCACCTTATGGGAGTGCTGAGTTTATTATTCAATTAACTGGCATGGTGTAGAGAGACGACTTCTAAGCTCCTCCAACCGAAACGGAAGTGTCTTGTTATTTTGCTGTGCTTAGTCAGCTGATGTTTCAGACGGATGATGTCAAAAGTTCCTTGGTGATACGGTGATGTAAGTACTGTAACATCTGTATGTTGAAAATACGAAAGTATTTGCAATATCATCTGTTCCCTAAATTTTGTATTTTATGTTAACCTTTATAATAAAATTGCTTGAGTGCCTACTTTAAAATCATATCAGAACCATAGTGCTAAAAAACTTGGTAAAAACAAAGTACCACAAAGTTTGATACTCCCATAGTGTCCCCAGTACAGTATGATGGCACTGAAACACCTCCTTACAGTAAAATGGCCCTCACATAGCTCTGCAGACTGTTTTCTGAACCCCCATATAGCCCTGCCAACTGTTTAATGGTCCCTACTAGGGATGAGCGAGTATGCTCTTGCGCTACTCGTTACTCGCACGAGTATCCCGATACTCGGGATGCTCGGCGAGCACTGAGTACCGGCGAGATGCTCGGACTGCTCGCTAATAATTAGCAATCTGACACACATACACAGCTCCTGCAGTGCACACAGTGAGCTGGCACCACACAGGGAGCAGATTCATTGTTAGGATCCCTCTGGGGGCCACAGCAAGGTGTTATATGTTGCGGCGATTTAAAAAAGCCCCCCTCCCGCCCTTTCCCAGAAATACTCGTTTTATAACCGGAAGTCTGTGGGCGGAGCCTGTCACTCATTGACTTATATTGGGCTCGGTGATCTGGCCGAGTACACGAGTATCTTGAGATGCTCGGCCAGATCACCGAGCATCCGAGCATTTTAGTGCTCGCTCATTACTAGTCCCTACATAGCCCTGCAAAATGTATAATTGCCCCATATAAAGACCTACAAACTGTGTAAAGGTGCTCTCATTGCTCTGCAAGCTAGATTATGAGCCCTCATATAGCCCTGTAAACTGTAGATTGACCCCCACTTAGCCATGCAAGCAGACTAATGAGCACTCCATACTCATACAAACTGTACAATGAGCCTCCACAGAGCCCTTCAAACTGTAGAATCACCCCCACAGAGCCATAAAAACTGTAGAATGGCTACCACGTAGCTGTGCAAATATAATAATGGTCCCCATATTGACCGGCAACCTATACAATGCCCCCCAAAGAACTGCAAAATGTACAATGGCTCTCACATAGCCCTCCAAATAGTTTAATTGACCTCACATAGCCCTTCAAACTGCTTAATGATCCCCAAATAGCCCTGCTAATTGTAAATGGCCCCCATATAGGCCTGCAAACTGTAGAATTGCATCCATAAAGGCCTGCAAACTATATAGTGAGGCCCCACATAGCCCTGAACAATGTAGAATGACCCACACATAGCACGGCAAAGAGTATAATGAGCCTTCACAAAGCCCTACAAACTGAAGAATCGGACCCACATAGCTTTGCAAACTATAGAATGGCCACCACATAGACCTGCAAACAGTATAATGGTCCCCACATACCCCTGAAAATTGTATCATGAGCCCACATATAGACCTGTTAACTGTATAATGGCCCACACATAGGGCTTGCAAACTGTTTAATGGTCTCCGCATAGCCCTGAAAATTGTATAATGGCTCCTATATAGTCCTGCAAACAGTATAATTGCACCCACATACCAATGGAAATGGTACAATGAATCCCCCTTATAGCTCTACAAACTGTATAATGGCTCCAACACGTCACTGAAAGCAACATCATGGCCCCCACATAGCCCTGTAAACAGTAAAAACATCCAAACATAGCCTTAAAAACTGTATAATGACCCCTACATAGCCTAAAATCTGTTTAATGGGCCCTCATATAGCCCAACAAAAAAGTGTAATGGGCTGATTGATTAAGAAAAATATACTTGCTTTTCCCTGTTCTGGCACTACTCTGGTGTCGACAGAGTGTTGTCTGCTGCTCTGCACTGCTTGGCAGTGTGATGTCATAATGTCATGCCCGCTCCGCACTGAGAAATCAGAGCTCAGATGTAGGGAATGTGATGGAGGATAGAGTGAACAGCTACCTCCTCACATTTTTTTCAATTGTATCGGTATCACTGATTCAGCTGAAAGTACGAGACGCTCAGCGCAGGAACTGGCCCAATAGCAGCCACATGATTTTACGCTATTAAAGGATTGCCACTGAGCCTGACCTGCAGGAGGTTAGGTACTGCCATGAATTTAGTTTTCTCCTATAGAGAGAGATAATGAACAGATGTCAATAAAACCTTAACCCCTTCATGATCAATGATGTACAGTATATTTATGTCATCAGTTGTCTTCCTGTCTTTAACATATGCCTATACGCTGAGTTTCCATCTTTCACACCTGTCAGCTATTTTATCAGCCATCAAGTTTCTCTAATGTATATATTGCAGATAAACGAGTAAAAGCTTCAATTTACATCATACACAATTTATTTGTTACAGACAAGGAACAGCGGATAAGGGAGAAGGGTGTAAAGTGCACAAGTGCTGGAGGTACACGAACAACTGTTTAACATAAGAATTCTATACATACATGGAGATATTGCCACAACAGCCAAATTTACAGTTTACATTTTATAGGGCAGATATTGCACTTTTACGGGCTCAATGAGACTGTGGGGTAAGAATACAGTATTCACATAAAAACCTAAGTACAGTTTCCAGGGTTTACTTCATATATCTCTCTTATAGTAAAGTGCAGGAGCTTCATAATTTACATAAATATATACATAGACAATTACAGGAATTACATTCCCATTGAGTCACATGAATCACATATTAACAGGTTTTTACCAGGGTTGTTGCAGGCCATCCAGACAATAGGGGCACACAGCGGGGGGAGGAACTGGGCAGAAGGAACCAACACGTTTCGTGACCTTGCCCCAGCACTTAGGTCACTTCATCAGGGAATGGAGAAGTCCCAGCTGCAGGCTTCTTTGAAATACACTTCCTACATTGCCGCATCACCGGAAGTGACGTAAGCCGCCAGTCCCATGTGACCGGAAATGACGCGTTACACTGCCCTCATCCCCCCCATATTAGTATTAAGTATCACCGCTTTAACAAATGCCAAATCTATCAATATATAAAATTAACTAATCTGACTAGTAAACTGCATGATGAGAAAAAAAAATCAAAACACCAGAATTATCTGCAACTTTGAAATAAAATGGATGTAAGGGGCGATAAAAACATCATATCTACCCCAAAATGGTATTAGTAAACACATCAGCGCAGGGCACAAAAAAGCCCTCACTTAGAACCAGATGCCAAAAAATGAGAACATTATGGAATGACAACAAAATCAACTTTGCTTTTACAAATTTCTGTATTTTTTTTGCCACTTAAATAAAAAAAAACTATACATGTTTGGTAACGTCTTACTCGCCATTGGAATCATGTTGCCAGGTCAGTTTTACCATATATTAAACATGGTAAATAAATTAAAAAAAACTGCAGAACTTCACTTTTTTTGCAATTTCAACACATTGGGAATTTTTCTTCTATTTTCTAGTAACCACAGGTATATTGCAGAATGAATAATGGCATTCAAAAGTACAACTCAACTCGCAAAAAACAAGCCCTCAAATGTCTATATTGTAAGAAAATATAAAAGTTATAACACACTTGGAAGAAGGGGAGGGAAAAAATAAAATTATAAATGTTAAAACGCCCCAGGAAGGGGTAAGGGGTGACAAGTTAATAAGTAAATCACAGTAAGATGACAGATCAGTTTCTAAAGCAAAGAACCTCTAAAGTGGGAGCACGATTTTGCAGTGTTCATTCAAAATGAATTTACCTCAATGTTTTTTTAGCACAATTAAAGCAGGAAATCAACAGTTTGTGTACAGTAAATGACAAGTTCCCAACAGTAGCCCCAATTGAATCTTGTAAGATATATTATTAATATGCATGGCTTTACTACTGATCCCGGGGTCAGACAAGTGTATAGCATCCGGTACGAGAGAATTGAATGTGAGAAGCTAATGACATCCGGCTCAGGCTCTACTGCCAGTGTGTGCCGAGTGTCATACTGTGATCCGATTCTCTCACAAGCTGAGCCTTGGATTTCATATAGGTACATAGCATTGCACACCTTTCAGTTAGAAATGAATCTTTATTACCTTTTTGGTAGTAAAGATGGTTCTGTAAGTGTTCCAGATAATCTTTGAGCCTTGAGCCTGAAAATGAAAACCCTATTCATGCATTCTAGGTCCCCCAAGAGGAAGTGGTCATAAAACGAGCGGAGTGGATGAACAGACAGGCTTTTCTCTTACTAGTAAGTTGTGTAATTTAATGTCAATATACCTGCACTTGTATTTGTTCTGAAGGGTAAACATGATCCTATAATTGCTTCTATTGTTTTTTTAATCTGATAAGATTGGATAGGGTGCAGCAATAGCTTCTGCACTTAAGCATATTTAGGTTCTTTAGCTACATTGGTATTAATCCACTATACAGCTTCTTTATACATATGAAGGCTCTTATGCTACACTTGTGTCATTTCACTATATACGGTATTTCTAAGACTATAAGACACACTTCCCCCCCCAACTTTTTGGGGGCAAGTGAGGGGTGTGTCTTATAGTCCGAATGTACTATGTGCTGTACTGTGCTGTAGGGGGGCGGCTTTAGAGCAGTGACTGGAGGTTGGGGCATTCTGCAGCTGTGGACCATGATCATGTGGACTCACTCAGTAGGCTAATGTAATATTCACTGCACTGCACATTACATTAGCTTAAAAAACCGGGACCAAGATCATGGGCAGCAATTGCAGCAGCGGTGATTGTGTGTCTACGTATTCACTGCTCCCAAACATCATGGCATGGTGAACAGTGAATATACCAGCTGATTATACTCTATAAATACTGATTATTTCTATCGCTCCTTCCCGCAGCAGCGTCATCTTTCCATCTGATGCCGAACGCTGATGAGTGTTTTGAGCGCGTGCACAGTGATGGTATATTCACTGTTCCCCATGCCATGATGCTTGGGGAGCAGTGAATATGCAGGCACATGGTTGACGCTGCAGAGGGAGAGATGGAAAGGTGAGTATGATCATTCCTATTGTTTAAGTAACAGGGGCCCATGTACCAGGATGGAGGGATCATGTATATATATATATATATATATATATATATATATATATATACCGTATATACTCGTGTATAAGCCGACCCGTGTATAAGCCGACCCCCCTACTTTTGCCCCCAAAACCTGGGAAAATTTATTGACTCGTGTATAAGCCGAGGGTGGACCCCAGCACAGGTATACAGCCCCCAGCAGTGTGGTATACAGCAGCCTCCCCAGTGGTATATACAGGCCCCAGCAGTGTTACAGCAGCAGCCCCAGTGGTATATACAGCAGCAGCCCCAGTGGTAGTATACAGCAGCCCCAGAGGTATATACAGCAGCCCCAGTGGTAGTATACAGCAGCAGCCCCAGTGGTAGTATACAGCAGCAGCCCCAGTGGTAGTATACACGCAGCCCCAGTAGTATATACAGCCCCAGTGGTAGTATATAGCCCCAGTGGTAGTATACAGCCCCAGTGGTAGTATATAGCCCCAGTGGTAGTATACATACAGCCCCAGTGGTAGTATATAGCCCCAGTGGTAGTATATAGCCCCAGTAGTAGTATACAGCCCCAGTGGTAGTATATAGCCCCAGTGGTAGTATACATACAGCCCCAGTGGTATATACAGCCCAGTGGTAGTATACAGCCCCAGTGGTAGTATACAGCCCCAGTGGTAGCATACAGCCCCAGTGGTAGTATACAGCCCCAGTGGTAGTATATAGCCCCAGTGGTAGTATACAGCCCCAGTGGTAGTATATAGCCCCAGTGGTAGTATACATACAGCCCCAGTGGTAGTATATAGCCCCAGTGGTAGTATATAGCCCCAGTAGTAGTATACAGCCCCAGTGGTAGTATATAGCCCCAGTGGTAGTATATATACAGCCCCAGTGGTAGTATATAGCCCCAGTGGTAGTATATAGCCCCAGTGGTAGTATATAGCCCCAGTGGTAGTATACAGGGCCCCAGCAGGGCCCCCCTCATAATTTGGCGCCCCCACCTCACTTTCTGGGCCCCCCGCATGCAGCGCTGCACATATACATTACGTTTCTAGCAGCTGTTACCCTCCGGTGGCAGATCGCGGCTCCCGGCTCCGGGCTCCATCTTCCTCGCTGTCTTCCTGGTTGTCATGTGACCGGCGCGATGACGTCATTGCGCCGGTCACATGACAACCAGGAAGACAGAGAGGAAGATGGAGCCCGGAGCCGGGAGCCGCGATCTGCCACCGGAGGGTAACAGCTGCTAGACACGTAATGTATATGTGCAGCGCTGCATGCGGGGGGGCCCAGAAAGTGAGGTGGGGGCGCCAAACTTTGAGGGGGGCCGTATGACTCGCGTATAAGCCGAGGGGGGGACTTTTCAGCCCAATTTTTGGGCTGAAAAACTCGGCTTATACGCGAGTATATACAGTATATATATATATATATATATATTAATATATTGGTGCAGCACAGGTCCCCTTGGTGCTCAGCAGTCACAGCTCCTCCCCTCCTTGCTGTATAAGTATACAAGATAAAGAACTGCAGCACTCTTCTTTGTGAAACAACCGCCTTTATTCAGCCATCAGGTGGGGGGTGACAACGTTTCGGGATCCAGTCCCTTTCTCTAGCCACTAGAGAAAGGGACTGGATCCCGAAACGTTGTCACCCCCCACCTGATGGCTGACTAAGGGTGGTTGTTTCACAAAGAAGAGTGCTGCAGTTCTTTATCTTGTATACTTATACAGCAAGGAGGAGAGGAGCTGTGACTGCTGAGCACCAAGGGGAGCTGTGCTGCACCAATATATTAATCTACTATTGTCTTCAAAGGAGCTTTGCACAGCATTACAGAGATGGAGCCAGGTGGTATGTACTATACAGCGGATGATGAGGAGCGGATCCTACGAGGGGCAGAGCGAGATCCAGGTTTCCTAAGTACACCTTCCAATGTGATGCAGAAACGCAAGTATGAAAATGATAGCAAAAAGTTAATATCAACTGAATTACATCTTGCAACATTGGCCCAATATTACAGAGTGAAAAAAATCCTGAGAGGTCTGAGATCTAACGTCAGACCCACTCTATTTTATGGCAATGCTACATATTGTGACAAACTGGCTGGTATGTCAGACAGATATGCATACGATGTACTATTGTTAAACATGGAGTACCTACAAGAGGAGATGAGCAGGTTACAAGGAGAACTCAAAGAGACTGAGCTATCATTGGAAAAGATGTTGGAGAGGAAGAAGTAAAAAAGTTTAAGGACGCTGTGATGGTAAAAGTGGATAAGCTGAGGAAAGAACTAGAGGAGACAAAAAGCCAGAAATGGCAGTGTGATATGGAAGATTACAAAAATGGACAAATTTACAACTGGCAAAGAGAGGGACAAGCTAGTTGGAAGAAAAGAGGTCATTTGTGAAAAAAGGACAAATATGTGAGACTGTATAAGAACGGTAAAGATGTTTATAAAAAACGTAATGACTCTTATTTTGTATAGATCCGGAGGACCCCATAGCCGAAGAAGAAGTGGAGGACAGCACTACCACAGGAGCGAGAAAAAAGCAGCCAAGAGAAAAGAACAAGAATGCCAACAGCCGGAATCAGCAGAAAAAGAAGGATCATCCCTTATAGTCAACTTGGCGGGTAAAACACTCACTAATGATCAGAGAATTGGGTTAGATAAGGGGATGAATTTTTGTACTAATTCTCATGTAAATTGGTTTGAGGTAGAAGCAGACTTGTATAAGTTCTTTAGAAATATCAAACTGAAGTACCGTATATACTCGTGTATAAGCCGAGTTTTTCAGCACATAAAATGTGCTGAAAAGTCCCCCTCGGCTTATACACGGGTATATACGGTAATATGATACAGCGCCCCCCCCTCCGTGGTATCCCCCCCCCCCCCGTATATACAGCCCCCCCGTGGTATCCAGGGCCCCCCTTGCTGCACCTGTAAAGGAAGATGTCAGTATACTTATCGCTGCCGCCGCCGCCGCTCTGCTTCTCGGTCACCGCGATGCTCCGGGTCTTCATGCTTCCTGTTCCTTCTCCGGCGCTCAGGAAATGACGTCATTGTTCGAGCGTCGGAGAAGGAGTAGGAAGCATGAAGACCCGGAGCAGCGCGGTGACCGAGAAGCAGAGCGGCGGCGGCGGCAGCGATAAGTATACTGACATCTTCCTTTACAGGTGCAGCAAGGGGGGCCCTGGATACCACGGGGGGGCTGTATACAGCTGGGGCTGCTGTATACAGCTGGGGCCCCTGTATACTAATGGGGGGGGTCTGTATACCCCTGGGGCTGCTGCTGTATATACCCCCTGGGGCTGCTGCTGTATACTACCACTGGGGCTGCTGCTGTATACTACTACTGGGGCTGCTGTATACTACTACTGGGGCTTCTGTATACTACCACTGGGGCTGCTGCTGTATATACCCCGTGGGGCTGCTGCTGTATATACCCCCTGGGGCTGCTGTTGTATACTACCACTGGGGCTGCTGCTGTATACTACCACTGGGGCTGCTGCTGTATACTACTACTGGGGCTGCTGTATACTACTACTGGGGCTTCTGTATACTACTACTGGGGCTGCTGCTGTATACACCACTGAGGCTGCTGTATACTACTACTGGGGCTTCTGTATACTACCTCTGGGGCTTCTGTATACTACCACTGGGGCTGCTGTATATACCTCTGGGGCTGCTGTATACTACCACTGGGGCTGCTGTATATATCTCTGGGGCTGCTGTATACTACCACTGGGGCTGCTGCTGTATTTACCACTGGGGAGGCTGCTGTATATACCTCTGGGGCTGCTGTATACTACCACTGGGGCTGCTGTATATATCTCTGGGGCTGCTGTATACTACCACTGGGGCTGCTGCTGTATATACCACTGGGGAGGCTGCTGTAACACTGCTGGGGCCTGTATGTACCACTGGGGAGGCTGCTGTATACCACACTTCTGGGGGCTGTATACTACCACTGGGGAGGCCTGTATACCACTGCGGGGGCCTGTATACCACACTGCTGGGGGCTGTATACCTGTGCTGGGGTCCACCCTCGGCTTATACACGAGTCAATAGGTTTTCCCAGATTTTGGGGGCAAAAGTAGGGGGGTCGGCTTATACACGGGTCGGCTTATACACGAGTATATACGGTACTTGTTTCATGATAGGATGACTATAATAAAACCAAGGTCTAGTGAGATAATGATGAGGGATTTGAACATAAAAAAGAAAAGTGATTTTACTCCAGACAGTGAACACCCAGTTATTGAGGCCTATATAGAAGCAGTCAAAAGGGATATAAAAAAGTTGAAGGCAAGACCAAGAGAGGGTTTAAAAAAACCAAACATTACAAAAGGAGAAATCCAAGCAATAAAAGAGCTGAGGGAAGATGATAAAATTATTATTAAGCAGGCCGACAAAGGTGGGGCGATGGTGCTAATGGAAAAACAAGCATATATAGGGGAAGTGATGCGGCAGCTAAGTGACCAAACAGTATATAGACAGTTGAGTACAGACCCCAAATTTGATATTCAGAGAAACATCTCAAAGGTACTTGGAGAAGCAGAGTTGGCAGGAGTTATTGATGAAGAAATGGCGGATTTCCTATATATAGAACACCCGGTTACATCGGTGCTATATATCAATCCTAAAGTACATAAGACCCTACAAAACCCCCCAGGTAGACCTATAGTGGCGGGAATAGGGTCCGTTTTTGAGAATATTGGGGTCTTTTTAGACAAGGACATGAACCCCTTTGCCACAAACACGAGGTCATTTATAAAAGATACCAACAATTTCCTAAAAAAACTAAGAGGGGTGAAACTACAACAAGACAACTTGATACTTGTGTCCTTTGACATAGTATCTCTATATACTTCTATAGATCACAATAGAGGCATAGCAGCAGTAACAGAGAAGTTACAACAAACAGAATATAGCGATGCTGCCAAACAATTTATCATCGATCTCCTGGAGATTGTATTAAAACAAAACTATTTTCTCTTTGGTGATTCCTTTTTCCTACAATTGGCTGGGACCGCCATGGACGCGAAAATGGCATGTGCATATGCTAACACGGTCATGGCGGTCATGGAAGAAAACGTGATCTACAGCTCCCATCACTTTGCTAATGTAGTAGAGTGGTGGAGGTACGTGGATGATACGTTTGTATATGGAAGGGCACAGAGACACAACTGGAAGAATTCTTTGAGTTCTTAAATTTATAGATCCCACCATAAAATTTACCAAAGTGCAATCAGAAGATGAGATACAGTTCCTAGACGTATTGGTGAAGAAGCATGAAAGAGGGTTCAGTACGACACTATATGTCAAAAAGACGGACATAAATAACTTCTACGATACGATAGTCACCACGCAGCAGCCCTAAGGAGAGCGATACCAATGGGACAGATGCAGAGGGTAAAAGGATAGTCAGCGAACAGACAGAATTAGAAGAAAAAACAAACCAATTAATGAGTAAATTTGTAGAAAGAAGATACCCGAAGAAGCTGTAGAACAACAGATGGAGAAAGTTTTAGTACAACAAGGGTGAGGCCATAGAGAAAAGGCATAGGGAGAAGAGGATTCCATTAATAATAACTTATAATGAAGAAGCACCGGAGATAGACAAGATTGTAAAAAGGCATTGGCACATCTTAAGTAGCTGTATACCGGAGGTTGAGGAGTTCAAGAATAAACCTATGACAGCGTATAGAAAAGGGAAAATCTGAAGGATGCTTTTATTAGCTCAGACATTGGCTCTATGAAAAAGAGAAGGCAAACAACTCTGACATCGAGAGATAGAAAGGGAAGTTATCCGTGAATCTCGTGCATTGATTGTAAGTACATGCAGAAAGGTTCCAAGTTTCACACAAAATGGAGTCGAATATAAAATCAACCACTTCCTGACCTGTAATAGTGACCACGTGATCTACTTGCTAGAATGTCCATGCGGCCTCAAGTATGTAGGTGAGACCACTTTAGAATTTAAAACGCGTTTTAACCACATAGACAGACATCAGGACCAAGAGGAAAGACATGCCAGTCCCAAGACATTTTGTAGAAAAAAATCACAAAGAGAGGGATCTGAAATTTAGAATAATCGATGCAATACCCCCACTCAGAAGAGGCGGAGACAGGACCAAATTATTGAAGATAAGAGAATTACAGCGGATTTACAAACTAAACACTCTGAGGCCATCAGGGATGAATGTTGAATATAAAATGAGTCTGACATTATAGAGATCTTGTAACAAAGTAAAGCAGGTAGTAAAGAAATCGGAAATAAACAAGAGAACCCTGATAGGAAAAGTAACTCGGACGTAAAAATGGTACTAGGCTAGAGAAAGGGACTGGATCCCGAAACGTTGTCACCCCCCACCTGATGGCCGAATAAAGGCGGTTGTTTCACAAAGAAGAGTGCTGCAGTTCTTTATCTTGTATACATATATATATATACACATACATACACGAGAAGGGAGGGTCTCATATATATACACCAGGATGGGGGAGGGTCATATATATACATACACCGGGATGGGGGAATCATATATAGTATATACACCAGGGTGGGGGGATCACATACATACATCAGGATGGGGGGATCATATACAATATATATTCATATACAATAGGATGGGCGGACATATATACCAGGATGAGGGGATAATATATTACCAGGATGGGGAACTACCCATAACAGTGTCAGATCCCCCTATATGACCTCATTTTTTGCTTACATTTTTTCCCCTATTTTCCTCCTCTAAAACTTTGGTTCACCTTATGGTCCAATGCATCTTATTGTCCGAAAAATATGGTAGCCTCCTTACCTAACATAGATATAGGCTCCTAGGCTACACTTGTTAACCAAGTATATGGATATATAAGTAATAAATGAACACATATCAATCTTGATAACTTGCCAGTTTATGTCTGATCCCCAGACCTAATTGTGCATTTTATTTTATTCTGTATAAAAACAAGTACATTTTTTAGGCCTAATACTGTTGTCCTGAATTCTGTTATGTTAACTGCATTTGTTGGCAGTTTGATGTTTGATTATTGTTGATCTCTCTGCATGACACACTCTATTGGCTATATACACAGCACCCACCCACTACACAACCATTATTTCTACTCTCCAAAAGTGGTTCAACTGCCTCACCTTTAGAAATACCACTCTGTTTTACACACCCAGCGGTATGACTGTCATATGCCTCACGTTATTCTGCCTTTTTAATATTTTGGACCCACCAATAATCCTCCTGTTTGACATGCTTTGGCTTTGTGCCATGTATTGTATATATAGTGTAGCTAATAACCAACCAAAGTTGTCACCTGTGGTCCTCTGGGCACGGAATCATTTTGATACATAACCAGCATACCAACCACCTCTAGCTAATTAAACACATCACTGCGAGCTGGAAGAGTTGTGCTTTTATTTGCCTTCATTAGTTGTTTCTTGTCACTGCTCCTGCACATTCTCAAGCGACACTAGTTGCATATTCCCATATCATGGCCAAACGTCAGAAGTGGGTGTATAATATCTATTCAATCTTTACCTGGACCAGGCAATCTCTTTGCCCATTCTGAGGTGTTCATAGATAATTTTTTACTGTGTGACTTATCTGGAGGTGTATTTTATTCTATGACTCCAGAATTTGCCTTGTTTTCATATTTATTTTCCCATTTTGTTTTTTGCATTAACAATTTCTAAGTTGCAGTATAGTTAAACAGTCCACTCTTGGGACACATTTTATGTGTACAGTAATTATTGCCTGCCTCCAAGATGTTATATGTCTCTTCAAATATTGTTCTGCCATTTTGAAAATCTATGTATATATTTATTTTTGCACACATTTCTCTGAATCAACACTTTTGGAGAAAGGTCTGTCATGCTAAAATGAAATGTCATTATAGTATGTGGATTTGTCACTGGACTGTGGGAATAAATCTGTCCTTATAATTAACTGCAGTGTTGGAGGGCCAAGTTCTTCCAATACACAGTCAACAAAAAAGATGCCATAAAAAATAGAAAGACCCACAAAAATGCATGGCACTTATTTCATGCTAATTCTAAACCAAAACTGTAAAACATATATTTTTTTTATACATTAAACTAAGGTTTTACTTGTTTTTTTTTTTTTTACAAAACTAAATGTTTTATATTCATGCAAAACCAAAGTCATTTCAGCTCATCTTTCCCATACTTATATTCCTTTCAAGTTGATGAGCCTGTGACTTCATATGCTCATGAATGGATGAGAATTTTCATAATTTGTTCCCTTTTCATTCTGTCAGTCATGTTAATCTTGCGGCTTCAAAGGGAAAATGTTGATTACATCTTGTTAAGTATATGACTGTTCTCTTAAGAATGCTTAACTGAAAGTAGATTGCCATGGACATAATGCATTTACCCAGGCTATATACCTTAAGCAATTGATAATGAGGAGAATGTAACCGTTCTATAAATATAATGAATGGGTACGTTAAAATGAGTATCTTTAGGGAAAACTAAAAGAGAAATGATTATTTTTAACATGTGCTCACTACTAATAAAAGCAGATGATCAGTCAATGCTGATTTTTTGGCAGAAAAGTCAGTGAGTAAAAATATACTCTGTTCATCTGAATAGAATAGTTTGTTTCTGCATGAATACTTACTAATATTACTTACTGGAAAGCATTATACCAGGGACATTGATAGGCACTAATATCTAGAGCCTGTGCCCCTGATAATAAGTGGATTGCTCAAATCTGTGTTGTCAGGGTGTCCCTGAAGTGAGTTAACTTCTTGCAATAGCGCTCAGTGCAAATGTGTTGCCTGTATGTCTCTCACCATCAGACTAGGGTGACATGAACATAGAGTCTCTCATCTAAGAGAATCGGGTCAATTATGCTAATGACATGCCAATCAAACTCTGATGTGAGTTTGATCAGAGTGTCAGCTTAATGTGATGTGATTCTCTCACATGAAAGAATAGGAGCAAACTGTGAGGAGAAGATGGAGAAGAAATGTTCTCCATCATCTGCATTCTGTGATTGCTCTTTTCTGTTATCTCGATGCACCCATAGGCTTGAATGGTTGAGTTTTGTCTGATTTAGGCTGCCTTCACACTTGCAGATGGATCTGCAGCGTTTTGCAGATGCATCTGCAAGTGTGAGCATGCTGACCGCGGCCCCTATGTTTATAATAGGGCGCACCGGGTCTGAACGCTCTCATTCATTCCTATATGTGTACTGTCAGCAGGCGTATGCCTGCTGACAGATCACACACTCCCGCCCGCAGCATGGACGCTACATCTCGCGTCCACAGTGCGGACGGGAGTGTGTGATCTGTCAGCAGGCATACGCCTGCTGACAGTACACATATAGGAATGAATGAGAGCGTTCAGACCCGGTGCGCCCTATTATAAACATAGGGCCGCGGTCAGCATGCTCACACTTGCAGATGCATCTGCAAAACGCTGCAGATCCATCTGCAAGTGTGAAGCCAGCCTTAGACATCAAATTGCAGCATGCTGCAATTTTTTCTCATGCCGAACCGGTATGAGAAAAAACATTGATCAGCACTGCCTTGTCCGAGTGCTATCCTAAAATAAAAACAGATAGCACTCATTTGATTTATATGCTCATGTGTCCCTGGTATTAGGGTGACAGTGTCACGCTTGGTATAGGGAGACACCCAGCGCAGGATGATGAGGGGGGAAAGGAGTCCCTGATGCTAAGGGCAAAAGGGCAGATGGTGGCCCCTAGATAAACTACCGCTGGCACCTGGCTTTCCTAATGACTCTGTACAGTTTCCACAATTGTCGCCGAGCGGTATACGTATTTCCTCACTGTCCCTGAACCAAAACTACACAAGGATCAGAGCAGGTGAACACTAGCCAACCCGGCTACCGACTAAAGATACACACCAGGGAAACAAACAAACAGAGGGAAGGGAAGAAACAATTAGCTTGAGAAGATCCACACAGCAATTCAACAGAAACTTCAGGATTCACTGCTTCAGCTGAGAAACTACCTCCAAACCAGTAGTGCATCCTAGGAGTCAAGTGGTATAAATAGACAGCTCAAGGTAAGAGATCAGCTAGGTCCTAGTGACCACCAGCTTTCACTAAAAGAGAAATGCCTTTTTAGGATTTTGACTGTTTGGCCAAACGCAGCGACCTTCTGCGAGTGGCCTCTTCAGTCTCCGTGCCTCCTGACACACCCATGACAGACAGTGGTCATGTGTTTTAGATGTCATATCAAAGCTAGACAATGAGCAGCTAAGGTGGCAAAACAGATGTCTTGGGATTTGTTCTACTGATACTGCCTGACCGCAATATGCAAATATCCTTAAATTAGAATGTTTTCTGATTGCAGACTTGTTTATTTTTGTGAAATGGCAATAAAATGTGAGGTCAAATAAGTTGAATGAGGATTTGACCTATAGAAACCCCCACATTTGCCAAAAGTAAGATTTTCGTGTTCTTGCACTTTTTTTGGCTGTTTCTGCTTGTCCCATTTATTTCTATAGATATTGTAACTTTAGGGAAGAAGTAGACTAACTCGAGAGCCACGATTGTAAGTAGAAAATATAAAGGGGTGGGGGACAAGAGGCGCAATAGTGCCCTATCACTAGTGACACTGTAAACAGGGTGGTGCTATGAAACCACTCACCTGGTGCAGTTGTGATCCCCACAACTGGTTTGAAGGCGTATTAAATCAAGAGCTGCTGCAGGACCTCCACCAACCACTGACCAGTGGTGAAATCCAGAAAGAAGATGGGAATGCAGGTGTATCACGGTCCGCGCTGCTCCAGGCTCAAAAAACATAAACTCCAAGTGAGTTTAGTATACATCAATTGGTGAGTTTTTTGAGCCTGGAGCAGCGCGAACCGTGATACATCTGCATTCCCATCTTCTTTCGGATTGTAAGTAGCAATCCTAAAACTCAGAATTGACTCTTTAACAAGCATTTCAATATGATTTAGAATTTATGCCACATCAAACCCCAATCTGCAGATGTTGTGTTTTGGGGTGATTGTCCCTCATCAGTGCAATGGATTGGATCAGATATGGCGCTATATTAATATTAATAATAATAATAATAATAATAATATGGCTGTATGAGGGGCTATGACAAGGTCAAGGGAATAGCTACTCTCCTTAT
Source organism: Allobates femoralis (assembly GCA_033576535.1). Lineage (NCBI taxonomy): Eukaryota > Metazoa > Chordata > Amphibia > Anura > Aromobatidae > Allobates > Allobates femoralis. The sequence goes on along the minus strand of JARQOC010000005.1, from coordinate 323,184,287 downwards.
GGAGACTTTAGCCTCGATGCTCCTCAGGGAAATTTGCAAATTGTCACTTCAGGGAGGAAGTAAATGAACTCTAGTACAACCTATTGAAAGTAGCAATCCTAAATCAGATCCTATACTTTGCACTGAAGAGGGACAATCACCATGAAACACAGCGTTTTAGACTGGGATTCTGATCTGGAATAAACCCAAGTCATATTGAAAGGCTCATTTAAGAGTCCATTTTGACTTTTAGGATTGCTACTTTCAATAGGTGGCATTAGAGTTTGTCTACTTTCTGCTTGAAGTGACAATTGGCGTATTTCCCAGAGGAGCATTGCGCCTAAAAGTCTCCTCACTGCTTGCATGCAGAATTATTCTCCATAAGGAGAAAAGTTATTCATTTGACCTTTTTAATGGGATAGTACACTTTCATGCAGTTGTCCAGCCAGAACAGTTGCTTTGTGAGTTGCCAGACAGTGTCAAATGCCTGACATAGAGAAGAGAATTAAAAAACCATCAAAGACTGAGGGAAATCCCACAGGTCTGTACTTAATTGATAGGGATGAAAGTTATACAAATGAGTTGCTGTAGTGTATAGGTATGTTTAGGCACACATGTATATGTCTAGATTCACACTACATGCCAGAGTTATATTTCTGCCATTTTAAAAGGAAATTTATTTCTTTTCTTTAAAGGTCTAAGATGCTGAGATTAATCCACTAAGACCAACTGGATCCATGGTGTAGTATTTGAGCGATAGTTCTTAGATAGATTGAAGGGCCCGTTACACGCTTCAATGTCCGAGAGATCCGACAAACGATCCAACCTGGCTGAGATCGTTGGAAAATCGTTTATTGATCGCTAGTGAGGTGTCACATGTACAGATATCATGAACGAACGCAGCAACGACTCCGTGACAAGGAACGATACTTGCGGTAGTTTGGATGCCTACGTTCCTCAGTTCTGAATAGGCAAAGTCGTAAACGACGTCGTTATCAAGGTGTCACACATGCCGATGCTGCAGGATGAACGGACGGTCAACGACAGATTTATGGACATGTTCATAAACCTGCGATCAATTATCAGCTGATTTATCGTTGGTCGTATCTACGTGTCACACGTAATGACATTGTTACAAAGTTGCTGCACCGCCCCAAAAGCCGTGACATACCAACGATATTGTTAATGATATCGTAGCGTGTAACAGGCCCTTTACTCTTTAGCATATTATAAATGAAGAGAAAATTTAATAATTGTGATTTATTACAGAATGGACAATGAACTTTGACAGAAGCATGTGTGGCTCACGTACAGTAGGAAAATTAATTGAGCAAATACAACTTGTAATAACAAAATGTGATTTAGGTCTTTTTTTTTTGTATAAGACTCACACATCTTTAAACTGGCTGATAACAAAGTCATAACATTTCTGGTGCACTCTTAATGGTAGTAACATCTTATGGTCAAGTGTAATATAAAATTATATATAAAATTGTTCTTCTGATTTTAGACAAAGTGTCATTTGTCTATAATTTACAGAATGTGTACAAGAATTTGCTATTGAGAATGTCAATAAAAATATCCTGGGAAAATATACCAGTAAACATCTAACAACATCTAGAAATAAGGGTAGGTAAATCAAAAAATAGTAATATCTGTATGTATTATAGTAAAATAAAAATACTGAATATATTTTCTTATCGCTGAATTGTGCCATTCAATTGTGCTGGAGTGTTTATGTCACAGTTATCCACTATTAAGGTAGAATCACACTTGACCTTGTTGATGAAACGTTTTGAGCCAAACATTGCAGTGTAAATAATCGTGATGAAAGTATTGCACTTCCTTTATATTTATTCAGATTTTTACATTTAAAAATAAACAAAAAAAAAACAAAGCTATATCTAAAATCTAAACTCATATCTGGCTAGATATTTTAAACATAATACATAATCTTTCTAAACATTGAAAAAAACCCAGGGATAGTTACTAATAAACATAGTAACAGAAGATACATTTCACATGAATGGGCATATAGTATTATGCTCCCAAATAACTTATTTACAAAATATACCAAACACTGGCACCAGTGGCACACGTTAGTTTGTTCGGTCAGTAGATCATAGTCAATAAAGCTCTAGTATTGGTTTAATAATGGGGCTGTAGGAACAATATCAACCAGTAACATGACATTGTGGTCATCAAACATAAAAGTCAAGGCTTCCAACTTCTGTTAACGTATCGTAGCAAAGTATTCTGGTTCTAAACATCCAGGGATTGGCTCCATTCTTTTGTATGCCCAAGAGGGGTGCCAGGATTCTCTATGGACCTAGAATCGGTTACTACAACTCTGTATAAAGCCATGCTAAATCTAGAACCTTTCCATATTAAAAAGTTCTTAACATGTCCCTAAAAAAATAAGTGCCATACCAAAATGGCATGTTTCTGTCCAAAAGATGAAGGGTAGTCATTAAGGGGTCATTGGGCTTAAGGGTCATATAAGTTGGTGTCAGGAAAGAAATTTCCTGGTAGATATACATTTTAGGGACAATGAAATGACAAAATAGATTTTAGGGAAGGGTTAGACAAGAATGAGAGTGAGTGTTGTACTTGCCATGATTCATCCTATCCTTTATACACTTTTTCATCTAGCTCTAATTTGACGTTCTCTGCAATGGAACATTGCTTTTAGCTAGAAAGGTATGCTGGAACCTGTCCTTCCCCATAAAACTATACTGTGGGTAAGAAAGTATTTAGACCCCTTTAGATTTTTCACTCTTTATTTCATTGCAGCCATTTCGTAAACTCAAAAAAGTTCATTTTTTTTCTCATTAATGTACACTCTGCACCCTGTGTAGACATTTTTGCAAATGTATTAAAAAAGAAAAATTTAATATCACATGGTCATAATTATTCAGACCCTTTGCTCAGACATTCATGTTTAAGTTACATCTGTTCATTTCCATGTGATCCCCCTTGAGATGTGTTTAATTAAACTGATAGAACTTGATTTGGAAAGGAACACACCTGTTTATATAAAACCTCACAGCTCACAGTGCATGTCATGAGAATCATTAGGTCAAGAGAACTGCCCAAGGAGCTCAGAGACAGAATTGTGACAAGGCACAGATCTGGTCAAGATTACAAAAGAATTTGTGCAGTACTCAAGATTCTTAAGAGCACAGTGGCCTCCATAATCCTTAAATGGAAGAAATTTGCGACCACCAGAAGTCTTGCTAGACCTGGCCATCCAGCCAAACTGAGCAATCATGCGAGAAGGGCCTTGGTGAGAGAGGTAAAGAAGAACCCCAAGATCACTGTGGCTAAGCTCCAGAGATGCAGTAGTGAGAGAGTTCTCCAAAGTCAACTATCACTGCAGCCCTCTACTGGTTGGTTTTTAAGACAGAGTGGCCTAACAGATGCCTCTCCTTAGTGCAAGACATATGAAACTCTGTATAGAGTTTGCTAAAAAACATATGAAGGACTCCTAGACTATGAGAAAAAAAAGATTCTCTCATCTGATAAGATGATCATAGAACTTTTGGTGATAATTCTAAGCAGTATGTGTGGAGAAAACCAGGCAATGCTCATCACCTGCCAATACAATCCCAACAGTGAAACATGGTGGTGGCAGCATCATGATATGGCTGTGATTTTCAGCTGCAGGGACAGGACAACAGGTTGCAATTGAAGGACACATGAATGCGTCAAAGTACAGAGATATCCTGGATGAAAACCTCTTCCAGGGTGCTCTGGACCTCAGACTTGGTTGAAGGTTCACCTTCTAACAAGACAATGACCCTAAGCACACATCTAAATAACAAGGAGTGATTCAGAACAACTCTGTACCATTCTTGACTGGCCCAGCCAGAGCCATGACCTAAACCTAATTGAGCGTCTCTGGAGAGACCTGAAAATGGCTGTCCACCAACGTTAACCATCCTACCGACAGAACTGGAGAGGATCAGCAAGGAAGAATGGCACAGGATCCCAAAATCCAAGTGTGAAAAACATGTTGCATCATTCCCAAGAAGACCCATGGCTGTACTAACTCAAAAGGGTGCTTCTACTAATACTGAGCAAAGGGTCTGAATACTTATGACCATCTAATATTTCAGCTTTTCTTTTTGAATAAATTTGCTAAAATTTCTACATTTCTGTTTTTTCAGTCAAGATGGGGTGCAGAGTGTGCATTGATAAAAAAAAAAGAACTTTTTTGCATTTACCAAATGGTTGCAATGAAACTAAGAGTGAAAAATGTAAAGGGGTATGAATACTTTCTGTACCCACTATATGCTTATTTTTACCGAAAACTTCATTTCAGCTATTATATTTGAATTGTGTGACTGCTTTTGTGCCAAGATATTTCAATTTTGTACTTACCAGTAAGCTTCTGCAAAATGTCAAATCCATGCTTAAGTGCAATAATATCCAAGAATGAAACAGTTCCATCTTCGAATCTGAAAGAAAATATTATACAGGTAAACCCTTTTTCAACTTAAACTCTTATAAAAGGGAATCTGTCAGCAGGTTTTTACTACCTCACCTGAGAGCAGCATGGTGTACGAAAAGAGATTCTGAATCCAACAATGTATCATTTTGATTACTGGGTGCAGCAGTGGTGACACAATCAGAGTTTTTAGATTGAGCATGTAGCAGAGTTTAGAAAGCTAACCACACTTACAACAGGCTCTGTATGTACAAAGTATAAAGACATTGAGGTGCTAATTGGAGGGGGTGTGGTCAGACTAGAGTAGTCTGAGCAATGATAACCCCAGGTGATAAAACCTTCACTATAAGTAAATAGCACAGTGGGTAATACATTACACCTCATTGAACTCTGTGGGTCAACCTCTATTTTCAGATTACATAGCAAACACTTGCTGACAAATGCCACTTAAACAGTTATAAACTTACAAAGATGAGTATATTTAGGAAACATGTATTTGATCCAAATTAAGGAAAAAAAAACAAGACCCTTGGAAAGTAGCATTATAGTAATGGAAACGAAAAATCCTCCCTGACTCCTAATAAGAAAACAAATGCATGAACCAAATTCTCATATCATTGCTGAAAAAGGGTAACATTTTATATGAGTTTCTGGATTAGGAACAGGAAGGAAAAATCAGTAGCTTATTTATAATTGTATTTTTTTTAGTTACCGTATATACTCGTGTATAAGCCGACCCGTGTATAAGCCGACCCCCCTACTTTTGCCCCCAAAAACTGGGAAAATTTATTGACTCGCGTATAAGCCGAGGGTGGACTCCAGCCTCAGGGCAGATTATGGGCACACAGTGGCACATACCCCTATAAACCTCAGCTAGATTTGGCCAAAAGTATGAGCGAGTTCTAATGAAGGTACAGCCTGTCCATTAACTTGCAACCACCCCTCCTGTCATACAAAAGTGCACTGGCCCTTTAATTCCTACAATGTCTGGCGGCCAATGTGCAGTTGTATAGGGGCAGAGGGCACCTCCTGCACCAAGTGTGCAGTCCAGGACCTGCTTTCACAGAAGTCATGTCAGACCCCACTCTCCTTCCTCCCATAGATCATACAGGAACATCTGACTTTGATATGAGAATACCCAGTCCAATTGTAGTCAGTGACTACGTCCATCACATGACAGCAAGCAGAGATCTTGCACAGAGTGGAGTTGCTGCAGCCATTGTACAGTCTTGCTCCCCACCCCCTCTACATAGTGGCAGTTGATGAATGATGAGTGTTGTAGTACTTGTGCAGCACACACCCAGTCATGTATCCTGGCACAGGCTCTGTGCTCATTGTGTACCAGCGGAGGATTCAGTTATGCAACCAGCAGCCATAGAGGAGATTATATAACAGCTTTAAGAGGCCAATGATCAGCCCTGGAGCTATATACAGTGTGAGGTACAACTACAACCCCCAGCATGGGGCAGGGGCTGCTGGGAGATGTAGTCCAGCATCTGATAAAGCCACAAGCTACAGCGTACAGGGGCAGATGTAGGCCGCACCCTGCTGATAGCAGCCTGGGACCACAAATTATACACAAGCTGCAAACTACCACACACCACAGGGGACCATGACTCAGCAGGAGGCTCCGGCACATACACAGGCAAAGGGTGGGGGAAACAACAATGGCTGCTTGCCTGCTCGAAGTGCACGACGCCGGCCACCTCCCCGGAGCCCTTCAGGACGCAGATCGCTTTCACCATGGCAGCGGATCAGACTGACAGTGACGCTGGAGACGGGGGCCTCCCTGATCCATCTTCGCTGCCGCTGCTGTACAGTAAATAGTGTTATTATCTCCCGGACCGGTCTCAGTGAATCCTCCCTCCTCCCTGCGAGGCTGAGTGTCATGTGACCGGCCGGTGACGTCATTGGCGTGAGCCCCGGTCACATGACACGCAGGGAGGATTCACTGAGACCGGGCCGGTGAGATAATAACACTATTTATTGTACAGCAGCGGCAGCATGGAAAGGGGGCGCCATACTGTAAGGGATGGGGGGGGCTGTATACCCCGTGCTGGGGGGCTGTAAGGCGATATGCACTGCTCCCCCCGCGGATGGGCGGGGGATGCAGTGCATATCATGAATAAGTTATGAGCGGCTCCACGTCACGAGCCGCTCTATATGCAGCCTTCCCCCCACCTCCTCCAGCCTCCTCCTGCCTCCTCCTGCTCCCAGACACAGCCCCCACGTATATGACTCGTGTATAAGCCGAGGGGGGGACTTTTCAGCCCAATTTTTGGGCTGAAAAAGTCGGCTTATACACGAGTATATACGGTAGTCTTATTTGTCACAGATCAGGTCTTAAGATGTGTCTGATGACATAGCCCCTAAAAATATTTCAAGTCTTCCAAGCACATCTTAAAATGTGCATGTTATGTCAAAAGCATATTCTTAAATATATCTATAGAAATGAAAATTTAAGAAAGAAATCAATGGCGCAGGAGTTTTAGAAGATATCAGGAGAATCAAAGTATTGAGCCCTTGATACAGTATTGGCCTGTACCACATCTCTAAGGTATTGACATTAGTTTGCATTATATAGGCAGAGACAAAAAACTCATTAATCAAGTTTCTTATTTTAAAAACTCTTCACTTTAAAGGCATTATCTTTGGACTTGAGTCAATTATCTGTGTAAGCCTTTCATTTCAGCAAAATGCGACATTTCTACAGCATGTTCAGCTCTTGGTTCTTAGAAAAAGATTGACTTTATGTCAAGCTGAATTTATTCAGAACAGGATATATTTCAGCATGAGTTATAATCTTTCCTACAGTAACTTGATTTCTTACTGGGTTACCTAAATCTTCAATCCAAATAAGTGTATAATCTCTTCAAAGATTAGATTTTCAGTTTGAAAAGTTTTCAAATATGTTCATTTACTTTTATGTCATTAAATATTTTTCAAATATATTTCCCCGCTTCACTTTGTAAAGACAGAAGTAATTAAATATAATGCTTTGTGAATGCATATTCTGATATTGTACATCACAGGTGGCCACTAATATTACATCTGAAGATTTTTCTAAAGAGGACAATATCTTTGGACACCTATGTTATAGTGAACAACATTTAGTGTTACTTATATTATTGGGCAGCCATTACACTGGGTGTTCTGATAACTGACCACTATAGAATCTTAGTATGTGAAAACTGCACAGAAAAGCAAGAAGGCAATGCATTTTGTGTAACACATCGCCACTCTGGTACCATTTGAAAATGGATTGCACTCGGACCGATGTTTTGCAATGAGGTAGCGCATGTCCTCATTATTTTTGTCAGCTTTACTCAGCGTGAGAATAAAAATTGTTGTAGCATGCTGCGCTATGACTCCAAAACGGGTGTAGTGTGGGAAGAAAAATGGATGCCGTAGGGAGTGTTTTAAAAAATACATTTCAATTTTGTAAGATTGGAAACATAAATTATGCTGTAAATTCCTGTTAATCACTGTAACAACCACCAAACGATTGATGCCATAATAAATTCTGATTTCTGCATTTATCTACATGTGCAGTGATACTTTCTTTCTTTGTCACTGTGTGCATATACACATAGCAAAAATCTATTTTTAACTACTACTTGAATCCACTGTCTAAGGCTGGGTTCACATTGGCGTTCCCCTCTGCAGCGTTCTGCGGAGGGGAACCGCCATGTGAGCGCAGCCACCGCAAGTCCCTATGTTTATAATGGGGATGCATGGTGCTGCGCTTGACTGTGCATGACCGTCGCGCTGCCATTCATTTGAATGTGTGATTTGTACGCATGCCCATGCTTGAATTGTATCCAATTCATTTACAATTCATTTCAATAAATAAATTCTTATTTATAAAAGTCTATATTTAATGTATTAAGATATATTATTTCCTACTATATCTGTATTTTTTCTGCTACTTCCAATATTAATTTTTTTATGTGATTTTAATGTATACATTCCTAATAAATTATTAGTTTTTATTTTCTCCATTTTTTTGCAATTGGATTTTTACTGCTCAATCAGTTTTTGCCATATATTGAATACTGTAAATAAAAAAAATTGTGGAATTGAACTTTTCTTGCAACTTCACAGCACCAAATTTTTTTTCACGCCTTCACATACACTGTATGGTAAAATGAATGCATCCTTTAAAAAGTATAGCTTGTCGCGCAAAAAGCAAACCCTCATATGGCTACATTAATGAAAGAAAGAGCTAGGGCTCTTGATAGAAGGATCTAAGCGGCAAGGTGACCAATATATTAAAATATAACTTTAATAATATCTATTAATATATTACAAATAGGTGTAAAGATATTCCATTTTTTTAATTAAAAATATTGTATCGGGGAAGTGCACTAATGGAGACAACAGATATTGCACAAAAATATTCCAAGCACAAGCACTATAATCTAGTCAGTGTCAATCCATATTTTCAATATAACAGCTAATGGATAGGCACAAACTCATGATAGATGGTAAAAAACTCAACGGAAGAACATATTTAAAAAAAACACAAAATTTCATTCTGTATATGGGATAACACCAGTGGCTGTCAATACCAGCCAAGATTAACCACATACATAACTAAGTGGAAAAACTAAACAAATGATATAACATGTTATCATGACAGTGGTCATCTTGCCACAATAGGGTGTGCCCCATTAATATCTAGTAACACAGCTGTCATATAGATAAGGAATAGCCTCATCCATAGAAGGATGGTCAGGAGGGAGTGTTTCACATGATCCTTGGTGCATAAACAGGTCCACAGGATCCAGAAACAGTGTGGGCCCTATGCAATTTCTATAATAGAATGTTATGTCTCTATCACCATATATATGATCCCGCCTGACAACGGCAGTCCACAACTTGCCCTGAATGTTACTTGTACTAGGATTATTATTGTGAAACATCAGTTGTTTTCATTAGTGCCCTTCCCTGGTATACCATTTTTAATACACAAATTGTATGCTTTACACCTAATTGTCATATATTAGTAGTTTGTGGTGCCCCTGCGATCAGGAGGCCACATAGGGAACTGCAGCCAGGCCGAAGGTAGACAGTTTGTGCACCAAACACCCCCACAGCACACACACCCACAGGAGCACAGCGCCCAACTCGGAGCCCGGGACTCTAGGCGGGCAAGGGGTGGTGGGGTTTAGAGGAAAGTGGGTGGGAAGGTCAGGTGACAGATAGTACAAAAAGAGGAAAAGAGGAGGAAGGAGTTAGTAGGCCAGAGTGAGCCGGGAGATAAAGTACAACAGACAGAAAGTAACACCCCCTGGTGGGATTGGGCTCCCTGAAGACACAGAATCCAAAGAGACACAGATCCATGGAGAGAAAGCTCATCCATAGCCGGCATCCCAAGGGAGTGTGAGGACAGAGACCAGACCAGTATCACCAGTCCGAGGAACACGGCAGCACCGACCAACTACAGGCGGGATAGATTCCCTGATTGCATCTGGAAGTCACACGGGTTAGAAGGAGCCTGGTAACACTTTGAAAGACAGGGTTATTGCAGGCTAGGCTAACACCAGAGTGTCGGCTCTGAGGGTGACTGAAGTTACACACCAGCTCCCCAGACAAACTGGCGGGGAACACAGATTTCAGATCTATGTTCCCACTACAGGGTTGGAGGCTCAGCAGCATCCAAGAGGACCCGGCTTACCGCCCACACACATAGGGGGAAGCTACATACAAGGGGCCAAGCTGCCGCCATACAATCCGCAGGAAGAACAGAGGGAGAAAGAACAAGCCTGAAAGGTTAATAGAAGGAGTGAGGGGTCTCAGAGCGACAGCCTGGCTGCAGAGGGTTCACGTGTCCAGAGTTAATGGAGTTGTGAAAGGAACTATACCGTGAACTGTGTTGTAAACTGCTTGCACTGAAGAACTTGAGAGTAAACCCAGTGAACCCTGCTTCAGTTTCTGTGTCTGATTCCAGGTATACTGAACCGTGCATTACACACCTTTTAGCCTGCCAGAAGCAGCCCGACCCATGGCTGGCTCATCCATCCAGCTGCAGCCCATCAATCCCTCCATCCTCCTGGCAGAGCTGCACTGCAGCGGTTGTCCCATTACTGACCACAACTCGTGGGTGGCGTCACGACAAACTAATCCCTGTAAATACCCCTTTTACTTGTGAGAACCTGGGACACGGTCCGGACCAGGACCGCCGTGATATCCCTAGCAGTACCCCGGTCCGATACCGAGTACCCCGTCCCAGTGGGCTCCACAAGTTATTAATAAAAGTTAAATTTTAATACATTGGTGACCTAGAAGTTTAGATCATATTCGAGGCAACATACCATTAAATTGCTGTAGTACATTCTGCATTTTATTTTGCTGAATCTCTTGGAAAAAGGAGAGGAAAAAATGACAATGAAAAAAATGGAAAATGGCCATGGTGTGGAGAGGTTAAACATTTTATCAATTCATAGCTGTTTGTCCTACTTTAATATTGCAATCAATTATCTTTAAACATAATAACTTTTTTTCCCCTTGGAAATTACAATCCTATTTATAATTTCATAACAAATCATAAATTAAAGAGTAAAAAAAGAGGTTGCCTGAAAATAGCCTGCTTAGTAATTTGATAGACTTTAGGTAAATGTTATGTATGGATCATGGTTTATTAAACACTTTGGTTATCAAATATTTAAACAATTAGAATATAAGAAGTTTTTTTGTTCTTGAACTTTATCATAGAAGGATTACAATGCTGGTGAATATGTGATTTAAAAATGTATTCTGCTATATAACCTTCTTTTTGGTTTCAGTAAGTATTTTTGAATTGCAGATTGTTGCCAAAAATGTTCCAAGATTAGTTTAAACTTTTATTTTTTCCTATTATGCTTTAGGGAAACCAATAAATATAGCTTTAGGTTCACAATCCTGCAATAAATCTCCATCTGTAGTCCCTTTGCTTAAGGCAAATTAGGAGGTTGCTAAATATATCTTGCAGAATAAAGCTTGAAAATACTCATATTTTCAGTTTCAATTTACAGTTTCTCCAAATGTGTTCAGTATCACCATTACATGATGATTAGATTAAACTAGCATTGTCATGAAATAAAAAGTTAAATTGGAAGAGTGAAAATGGATGATATACCCCTTTAGATATTTATGATTTATACAATTGATCGGATATTTTTCACATGTCAAACATAGTTTAAACAAAAAATGCTGGCTCATGACAATTAGAAGTACATTTTGGCAATAGAGCCCCTAGCCGCAGCGCTAAGAACTAACAAGAATATATCAGGTTACCAAACTGGGCCCCACTGTCACTTGATCGAGCTATATGCTGACGACATTATATTAGCTTGTACTTATCTGGACACCTCTCTACCAGAGATTATGTCAATCTTAGCTAAATTCTCGAGGATATCCTATAACAAACTAAACACGAGTAAATCCTTGTTATTTCCCATTTCAATCCCGAAATCGATTTCTGATAGTCTGAAGCTTAAATTCCCTTTTGTCTGGAAACCAGAGAGTATCCCATATCTGGGAATAACACTCACAAACTCAAAGAAGATGGTCCCCAGTCCCCCATGCCAAGTGCCTCGGGGTTATCCTTGACTCTTCCCTCTCCTTCAAGCCCCACATCCAGGCCCTCGCCACCTCCTGCCGTCCCCAGCCCAAAAACATCTATAGGATCCGCACTTTCCTTGACCACGACACTGCTAAAACCCTTATTCACGCTCTCATCATCTCCCCCTCGACTACTGCAACCTCCTGCTCACCGGCCTCCCCAATACCTCCCTTGCACCTCTCCAATCTATCCTGAACTTCGCTGCCCGCCTAATCCATCTGTCTCCCCGCTACTCCCCTGTCTCCCCCCTCTGCCAAGCCCTTCACTGGCTCCCTACTTCCCTGAGATCCCAGTTTAAAACATTAACCATGACATACAAAGCCATTCACAACCTGTCCCCTCCATACATCTCTGACATGGTCTCCCGATACCTACCCTCACGCAACCTGCGATCCTCCCCCCTCAGCTCCTCTTCGAACAACCGCAAACAGGACTTCTCCAATGCTTCACCTATACTCTGGAACTCACTGCCCCAACACATCAGACATTCTCCTACTCTGGGAGCCTTCAAAAGAAGCCTGAAGACCCGCCTCTTCCACCAAGCCTACCACCTGCAATAAGACCCGGGCCACCACACCGCCTCACGACTGGAACTTCCCCCTCCCACTGTATGCCCACCCGCTCCTCATAGACTGTGAGCCCTCGCGGAAAGGAATTCTCCCCTCTTGTATCTGTAAGACTGAATTGTCCACATTTATTGTTACTTGTATTGTTACTATGTTACTTGTCCTAGTCTGCCCCTTTTAGCATGTAAAGCGCCATGGAATATAATGGTGCTATATAAATTAATAATAATAACTACCAACATGGGTACCCTCGTGTCAACGCTAACCTCAGAAATCTCTAAACACCCCTTGACTCACCTCTCATGGATTGCTAGAATTAACGCATTTAAAATGTTTATCCTTCCAAAAATTCTATATCAATTCAGGTCATTGCATATTCAAATCCCTTCCAAATTTCTTGCTAAACTGCAATCCCTATCCAGTAGATACATATGGGCAAACAAAAAACCCCGAATTGCGGGAAAAATCATGTACCTCTCGTATAGGGAGGGGGGAATGGCTGTCCTTAACATTACCAACTACTACATGGCAACACTTCTAGAGGTGATTAAAAAATGGTGGTGCTCCCTGTTGGAACTTCCTGGCTTGGTGAGAACAGAGGAGGGCATTCTTGGGAGGTTTTCTCTCCGTGACTTGCTGGAGGTGCAGGAGCTACAGAGCTACATCTGACCCGGTTTGCCCCTCCTTTACTGCCTATGAAGGCCACTTTGGCAGAGTGGAGTGGGATGGTGGGGTCCTGGATTGTGTTTCCTCCGGGCATGATTGGCCTGAAGGCTCTTCAAGTTCACAGTCCAACCCCGAATGTCCTAAAATGGAAAGAGTCGGATATTCTCTCTTTGTGAGATTTCTTGAGGGGAGACTCACTTATCCCTTTCCACTCTTTGTGCTCTGAAACTCAGAGTATAGAGAGCACATATTACCAATATATCCAACTACAGCATCTCCTCCTGAAAATCAAAAAGGTTTCATTCCCTATGGCCCCATCTGCCCCTCCAGATTTGAAAGGTTTGTGTTATCTAACCCCCTTGAATATAAAGCCTTATCCACCATTCATAAAGATCTAAATAAGCTTAGCATTACAGCCCGTCCTGGATCTATGAGAAGGTGGGAGGAGGACTTCACTTTTAGTGCCTCTGATGGTGAGTGGGAAGCGGCGATACATTGGACCCAAAAAGCCTCCAGGTGTATAAATCACTTCGAGACGTTAAAAAAGATCCACCTGCGCTGGTACTACCCCCCAGTGCGTGTGGCCTGGTTCGCCGCTGATCACTCTCCACTATGGTGGAGACAATGTGGCCATAGGGGTACCCTGGCACACATGTGGCGGGGTTGCCTTTTGATAGCTCCTTTTTGGATAGTCGTTTCCAGCTTACTTAAGTCAGTGACGTGTATTGATTCCCCCCCTAACCCTGCAGTTGGCAATACTTAATGTGGGCATAGACTCAATACCCTGGGAGCTTGCACCTATCACCTCAAATATATTAATGGCTTCTAGGTTGTCCTTCGCAGCAAAGTGTAAGTCACCTACACCCCCCGCTCTGCGAGACGTACTGTCCAGGTTAAATTCCACCTTTCAATGTGAATACCTCCTTTCTCTAGATAAACCCACAAGAGACAAAGTGATCAAAGCTTGGTCGAGCTGGGCGGCACATACACTGCCGAATACGATCATTTGAACTTGGGCTTGAATCTGAATTCATTCTTGACTGTATACTGGGAAGTGCTTTCTTTTATAATGTTTTACAGTTTTTGAGGCAACAGCTGGCATAAAGCCCTTTGTTTTCCTTATTCCTGCTTCCCTCCATCCCTAGTCCCTTGTTTAATTGGATGTAAGTCTTGTTTGCCGCATTTATTCCTGTATATCTTTGAAAATTGTCAATAAAAATCATTGAATCAAAAAGAAGTACATTTTGACCTGGCACAACAGATGAGTGAATAAGTTCAAAAAAGTTAGTAAATTTTAAATTTGGCACAAATCTTACCCATTCGGATCCTAACTTGGATTTCCAAACACTTTCCTCAAAATCATCAAAATTCGTTCTTTGTTTGGTAACTCTTCACGTTTCTATTAATGCTTTTCTTATACCCTATTATGACTTTGGCTAGGATAGTGGTGCTGTATGATGATGGGAAGAGGGGGTCAGAGGAGTGGTGGAAGTCTGTTTTTGCTTAATGTGTGGATGTTCCAGCAGTCAATCAGGGCGCTCAAACCACCCACCTACCTTTCACTCATCTACCTCTCTTACTATCCTTAAAAGTATCTAGTAATAACAGTCTATGAAGCTAATAATGGTAAATGTTGGTGCCACGTGCATGTGGCTGAGCAGAAAAGCAGTTTGAGCTGTTGCATGAAGTTTGAGGGCTCCAAGCCCACCAGGCCTACACCTGTCTCTTATCCACCTCAATATTTTTATGTTAATAGTCTAGGAAGCTAAAGGCTGTGTCACAACAGTGGGCTCCACTGTTAAACGGTTTGAGCTGTTTTGTCAGCTTTTGGGCCTCCCTGAAAATGTTGTCAATGCCCTTGGTTTTGCCTCCCATTAAATTCAACGGGTTTTGGATAAGTTTTCCAAACTGTTCCTTGACCTGTTCACCTAATACTGGAAGATTTGGCAAACTAAGCCAATTCAAACTCTTTTTTAATCAGATATTTTTATTAAGCAAGATAACATTGTATACCAAATATCATTCAATAAAGAAGTTCTCTATACTTTTACATAGTACAAAACAGTAAAACCCCCTCCAACCACCACACCCACCCGTAGACAGCATGTACATCGTCCCCATCACTGTTAGCAACCAATTATTAACCTATAATGTGGCCACTGATTTATGAGGATTAACTCTATACTTCAGAAAAAAACCTATATATCAAAATGAGTTTTTGCGCCAAAATTTTGAGGTACAAAATTTATTGTCAATGACACAAGATTTACTCACAATCAAATAGGGCTTTCCTTTATTATCAATATGTTAATTGAACAATTTATATAAAAAATACTAGTCTAGTAAAAGACACCTTCCAAGGTGTCATCAAATCTACAACTATACAGGATGGGGGTCACTCATATAATATCGGTCGGATATGTGCTCACCCTTAACGGGTTTCACTGTTAGGCTTCTTCTTGAACTGTATAGTTGTAGATTTGATGACAGAGATTTTTAAGCATACTCTGGGCCAGTATATGTGATCTGTATATATAATCACCTAGTGATCTGTGAGCAGGATTGCTATTAACATCTAATCCTTGGAGGAGTTGAATATGATGCAGGTGTGAGCATATAGGGTGACTTGTAATATTATTACATACTAAATTGCAAGGAGGGGATGAACAGTCCCCTTTCTGTATTGTGCAGAGTTTTTGATATCTTACCCTGTGCACATGCTGCACCAATAGATATAACATATAATAATTGCAGATCTTATGCCAGATCATTGGGTGATATACTGATTGAGTGAGGGACTGTCTCCTGGGGCATATTGATACAGAGGTTTTTCCACACTTTTCAACAAAAGGTGTGGTTGTTTTACATTCACTTGTGATAATTGCACACTACATAGCTTCTTTTGAGTAGAAGGCTATGGATTGTTTCTTTTTTTTTGCACTAGTCACTTTTTTGCATTAGTCACTTTTATATATATATATATATATATATTTGTATAATTTTATGCATGCGTATATATATATATATATATATATATATATATATATATATATACATAAATATATACGGTATATAGCTAAGAATTTCATTATGGTATTTTTTGGTGTCCAATAGTATGAGTTTGTACTTGCACTCACATTTATTAATTTAATTCATTTTATTGTTTTTTCACTATTATTTAAACTGGTAGCCTCTTTTATTGTCCTTGGAGGGTGTCTTTTACTAGACTAGTATTTTTTATATAAATTGTTCATTTAACATTTTGATAATAAAGGAAAGCCCTATTTTATTGCAAGTAAATATCTTGTGTCATTGACAATAAATTTAGGGTGTCTTGGTCTCTGGAGGGATTTTTATACTTGAGTAATTATCATCGTATGTAAAAACAACTTTTATTGTATTATGTATGTATTTCAATAAAGTGAGATTTTGTACCGTATATACTCGTGTATAAGCCGACCCGTGTATAAGCCGACCCCCCTACTTTTGCCCCCAAAAACTGGAAAATTTATTGACTCGCGTATAAGCCGAGGGTGGACTCCAGCACAGGGTAGACAGGCCCCCAGGCACAGGGTGCACAGGCCCCCAGGCACAGGGGGCACAGGCCCCCAGGCACAGGGGGCACAGGCCCCCAGGCACAGGGGGCACAGGCCCCCAGGCACAGGCCCCCAGGCACAGGGGGCACAGGCCCCCAGGCACAGGGGGCACAGGCCCCCAGGCTCTCGGGGCACAGGCCCCCAGGCTCTCGGGGGGGGCACAGGGTGCACAGGGTGCACAGGCCCCCAGGCTCTCAGGGGGGCACAGGGTGCACAGGCCCCCAGGCTCTCAGGGGGGGCACAGGGTGCACAGGCCCCCAGGCTCTCAGGGGGGGGGGCACAGGGTGCACAGGCCCCCAGGCTCTCAGGGGGGGGGGCACAGGGTGCACAGGCCCCCAGCCTCTAAGGGGGGTGCACAGGGTGCACAGGCCCCCAGCCACTCAGGGGGGGCACAGGGCGCACAGGCCCCCAGCCTCTCAGGGGGGCACAGGCCCCCAGCCTCTCAGGGTGGGCACAGGCCCCCAGCCTCTCAGGGTGGGCACAGGCCCCCAGCCTCTCAGGGTGGGCACAGGCCCCCAGCCTCTCAGGGTGGGCACAGGCCCCCAGCCTCTCAGGGTGGGCACAGGCCCCCAGCCTCTCAGGGTGGGTACAGGCCCCCAGCCTCTCAGGGTGGGCACAGGCCCCCAGCCTCTCAGGGTGGGCACAGGCCCCCAGCCTCTCAGGGTGGGCACATGCCCCCAGCCTCTCAGGGTGGGCACAGGCCCCCAGCCTCTCAGTGGGGGCACAGGCCCCCAGCCTCTCAGGGGGGTGCACAGGCCCCCAGCCTCTCAGGGGGGTGCACAGGGTGCACAGGCCCCCAGCCTCTCAGGGGGTGCACAGGGTGCACAGGCCCCCAGCCTCTCAGGGGGTGCACAGGCCCCCAGCCTCTCAGGGGGGGCACAGGCCCCCAGCCTCTCAGGGGGGGCACAGGCCCCCAGCCTCTCAGGGAGGGCACAGGCCCCCAGCCGCTCAGGGGGGGCACAGGCCCCCAGCCTCTCAGGGGGTCACAGGCCCCCAGCCTCTCAGGGGGTCACAGGCCCCCAGCCTCTCAGGGGGGGCACAGGCCCCCAGCCTCTCAGGGTGGGCACAGGCCCCCAGCCTCTCAGTGGGGGCACAGGCCCCCAGCCTCTCAGGGGGGGCACAGGCCCCCAGCCTCTCAGGGGGGGCACAGGCCCCCAGCCTCTCAGGGTGGGCACAGGCCCCCAGCCTCTCAGGGTGGGCACAGGCCCCCAGCCTCTCAGGGTGGGCACAGGCCCCCAGCCTCTCAGGGTGGGCACAGGCCCCCAGCCTCTCAGGGTGGGCACAGGCCCCCAGCCTCTCAGGGTGGGCACAGGCCCCCAGCCTCTCAGTGGGGGCACAGGCCCCCAGCCTCTCAGGAGGGTGCACAGGCCCCCAGCCTCTCAGGGGGTGCACAGGGTGCACAGGCCCCCAGCCTCTCAGGGGGGTGCACAGGCCCCCAGCCTCTCAGGGGGGGCACAGGCCCCCAGCCGCTCAGGGGGGGCACAGGCCCCCAGCCGCTCAGGGGGGCACAGGCCCCCAGCCTCTCAGGGTGGGCACAGGCCCCCAGCCTCTCAGTGGGGGCACAGGCCCCCAGCCTCTCAGGGGGGGCACAGGCCCCCAGCCTCTCAGGGGGGGCACAGGCCCCCAGCCTCTCAGGGGGGGCACAGGCCCCCAGCCTCTCATGGGGGGCACAGGCCCCCAGCCTCTCAGGGGGGGCACAGGCCCCCAGCCTCTCAGGGGGGCACAGGCCCCCAGCCTCTCAGGGGGGGGGGCACAGGCCCCCAGGCTCAGGGGGGCACAGGCCCCCAGGCTCAGGGTATGGCGCCCCCCCCCCCTCCATGCTGCCGCTGCTGCTGTACACTAAATACAGTGTTATTATCTCACCGGGCCGGTCTCAGTGAATCCTCCTTCCTCCCTGCGAGGCTGCGTGTCATGTGACCGGCCGGTGACGTCATCGGCGTGAGCCCCGGTCACATGACACGCAGGGAGGAGGGAGGAGGATTCACTGAGACCGGCCGTGAGATAATAACACTGTATTTAGTGTACAGCAGCGGCAGCATGCAGGGGGGGGGGGCGCCATACTGTGAGGGAATGGGGGTGGGGGGCTGTATACCCCGTGGGGGGCTGTAATGGGATATGCACTGCTCCCCCCGCGGATGGGCGGGGGATGCAGTGCATATCATGAATAAGTTATGAGCGGCTCCACATCACGAGCCGCTCATATTGCAGCCTTCCCCCACCTCCTCCAGCCTCCTCCTGCTCCCGGACACAGCCCCCACTTATATGACTCGTATATGACTCGTGTATAAGCCGAGGGGGGGACTTTTCAGCCCAATTTTTGGGCTGAAAAAGTCGGCTTATACACGAGTATATACGGTACCCTCAAAATTTTGGTGCAAAAACTCATTTTGATATATAGGTTTTTTTTTAGCAACCAATTAGTTTGAAACAATAAAATACCATCCACAACTTTGTAGCTGGAATTGTGGCCTTACATTTGGATCATAGTACCATTGCTTAAGTATCATCATCTCACAATGACACATTCTAATTAACTCTCAGCCATGAGACCCACACTTTACCAAACATTTTCACTGTATTGCTCCTATGGTATATACTTTCTTCTAATCGCACTGTATAATCCACTTGTTGAATGTATTCTTTTCTGGAGGGTGGCTTGGCCCTGATCCAACACTAACCGGCAACTTCTGTGAATTATTAATTCTGAGTTCCTCATCATACCCCAACACACATACAAACAGATCCTAAGAACATCATACCTTCCTTCAATCTGATTAAGCACCACAATCCAGAAAGATTGCAGTCTCGGACATTCCCATGGCATATGCAAAATACCTGCACAACTCGGACTTGATGATGTGAGTCTCACTCCCACCCTATACAAGAACTCGGGGGATCTGTAAGCTTTGTGACTGGTGTACAGTTGTGACAACCATGCCAGCTCACTCAAGGACAATTTCACAATATATATTTCAGTATAGAATCTCAAACATCATCATCCATCACACCCACTTCTTTCTCCCACTTATTTCTAGCCCGAATTGGGTGATCAAATGAGCAGGTGTGAACCAGTTTGAACCTTAAAAGGTTTGCTCATCTCTACCTGGCATAACTCAATCTAATCCAAGAAAAATAGGTTAAAAAATGTGTAAAAAATCTTCAATGCTCTTTTTTTTCAGATCATTGAAAAGCAGTGCAGCAAATCTATCTAGTTATCTATCTAGATCGGTAGTGTAATTTTCCCTACATTTTTTTCTTTTGTTTTTGTGTTTTTCAAGTAAAACATGGAAAAGAATAAGCCTAATTTATCACCAGATGTCAGGAAGCTTATTATTCTGAGAGTGAAGTCAGGCAAAAGCTAAAAAGAGGTGGCTATAGAATTCAATCTTCTCAGAGTCAAGTGTCAAAAGACAAAGAATATGTGGTCAAAGTGAATTGCCAAACTGTGGTGCGACCAATAAGAGCTGCAAATTTGCACTTCTTAAAGAAGTGCAAATTTGCATATATCTGAGAAGAGGGAAGTGGCTACAATCTCCTCCCCTACTTCGCTGTTTCCATAAGGTGAATAGCAAGTACATGAGTTCCCGTCAAGAAGTCTTTCATCTCTGCAAAGAACCTGAAGGTCCAACTTGAGTTTGCTAGAGAACACAGCTAATGGAAAGGGACATATTATTCTGAAATGTTGTGGTCGGATAAATCCAAGTTAGGCGGTATACAGTGGCAGAGCTACCGCGGTAGCAGCGGTCGTGGCTGACACCGGGCCCGCCCCCTGGGGGAGGCCCGTGCCTCCAGCCGCCCGCTGTGACCGCGATAGCGCCAGAAGAGGAGCGGAGGGCACCGTTAGCACCCCCCACACCCTCAGGTCCTCACCCAGCCAGCTCCACTAGCACCCCCCCCCGGTCCTCACCCGGCCTGCTCCACTAGCAGCCCCCCCCAGTCCTCACCAAAGGGGCTCCGGAGTGCATCTTGCACCGGGGCCCGCGGCTCTATAGTTACGCCACTGGCGGTATATATTGTGCTTGCCATCACTACCAAACAGATCTAATTGGAAAACATAATTATGTTAGGTACCAAACACTTACAGTGAAACATAGGGGTGGCAATGCAATGGTTTGGGGCTAATTTTCTGCATCTGCCATTGGCCTTCTGCATAGAATCGATGGAAATATTAATGCTACCATGTATAAGGATATACTGGAGAATGCAATGCTGTCACATGGTAAAGCCAAAGAAAGTAGGGGCTGGAAATTCCAGCAAGACAATGATCCTAAGCACACAAACAATTTAGTCAAAATTGGTTGGCAAAGAAACATGTTCACCTGTTGCAATGGCCAAGCCAATCACCTGATTTATCAAAGAGCATATAGTATAGCTCGACCACCGTTTAGGTGCACAAGGGAAAAATAGGCCACAAAGTCTTTAAATATATCCCCGGCACACAATAAAAGAAGAGAGATGATTATCCTTTTTGTGTTTTTTATTTTTGAAGGTGAAAAACAGGTTGTATCACACAACGTTTCAGCTCCAGGTGAGCCTTTCTCAAGTGAGTCTTCTGTATATATAGAAAGGGGGTTTGTGGTTCAGTTCCCACATGAGCAACTGCTCAGGCCAGTACCTGCCTGTTTGAGGTACTCAGCATATGACTCCGTCCTTTGTGTCAGTGCAGCAGCATGGTGGCTGGTCTGGGTGGATGGACAGGCTCCTGTCCATCCACCCAGACCAGCCACCATGCTGCTGCACTGATACAAAGGACGGAGTCATATGCTGAGTACCTCAAAAAGGCAGGTACTGGCCTGAGCAGTTGCTCATGTGGCAACTGAACCACAAACCCCCTTTCTATATATACAGAAGACTCACTTGAGAAAGGCTCAACTGGAGCCGAAACGTTGTGTGATACAACCTGTTTTTCACTTTCAAAAATAAAAAACACAAAAAGGATAATCATCTCTCTTCTTTTATTGTGTGCCAGGGATATATTTAAAGACTTAATCACCTGATTTAAACCATATAGATTACCCTTTGGGATGAGATAGGGCAACGAGTTGGGGCCCATACCCATAGCAAAACAGAAGAATTGTTTGCAAAATTGGAAATAGAATGGAGCAAGATCCCTCAAGTTCAATCTATCTATACGAAAAAGAAAAAAAAACAGGCAGCTGTGCCGCCTGTTTTTTTCTTTTCGTATTGACTGGGGGTTTGGACACTGCCCCTTCAGGTTTGCACCAATAGTTGTTATTTTGGTACTGCTGCCCATTTTTTTCTCTATCTATCTATCTATCTATCTATCTATCTATCTATCTATCTATCTATCTATCTACAGTTGTGGCCAAAAGTATTGACACCCCTGCAATTCTGTCAGATAATACTCAGTTTCTTCCTGAAAATGATTGCAATCACAAATTCAAAACATTGATCATTTCACACAAAACTCCAAAAATGGGCCAGACAAAAGTATTGGCACCCTCAGCCTAATACTTGGTTGCACAACCTTTAGCCAAAATAACTGCAGTCAACCGCTTCCGGTAACCATCGAGTTTCTTACAATGCTCTGCTGGAATTTTAGACCATTCTTCTTTGGCAAACTGCTCCAGGTCCCTGATATTTGAAGGGTGCCTTCTCCAAACTGCCATTTTTAGATCTCTCCACAGGTGTTCTATGGGATTCAGGTCTGGACTCATTGCTGGCCACCTTAGAAGTCTCCAGTGCTTTCTCTCAAACCATTTTCTAGTGCTTTTTGAAGTGTGTTTTGGGTCATTGTCCTGCTGGAAGACCCATGACCTCTGAGGGAGACCCAGCTTTCTCACACTGGGCCCTACATTATGCTGCAAAATTTGTTGGTAGTCTTCAGACTTCATAATGCCCATGCACACGGTCAAGCAGTCCAGTGCCAGAGGCAGCAAAGCAACCCCAAAACATGAGGGAACCTCCGCCATGTTTGACTGTAGGGAACATGTTCTTTTCTTTGAATGCCTCTTTTTTTCTCCTGTAAACTCTATGTTGATGTCTTTGCCAAAAAAGCTCTACTTTTGTCTCATCTGACCAGAGAACATTCTTCCAAAACGTTTTAGGCTTTCTCAGGTAAGTTTTGGCAAACTCCAGCCTGGCTTTTTTATGTCTCGGAGTAAGAAGTGGGGTCTTCCTGGGTATCCTACCATACAGTCCCTTTTCATTCAGACGCCAACAGATAGTACGGGTTGACACTGTTGTACCCTCGGACTGCAGGGCAGCTTGAACTTGTTTGGATGTTAGTCGAGGTTTGTTATCCACCATCCGCACAATTTTGCGTTGAAATCTCTCGTCAATTTTTCTTTTCCGTCCACATCTAGGGAGGTTAGCCACAGTGCCATGGGCTTTAAACTTCTTGATGACACTGCGCATGGTAGACACAGGAACATTCAGGTCTTAGGAGATGGTCTTGTAGCCTTGAGATTGCTCATGCTTCCTCACAATTTGGTTTCTCAAGTCCTCAGACAGTTCTTTCTTTTCTCCATGCTCAATGTGGTACACACAAGGACACAGGACAGAGGTTGAGTCAACTTTAATCCATGTCAACTGGCTGCAAGTGTGATTTAGTTATTGCCAACACCTGTTAGGTGCCACAGGTAAGTTACAGGTGCTGTTAATTACACAAATTAGAGAAGCATCACAGGATTTTTCTAACAGTGCCAATACTTTTGTCCACCCCCTTTTTTATTGTATGGTGTGGAATTATATCCAATTTGGCTTTAGGACAATTCTTTTTGTGTTTTTTCATTGAAGACAAATTAAATGAAGATAATAATACCAAAGAATTTGTGATTGCAATCATTTTCAGGAAGAAACTGAGTATTATCTGGCAGAATTGCAGGGGTGTCAATACTTTTGGCCAGAACTCCTATCTATCTATCTATCTATCTATCTATCTATCTATCTATCTATCTATCTATCTATCTATCTATCATAGAATTAGAAATATATTAAAAATTAAGGTACCTTTACACGCCGCTACAGAAGATTAGAAACAACCGGGTGTCTTACGTGCACGAGCACGTACCAACGTTTGCAAACGGTACCCGATACCTCCTTTACACGCCGCTACAAGGTGCTCTACAGAACTGCATGCACCGCCGGGTGCCTCAAGTTACCTTCTGTAGAGCACCGTCCCTCATTTACACGCCGCGACAGAAGGTAATATGGGAGGACCTGGTGCAGCAGGGACAACACATAGGCGTGCCAGAATTGTGGATTATGAGACGCTCGTACGATGATTTGACAAAGCAATAGCATCATGATTGGCCAGCCAGCGCAGGAAGGCTGGCTAATACATGACGCTATAGCAAATGTGTAGTGCGACTGATCAGCTCCTTAAATATGCCGCCCTATGCAGCGACAACCAATCGCAACGCAGGAGCTTCCACCAATGATTGCTGAAGGGGGTGGTATCCCGGAGGCTGTGTCACGCCCCGGGGAGTTAACTAGGTGGCGAAAAAACCTTACCGTACCTTATTTAGACGCCGTTACCATCGGGTTGAAATCAACCTGTTTTAGAGCACTGCTCTGAAACAGGTGCCGAAAGTGACGGGTGGCACCAAGTTACTTTACACGGCGCTACCTCGGGTTGATTTGACGGTGCAAGATACATTTGTCTCCGAAACCCGGTTGTTTTCAACCTTCTGTAGTGGCGTGTAAAGGTACCTTTATAGATTTGTTTTCTATCTACCTATGGATAAATCTATCTGTCCATCTATGTACCAATGCACAGTAATCATACATAGTGTGCCAGTGGTCAGGCACAACCACACATCATTCAATCTCAATACTTTGAAAACAAATGGTGATCTGGAGTCCTAATATTTGAACCCCAACTAATAGAAAAAAACATCTCTACCACTAACTCCTTTCTGGCTAAATAACTGTACTTACAAATGGTGTCATGTGTCAGAAAGATGGTTTAGTGGTTAGCACTGTTGCTTTACAGTGCTGGGGTTCTGCGTTCAAACCCAACCAAGGACATCATTAAGAAGTTTGTATGTTCCCCCCTGTAATGTACAATAATTAGATCTGCCTCTTTAAGAAAACTAGGCTGTTGTATGATGGGTAAGGAGAAGGAGGTGGAGAGTTAAGTTTTGGATTCTGGACTCAGTTCTAATTGGTGATAGCCTTTATTGAGGTCGAGCTTTGAAAAGACGGTCGCTCCATTTAATAAATGAATGATGTCATCAATCGTGGGTGAGATATGTCTTTCTCTCTGGATAGCGGTGTTGGGTAGGCGCATGTCAACACACAGTCTCACCTGCTCTGGAGTCTTTGGTTTTGGAACTACCACAAGTGGAGAGACCCACGGAGTGGGACCAGTAACAGTTTCAATGACGTCCTCATCCATGAGGAATTGAAGTTCTTTTTCCACCTTCTTTCTCAGGTGAAAAGGAATGCGTCTATGTGGTTGGGCTACCGGACGAACGCTGTCGTCCACATGAAGATGTATTTGAGAGTCCTTTAATTTCCCCAAACCACTAAATAAGGAGGGAAAACTGTTTACCATGGCCTGTACATCCATGTCTGCTGGGTCAGTTATGGTATGAATAATCTGGATGAGACCTAGCTTCAATGCAGTGTGATAGCTGAGAAGACAGCCTCCCGATCCTTGTAATGTGTGAAAAGTGGTTTTATGCCTGTTTTCTTTATAGCTGATTTCCGTGTCAAATTGTCCTCTTGTGGCTAGAGGTGTTGTAGATCCATATGGGAAGATTTTTGTGTTCACTTGCTGTAAAACTGGCTTATTTTTCAATTGTTCATATGCAGTGCTGTCTATAATGTCCACTGAAGCCCCCGTATCTATTGTAAAGGTGATATTGGTGTTGCAGAGTGGGAGTGTGATGCAGGGAGACTGTACGGAGCCAGTGGCAGAAGTGGTGAACACATAGTTTTCCGTCCCGGACATTTCTTCTGTGTCCTGATTTATCATTTTTATATTTGCGGGCTTTGTCAGAGGCAGAGAAGACTTGTATTGTGCTGACCTGCAGACAGCTGCAAAATGATTCCCTTTTCCACATTTACTGCATGTCTGTCCTATAGCTGGACATTTGTTCAGGTGGTGAGGGAAATCCTGTCCACATCTATAGCATTTCCTCTGTTTTGGGGTTTGCTTGTCTTGGGCATTCTTATACTTGAGATTATGCACATGTAAATGATCCCCACTCTCCATTGCAGTAGCCTGATGATCTGCTGTTTCTATAGCACGTGCCATTTTGAGTAAATCATGTAGAGAGAGATCCTGCTGCAGAGCCTTGCGCCTTATGTTAGTGGATGAGCAGGTGACAATTACTTGGGTTAGAATTTCATCATCTACATCTGTGAATGCACATCCATGCTCCAGCTCATCTAATGTTCAACAGAACTCCACGGATACGTATCCCTGATGTGACCAGTCATCCCTTACCAAGTGACTCTTCTGTGCGATCAGCAGACTCTGCTAACAAACAAGCTATGAAACGTTATGCAGACAGAAGGCGAAGGGCACAGCCAAGTGCCATCAAAAAAGGGGATGTTGTCGTCGTGCGTCAAAAACCAACCAACAAGACCTCAGCTACTTATAATCCTGCACAATACAATGTTACTGATAAGAAAGGCAGCATGGTCACGGCTGAGCGAAATGGACACTTCATAACTCGAAATTCTTCACATTTTAAAATCATACCGCAAAATGATGGTAATGATCTTCCTCTGGTGGAAGACTTGGTGCTCGGTGGAGAGGACCACCGGAAGTGAACAATTCTTCAATAATGGACACACTCACGGAGCCCAGACGCTATCCAACACGAGAAAGGAGGGCTCCATCGCGGCTTATTGAAGAAGTATAAAAGAGAAAAGAACAGAAAACATACAGAGTTGTTTTTGGTTGTTGTTTTTTTGTAGTCTTTTGTGTTTTTTTTTTTTTGTTTCTTTTCGGTGCCTGATTTGAATAGACTAAATAGGCCAAAACCGACATATATATTTATTGGACATTTTCACATGGTTATATTGTCAGTGTATTCATTCTAAGTTGTAAAAAAAAAAAAAAAAAAAAAAAAGGGGATGATGTAATGTACAATAATTAGATCTGCCTCTTTAAGAAAACTAGGCTGTTGTATGATGGGTAAGGAGAAGGAGGTGGAGAGTTAAGTTTTGGTTTCACTTTAGAGCATGCTGCAGGAAAAGACTGTTCTGATATATGATGGAGAAAGATAGAAGACAAGAATAAAGTACAGTTAAAGTTTACTCTTGTGAATGCCTCATATCGTGTGGACATTACACCCCCGTGTTTGTGTGATTTTCCTCTGGGATCTCAGATTTCCTTTCAAACTTCAAAGACATACCGATAGGGAATTTAGATGTGGACAGTAATAATCACATCTGTAAAATGCTGTGAAATTAATAATGCTATGTAAGTGAATAAAAAAACATGTTTTCTGGATTTGCTGCACTGTTTAATAATCATCGGAAACTAAAGAAGTGAAGATTTTTACATGATTGCAGACCTGGATTATTCTTTTGTGGATCATTTATCATCTGTCCCTTGGAATGATGGAAAAACTCTAATATAACAGTGAACAAACAATATATAAACAAAATGATCATTCATTGGGTGAGTTAATTTAAAGCAGTCTTAAAAATCATTGTTATTGGCAATACATGACCCCATTTGATGCCATTACCATGGTATTCTATGTGCACTGAACAATCATATCCGTTCTGTGTATACAGAAATATGACCGATTATTCTAAGCAGTTTATTAAAATGACCACATATCAATTTGCATGTAAATGATGGCAGGTCATTTAACAGCTGAAACTGAGTAATCTAAACCACAGATCCTGGGTAGGGGAGGAAGTACTAGAAAGAATACACACATCAAATGCGTGGGATCACAGCTGATTCTTTCTGTGATGTAAAACAAGTTTTTAAGCAGGCAATGAAATGTTTTTTATTACAGAAAGTATCAGCTGTGATCCCATGATGTAATGTCTGTATACTCTCTTACTTCCTCCCCTGCCCAGGAGCTGTGGTAAATGCAACCTGTTCCTGCATGATTGGACACATCCATTACACAGGGAAACATTTATAAGAATATCTCAGGACAGGAATATTTTTTAACACATCAAATTGTGGAACTGATTTTTATTTCTAGATATATCGATTAAAATGTATAATTGTTCATTTCCCAACCGCTTTAAGTTAAAATGTTGTCAATACAAATTAGCAAAATTGTTGCCATCATTGCTGCTTTTGTTCATTTCGTATCACAAAGTTTCACTGAAAAATACAACTCAACCCAGAAAAAATAAGACCTAATCCTGGAAGTATCAGAATGTAATGATGAAAAAATAGAATGATGCATGGGCCTTAAAGGGGATTTTAGCCTCTTCACATAGTACTCCACAGTTTTATCTGGTCATTTTCAGTGGGTGGCAGGAACTTATGCCACGTGACCAGGAAGCGACTGAATCAGGAATACATTGGTTCCACTAACTCCTACCCTCCCTTCTCTCTCCAGACATGCAGAGGAAATAGGCCCTTACAGAGAGTCTAAATTGACCCCACTAATAAATAGCTGTCTATCTATCTATCTATCTAAACTGGTGCCAGCAGGGACGCTGGTTCAAATAACTAGAAGAAATTCTCTGCAGCACTCAGCTACAACCAATGATGTAAAAATGCTAACAAGCTATATGTATTTGAGAAAAAAGTTTAAAAACATACGTTTTTTTCAAAAAACTCAAAAATCTTACTTTTTTATTTCTGAAGTTCTTAGTACACACATTGGCCAATGTCTGTTTGCTCATCAACTGCAACAAAGTGACTTCAGGTCTGATGAGTCCTAACGCTGATATCCCTATCCTCCTTGTCCACCCCCACCTCTCAGTGGGCGAACACCATCTAGACCCTAGATAGATAGATTGATCACCTGTAGTTATCTATCTCTCTATCTATCTATCTATCTATCTATCTATCTCTCTATCTATCTATCTATCTATTTATCTATCTATCTATCTATAGCCAAAAAAAAAAAAAGGAAGCAGCCCCTCACAGTTAATATGTTGGAAAAAGTAGTACATTTTTTGTTCACCAACAAATGAATGTTTTGGTCCATGTGTCCACACATGGACCAAAATGCTGCTGTTATGGGCTAATAATATTCACTATTTTTTCAATATATTACCTATGGAGTGCTGCTTCCTTTTTTGTTTTGCTATATTTGGAGATCTGTTTTTTTTGCTTGGGAAGAAGTGTACTCAAATAATCTCTGCTGCAAGTATTTTTGTCTGTCTGTCTATCTATGTCGGAAGGCAGATTCCTTTCCATGTGGACAAGAATAGCTGTTACTCAGACCTCGTCTCAGCCTTTCCTAAAGCCAGATCAGAATTCCCACACACTGCACTGATGAGGGGCAGTCACCTGAAACACAGTGTCTGCAGTTTGTGGTTCTGATCTGGTGAAGCGATGGCTGGGAGGACCACCGCGGTGCAGAATAATGTACGGTACACAAGATGGGAGTGCAAACCACAAGGGTGAATTTATTAACAGGCGGGGAAAGGAGTGAAGAAGGCAGGTTCAAGCAGGGGTAAACAGTGGCAAAAACGAGATTTAACAAACTGTTCGTTTTCTCTAGTTGGTCCGCTCAATAGCACGGTTCTCCAACTATCACAAGTTGAGAGCACACAGGTAAATTCACAAAAGCAAAGTACAATACTACTCTATGTATAACCTTTCTGGCCGTGCTACACAGGCCACACGGCTGCCGTGTTCTACCTACTGAAGCCTATTCTAAACCCTGAAAGGTGCACAATATTCAACTCACAGTGATGCAGGGATTTGGATGCAGTCCTGGGGGCCCCCAACAACAGCAGTCCGATCCGAAGATGCACACGGTTCCTGTCTCGAGTCGATGAGCTGCAAATCTTCTCCTTGCTTCTGACTCTCACTGGATTCCAGGCATGTCTCTGTGTCTCACTTTCATTTCACAAGAAAAACTGCTGTCCTGTTCCAGTCACACAGACGGTCTCCTTTTCTTCACACATCCACCGACTGCTCCAAAAACACACTCTCCGAAGGGGGAAAACAGGACATACCATCATCCCACACCTGGGGGGTTTTCTGTCTCTTAAAGTGGCAGCGTGTTTCTTACTGTCCACCACAGGCACAGTTTTCTTAAAGAGGCAACACTTCTCTTACTGTCCATAGCAGTAGCACCCCCAATATGGGCACAAATCCTAAGTCATATAAAAAGGCTTGTTAAAGAGTTGACTATGACTGCAAGGATTGCTACCTTTATTGGGTAGCATTAGAGTTTTTCACTTTCTCACTGAAGTGACAATTTGCATATTTCCCAGAGGAGAATTGTGGCTATAAGTCTCCTTATCAGCTTATGTCTCCTTATACCAGCAGGCAGATTCTTTATGTCAGCAGGCAGATTTCTCTCGATGAGGAAGCTAGTTCCCCAGACCTCATCTCAGCCTCTCATACAGCAAGGTCAGAATTCCCACAAACTGCAATGATGAGGGGCAGTCACCCCGAAACGCAGCATCTGCAGTTTGGGGTTCTGATCTGGCACAAATCCTAAGTCATATTAAAAGTTTTGTTAAAGAGTCGATTATAACTACAAGGATTGCTACCCTTATTGTGTAGCATTAGAGTTTTTCACTTCCTCACTGAAGTGACAATTTGCATATCTATCATGAATCTCTAACTTCATCCTCCACCTCACTCCCTCATTTATCCTCTTTCATCTTCCTAATGGCTCTATAACATACATGTGTCATATGTTCAACTGTGTAGTTTGTGCACATGATCCTCTATTCACAACCCATAAATACAATCCAATGATCTAATCTATAGTAAAAGTTCTTATTGTATTCAAATCCACTTAAAAGCTTCACAAAGAAAACAGTTACAGGTTCACATGGATTTTGTCCAATAGAAGCCAAAGTCCCAGGAGAAACACTACTGTTTGACACATTTAAGGGTGCTTTCACACTGCGATTTAGTTAAATCCGATGCTGTCCGATGAAAATCGGACAGCATCGGATCCAAATCAGCCCTCATGTTATCCAATGGGGATCGGATCGGATTTGGCATAATTGCCATCCGATTTGCCTCTGATCCGATTCTGTCCGATTTTTTGCAAGACCAAAAATCGTAGGCTGCTACAAGTTTGGCTCCTGAAAAAAATCGGACAGAATCGGATCGGAGGCAAATCGGATGGCAATTATGCCAAATCCGATCTGATCCCTTTAATATGGAGCCCTATGGAGCAGGGTCCGAGGAAACATCTGATGTCTCCTCGGACAGATTTTAGTGTACTGAGCATGCTCAGTACATGCTCAGTACACTAAAACTATTGTGTGCCGCCTAATATCACTTCCGCAATGT
The DNA here is from genome assembly GCA_033576535.1 of Allobates femoralis. Lineage (NCBI taxonomy): Eukaryota > Metazoa > Chordata > Amphibia > Anura > Aromobatidae > Allobates > Allobates femoralis. The sequence goes on along the minus strand of JARQOC010000005.1, from coordinate 323,153,035 downwards.
ATGCTCCCCCAGCATCTCCATCAGCTCCCGCTCGGTAACCAGGACCTGGGATGATGTCACAACCTGATCAGCTGATCGGGTCACATGAGCGGCTACCGCGGTAACAGCTCATGCGACCCGATGACGCTTCTGACATCATCGCAGGTCCTGTAAAACCGATCAGGAGCTCTATGGACACGCTGGGGGAGCGCTGGCAGGTGAGAATAAACATTTTTTTATGTTGGAATGACAGGAGGAGTGGGGAGAAGAGGAGAGGGGAGAGCAGGGGGAAAGCAGGGGGAAAACAGGGGGACAGCAGGGGACACCAGGGCAAAACAGGGGGACAGCAGGGGAAAACAGGGGGACAGCAGGGGACACCAGGGCGACAGCAGGGGTCACCAGGGCAAAACAGGGGGACAGGAGGGGACAACAGGGGGACAGCAGGAGACACCAGGGGAACAACGAGATGACAGGAGGCAGAGAGGAGGGGGAGCGAGGTGACAGGAGACCAAACTGATCCTGCAAAATGTCAGAATCGAATGCCTATTTACATCCGATTGCAGGGATCAGTTTGGATCAGATGCTGTCCGATTTTCATCGGACAGCATCGGATTTAACTAAATCGCAAAGTAAAAGTAGCCTAACACAATAACTCTTATTCTGGAAGACTTTAACATCCCCATAAATAGCACCATCTCCCCATCTGCATCCCAGCTCCTATCTCTAACCACCTCTCTTGGCCTCTCACAGCTCTCAACCTCTGAGACACACAAAGAAGGTAACACCCTTGACCTGGTCTTCATCCGACTCTGTTCAACTTCCTCATTAGATAACTCGCCTCTTCCTCTCTCTGACCACAATATTCTCTCCTTCATGCTCACAAATCCTGGCCCACCCAAGCACACTCCTACCTATCACACATTAAGAAATCTACAGGCCATTAATCATCATACACTCACAGACACTCTACACTCATCTCTGTCCCCGATCTCCTCCTTCTCCTGTCCCGCTCTGGCTGTCATCTACAATGACTCTCTCAGAAGCACCCTGGACCAAGTAGCACCTCTCACCATCAAAACCTCCAATCACAGAGTAAAATATCCCTGGATCACATCACAAACTCGATTCTTACAGCGATGCTCTAGGAGTGCTGAACGTCTATGGAGGAAAACCCACACACCAAAAAACTTCATCACTATAAATTTATGCCAAGAACCTACAACTCTGCCCTTTACTTCACCAAACAGACCTAATTCACCAACCTTATCTATTCACTATCCAACAATCCAAATCTTTGACACCTTTCACTCTCTCCTCAATCCTACAGTGCTGGCCTCAATCACTGACCTCTGTGCTGATGATCTGGCCTCTTACTTCACTAAAAAAAATAGAAAACATCCATCAGGAAATCAACGCTCAACCTCAAAGCGCTGTTACTCCCATCCCTTCTCACATCTCATCTGGCTCACTCTCCACATTTGACACAGTCACAGAAGATCTCCAGGCTCCTCTCTTCCTCTTATCCTACTACATGCACCACTGACCCCATTCCCTCACACCAACTCCAGTCTCTCTCTCCAGTGGTCACTGCTCACCTAACTAAAATCTTCAATCGCTCCCTCTCTTCTGGCATCTTCCTTTCCTCCTTCAAACATTCTATCATTACTCCATTATTAAAGAAAATGTCTCTTGACCCATCCTGCACAAATAACTACAGACCAGTCTCCAATCTCCCCTTCATCTCTAAACTCTTGGAGCACCTGGTCTACTCTCGCCTTACCCGTTACCTGTCCACTCACTCTCTTCTAGACCCATTACAGTCTGGTTTCTGCTCCTACATTCTACAGAAACTGTCCTCAAAGTGACCAATGACCTTCTGATGGCAAAACGTAATGGTGAACACGCTCTGCTTATTCTTCTTGATCTCTCTGCAGCGTTTAACAATGTCGGCCACCACCACCTACTCTCTATGCTGTACCCCAGGGGTGGGGAACTCCAGTCCTCGAGGGCCACAAACAGTTCAGGTTTTCACGATTTCCTTAGTATTGCACAGGGATTGGAATCATCACCAGTGCAAGTGATTATGTTATCACCTGTGCAATACTAAGGAAATCCTGAAAACATGCACTGTTTGTGGCCCTCGAGGACTGGAGTTCCCCACCCCTGCTGTACCCCATCGGCATAAAGGACACCACTCTCTCCTGGTTCTCTGCCTATCTTTCTGGCTGCTCTTTCAATGTATCATTTGCTGGCTCCACTTCCTCTCCTCTTCCTCTCACTATTGGGGTCCCTCAGGTTTTGGTCCATGGCCCTCTTCTCTTCTCTCTCTACACAGCCCCGATTGGACAGACCATCAGTAGATTTGGCTTTCAGTACCACCTTTATGCTGATGACACTATACACTTTATCCCCTGACCTTACCCACGCTGTATTACAGAACACCAATTACTGTCTAACCGCAGTTTCCAATATCATGTCCACTATATACCTGCAACTTAACCTTTCCAAAACTGAACTTCTTATGATCCCGCCCTCCACTAACCCCTCTAAATCTGACATCTCCCTCTCGGTGTGCGACACCACAATAACGCCTAGGCAGCAGGCTCGATGCCTGGGTGTAACGTTTGATGCTGATCTTTCAATCACTTCTTATATACAATCTCTCACCCGCTCTTGCAACTGAAGAACATCTCTAGAATTTGCCCCTTCCTTACCATGGACACAAATAAAACCATCACAGTGGCCCTGATCCACTCCCGCCTTGATTATCGCAACTCTCTATTAATTGGTCTCCCCCTCACTAGACTTTCCCCTCTCCAGTCCATCCTTAATGCAGCAGCCAGGGTCACCTATCTGGCTAACCATTACTCTGATGCTTCTGCTCAGTGCTAGACATTGAACTGGCTGCCCATACACTAAAGGCTCAAATTTAAATTGCTTGTTCTCACCCACAAAGCTCTTCACGGTGCAGCACCTCCTGACCTCTCCATCCTCATCTCTGTCTATCACTCCGCCCATTCTCTTTGCTCTGGGAGTGAATTTAGACTAACATCAGTACTAATCCGAACCTCCAATTCCCGGCTCCAAGACTTTTTCAACAGTTCTCTGGAATGCTCTACCCCAGGAAATTATGACTACCCACAACTTACAGTACAGACCAAAAGTTTGGACACACCTTCTCATGTAAAGAGTTTTCTGTATTTTCATCACTATGAAAATTGTAGATTCACACTGAAGGCATCAAAACTATGAATTAACACATGTGGGATTATATACTTAACAAAAAAGTGTGAAACAACTGAAAATATGTCCTATATTCTAGGTTTCTTCAAAGTAGCCACCTTTTGCTTTCATTACTGCTTTGCACTTTCTTGGCATTCTCTTGATGAGATTAAAGAGGTAGTCACCGGAAATGGTCTTCCAACAGTCTTGAAGAAGTTTCCAGAGATGCTTAGCACTTGTTGGCACTTTTGCCTTCACTCAGCTCACCCCAAACCATCTCGGTTGGGTTCAGGTCTGGTGACTGTGGAGGCCAGGTCATCTGGCGTAGCACCCCATCACCATCACACCTCCTCCTTGCTTCACGGTGGGAACCAGGCATGTAGAGTCCATTCTTTCACTTTTCTGCGTCGCACAAAGACACGGTGGTTGGAACCAAATATTTCAAATTTGGACTCATCAGACCAAAGCACAGATTTCCACTGGTCTAATGTCCATTCCTTGTATCCTTGTGTTACCTGTCCTTAGCAGTGGTTTCCTTGCAGCTATTTTTCCATGAAGGCCTGCTGCACAAAGTCTCCTTTTAACAGTTGTTGTAGAGATGTGTCTGCTGCTAGAACTCTGTGTGGCATTGACCTGATCTCTAATCTGAGCTACTGTTAACCTGCGATTTCTGAGGCTGGTGACTCGGATTAACTTATCCCAGCAGCAGAGGTGACTCTTGGTCTTCCTTTCCTGGGGCGGTTCTCATGAGAGCCAGTTTCTTTGTAGCACTTGATGGTTTTTGCAACTGCACTTGGGGACACTTTCAAAGTTTTCCCAATTTTTCGGACTGACTGACCTTCATTTCTTAAAGTAATGTTGGCCACTCATTTTGCTTTACTTAGCTGATTTTTTCTTGCCATAATACAAATTCTAACAGTCTATTCAGTAGGACTATCAGCTGTGTATTCACTAGACTTCTGCACAACACAACTGATGGTCCCAACCCCATTTATAAGGCAAGAAATACCACTTATTAAACCTGCAGGGCACACCTGTGAAATGAAAACCATTTCTGGTGACTACATCTTGAAGCTCATCAAGAGAATGCCAAGAGTGTGCAAAGCAGTAAGCAAAGCAAAAGGTGGCTACTTTGAAGAACCTAGAATATAAGACATATATTCAGTTGTTTCACACTTTTTTGTTATTATCAATATTATTGTTAATAATTAATGTTATTAATGTTATTGTCAATTATCACCTGTGCAATACTAAGGAATAATAAATTCTGAAAACCTTCACTATATGCGGCTCTCGAGGCTTGGTGTTCCCTACTCCTGATATAGAGTATAGCTGGATGCGTCTTGTATGGTTGTCTAATCAGCCAAAGTTACAGACAAGTTCTGTGTGATTTACGCCTGATTCATTATAATGAATGTGAGCCTATCCACACAGCTGAGATTGCATAGTTCCCCCACAGAACAAAAATATTAAAAAAAGGTCCCTACAGAGCCTGTTTTCAGAGTTGGCGCAAATAGCCAAGATTGACATAGTTTAACCTGTTTCCAACTGCCCACTGTAGACAAACATCGGCACTTGCTGTGTTTTATGCAGCGAATATGTTTAAGTATGGTTGGTGGTCAGGAGTGCATAATGACCCCCAGAATCCTGAAGGTGCCGCAATCCCGGTGCAGAACAGTAGTTATGACTGGAGATATCATATGGACCAGATTATCTCAGATCCCGATATTCCACAAATCAAGGTAAATTGTGGCACATTGAATTTAGATGCGGTGATATGTGTGTATTTTGAGTTTTTCTATTTTCTTAAAAGGCACAAAGATTGATTTGAGTTGATTCAGTTTGTTATGTTTTGAATTTCCTTGAATATTACTTATAACTTTACCTTTTCCTTTTTGGTGCATTTGTTTTCGCCTTAGGGCAGTTGAACCAGTGATTGTCTGATAAGTATTATTGTATACAGTAAAAGTAAAGTATTGAAATACATAGTAAAATAACACTCTCCTTGGAATCCCGGCCAAAGACTGAGTTTCACTGAAGCATCGTGATAGTGGATGGTTTTCAGCAACCTCCCAGCTGTCATAAGCAACTGATCAGTGGCCCCATGCCGTTAATTCCACTTTCAGAGATGACAGTGAAATCTCTGGGCAGAGAATGGTTCTACCACTGGCTGTTGAAGACAGATCCTGGGTGAGACATGCAGTTATTATCTGATGGATATGGAATGGGCTCAGTCTGGGAGACTGCTCCATACACTTGCTCCCAGCTTGAGCCATACATCTACTGTGTATGTTGGGGAGGGTTTAGAGGGGCTGTCCAGCTGGATATAAAGTGCTTTACAAAAGATCCCCTGTCAGTGATATCACTGTGGGCATATACCCATAGGGAACATAATACTCATCATATTTTGCATTACCTTTTTCTGCTATCTCCCTATACTATGACATTACTATGTACATTATGTCACAGCAGTTACATTAAAGAGGTTGTCCGGTATATCATGAAAAGTCTGCAGTCACTATGTGACTGCAGACTTGTGAGTCCTCCCAGCACTGTGCATTGTAAGAATTTGTCAGTGTCTACGCCGGGAATGGCGGTCAATTATGCAATATGCATACTCCTGGCCAGAACCCGCGCTCAGTCTACTTGCATAAATAGTGCACTATGTCAGGCACTAGGTTTGCATTTCGGTTACAATCCCAGAAAAAGAAAGTAAACACTGACAGAGCCCCGGTAGTGTTTCAGCATTTTTGGGGTTTCTAAGAGAAATGCCAACATAGTGCTCAGCATAGCGTGTGAACCTGGCCTTATGCATTTTCCAGTTATGCTATTCCCTTGAACATGAATTTTGGCAAACCATCTTGTGTCTTTTTTTCAGAAAAAAAGAATGAATTCAGTTAGTGAATATAAAAGGCCATTTCAGTAATAAAACTCAGAAGTCTATTTATACTTTTTTAAATATGTTTTTATTGAGAAGATACAGCAAACACTATAAGACAGATAAGTGATAAGATTATACTCTACAGAGACTTGAGTGTCTTTTCTATGTCAAGTATTGAAACAGATCATTTGCTAAGCTTCTCTTTGAAGTACTAGAGCTGTCTATTACATACTGTAGCAGATAAAGCAGATTTTTTTTTAAACAAAACAGACAAGGAAAAAAGTAGAACACAGTTTTATGACTATGGCAACTGCCGCGGTTACCGCATAAGGCCGCACTTGCGGTTCACTTGCGGCAAGCCCCATGCAATATCTATGGGGCTTGCGGCAGGTGCGGCAAGTTGCGGTATAGTTGCTGTTTCGGCACTTGCGGCAGAAAAAACTTTTTTTCGCGGCCGCATCTGCCGCAAATGCCGAAACCGCACTTGCCACACCTGCCGCACACTTACCGCAAGCCCCATAGACATTGCATTGGGAGGGCCGCAAGTGCGGCCGTTATGCAGTAACTGCGGCAGTTGCGATTTTTTTCACCGCAGCTGCCGCGATCAGCGATTACCGCTGATGTGAAAGGGGCCTATGTAATTTGCTTTGCTGTAAAATCATTGCCGTACACTTCTTCAATTTGATTTAGACTAGTAGTTGATACAACTCAACCAATTGCTACCGTAAATGGGGGGATTGGCCCCAAGATGGGAGCTACTCACTTCCTTGATTAATATCTCTCAACCTAACAGAAAGATTTTTCTAGATATCCATACCATTATACAAAACTGTGTAAGGATCTGATATCACAACTTTTATCTCTAAACCTTTGTAAAGGTCTGAATGCCAGCCATACTCTGCAATACATGAAGGATTTAATTTAATTCTAAAGCACATGCCATACTTTACCGGACAGATCCTGACAAACCCAGTCGAAGGCAGGCAGCAGAAAACCAAAAAGATTAAATTCACCAACTGCCGGATTGCCCGCGCTGCCACCAAGAATCACCAGGAAACAAAGAGTTAACTGGGCAGATTTTTCTTTTATTCTATCCTACGCGTTTCAGAGCCTCTATCCGAGCTCCTTCCTCAGGGAACTTGGGCTTCCCCACACTGAGTATTCCAGCCTCCAGCTGCCTGGTTGTACATGATCTAGCAACCAAACATCTGGCGAAGCTGTAATGTCTTATTTAAAAAGTTATTTTACAAAATAATTAAAAAAAAGGGCTTTGCTGTATTTTTTAATTACCAGCCAGGTAAAACTAGTCAGGTGGGGATTGGTGGCATGCTGTATCTGTGCTGGTGACCAAAAATACAGCAGAGCCCCCTCAGTGCAAAGTAATGGACATATGCTATTTTATCAGAATTGCATATAAAGCTTTCTTAAATGGATATTTAAAGAACATTGTCTAGTTCCTGGGCTGCACAGCTGCTGCTACATATGGCACTGTTTTAAAAATTCACACCTTACAGGTGTCAAAACACCTGCAAACTCATGGAAGCTTAAAAAAATATTGTAAAAGTGCAAAACATTCTACAGCTGAACACAAGTCGGTAGACCCAATGGCTAGGTTATGTGTTGTTTCCAGCAAGCAGGTCTTCCAGAGAGGTTTTTGGCTCCAAACAATCAGGTAAACGTTTAGGGCCATATTAAATTTTGAACTTTTTTCTCAAACAAAGCCATGTTCGCCAATTTTTTGGGAAGTTGCTTGGGTTTACAATTGTGAACAGAATCTAGAATGTTCGTGCCGAATTTTAAATTGGTGAATATGTTTGACTGACCACAACAGTCCTTCTCAGGACTAATCTAGGAGGATATAGGCAGGGTGATCCAGATCGGAGTCCAAGCTTTCCAGTGACCAGAACAGTCCTCAGGAGACTGTTGGAGCTGACTAGCTGTATACAGGCAGGGTCTAAAATCCAGCTTTTCCTGTGACCAGAACAGTCACCAGACTGTTAAAATCGACTAGCTGTATACAGGCAGGGTCTAAAATCCAGTTTTCCTGTGACCAGAACAGTCACCAGACTGTTAAAATTGACTAGCTGTATACAGGCAGGGTCTAAAATCCAGCTTTCCTGTGACCAGAACAGTCACCAGACTGTTAAAATTGACTAGCTGTATACAGGCAGGGTCTAAAATCCAGCTTTCCTGTGACCAGAACAGTCAGACTGTTAAAATTGACTAGCTGTATACAGGCAGGGTCTAAAATCCAGCTTTCCTGTGACCAGAACAGTGACCAGACTGTTAAAATTGACTAGCTGTATACAGGCAGGGTCTAAAATCCAGCTTTCCTGTGACCAAAACAGTCACCAGACTGTTGTAGCTGTATACAGGAAAAATGCGCAAGGGCGTTGGCAAGGGACAAGGAAGTGGACGTGATGGTGGTGCAGGCAGAGGCTGAGGTCGTGTGCAAGCACTATTTTCGCAACAACAAAGTGGCACATCTACTCGCTCGCACGTCCTGTCCCAAATTCTTGGGGCCCGCAGCAGTACACCGCTCTTGAACCAAGACCAGTGTCAACAGGTTGTTACTTGGATAGCGGATAATGCTTCAAGTCAGATGGGCACCTCCACAAACACCCTGTCTTCCACACGGTCAAGTGTCAGTAGCCGTGATACAGCACCGCACATTTCCAACCTGATCCTCCTTCCTACCAACAGGCCGAGTACACGTCCACGGACATTACTGATCCCACACTAGGACACTCGGAAGAGATGTTCACGTATCCATTCACAGAATCTGGCCTCTCGCCAGCTCCTGTTGAAGTGGGTGATGAGATGGTATGTACAGATGCCCAAATATTTGAGCAGCCACGTTCTCACGAAGGGAACCTTGGCAAGGTGTCTCAACAAGGGGTGGACGATGATGAGACACAATTGCCAGGAAGTGAGGAGGAGGATCAGGGTGCGGAAGAGGAAGACGACGTGGAGGATGATCCAGTAGCTGACCCAACCTGGCAGGAGGATATGCAAAGTGAGGACAGCAGTGCACAGGGGGAGGGAGGCGTAGCATCCCAACAGGCAGTAAGAAGCAGGGTCGTGTCCGCAGGCAGAAGGCAGGCAACCGTTCCCCGGAACAACAACACGACACAAGGTGCCTGTGCAAATGTTAAGTCTTCCCGAGTCTGGCAGTTTTTTAAGTTGGCTCCAGATGACTCTAAAAAGGCCATTTGCAACACCTGCCATGCCAGCATCAGCAGGGGTACGAAAACTGGCAGCCTGACCACCACCAGCATGATCAGGCACATGTCAGCCAAGCACCCGACTTTGTGGGAAGTACAACTGAGTCGAGGAGGGGTGCTTGCTGATGTCACTGCTACGTCTTCGCGTGTTGTGCGTGTGAGCCAATCCCCTGTCCATGCTGGCCGCGAACAAGCCTCCGGCCCTGCACCTGACGTTGTCCACGCACAAATAACACCACCATCAAGCACGTCCTTGTCCCAGCGCAGCGTTCAATTATCCATTCAGCAAACCTTTGAACGCAGGCGCAAATACGCTGCCAACACCCCACATGCCACAATCCTAAATTATCACATTTCGCGACTGCTTGCGCTAGAAATGTTACCTTTCCGGCTGGTGGAGACGGAAGCATTCCGCGACCTGATGGTGGCTGCTGTCCCATGTTACTCGGTCCCCAGCCGCCACTATTTCTCCAGATGTGCCATCCCCGCATTGCATAACCACGTGTCACAAAGCATCACACGTGCCCTGAACAACGCTGTTTCAGCCAAAGTCCACCTAACCACAGACACGTGGACAAGTGCTTGTGGGCAAGGCCGCTACATCTTCTTGACGGCACACTGGGTTAATATTATGGAAGCTGGGACCCAGTCTGAGCGAGGGACGGAACACGTCCTTCCCACACCAAGGATTGCAGGCCCTACCTCAGTCATGGTTTCACCCAGACTCTACAGCTCCGGAATGTCATGCTCCTCAGCCTCCTCCTCCTCCTGCGCATCCTCATCCACTTTACCCTCCACACCAGTCCCAAGCTGGAAGCACTGCAGCACTGCCTCTGCGAAGCGGCAACAGGCTGTGCTGAAGCTAATATGCATAGGTGACAAACCCCACAATGCAGAAGAGGTGTGGACAGCTCTAAAACAGCAGGCAGATCACTGGCTCACACCTCTGAACCTAAAGCCAGGAAAGGTTGTGTGTGACAATGGCCGGAAACTGGTGGCAGCTTTGAGGCGAGGCCAGCTGACGCATGTTCCCTGCGTGGCCCATGTGCTCAACCTGGTGGTTCAGCGGTTTATAAAGTCATACCCAGAGCTGTCTGATCTGCTGGTAAAAGTTCGCCGCCTGTCTGCACATTTTCGCAAGTCACCTGCTGCTTCAGCCGGCATTGCCGGCTTTCAGCGCCGTTTGCGTCTTCCGGCCCACAGACTGGTGTGTGATGTCCCCACGTGTTGGAATTCAACTCTGCACATGTTGGTCAGGATATGTGAGCAGAAGAGGGCAGTTGTTGAGTACCTGCATCACCTAAGCCGTCGGGAAATGGGTCAAACTCCACACATAACACCTGAGGAGTGGAGATGGATGTCGGACCTATGTACCGTCCTCCAAAACTTTGAGGACTCCACCAAGATGGTGAGCGGCGATGACGCCATTATTAGCGTCACCATACGCGTCACTCTGCCTTCTAAAACGGTCTCTGCTGAAAAACAAAGAGGATGCGTTGCAGGCGGAGCGCGATGAGTTTGAGCAAGAAACAGTAGTGGGTGTGGGTGATAACACACAGCCCTGCCTCATCTCATCACAACGTGCAGTGGAGGACTATGACGAGGAGGATGAAGACATGGAGCAACTCTCTGGCCAAATTGAGGATATGACATGCACACCAGTCATACCCTCGCTTCAGCGTGGCTGGCCAGAAGACAGGGGAGATGAGGAGGAGGAGGAGGAGGACAGTATGTTCGGTCATCATGTTGGTCTGGAAACTGAAGTGATGGCTGTTAAGAGTCTGGCGCACATGGCTGACTTTATGGTAAGCTGCCTGGCTCGTGACCCTCGCGTTCAGAACATCTTGGCCGACAATCAGTACTGGTTTGCAACACTCTTAGACCCACTCTACAAGGAGAACTTTATGTCTCTCATTCCTGAGGTGGAGAGGTCAGCCAAAATGCAGCAGTTCCAGAAGACCATAGTCACGGAAGTAGGCAAAGCATTCCCCTCACAAAACGCTAGCAGGCATAGGTCAGGAATCGGTGGACAACCAAGGCGTACGGCCGAGAGGGGCACAAGTCCAATCCGCCAGAGGTAGGGGAACAGTCTTTACGATGTGGGACAGTTTTCTCAGCCCCTCACGTACCACAGCCCCTGAGGTGCGGGGTAGTGCCACAAGAAATGCTAAGTTTGGCCAGATGCTGAAGGAGTACCTTGCAAATCGAACAACTGTACTGCGATCATTCCTCTGTGCCTTACAATTATTGGGTCTCCAAGCTGGACACGTGGCATGAATTGGCTCTCTACGCCTTGGAAGTCCTGGCCTGCCCTGCCGCTAGCGTTTTGTCAGAGCGTGTTTTCAGTGCCGCAGGTGGAATCATTACTGATAAACGCACCCGCCTGTCAACTGAAAATGCTGACAGGCTGACTCTAATCAAGATGAACAAGGGTTGGATTGGGCCAGACTTCACCACACCACCAGCAAATGACAGCGGAATTTAAATTTTGTTATGGGAATTTGCCATGTACCTCCACTCACCCATGGGTACACACTTCTGGACTTTGGCTAATCGCTGGAGTGCTCCTCCTTCTCCTCATGTGCCACCATGATGACCGTTACAATAGTTAGGCTGTTGTTTCAGGTATACCCCCAGTGGTAAATATTTCGCCCATTCTTTTAGAATGGGCATTACAACGACAGGAGACCCGCTCCTTTTCAATGGGAAAAATGTTTTGAGGCCCTCATGCACGTCTCTATCCAGGGACAATGTGGAGCCTCCCAATTTTTGGCTGCCCTGCCAAAGGGCTATACTCCAATACACCCACTTCAGGTTTACAGGCCCTCATTCATGTCTCTATCCAGGGACAATGTGGAGCCTCCCAATTTTTGGCTGCCCTGCCAAAGGGCTATACTCCAATACACCCACTTCAGGTTTACAGGCCCTACTACACGTCTCTATCCAGGGACAATGTGGAGCCTCCCAATTTTTGGCTGCCCTGCCAAAGGGCTATACTCCAATACACCCACTTCAGGTTTACAGGCCCTACTGCACGTCTCTATCCAGGGACAATGTGGAGCCTCCCAATTTATGGCTGTCCTGCCAAAGGGCTATACTCCAATACACCTACTTCAGGTTTACAGGCCCTCATGCACGTCTCTGTCCAGGGACAATGTGGAGCCTCCCAATTTTTGGCTGCCCTGCCAAAGGGCTATACTCCAATACACCCACTTCAGGTTTACAGGCCCTACTGCACGTCTCTATCCAGGGACAATGTGGAACCTCCCAATTTTTGGCTGCCCTGCCAAAGGGCTATACTCCAATACACCCACTTCAGGTTTACAGGCTCTCATGCACGTCTCTATCCAGGGGCATTGGTGAACCTCCCAATTTTGGACTGCCCTGGCAAAGGAAAATACTACAATAGACCCACTTCCTCAAAATGGGCACATTATGTCAAGACAGGGCTTCATGTACGTCTCTTCTCAGGGACATCGGAGTGCCGCACAATGTTTTCACGTAAAATCTTTCATGTAATCACAAAAAGTTACATACACCAGCTGTATCTCACTATTGGGTATGTGCCCTTAACATTTCCACCCTGAATATTCATTTTGGTGTCATTTTGGAAGGTTTTCTGGTGACTCCGTAAAATTGGCGTGAAACTCAGGCAAGATTGTTCACAGCTGTGACTTTTGAGTGAGAAATGCTTCCAGGGGTCTTCCCCATGGTGTTGCCATATCATTTGAGCACTCTTCTGAGACTTTTGTGACATTTTTAGGGTTTCTACATGCTGCTGGCAGTCATTTCATAAAAATACTCGGGTCTCCCATAGGATAACATTGGGCTCGGTGCTCGGGCCGAGTACACAAGTATCTTGGGATGCTCGGCTCGAGCTTCGAGCACCCGAGCATTTTAGTACTCGCTCATCACTACTCAAATGTAATGTAGCCTTCCTCTACATCTCCCACACATCCCTCCCCACTACCCATGCTGAGTGACCTTACACATACTTTAGAGCTGTGTGGTTCTGTTTATACAGCTGATATCCTGGTATCTGGCTAAAGATAAAATCACAGCATGCAGCATATGGCTGCATATCTTGGAGGAGACTCGCCAATGCAAATCAACTAGTGTGGAGAGAAAAAAAGGATGGCACAGGGTCCATCCGTATGCCATCTAAGTTTTATGGACACATATCAAAAGGAAAAAAAAAAAACTAATAAAAAGATATAGATAGCCAGATGATAGAAAGATATTACTGTAGATAGATTGATATCCTGTAGATATATATCATTTTCCAGCTTTCCTTCCCCCCTACAAATTATCCCTCGAACCCCCATGCAATTTTTTAATTTCCGGTTTTCATTTTTCCCTCCCTTTCTTCCAATTCTTCCAAGAGCCATAATTTTTTATTTTTGCGTAAATATAGAAATATGAGGGCTTGTTTTTTCGGGACGAGTTGTACTTTCAGATAAAATCAATTATTTTACCATATAGTGTACAGGAAAATGGGAAAAGAAATTCCAAGTGTGGTGAAATTGCAAAAAAAGTGCAATTACACCTTTGTTTTTTGGGTTTTTTATTCACCGTGTTCACTATATGGTAAAACTGACATATTAGTATAATGCCACGGGTTGGTACAAGTTTATAGATAACGAACATGTTTACTTTTACTGTTATCTAAGTGGTGAAGAAAAATTCAGAAGGTCTTAAAGAAAAAGAATTGTGCTCTTGCGCCATTTCCGCGACTAATAGCGATCTTATTTTTCGGGATCTGGGGCTGTGTGATGGCTTATTTTTTGCGGCTTGAGCTGATGTCTCTAATGATACCATTTTTCGGTAGATGCAATGTTTTGATCGTCCATTATTGCATTTTTTTGCAAAGTTGCAGTGACCGAAAAAACATAATTTTGGCGTTTGGACTTTTTTCCATTATGTAGTTTACAGATTTGATTACCGTATATACTCGTGTATAAGCCGACCCGTGTATAAGCCGACCCCCCTACTTTTGCCCCCAAAACCTGGGAAAACGTATTGACTCGCATATAAGCCGAGGCAGGACCCCAGCACAGGTATACAGCCCCCAGCAGTGTGGTATACAGCAGGTCCCCAGCACAGTATACAGCCCCAGCAGTGCCATTATACAGCCCCCCCCTCACAGTATGGCGCCCCCCTCCCTCACAGGATGGCTCCCGCATGCAGCGCTGCGCACATACATTACCTGGCTATCAGCTGTCACCCTCCGGTGGGTGACAGCTGATAGCCAGGTAATGTATGTGCGCAGCGCTGCATGCGGGGGCCATCCTTTGAGGGGGGGCGCCATACTGTGAGGGGGGCCTGTATACTGATATGACTCGCGTATAAGCCGAGGGGGGACTTTTCAGCCCAATTTTTGGACTGAAAAACTAGGCTTATACGCGAGTATATAAGGTAATTGATTTTATATTTTGATAGATCGAGCATTTCTGAATGCAGCAATACCAATTGTGTGTATTTTAAAAAAAATTTAAATAGTTTTATTTTCAATGGCGCAAAAGGGGAGGTGATTTGAACTTATATTTTTTTCGTACTTCTAAAAACTTTATTTTTTTTTAATTATTTTACTTGGCCCACTAGAGGTCCTCAGTGCTGCATAATGCGATCACTTCTCTTGTCTTCACATGAGCTGCTACTCATCTAAAGACAGGAGAAACGATCCCTTACTGCTGGTGACCTCACTGCGTCATTGCCAGCAGGAAGTGACTAGCTTCTGGGGTCATCACAGGACCCCAGGCTGTCCAGGTAAGGCATGCAGGTCCCATGATTAAATCACGGGTCCTCCGATCACGATGGGGAACAGTGCAATCCCCGCCGTGGGGCATTGGATCACACTGTCAATCACTGATAGCACAATCCAAAGGGAAATAGATCGCAGATCTAATCGGCACTATTAGATACAAACCTAAGCTGATGAGATCAGCTGAGATGTGGAGGGGAGGATGCTGTGAGCTCAAATCAAAGGGAAGGAGGTGACCTATGAAGTACATATGCATCATAGGTCCTGAAGGGGAAACACTTGCCCCTTGAATAATTTTTATGTTGAGAATATTCTACTGCTTCTATGCTTGTTTAATCCAGTAAATAATTTTAAAATGATGTGGGATCACCCATATTTATCATAACCAGCAAAGGTAAAGTAGACAGCTGAGGGCTGATATTATCAGGCTGGGAAGGTCTATGGTTATAGAGCCCTTCTTATCTTAAAAATACCAGCCATCAGCCACCCTAGAAGGAGCACATCACATTAGATGGGCTAATGCTGGCACTTTGCCTTGGCTTTTCTCAATTACCCTGGTATATTGGCAATTAGGGTAATAATATTTGGGGTTGAAGACAGCTGTGAAAGTCCAAAAACACAGCTGACATCAATCCCTGGTGGTAGAAATGAAGAAGTGTCTATCAGACACCCGCATTACTAAAGTTTTCCTTTGTTCACTACTTTATTAAAAAAAAAAACTGCAGGTCCAATGTAGTCAAGAGAATAAAACAGAGTCTACAAATGGAAAGCTGAAAAACATAAAAAGAGAAAAATAAAAACAAGACACCCTTATTCACCAATTTATTAGAAAGCAAAGTTCCTAGGCAGGTCCAAAGTAGTCCGGCACATTCTACAACATCTATGGAACATTGTTCTGACACTCAATAGACTTTTAGCAGCTGCAACTCCCAGCTCACGCTGTACTCTGCATGATCAAGCACTTATGATGAGCGGTGACATCAGTAATGATTCTGCTCTTTAGATGTTCCAGCCCACTGTGTGCTGCACTCCACCTGGCAACTGTAAATAATGGTGACATCAGAAATGTAACTGACATCACTGCTCTTACAGTTGCCAAGCCTCATGGAGGGCAGCATGAGCCACGAGTGGCTGCTGCTCATAGCCTATGGAGTGTCAGAAAGATGCTCCATAGACTTTGATCAACCGAGTCAGGGTATGGCATAGGGAGTGCTAGACTACTTTGGATCTGCCTGGAACTTTACTTTCTAATAAATTGATGAATGAGGGAAAGTCTCTTGTTTTTATCTCTCTATTTTTATGTTTTTATTCTCCTTTTATGTTTTTGAGGTTTCCAGTTGTGGATTACATTGCATATCCTGGGCTACATCATATTCCCTAGCCTATGTTGAACCTGTATGTTTTTTTTTTGTTTGTTTTATTTTAGAAAACTGGTTAACCAGGGAAACTGTTAGGGAGTGTGTGTTTTTTTTTTAAAATAAAATACTTGTGTGTATTTTTTTTTTATTTTTTTTACTTACTGGGTTAGTAATGGGGTTTTCAATTACTAATACCGGGACTTGATGAAAGCTGTGTTTTTGGACACTTCACAACTGACATCAACCAAAAATACCATTGTTCGGATGGGAACACTCCAGGGTAATTAGAAATAGACAAGGCAAAGCACCAGAATTGGCACATCTAATGTGATGCTCAATTTCTGGGGCGGCTGCGGACTTGTATTTTTAGACTGGGATGGGCCCAAGAACCATGGACCTTCCTAGCCTGATAATATGAGCTCACAGCTGTCTACTTTACCTTTGATGGCTATAAAAAAATTGGAGAATCCAACATAAATGTTTAAAATGATTTATGTATTTATTAGGTTAAACAAGCATATAAGCTGTAGTATAAACTCAACATGAATGGCATTAAAGGGTTTAGGTTTATAATATGTAGGGAGGGTTGAGATATTATATTTCTGCAGGATATCTATTTATCATTCTAACTATTTATTAATTTACATATAGAGTATTATAGTATGTAAAAGATGATGTTTAAAAACACATTGCATATGGATAGCATAAGCATGTGGATGGTAGGTGACAAAAAAAAATTGCACACCTGCATAGCATTCATATGTCATGCGTATGCTAAGCGAGAATGAAAAATTGCACACACAGATGACATACAAAATGACATATGCATGACACTCAACTTTTCTGACTGAGAATCTAAGTGATTTACTGTATGCAGATGAGAGAGAACACTAAAGGTGCCGTCACACGCAGCGATACCATGAACGATATTGTGAGCGATCACATGCACGCGCAATCGCTAACAATATCGTTTAGATCGCTGGTGAGCTGTCACAAAGACAGACTCACCAGCGATGTGGGCCAGAGACATCGTGGAAACGATTTAAATATCGTTTCCACAATGTCTTGCTCCCCCTGCCAGCCTGCGGTAAGCGGGAGCAGGCTGGTTTCCAAGGTAAACTGTGGGTATCTAGGCAGCGCGCGCTGCCTAGATACCCAATGTATACCTTAGTTACCAGCCTCCTCCGCTCACCGGCTGGTATCTAAGGTACACAGCGGGTAACTAGGGTCCCTAGTTACCCGCTGTGTACCTTAGATACCAGCCGGGGAGCGGAGGAGGCTGGTAACTAAGGTATACATTGGGTATCTAGGCAGCGCGCGCTGCCTAGATACCCGCAGTTTACCTTGGATACCAGCTCCCAGCGCTTGTGAGAGGCGCTGAGAGCTGGCTTATCGGTCGTCTCCCGGTGTCACACGCAGCGATGCTGCATGTCCACCGGGCGACCAACGATTGATTTGAGGACAGGACCTCAAATCAAACGATGAACGATCAGCCGACTGATCGTTCATCGTTTGTAGTGTCACACGCAGCGATGTCGTTTCGACATCGTTCAAGCGTCACAAAACACGTGACTTTTGAACGATATCAGCAACGATATCGTTACGTGCGACAGTACCTTAAGGTTGATAAGCGCAGCAGACAGTAACTGCTCAACCTCCACATAGCGAAGTCATTCCAGCTGCAGTGCTTCTGTGATTGTGGACGTGGACTGTGGTCTCACTATGTTCTGGTTTTGGAATGCAAGAATAAAACAGATCTTTGATATAGTATTGGAGTGCTAACTCCTTTATTATTGATCTATATAGTGTAGACGGTTTTACACAGCAGTTTTTATTCTCCTACTTGAAAAAATTGACCGTTTTTTTCTAGTCTGCAGGATCCATTTTGGTCCATATGTCAATAATTATGATCATTGTGACATCCGATTTTATTGTTTGAATGGAAAAAATTTCTTATATTGGTCAACCCATTAAATGATGAAACACAAACAGCATAAAGATGACATCTATGAGCTCTTTCTTTTACTGTACAATGTCACTAACTCGCATTGTTGAGCTTAATCCAAAACATGGTTCACAGAAGATGATCTCCATGTTTGTTTTTTTTTGCTGACAATCACACTGCTAAACAAGTGTAAGTCAGGGCCGTATTTGCCATTAGGCACTCGTAGGCACGTGCCTAGGGCGCCGCCGTTCACAGGGGGGGGCGCCTCAGCGTGTTTTCTTTTTTTTTTTTTTTCCTTTTTTTTTTGTTGCCCTGTGTCGGCCGGGTTGTAAGCCCCGCCCCCCCCCACCCACCCGTCGTCAACAGGCCCGCTGCCCGCCCACCTCACCCAGCCTGCAGCCGGGTGATAAGTCCCGCTCCCTCTTTCCCCCCCCCTCCCCTCGTCATCAGGCCCGCCGCCTGCCCACCTCACCCCCAGCCTGCCGCATCCTGTTCCGCCGGAAGGGAGAAGGAGGGGCCCGCTGCGGAGGAGACCATGGCAGAGATCGCGTGGGGGGGAAGGTCCGCCAGATGGCACATGCGGCAGCGGCAGCGGCAGAGGCAGAGATGGGGATTTGAAGATCCCGCCCGGGCAGCACAGGCGGCGGTGGCTCAGGCCGCGCTGCGCCGGGTAAGTCTGAGGAGCAGGCGGCAGGGCTCCAGTAGCTGGGAACAGAAGATGGGGTGCAGGGTTGAGGCTCAGGGGGTGCAGGGATGAAGCTCAGGGGGTGCAGGGATGAGGCTCAGGGGGTGCAGGGATGAGGCACAGGGGGTGCAGGGATGAGGCACAGGGGTTCCAGGGATGTGGCACAGGGGTGCAGGGATGAGGCTCAGGGGGTGCAGGGATGAGGCTCAGGGGGTGCAGGGATGAGGCTCAGGGGGTGCAGGGATGAGACACAGGGGTTCCAGGGATGTGGCACAGGGGTGCAGGGATGAGGCTCAGGGGGTGCAGGGATGAGGCTCAGGGGGTGCAGGGATGAGGCACAGGGGTTCCAGGGATGTGGCACAGGGGTGCAGGGATGAGGCACAGGGGGTGCAGGGATGAGGCACAGGGGGTGCAGGGATGAGACACAGGGGGTGCAGGGATGAGGCACAGGGGTTCCAGGGATGTGGCACAGGGGTGCAGGGATGAGGCTCAGGGGGTGCAGGGATGCGGCACAAGGGGTGCAGGGATGAGGCACAGGGGGTGCAGGGATGAGGCACAGGGGGTGCAGGGATGTGGCACAGGGGTGCAGGGATGAGGCTCAGGGGTGCAGGGATGAGGCTCAGGGGGTGCAGGGATAAGGCACAGGGGTTCCAGGGATGTGGCACAGGGGTTCCAGGGATGTGGCACAGGGGGTGCAGGGATGCGGCTCAGGGGGTGCAGGGATGCGGCACAGGGGGTGCAGGGATGAGGTACAGGGGGTGCAGGGATGAGGCACAGGGGTTCCAGGGATGTGGCACAGGGGTTCCAGGGATGTGGCACAGGGGGTGCAGGGATGAGGCTCAGGGGGTGCAGGGATGTGGCTCAGGGGGTGCAGGGATGTGGCTCAGGGGGTGCAGGGATGAGGCTCAGGGGGTGCAGGGATGAGGCTCAGGGGGTGCAGGGATGTGGCACAGGGGGTGCAGGGATGTGGCACAGGGGGTGCAGGGATGTGGCACAGGGGGTGCAGGGATGAGGCACAGGGGGTGCAGGGATGAGGCACAGGGGGCGCAGGGATGAGGCACAGGGGGTGCAGGGATGAGGCACAGGGATATGGATGAGGCACAGGATATGGATGGGGCACAGGGGTGCTGGGATGGGGCACAGGGGTGCTGGGATGGGGCACAGGGGTGCTGGGATGGGGCACAGGGGTGCTGGGATAGGGTGCAGGGGTGCTGGGATATGGATGAGGCACAGGGGTGCTGGGATGGGGTGCATGGATGGGGCACAGGGGTGCTGGGATATGGATGGGGCACAGGGGTGCTGGGATATGGATGGGGCGCAGGGGTGCTGGGATGGGGCGCAGGGGTGCTGGTATGGGGCGCAGGGGTGCTGGGATGGGGTGCAGGGATATGGATGAGGCACAGGGGTGCTGGGATGGGGTGCAGGGATGGGGTGCAGGGGTGCTGGGATATGGATGGGGCACAGAGGTGCTGGGATATGGATGGGGCATAGAGGTGCTGGGATATGGATGGGGCACAGGGGTGCTGGGATATGGATGGGGCACAGGGGTGCTGGGATATGGATGGGGCGCAGGGGTGCTGTGATGGGGTGCAGGGATATGGATGGGGCACAGGGGTGCTTGGATGGGGCACAGGGGTGCTGGGATATGGATGGGGCACAGGGTGCTGGGATGGGAAAATCACACATTGCACTCATCCGAGTTTCACGCCAGTGTGTCCCTACCCTAATAATAAAATCCATATAGTAATCCTACAATGTCTGCTGGACATGGTATGGGGAGGGTTTATGGCTTAGTTAGTACACTCCATACTTCATGGTATGGGGAGGTTTATGCCTCAGTACACACCATACTTCTTGTTATTAACCAGTTAATGCTCTCTTGTCCACCACACTGCAGTGTCAAAAGAGGACGACAGCGAGACAGACAGCAACACGGCATCAGAGAGCCCCTGACCTCGAAATAGAAGATCCTCAGATCCAGGTATTGTGACGACATATGAAGAAATATTCTTTTACATTTACATTACACTATGCACTCCACAGCACGTTACATACATCATCAACACTGTCCCCATTGGGCTCACAATGAAAACATCCTACCAGTATGTCTCATATTGTATATCGCCTTTCTTTGATATCACCTTCACAAATATTGCATTTATTGCACTTGTCAGGTGTCAGTTTTGGATGTTTTCTGATTGCATTTGTTTGCAGGATGTCAGAATTGACTCCCAGAGCTGCTGGTTTGACAGTTAATGTCTTGCAGCATCTTAGATTTTTTTGCTTAAAGGTACTTCCAAGTTTCTCAATAGTGTTGAGATCAGGGGAGACTGGTAGATACACCATGCTTTTCTCTACTGTTATGTCCATAGCAGCCAATTACTCAGGGCTATGCTCTTTACCAAGAGATGGTGCATTGTCATGCATGGGGATGATTCTGTACGAAGAAAAAAAAGTGAAGAATATTTATACCGTGTTAGCCAGTAGATAGAAAAATAGGCCTCTCAGATCGAAAAAAAAGTGGTCAGTCTAAAAGTATATATACTTTGCCGTGGTCCTTTTCACTCCTTCATGGACCCTATAGGGGCAAACTAGCTCTCTCCACATGATTACGACCCAAGACATGACTGCCACCTCCTTGCTGATGTCACAGCCTTTTTGGGACATGGTGGTGGTCATCTAGCAACCATCCAGTACTCCAACCATAATGGGAACCTCTCGGCTCCTTTAAACCCCTCCTATCACTGCTCCGCACCTTGCTAGCTCATCCCTAACCATCCAAAAGATGATTTATCACCTTATTGTTGCCTTTTGCACACAAATTAAAATTATTAAAAGATTTTATTATTCTTTGTATTTATTTCAAAGCAGTCTGTCTGCAGGGGGCGTGGCACGACTGGGGGGGGCGTGGTACGAAGCAGGGGGCGTGGCACGACGGGGCGTGTGCGATGGGGGATGTGGCGTGACAGGGGGGGGGGGTGGCACCGCTGACAGTGCCTAGGGCGGCAGGAACTCCAAATACGGGCCTGGTGTAAGTGACAAGACAAATTCATTGCAGTGAGTCTTTGATCCAGCCATAAAAATATTAGCACATGGAAAAATAATTGATGTGATCAAAATATTTTTTACATGGGACAGGGTATAATATAAGAGAAAATTAATGTAATTGAGAAACTTTCTTTTTTCTGTAGCAAGTGTTCTTTTCCTTAGGAAACACGCTATATGCAAACGTGATAGTTTTATAGATCAGGTCATTTCAGAGACGGCGATACCAATTATGTATAATTTTTTTTGTTTATTTTTGTTTTATTGCAAATGTTGTGTTTTTAGTGTCAACAGGTTTTCATGATTTATGTGCAATTTGTGTGTGTTTATTTTTACTTTACATATTTTATTTCACTTCTTTAACATTTTCACTTATTTCGACAGTGGGACATGAATATTTTTTTTACTATGATCACTGCTCTCATGCATTGTAGTCCTCATGTTCTGCAGTGCCAGAGACCTGTCAGTGTCTCAGTTACTGCACCTGTTAGACCCTGCTTATGGGTGGAGGCACACTAGGGGCGTGAAAAACGGAGCGTTTTGTACGCTAGTTATTTCTGCGACTGCGTCGCGTATTTGTCCGCGATCGCGGTGCGAGTTGTGTGCGAGTGTGGTGCGAGTGGGGTGCGTTTGCAGTGCAAGTGCGATGTGAGTGTGTTTTTTCAGTCACAAACAGCGATCCGTGTGTAAGGTGTTTTTGAGGCATGGAAGGGCATGATTGGCCTGCCCCCAAGCTCTGCCCAGCAGCACCAAGGCTGTTCCTAGATTCCAATCAAGGAATCAGCTTGTACTTCCTGCTCTGCTGATCACGTACAAGCATATTTCGCGCATGTAACTCGCCTCATCTGCTGTTTTGATGCGAGAAAAACATGCACCCATTGACTTTCATTGCCCGCACGCGCGCCGAAATCGCACACAAACGCAGCATGCTGCGAGTGGAATCGCATTGCCAGCGACATGCGAGAGGCGACCGCGGAAAACGCACCACTGTGCCCTGCCCAATTTCTTAACAGCAGTGCGAGTGACATGCGTTTCTTCCCGACGTGAGACTCGCGCAACTCTCACGCCAGTGTGCCTCCTGCATATAGCAGGATCTAACAGGTCATCATTCCCTGGGATCACCAGATGACCAAAATGTACCATGGCAATGATTGGTACCTATAATTATAATTGCAAGGGCCAAGTCCTATCAGAAAGGCTCCTTTAACCTCCTTTTAACCTCTAAGGTTGTTTAAGCGGTACTTAAGGGGTTTAATTGTCCACAATTGGTCACTTGGTCCTCAGCGCCATTAAAAAGCCGTGCTTATAAATCTTAGGAATAACGCCCCTTAACAGCTGCTGTTAAATGATGTATTGGCGGTCATTAAAAGGGTCAATATTTTCTCTTTTTAAATAGAAGATTAGAACATACATTTGCATTTATATTTGATGTTTAGAATATAGATTCTACAAAACTAAAATTAACATTTTATATCTAAGGCTGCCTTCACACTTGCGTTTGTGTCTGCATGTGGAGGGCATGCAGACGCAAACGCAGCCCATGCTAATGTGAACGCAATGGAGAATCTCCGCATGTGTTCACATTAGTTTGGTGCCCGGGCAGCCAATCAGCTGTCTCTGGGGGCGGCCAGGAGGAGGAGATCAGCGGCAGAGATCTCCTCCTCCCGGCACAGCTGATGTTTCCCGACGGTGTTAGTGGAGAGAAACAGCTGATCTGACAGCTGTTTAAATCTCCCGCGCTGACACCGAAATAGGACGATATCAGTGCAGGAGATAAGAAACAACTGATCGCTGCTTCAAATCTCCCGCGCCGACATCACCTATTCGGTGTCAGCGCGGGAGATTTAAACAGCTGTCAGATCAGCTGTTTCTCCCCGCTGACATCGGCGGGAGATCATTTGTGGCTCTGCATGAGAGATTTCAATGAGATCCGCAGCGTTCTCCTGCGGTGTCATGCGGAGGACACTGTGGATCCATTGAGATCCATGCATTTTTTTGTGTGCTTGCGGGCACTTGTGGATAAAACAAGCATCCGCGAACGCACAAAAAAATGCTGCATGCTGCGTTTGGAGTGCGGTCGGAGGGCGCATAAATTATGCGCATCCGAACGCAAATGCGGCCAAATGCAGCCATGTGCAGGCACATGCGTTCCTATGTTAAACATAGGAACGCATGTGCACAAGCGTTTGGCTGCGTTTGGCGAGCTGCGCTCCAAACGCAAGTGTGAAGGCTGCCTAAACGAGTTGGTTTTCAACATTTTGATTGTTGCTATAGCAAAATAGCCACAATTACATAAATATTTTGCAGTTATATGTACTTAAAAAAAATCTTGAGTTTATAGGATACCATGGGGTTAATAAAAGGAGTCCTTCATATATTTTGGTGAACAAATCAAATGTTGAACAACTTTAATTTCTCAATAAATATGATAGACTACACAATCTTCAAAACCTTTTTCACTTTTTAGCCTATTTTTCAAGTTCTAGATAAATGTTTTTTACTAACTATCTTTACAGTAATCTGTGACTTACCTGTCACTTACTGAGTCTTTAAGCACAACAAAATCTTCTTTTGCAAGATAAGCTCCTACAGTTCCACCTCCAAAGTAACTTTTTCTCAGAAGATTAGCAATGCGATTAGAAACAATCAAAGCTCCCAAGCCAGTTGGGAATCCAAAAATTTTGTAAAATGAAACAGTCACAAAATCTGGTTGGTATAGTGTCAAGTCTAATGGAGATGTGCTGACAAAGGAAGCAGCATCCAAAAGAACAAACCACTTGCCTCGGATCCGAATGGGCAACATTTTCCCAGTCTTGATCTTTTTTATCCATGAAAGAGGATACTTGATGCCTGAATGATTGCTCAATGCTGGATAGCAAAAAAGATGGTAGGTGGAGTCATTTTGAAATTCAGATTTTCGACCTTCTGATTGCAGTAATTCTTCCGGTGTAACATAAGAGGATTCTACATTGAACCTTTTCATCATTCCCCTAATTCCAACCACGGAGGTGTGATTATCAGTAAGGTAAACAAAGTTGCTGCCTTTCTTGCTCGAACTGCTGGGAGTCCATGGAAATGTTTCTGCTACTAGTTTTAGAGCTGCAGTACATCCTGATGTAAAGATGACCGTGTAGTCTTCTGAGGATGCATTAAAGTGCTGTAATATTCTATGGAAAAAAAAATCAAAATATTCAATTTATACAGAATTTATTACCAACTATGTATTTGCTGTAAATATCAGGAATTTTAAATATATTTACATCACTTTTATGATACTGACTTGCACCATCATTGCATCATCTATGTGTTCTTTGGTAAAAAGCAAGACTAATGGAGCATGTTTTTGCAACAAGTTAAAAACTTGTGTTAGGGGCCTTTCACATCAGTGTTCTCGCTGATGTGCGGCAAATTTAGCGCATCTGCCGCCTAACGGCCACACTTACGACCCGGATCTGGCAAGCCCCATGCATTGTCTATGGGGCTTGCGGTTTGGTGTGGCAAGTGCGGTTACGCCGGATCGGCTGGATCCGGAACTTGAGGCTGCGAAAAAAAAAGCTGCATGCAGCGTTTTTTCTTCGCAGCTGCAAGTGCCGGATCTGCCGCATCCGGCAGGACCGCCCATCCAGCTCCAGACCGCAAGCCCCATAGACAATGCATGGGGCTTGCCAGATCCAGGTTGTAAGTGTGGCCGTTAGGCGGCCGAACCAGCAGATGTGGCGCCACCTACCGGATCGGCCGCTCATCAGCGAAAACGCTGATGTGAAAGGGGCCTTAATGGGACATAAGCCTAAGTGAGTGTAGAACTATGATAGCACACAAAATGAAAATTAGGCCAAGATAGAGCATATCTGAATCTTTAGTCAAGTTGGGACCCCATATGAAAAAACCTAGAATAAAAACGAGTACTATACTTTTCAAATTTTAAGGACGCACTTTTTTCACCCCAAATTGGGGAGAAAAAGGGGTGCGTCTTAAAATCTGAATCTTGCTTACTTGGGTTGCAGCAGCAATACTGTGCACAGGAGGCAGGGTCACCAGTGGATTTTAGAATTGGAGCAATGCTTGTGGCCTGAAGCTGGGGGAGTCACGGTGTTCGGGGGTGTTTCGCGGGCATTGCTACTTCTGGGTACTTCAAGAAAATGGCTGTGGAGGCAGTGCATGTACAGATGGAGATTTTGGCTGTCCGAGATTTTTATCTGCTACTGCACCGCCATTGCAGCAACTTTCTTGAAGGCACAGAGTAAAGCACTTGGCTCTCTCAGATCTAGAGACAGTAGAGGCAGCGCAGGCACAGATTGAGCACTTGGCTCTCTCAGATCTTTAGCTATGCCTGCTCTGCCACCCCAGGCATTTTCCAGTACCTGGACGTGGCAATGCCTGCCAAACACCACCGCACTCCGCCAAACACAACATCACAGCTTAAGCCCCGCAAAAACTGCCCCACTTCTGACATCCACTGGTGACCCTGCCACCTGTCTGCAGCGTTGTTGCTACCGATGATTCCCACCACTGCTATCCTGCTGTGACCCCGTCGCTCCACCACCCATGTGTGTCCCCCGGTATGCTACACTGCATATGAGACACACCAGGTTATAGGACGGATCCCCTATTTTAAATACATTTTTTTTTCCTAATTTCTTCCTTTAAATTTGGGGACTTGTCTTATAATCCAGTGTATCTTTTAAAGCTAAAAATGCAGTACATACTCTGAAGTAAACAAATAATTGAAAATTCTAAAAACGTAAAAACATAGGGTACTTCGTTTACACTATTGTGATCAAACAAGGGTGAAATCTGCCCCACTGCAACAAGGTATATCCAATGAGGATAGTCTCTAACTCTAGTGTCTCACCTCGCTAAGCATCAGCAGGCCTCAAAAAAGACAGGGGCAAAGGGGAACCTAAACCTCACTCCTTCACATCTACCCATGGAAATTTGGGAAGTTGACTAGGTTCCATTGAATACCTTCCAAAATCAAACAGCAGTAACTTCAAACAGCACTGTAACACGTGCGATACATGGACAAAGAAAAAGTATTTTCCCATCAATATAAAAAAATGGTAAAAAATAAAGTTTTGCTAACAACCATAAAGTACCGTACAAAAGATTATTTTTTGGGGCTCACAAGATCTCATAAATGACATGCTATGAGCCCAAAACAAGTAATCTAAACTTCTTATTGAATAGATAATTCATTTGTAGAATGAGTACATAATTAAATTCTGTTTGTTGCTAGAGGGGTACAAACATTTGATGTTCTTTCAGAATAAGTACTATACATGCTGAAAAATAAATATGGCTTGATGGTGCAAACATATCCAATCATCGTGTATATTCAGCTGTAATAGTAATGGGTGAACTTCACTCACTGTGTTAGGCCAGGGTCACATTTGCGATGTGCCCCTAGCCTGCCGGATTCCGGTATTATCTTAGAACTTTTTCCAGCGCCGCATAGCGTTTCCGCTATGCGGTGCTGGAAACCGCTGCCCTTAGTTACCCGCTGTTTACCTGCACGACCTGTCACACAGGCAGCGGCTCGGAGGGCGTTTTACAGCGCCGCACAGGAAACCGTTGCAGACACGATTTCCTGTGCGGCGCTGTAAAACGCCCTCCGAGCCGCTGCCTGTGTGACAGGTCGTGCAGGTAAACAGCGGGTAACTAAGGGCAGCGGTTTCCAGCACCGCATAGCGGAAACGCTATGCGGCGCTGGAAAAAGTTCTAAGATAATACCGGAATCCGGCAGGCTAGGGGCACATCGCAAATGTGACCCTAGCCTTAATGTTTATTTTATAGAACAGTTTTCCTTCATAATGAATCATATGTATTGATTACTTAAAGAGGAGCTTTAATCAGTTTGAGTGTGTTAAACTATAATAACAACTGCAAAACTCATTAAAACATGGCTTTTAATTTTTTATTTCATCCCTCTATTGCGGAGATATTAACTTGTAAATTTTCTGCTACCATTTATAATAAGCCCAACTGGGCATTACCAAAAAGATATGTACTTCTTCTCTTGTATGAAGTCGACCAATCATTAGCAGGACGTGTGATGCAGGGGAATAAAAGAACACACCTCTACAATAGCTTAAAACAGGCTTCTCCTTTGTTGGGCATGAAATGATAACCTGTTCTCCTAACAGGCTTCACTGTATTGCAAGGCGTTGCTGTGATCTTAGTATCATATGACATATATCTAAGTCTAGCCCCAGTGTTAGCATGGCTGTGAATTGATAATTCTGCAATACACTGCAGTAACAGAGCCTTAAAAAGATCATTTTTTAAAATTCTTCTCAGACGCTTTGTCCTAATCTTGCTATTGAAGACAAATTCTGAAACAAAGTTTGTGTGTTAAAAAAGTGTGCTTCCTAGTTTGTGAGATGGGCAGACCATCATTTTTTCTTTTAGGCTGAAGGCACACTGTGCGAGGGACTCGCGCGAGTGCAATGCGAGGGAAACTATCAGGTAGGGCACACTTGTGCAAGTCCCCCACACTCAACTCGCATTGCGAGTCAGAAGCGAGTGCAGTCGCAGCATGCTGCCACTGAACGCAATTCTCACGTGCGAGAGGGTAATGAAAGTCTATGGGGGCAAGAAAATCTCGTCCCCATACAGCACACAGTGCGATACTCGCACGAGTGTGCTGGCAAAATCGCTTTGAACTCGCTGACTGTCAAATCGGCCAGTTTAAAATTACCACTTTACCAGTACAGTAATCAATCATCTTGCACCGCTGTGTCTCACACACATAGCACATTCTCATCACACTCGCAGAACATTCACATGCATACAGCCAGGCACAATCACACTTACGCACACGCACCACACTCGCACCACACACCAAAAACACGCATCACACTCTCATCACTGTCGTGCATCAAGCACGCTCTGTGTTTGATGCATGACAGTGTGCCTTCAGCCTTAATGAAAAAGTCTTCTAAAAAAAAAAAGTCTTCTAGTTGATCTATTGCAAGAGATAGTGAGTCAGCCTTTGTGCTTGGGTGACACAGAGGTTTTGGGGTACAAGATTATACCCCAGTTGTGTTGCTGTTAGTGAAAACCATGATGTTAGAGGCACTGTCAGTGGTAGTAGCACTTGGAGCTAAGGCAAATCGCAAAGTCGAAATCAGACAGAGGGCAAGGAATTTAAGATATTTTCTACATATCGAAATTACAAGCTGCGTCATCGATAATGTTACCGACAACTGGTAAACAAGTTGGGGGGTCGAGAAGGGGATTTCATGAGATGTAGAGGGTGGTGGAGTCAGTATTTATTAGTAGATATGATGTCCGAACCAAAAAAAAAATTCTGGAGGGATAATCTATTTCTTCTGTGGTAATCTTGGGAGCAGATGATGTCGCAACTAATCCTGTAGAATGCTCAACAGTGCCTGAAAGCTCTGTGGGTGATCATGTTGTTGACAATATCTATAGGTGCATCTGGGTGTATTAATTCGTTTCCACATTGCAGGACCACCAATCTACTGCAATTTTCTCCGTGCATCATTATTTATAGTTTTGCGTGCAGCTGTTAAGGCAAGGAAATTTACATGTATTTTATGCCTTATCTGACCCATATACTCAATGTTTGTTTAGTGGCAATGCCTAACCAAGAATAGGCTCATTGTTTACTGGTCGTACACCCACACCATGCAAAGCTTTGCACTTTCTTCACATCCTCCTCAATGGATGTCTCTTCCTGTCTCAGCCTGTATTAGAGCATGAGAATGTATATAATGTTACTAGCTGTACTACCCAGCTACACCCGGGTTAATAAATAACTGCTGTTAGCTATATCAAAATAGAATTTAAATATGTCACATTAATGACCTGTAGGAAAATAGAAATGAGCTGTGATTGGTTGCTATAGGCAGCCTAATAAATCTCCAGCCAACAGTAAACCCTCACCCCGACCGGGCAGTATATATTACCTCACACATACACATAATAGACAGCTCATGTGACTGACATCTGCCTTAATTCCCTAAATGGCACATGTGTTGCACATTGGCTGTTTTTATCAGATGTTTATTTTTGGAAATTAAAGATACCAGACGTATGAGGCAAGTTGTGTGATGCGATTTGTGCACATCTGTGTCTGTCTGTGTGGTGTGTGTGTCCCTGGGGTGTGTGTGTTCCCGGTGGTGTGCGTGTGTCCCTCTGGGGGTGTCCCTGTGGTGTGTGTCCTTTTGGGGGGGAGGGGTGTCCCAGTGGTGTGTGCCATCCCTATGGGGTCTGTGTGTCCCTGTGGGGTGTGTATGTCCCTGTGGGGTGAGTGCATGTGTCCCTATAGGGTATGTATGTGTGTGTGTCCCTGTGGGGGGGGTGTCTGTGTGGTGTGTGTCTCTGTGTTGTGTGTGTCTCTTTGTGGTGTGGGTGTTTGTGTTCGGGTGGGTGGTGAGTATCCAATGTTGGGGCTCCACCTTAGCTGTTCCTCTTTGTGTGCATGTGGTGTGTATACATGTCCCCGTGCGTGGTGAATATTCCATGTCAGGGCCCCACCTTAGTGACTATATGCTGGTATATGCTGTTAGTCTTTGGCGCTGTCATTAAGCACCTCTCATTCACAACTGTCAACTGGTAACTGTCATTTTCTCTTCATTATGTAGATAGGGCCATAATTGTTTGGTGAACTGGAACGCGCGGGGTTAAAATTTTGCCTCACAACATAGCCTATGACGCTCTCTGGGTCCAGACGTGTGACTGTGCAACATTTTGTGGATGTAGTTGCAACGGTGTAGATACACTACACATCTACACACATACACATTCAGCTTTATATATTAGATACTGGATGATTCACAATTTAACTACAATTGGGCAACCTTGTAAGCAACAATGCCAGAATCATTTTAATTAATGAATCCACTCTAACAGGTTGTGCTGATTTTTAGAAGCATATGTAACCACCACAATAACACCACAAGTTACAACAGGGCAGTTTTTACTGAACAACCAGCTGATTACTAAAACAGCTATGCAAAGGAATTCATAAATACATATCTCTTTGAGTAACATCTTTGGGATGAGGTGATGGAAAATATTATGCAGCACAGTAACTGGATGTTTTGTTACAAGTTATGCAAATTTCTTTAACAAAATATTTTTTTTTTACAAAAATACTATTTTATGATTTTTTGGGGGGAGTCTGGTGAAACTGCCTAAGTGTGGGAACAAAAAAATGGCCTGAAGTGTTTCTTCCTTACACTGTATGCACAATTATTAACAAACTAAATGAGGAACCAATGCTATCGCATTGGGAGGTTGGTGACATGATGATGGGAGTGGGCTCTGTGGTGATGGGGGGCAGCGGCTGCCTCTCCCCCCTGTCCGCTCTCTCTCTCCTTCCTGTGTGCTGTCTCTCTCCCCTGTGCTGTTTTTTCCCTCTTTGCTCTCTCCTTTGAGCTGTCTCTCCCGTGTGCTCTTTCAGCCCCCTATGTGCCGTCTCTGGCCCCCAGTGTGCCCACCCCTCCCCCTGTGCACTTGACTCTCCTCCTATGCACTCTCTCTGCTCCCTTGTGTGCTCTTTCTGTCCCCTCTGTGTGCTCTCTCTGCCCCTATGTTCACTCTCTCTGTTCCTCTGTGCTTTGTCAATCCCCTTATACTATCTCTCCCCTGTGGTGTCCAAAGATGGTGTCTGCATGAAAAGTGTACATGCACACACCGGGACATGCTGTCGCCATCTTTGAATATACAGGAGTTCAAAGATAGTGGCCACAGGAGTAAGTGCCCATGTGCGCCGGATATACACATGCGCATTTACTAAGGCCGTATGTGTCGGCACCGTCTGCAAGGGATGGCAGCTGCAGTTTCAGGTGGTGGTGGTTTCAGGTGGCGGTGGTTGTGTAATGTGCCAGTACTGCCAGTGGGCACCATATTTATACATCCATCACTTGGATATGCAAATATGGCTGAGGTGAGTGACAGCAGGACCTTTCCAGTGATGCGTTGTCCCATCTCGCTGTCACGGCCGTTTCTGCTTCCGGGGCCACTCATTAACTTCCGGTAGTATTCATTGCACTCGCAGTCTTCAGCTTTTTCCGGCAGTGTTTGTGCGGTGACATCAGTGTTCACCCTGACTGTCACTGTCAGTATCAGCCTGCTTCTCGCTCTGCATAGACGCTATCCATGTGGACTACGTCGGACAGAGGATTTTTTTGTATAATTAAGATGGAGTCTCTAAATGATTTTTTTTATTTATTTCTAATAAAAAAAATTTCTCTGTGTTGTGTTTTTTTTTAATCTTTACTAGAAATTCATGGTGGTCATGTCTAATATTGGCATGACCCCATAAATTTCGGGCTTAAGGCCAGCTGATAATACAAAGCTGGCTCTAACTCCATTATTACCCAGCAAACCACCCAGCACCAGGGCCGCAGGAAGAGTTGGATGCAGCGCCAGAAGATGGCCTTCTATGAATGTGCCATTTTCTGGGGAGGCTGCAGACTGCAATCAATGGAGGGGGGGGCCCAGAAAGCTTGGGCCACCCTGCGCTGTGATTCCAGCCCCATCTGCCTAGTTGTACCTGGCTGGACCCAACAATAGGACGATGCCCACGTCATTTTTTTAATATTATTTCATAAAATCCATGAATCAATTAAAAAAAGTCTTCCCTATATTTTTGTTTCCAGCCAGGTACAAATAGGCAGTTCGGGGTTCTGGCAACCTGTACCTGCTTGCTGTACCTGGCTGACACACAAAAATATGGGAAGCCCACGTCAAATTTTTTTTGTTAATACTTCATTTAACAAGTGAAAAAAAAACACAAATACATTTAGGGACTGCATCTTTATTAACCCCTCAATCCTCATGTCTGTGCTAAACACTCTCGCTCTGCTTCATCAGAGACCAAGGAGATGAGCAAAGCTTCTGCGCTGTGCTGCGGCATTGTAAGGAGGGGTAACTCAGGTCACCCGATGAGAGCTCAGTTCATGCCACCTGAGCTGTCCTCGGGTGATCCCAGTGTCTCCCCAGTTACATGCCACAGATTGGCTCCTTACACCAATTACGCACTGAGCTGTCAGAAGATTGCACCAAAAAGCATGAAATCCACGGCAAAAATTGCAGGAAAAACGTTGTGGTTTTTGTGGGGTTTTTTTGGCCCAGGATATGAAGATGAACACCTTGGACACAAGGCATGCAGTTTCAGGCCTACATTGCACAAAAAAAATGAAATCCGTGGCCAAAACTATGGGAAAAACATCACAGTTTTTGTGCTTTTGTTGGCTCGGGAGGTGAAGATGAATACCTTGGACACAATGCCTGCAGTTTCAGGCCTAAATTGCACCAAGAAGAATGAAATCCGCGGCAAAAAATTGAAAATTTTTGCCGCGATTGCATGTTTTTTTGGTGCAATTTAGGCCTAATACTGCATGCACTGTGTCCAAGGTGTTCATTTTCATCTCCTGGGCCAAAAAAGCGCAAGAACTGTGATGCTTTTCCCGCAGTTTTTTCTTTGGATTTCATGCTTTTTGGTGCAATTTAGGCCTGAAACTGCATGCATTGTGTCCAAGCTGTCCATGTGCATCTCCCGGGCCAAATAAAAAGCACAGAAGTGGAAACTTTTTTCCTGCTGCAGATTTCATGCTTTTTAGTGCAATTTAGGCCTGGTACTGCATGCATTGTGTCCAAGGTGTGCGTCAATCTCCTGGGCTAAAAAAAAAAAAAAAACACAAAAAACACAACATATTTCCCCATTTGCCATGGATTTCATGCTTTTTGATGTAATCTCATAGCTCAGTGTGTACCGTATATACTCGCATATAAGCCGAGTTTTTCAGCCCAAAAATTATCATCAATTTCTTGGATATCTTTTTGTATCATTTTCCTGTTTTATACAGTTCAACTATTTTTTCCTGTAGATCCATTGGCAATTCTTTTGCTTTCCCATGACTCACAATCCAGAAATGTCAGTGGCTGGATGAATGTGTCGTTGGTCCGCGCTGCCACAAATAACTCGAATTAAAAGTTCTCCCTATACATTTATTTGGATCCATCCAACGGTTTCGGAGCCTGCTATGCTCCTTCATCAGGGAGTGTATAAACCTCATACACCCCCTGATGAAGGAGCATAGCAGGCTCTGAAAAGCGTTGGATGGATTAAAATAAATGTATAGAGTGAACTTTTGATTCGAGTTTGTGGCAGCGCGGACCGACGACACATTGTCCATGGAAAAATCTGGAATTCGACCACATAGCACGTGGAGGTGTGGGTCCAGCAGAAGCCGCCATTACATGTTTTTCATACTGGTTGTGTGTCACACAACTAGACCAGGTGAGCAGTGTTCATTACGGCTCTTAAGCCGCTGATTGTTAAAAAGATAAGACCCTATCTGCGCTTGCTTCCTTCTTTTTTTTTAGTGGCTGGATGAAGGATGCAAGAGTCTGTCTGGATCCAAGAAACTCACGCAACTTTTATGCACACACACTAATTACAAGCAAATAGGTCACATGTGAGAATGTTACCTCTATTGCAAATTTCATAAAGAAAATACGGCACTCACCAGATTTGTGTAGCGGTGGTTCTTTATTGCATATTTAGCGGTGATACATCGTGCAGAGAGGGAGTGGCAGGATTGATGACGGCAGCGTTTCGCGCTGGTATGCGCTTCGATGAGCTTGATAGATACCAAGTTTTTATAAAAAATACTGATAGGTCATTCCTGTCATTGAACCCCATTGGCCCTTGGGCCCTCAGCCTTATGATCCATTTAGCTTCTTTTTGTAAAAGAAGCTTATGCACAACAAAACAATACGACAACTACTTGTCAGGTTCAGAGAGCACAGGAGGTCCCTTGAGACAGGCACAGGAGCCACTAGACTAATTGAGCATATGAGGGTGGCCCATAAAGGGGATCCGAGACTTTTGTCATTTGTGGGGTTAGAAAGAGTAATGCCGCCACCTTGTGGCGGAAATGTGCATAAGCTTCTTTTACAAAAAGAAGCTAAATGGATCATAAGGCTGAGGGCCCAAGGGCCAATGGGGTTCAATGACAGGAATGACCTATCAGTATTTTTATAAAAACTTGGTATATATCTAAATTAATCTATTTATATCTATATGTTGATGTATAGGTTATGTAATATGGTTGGTGTATAGTTTTAAAGGGAACCTGTCACCTGGATCTAAGCCCCTACACTATCGCTACCTGTCCCTGCACCTTCCTAGCTGCTCCCTATCTATCCCTCTCTGAGCTAAATCCGCCCTATAAAACTGCAGAAAAATAACTTATAACTTACAGCAGTCCCTGAGGCTGGGGACTGAGAAGGCGGCGCCAGGCTCCATTCAGCCCCTCCTCCATGCAGCAGCACACGCCCTACTGGGCGGTGTTATTCTTTCTTCATCGCCGCCTCCTCCATTTGGAATCTCCTGCCTGCTTTACACATCATGTTGTGGTGATGCGACCTCGATGTGTCCCCTGACTGAGACACAGCATATGGGAGATTGTATCTTCTGCTCGGTAGCAGCACACACAGGGTGAGCTGCTACTGGAGCTAAGTGCTGATTGAAATCACTGACCCCCAGGTGTGCGGGTGAATAGGAGATGATATGTGCTGCCCTGGGCTGTGGGGAGGGGGTGGAGTGTGTCAGGACAGCAGCAGGAGCTGCTGGGATTGTATGAGGTTCTACTCGGCTGTGCCCCGGTGTAACAGGCCAGACTAACCCCCCCGACCAGAATATACTCGGGGTTAAAGTGGCCTAGGCCAGATTGTACCCCTCCGTATACCACAGCAGCTGTAGATCAGGGCTCCAAGCAACACATGGGGGCCCGAGGCAGCACAAAGTGGCCCCAGGCAGCAGAAAGTGGCCCTATGCAACATACAGGGGCCCCAGGCAGTGCTAGGGGCCCCAGGCAGTGCTAGGGGCCCCAGGCAGTGCTAGGGGCCCCAGGCAGTGCACAAGGCCCCAGGCAGTGCACAGGGCCCCAGGCAGCACAAAGTGGCCCCAAGCAGCACAAAGAGGCCCCAGGCAACATACAGGGGCCCCAGGCAGTACTAGGGGCCACAAGCTACACACAGGATCCCAGGCTACACACAGGGGCCCCATGCAGCATACAAGGGCCCCAGGCAGTACAAAGGCGTCCCAGGCAGCGCATGGGGGCCAGAGGCAGCACACAGGAGCCCCAGGCAGCACACAGGGGCCCCTGGTGGCCCACTACCTGGGGCCCCTGTATATTGCCTGTGGTCACTTTGTGCTGCCTGGGGCCCCTGTGTGCTGCCTGGGGCCCTTGTATGCTGCATGGAGCCCTTGTGTGTAGCCTGGGATCCTGTGTGTAGCCTGGGGCCCCTGGTACTGCCTGGGGCCCCTGTATGTTGCCTGGGGCCACTTTGTGCTGCCTGGGGCCACTTTGTGCTGCCTGGGGCCCCGTGCACTGCCTGGGGCCCCGTGCACTGCCTGGGGTCCTTGTATGCTGCATGGGGCCCCTGTGTGTAGCCTGGGATCCTGTGTGTAGCTTGTGGCCCCTAGTACTGCCTGGGGCCCCTGTATGTTGCCTGGGGCCACTTTGTGCTGCCTGGGGCCACTTTGTGCTGCCTGGGGCCTGTGCACTGCCTGGGGCCCCGTGCACTGCCTGGGGCCCCGTGCACTGCCTGGGGTCCTTGTATGCTGCATGGGGCCCCTGTGTGTAGCCTGGGATCCTGTGTGTAGCTTGTGGCCCCTAGTACTGCCTGGGGCCCCTGTATGTTGCCTGGGGCCTCTTTGTGCTGCTTGGGGCCACTTTGTGCTGCCTGGGGCCCCTAGCACTGCCTGGGGCCCTAGCACTGCCTGGGGCCCTAGCACTGCCTGGGGCCCCTGTATGTTGCGTAGGGCCACTTTCTGCTGCCTGGGGCCACTTTGTGCTACCTCGGGCCCCCATGTGTTGCTTGGAGCCCTGATCTACAGCTGCTGTGGTATACGGAGGGGTATAATCTGGCCTAGGCCACTTTAACCCCGAGTATATTCTGGTCGGGGGGGTTAGTCTGGCATGTTACACCGGGGCACAGCCGAGTAGAACCTCATACAATCCCAGCAGCTCCTGCTGCTGTCCTGACACACTCCACCCCCTCCCCACAGCCCAGGGCAGCACATATCATCTCCTATTCACCCGCACACCTGGGGGTCAGTGCTTTCAATCAGCACTTAGCTCCAATAGCAGCTCATCCTGTGTGTGCTGCTACCGAGCAGAAGATACAATCTCCCATATGCTGTGTCTCAGTCAGGGGACACATCGAGGTCGCATCACCACAACATGATAGGTGTAAAGCAGGTGGGAGATTCCAAATGGAGGAGGCGGCGATGAAGAAAGAATAACACCGCCCAGTAGGGCGTGTGCTGCTGCATGGAGGAGGGGCTGAATGGAGCCTGGCGCCGCCTTCTCAGTCCCCAGCCTCAGGGACTTCTGTAAGTTATAAGTTATTTTTCTGCAGTTTTATAGGGCGGATTTAGCTCAGAGAGGGATAGATAGGGAGCAGCTAGGAAGGTGCAGGGACAGGTAGTGATAGTGTAGGGGCTTAGTTCCAGGTGACAGGTTCCCTTTAATGTGTATAGTTTATGATGTTTCTGTGAGAGTACAGCAAGGGTTAACATGCTTGCTGGGCAGGGGTTTTAAAAGGAAGGCAGGATTATGCTTTGATGTGTCATAGCCTGGAGAAGCGCCCGAGTGCGGCGTGAAACGGCCCGTTGCTTTTTTTAGGGGAATATCCATCCTCCCCCTGCACCCCTGAACATGCATTTATGCTGTTTTAATGGTATTTATCTAAAATAAATCTAAAATAAAGGATTGATCCTGGAGACCAGTGAGTGCTGTCATCTATCTGTTCTGCTGAATATAACCTGAATGCTCAGCAGCGATAACTGTGCTCCATTTCTGGGGTATTTAAATTTTTTAGCATTCTTGTATTTTATTCTTCTGGTTTGAATTAATGTATATGAACCACTTAAACTATTAAACATTCTTACTGGGGTTTTGAATATGCTGAGGGGTGTATATTTTAAAATGTTGTCTTGTAAGTGTTTTTTGACATATAGTAAATTAAAAAAAATAAAGTGGTCCCAAAAAGTGTTCTAACGTTTCTAACAAACAAAAAAGTGGTACAGTTTTTATTTACTATTTTTCTGATGTAAGGATAAAAAAAGAAAAAATATTTAAAATATTGCAAATTTAAAATTGTTCTCAAAATTTTCCTAAATGCCATGGGACAATGTGTCAGGAAAACTCATTGTCACAATCATTGAGATATGTGAAAACATTACAGAGTATTTACCACACAGGTTGACATAACAGATTTGAAATATGGGGCTTAAAAACAATAACTTGTTTTAATTCTGCAAACAATTCATGTTCTCACAAAAAAAAAAAATAATTTTCTGATTTTCACTGATAAGAAGCCAAGGCTTCTTCCGTGTACACTGCTTGTGTACAAACACCAGAAAAGCATTTAAGGGATACTTTTTGGACCATTTTTACTGGGCATGTATTTTCTGGGCAATTAGAGGCTTTTCAGTATTTTTGTTTTTTTGGCAGGAAAAGTAGGCAAAGCTGGCAAATTTGAATTTTAAAATATACATTCATCTCAAACCTAAAGACATTCAAAATATTTCAGAGGGATCATAGTTTTCTTTACATCTGATTAAGAACTTCATATCTCCTACTAAACTTTACATAATGATTTTTTTTCTCTTATTGGCATGGTTTTGCAATCTGTGTGTAATTGATTTACTTGCAGAAATCACAAAGCTTAAAAATTTATAGTAAAACTGCTGTTTTGCAGAGAAATCACATAAAGGTGCAGTCGCTCATTACCTTCTATGTAGTGTCACTGCCAAGTATGGCTTAAATTTGAGCTTAGGCTGGCTTCACACCACGTTTTTCCCCTGTTAGGTTCTGTCCGGTGTTTTGTAGGAAGCACCGAACAGAATCTGACAGCCCCGGAAAGAAATATGCCCTCCGATCCTGTTTTCTGCCGGCAGATCACAGCTGCAGGAGCTATCCCATGCTGAAATTTCAAAATTGCAGCTAGCAGGGAGCTGGCCGTGGTCCTGAAATCTCAGCCGGGAGCTCTCCAAGGTGCCGGAACTGATTTTCTGTCGGATCCAGCTCTATAGACTCCCATGTTAGGGGCGCCAGATCCAAGAGGTTCCGGTTTTGTGTGACTTTTTGCCCCGGACACAAAAACGCTGCAAGCTGCAATTTTGTGTCTGGGGGAAAAAACGATTTCTCCCAGATCCTCCCAGACAGATGGAAACCGGATAGCAGAACACCGCCATCCGGCCCCATAGGAATAATATGGGACCAAAATCGGATCCGGGGCTGTCCAGTTCATACCAGACAGCCCAGGATCCCACAAACCATGGTGTGAAGCCAGCTTTATGCACCTTACAACAGAACTGATTCCACTATAGTAAGAATGGTTGTACTTATCTTACTTAAGTCTTTACTACATGTTTATTTCGAAAATGTTTTTAACATAATTATGCATGGAATTG
The DNA here is from genome assembly GCA_033576535.1 of Allobates femoralis. NCBI lineage: Eukaryota > Metazoa > Chordata > Amphibia > Anura > Aromobatidae > Allobates > Allobates femoralis. The sequence continues at coordinate 323,113,471 of JARQOC010000005.1, read as the reverse complement.
TGGCACCCCTGCGGAGGATTGCCACAGGATCCACCGGTGCAAGGAGGGAATTACACCTTGGTTTGCACAGCACACCACACCTTCCACCCCAGACCTGAAGGGGGAGCTCTACTGGCTGCCTTAAGCCAGTTCCCCTATAAAACATCCAGGCCTGAGGGGAGGAGTTAGTACCAAGAGTCAGTCCCAAGAGAGAGTCGGAGGAGTGAGGAGCTGGTCGCTGGGAAGGAACCAGGCCCAGGACCAGGGACCACTGACCGCTGTGCTGCACCCTAGGGAAAAGGTCGGAGGCAAGTGGAGAAAGCAGGGAATCAAGAGAGGGAACCAGTTAAGGTCTCCCTATACTACACCCGGACACCGGAGTCCGACGCTGCCAGCATTTAGTGCAACAGCAAAAGCCCGGAAGACTTAGGAGGAGTTCATCTCTAAAGCAAGTTAAGCAAGAGACGCTAAAACTGACCAAGTACAGGACCAGGGATCATAGGAGAAACAGGGACCCCGCAGAAGGACATCATAGTCAGTTTGGAGCAAAGCCCTGGGTGGGAGAAGCAGTGGGTTCGAGCACAGGCAGGACTCATCCCAAATCACAGAGCACAAAGACAGAGGAGGCCTCATAACTTTCTAAAGGTGGAAGTCCCAAGTTGCACTGGGGACCTGGTTATTTCTCTGGACTGTACCTGTTACCCTGTCACCAGTAAAAGGTAACGAAACAACAATCCCTGTGTGTCTGTGTGCCTGTCTAACCGCCGCAATTCACCACCCTGTCTGCAAAGAAGCAACTACTACTACCCTCATCCGTCCCCGCCGCCCTGAGGTAAAGCTCCACCTGTGGGGAGCTGTACCACACTCTGCTGCACCCACCATCACCTCAGCGGCCGGCTGCAGCACTGGCATACCTGTTACCTGGTACCATAGGTGGCGTCACATTACCAATTCCCTATCCCCCACCATTCCCCGCCATTGAGGGTCCAGGGCACGGGACCGGGGATCGACCAGCCGTGATTCCTCATCGAAGCCGCCATCAACCCTAGTACACGAGTACCCCCTACCCTGTCGACCGCCTCAGAATATTATTGCATGTAGTGACTGGTTACTACCCAAATAAAGAAAGTTATTAGTGAATGCAGGTGGAAAAAAAAAGGCTTTGAAAGTAATCAATGAAGAAGGTTAAAGAGGACCTGTCACCCCCCTGGTGCTATATTAACTGAATGCAGTACTGAACGCAGCATATCTGCTGCATTCAGGGAAGGGGTCTCCCATGTCCCTAGCCCCCCTGTAAGTTGTAAAAAAGACTTATGGATAAGGAGTCTAGAGGGACTTACTCAGTAATGAGTCATCGCTGTTGTATGATGCCCTCCCCGCCTAGAGCCCTCTCTTGTTCAGCCTTCTGTATGTGTCTCCTGTCCACAGAGCGGGCAATGGGTGGGGGCGGTCCCAGCAGCTGAAATGCCTCCTGCCGGTGATGTCAGCGCCAGAGGCCGTCCTGCTCCAAATTATGTAGCAGCCTCACCCATCTGTTCTTTCCAATGCATCAGCTGATTGTAATCAGTTTAACAGCAGAACAGCAAAGCTCTGTCAACTGTAGAATAGCCACAGGAGGGTACCACAGATTTACTGTATTCATTCACATAGGTCAAATTAGACAGTAGCTGGCTGCAGCCACTATACAGTTAATGATGCTGTACAGCTTGGCAACTGATCATATTTGGCACCAGGAACATCTCATAAGCAGATTTGACTGGTGTCATGCCCCACGAATCTGATATTGATGCAAAGGTGATAGAAAAGAGTTTCCTCTAAGAAACATAAGGACTGACTTCCTGAAATGTATTTATTTTTCATTCTAAAAAAAAATGTATGAGGTTAATGGTTTGGGGGAAGAAGGTCTCATAAATTATATAAACTGCATATAGGCCGATTTTATGTATCCAATCCTACAAGAAAACCTTCATAATGTAGTTGAAGAAATAGAAGTTTAATAGCTAATCTAGAGCAATGGTGAGAGTTGGCACCCTTGGTGTGGCGCCCCACTGCTCAGTGCGCCACAGTAGAGGTACTGCACCCACAACAGAGTGTGCAGTATTCCTGTCATTTGGGGAGTGTAAAGTCAACCTGAGGCTCCCACCCCAGCATCCTTACACCTAGACTAGGGGACCAATTGGCAACCCGTTACCAAGATAACCAGTCCCGGGGGAGGAGAGTTAGGAGTAAGGAGTAAGGCGGAAAGTCACTCAGTTGGATGTAGAACGTATTGAGGTAAAAAGCAAGAAGGGAGCCTTGGAGGGGTCTCCCAGGGAGGGGGCTTGAGAAGAAAAGTGGTCCAGGAAAGAAAGGGGAAACCCAGTGCCAGACCACCGGACAGGTTTGGGGGAATCCCAGTCCACCAATGGAGTGCCGGCTCCAAGTTACGGTACAGGCAAGTTCACCCCTGAGCCGTCAACACTGGCCAGTCGAGGGCCGAACTATCAGCCCCAATCCTTCGTCCAGAACGTGCAGCCCCACCAGAGAGAGAGAGGAAGGGTACATCATAGAACCCAATGGGCCTGGTAGACAAGCGGGCTGTGCAGAGCAGCGCAAGGAAAGTGAGGAGGCGCAGGTCAGAACAGCGGGACATAAGAAAGACAAAAGAAAGTATACTACGGGAGCCTCAAAGAGACTTTACACAGTCTTTGAATGGGTAGCTGGCCGGGTAGTCACTGAGGAGGGTAAACTGTAACCTGAAGTGCCATCTGAACCGGTTCCAGCAAAGTACCAGTATAGAGTCACAAGGCCTTCGTGTCTCCTTTCTACACAAACCGCTGCTCAGCTGCGCTGCCTACATCCAGCACCACGTCAACAAGTGCAGTGCTATTCTGCCCCGACTCCACCTGTACGGAGCCAGACCACCCAGGCTGCAATACCATCGTCCCCAGCGGTCTAACAGCGGCGCTGGTGCACATCACAAGAATTTGCAGGTGGCATCAACGAAAAACTTATTTTTATTCCCTTTTACCCCTCCCCAAATTTTTGAGCTGGCCTCCAGGGCTACGGGTGGGGGAGGGCCACCAGTGACATCCCTCCAATTCCACGTCCGGGTTCAGAGTTCCCATAGACTCCTGGGTGAATCATTGGTAAGCCCTTCTTAAATTTAACAAAGAAAATCTAACACCACTGATTAAATTACCTACCTGTGCAAAACTAAGGAAATGTTTAAAACATGCACTATTGGGGCCCTTGTGGACTGGAGTATAGCAGGTCTGATCTAAAGCTTATTGAGCACTAGGATATATTTGAGAGAAGTCAATCTAGGCTAAATAATCTTGAAGTTTTTCACCCAAACAGAATAGGTGCTGTTACTCAAACAGCCAATATTACCATATGTGCCAATATAAAAAAATAACAATCTGTACTCACCTCCAAAACCAATGCCATTTAAATGATGTGAGCAGCAGGTCTCCCGGGGCTTGAGCGATGCTGTTAAGTCATTGAGCCCTGCAGCTACTCAGCACTATTGGGCTGCTTCCCTCTCACCTTCATCAGATGTAACTGACATTCCAAGGAAATCAGAGTGCAGCAACAATATTCATGACCAAGAACTAGGCTAGTGTCTGCACCATCATCACAGGTTGAATGAGAGGTAAATGAAGGGATGTACCATGTGCTGATATCCTATGCCGGCATCAGGTTAACGAGAGATACTTCCTTTTTAACAAAAAGTTAAAAACTTACATTGCGTTACAGCAGTGAGCAGGGGAGAGGAGGGATAGCTAAAGCACCAGGACTACAGCTGTTTTACGCGTGAGCACTTCTACAGGCCCATGTGGAAGTGACGACAGAAAAAGCAGTATATTAGCGTATGCCAATTAGATACGTCACTGAGTAGGACTGACACAATAAACACATATAATAGAAAGAAAAAACACAAAATAAATGTCTTAAACCAAACACACTGTGCACCATAATATGTTTAAAAATTAAAATCAATGGTAAAATCACAGATCACAGAAAAACAGATGGGTCATTTTTGTCATTAAGGCCAAGTGGGCCTTAAGCGTCTGTGTTAATGATCCATGTAGTCTCATGCTGCAGTAAGTTTTTTTATGCCCATCACCTCTGTGTAACAACGGTTTAATTTCCTCCAAACCAGCAAATGTTAAAACACTGGGATTGCTATTATGGCAATCACGCATATGTTTAAAGGGAACCTGTCAGCTAGTTTATGCCTCCCCAGCTATCACTGTCTGTAGCTGCAGCTTTATAATACCAGTCTAATCATCCCAGTCTGAGCCCATGGTGTAATGTGAAAGGTGAAAGAAAAGCATTTATACACTTACATTTCCTTATGTAATGAGGCAGTCAGTCTCCAGCTTGGAGGACGGAGACTGTTTGGCAGGTTAATAGTTAACATTTCAGCCTTATGTTAGAACATATTGGGAGACCTGATGTGATGTCATAGCCATGTGACTACAATAGGAGGAGCTAAGTCCCTATAACATAATAGGAGTTTGCTGGCTTAGCTCCACCCACCATAGTCACATGATCGTTACATCACACAGGTCCTTTAGCCATGCAAGTTAATAGTGAGTTAACTATTATCTGCCGGACAGTCTCCCTCCTCCAAGGTGTAGACTGAAATGTAGGTGTATAAATGCTTTTTTTCACCTATAACATTACACTATGAGCTCAGACAGGGATGATTAGAATAGTATTATAAAGCTACAGGTACAGATAGTGATAGCTGTGGGAGCATGAACCACCTGACAGATTCCCTTCAATGAGATGGGGCTCACCATTACTAGTTATAATCGATCTGAGATGCTCTCTGAACTGCACGAACATAGGACGGATCATCTTGCTGATATAAAAAAAAGCTGCAGGGGCAGAACAGGACCTACACTACATAATTGGTTTGACAAGCGAACAAACTCTTTACTGAATGCAGAACTCTAACAATCTGGATCCGATAGTAATGAGGTACAGTGAGTCACTTTGAACTCCCCTGCGGCCTGTGGTCCAGCAGTGTCCCTCTTTTGTGCATCTTTTAGACATTCGCAAAAGTCAACCACAATTTTGCACACCTTTAAAAGTAGGACACTGTTGAACAGAGGTCAAATGGAGTCTGGTGTAACTCTGCTGCCTCATTAGTGAATGGAACTATCAGGGGTTTCACCTGAATCATGTATTTTGGAGATGTAGCTGAAAAACCAAATATAAGTGCTCAGCATATAGCAAAGGATAAATGTGAACTGATCCAAAATGTTCTGTACCCAAATTGCCACCAATAGGGTTCAACTCAACCCACAAACAGACAAATTCTCACTCAGGCCCATCCACGTTACTGATAGCCCAAAGGCTCCAGAAAAGCACTATGGCTCCTTGCCCCAACAAAAAGTTAGCCAGCCAAGCTTGCAGTTTCGAAATTCAAATGCCCCCTCCCTTTTGAGCCCATAATATCTACATATCTAACGTCTACATGTTTGACATTGTTGTAGTGAGGAAGCCTGTTTAATATATGGGGTGTGTTTCTCCAGAAGCATGGACTGGGAACAGTGTACAAGCACTACAATGAACTGGACACTACAAGGGATAATTAGCAATTTCTGCAATATTAACTGCATATTACTCCAAGGGTGTTTCCCAGAGATAAAACGGTCACTACACACATAGATGGACTCCCAAAGGGGTGTTATTTCAGAAATGTTGTCACTTGAGGGGGTTTCTGCTGTTTTGGATCTTAAGGGCTGTGCAAATGGAGTCCACAAATGTTTTTAAGAAAATCGGTGTTTCAAAAATCAAATGGTTCTCTCCCAAGCCCTGCGGTGCAGTCAAACAGTACAGTACAGTCACATGTGCAGTGCTGCCATATTCAGGAGAAATTATAGAACAAATTTTGGAACCCTTTTTTTTTTACCAAATTCTCTTGTCAAAATTGGAAACCTTGGGTTAAAACAACATTTTAGTGGTAAAAATGTAATATTTTTTCTTCTAATAGTATAACAGTTTGTGACACTCCTTTGGTGTCAATATGTCACTATCCCCCTAGATGAATTCAATGAGGGGTACAGCTTGTAAAATAGGGTCACTTATGGGGGATTTCTGCTACTCTGGTACCTCAGGGGCTCTGCCAATGCAATATGACACCTCCAAACCATTCCAGTTAAATCTGAACTCCAACATGGTGCTCTTTCCTTTGAGCTTTACACTGTGCCTCAAAAATAGTTTTCACATATGGGGTATTGGTCTACTCAAGAGAAATTGCACAACATATTGTATAGCTCCAATTATCCTCGTGAAAATATAAAATTTGGGTCTAAAACATTTTTTTGTGGGAAAAATGTGATTTTTTTTTTCACAGTTCAATGTTCTAAATTTCTGTGACGCACCTGTGGGTTCAAAGTGCTGACCACGCATTCACACACACATTCCCCACAAACTGACCCCCCCGCATCTTTATACCTGTCCCTGCACCCCCTCTTATCATTTCTACCCATCCCTTTTGCAGAAAAAAATCAATTTTGTAAAGTAGAGAAAAGTTTATATTCACCTCCGTCTTGTGTTAGTTCTCTGTTTCTGAATAAGTCTCAAAAGGTGTGCCTGTCTGCTGCTCCCTTGTAATTATGCATGCCCCTCTCAGGTTGCTGCAGTGCTGAGAGCCTAGCCGCGTCATGAAAGGGGGCGGCCAGGCTCTCAGCACTGCAGCATGCTGAGAGGGGCGTGCATAATTACAAGGGAGCAGCACACAGGCCCCGCCTTTTGAGACTTATTCAGAAACAGAGAACTCACACAGGACAAGGTGATTATAACCTCTTCTCTACTTTACAAAATTGATTTTTTTCTGCAAAAGGGATGGCTAGAAATAATAAGAGGGGGTGCAGGGACAGGTAGAAAGATGTGGGGGGTCAGTTTATGAGGTCAGGTTCCCTTTAAGAAAGATCCAGCATTATACTGCAAGATTTTAGAGGGGTGGGGAAAAATAAAAAAAACATGATCAACGAACAATGGAGGGAAAGGTACTTAAATAATCCACAATGCGACTTATGCTTTTAATCTTTCCTTCCAGAAATCCCATGCTCATTACATAATGGCCAGCCCAAAATGCAAATTGAATAAGGCAAATGCCCTAAAATTCAAGGAACAGGGGAAGAAATCATTGACTATATAACAAAATGTGGACCATCAATATTCCCAAGACTCCTAAGTCATGTACTTCTTCCTTCATAGCTTATTAAATGGGGTGGGATCTAATAGACAATCATGGATACAACAAGTAATCCATATAAAGTTGTTAGGGAGTGTGCTCACGGTCAGGAACTGCAGCGTTTTGGACGCAGCGTTTTGCTGTCATAGCAATGGTAAATGGAATAAAAATGGAAGCTATATGTGCCACAAGCGGTCCTCGTCGTCAGCCCACACACATATACATAGGCATTTATAAATGTAGTTCCAACTATTCTGGCAGCAGCTCTTAGTCTATGTTCACACATTGATATAATGCAGTTTTTTTTCTTCAGGCAAAAAATGATCTCTTGGCAGTAAGAAAGTTGCTCTTTTTTGGTGCATTTTCGTTTTTTTGCTGCAAATTATGTAATTTATCTACAGTACATGTTTAATAAATTTTGTTTTATTCACCAAAAACAAACTTTTGTTGCATTTTGGTAGCGTTTTTTCACTTTCTCATTGCTTTCTACCTGTGAAAAATGAATAAAGAATTTTCATGTTACAGAATTAAAAAATAAAGCAGTTATCCAATTCAGTCACGAAAAAAGTAAATCTTATCACTTTTGATGGTACAGTAAAAAGCAGCTTTTAGTATCCATAAAAAAACAATGTCAAAAAGAAAGCTGCTGAAACACAATGTGTGAACATAACCCTAATGTCAAAGCACTCCATTCTGGTCTGGGCACTAAAATCAGGTCTCTGTGTTGCCCTTACATCAGTTTTTGTCTTTACCCAGAATTAGGTTTCACCCACATTTCCATTATTTATGGACTCAAGCCTGGGTAGAGATCCTTTCCATTCTGCAAAGCCCATCCCAGTACCGGTGTTTGCATTCATGAGTGCAGTACTTAATTTAGATAAACGGACGAAAGGTGACAACTATTTGGCAACTGGAAAAAAAGTTAAGTAGGTGAAATTGATCCTGCTAAATATTTACGGTAGCTGAATATTACAAATGCGTGAGTTTCAAGATTTTGCCCACATAGAAAGAAAATGGCAGCAGATTATAAACAGTGCTGGAAGAGCTCTGGCTCAGTGGTTAGCACTGCAGACTTGCAGCACTGAGGTCCTGGGTTTGATTTCCATCAAGGACAACTTCTGCAAGGAGTTTGTATGTCCTCCCTGTGTTTGCATGGGTTTTCTCTGGGCACTTCGGTTTCCTCCCACATTCCAAAGACATACGGTATATACTCGTGTATAAGCCGACCCGTGTATAAGCCGACTTTTGCCCCCAAAAACTGGGAAAACTTATTGACTCGCGTATAAGCCGAGGGTGGACTCCAGCACAGGTATACAGGCCCCCCCCCAGTGGTATACAGCAGGCCCCAGCAGTGGGGTATACAGCAGGCCCCAGCAGTGGGGTATACAGCAGGCCCCAGCAGTGGGGTATACAGCAGGCCCCAGTAGTGGGGTATACAGCAGGCCCCAGCAGTGGGGTATACAGCAGGCCCCAGCAGTGGGGTATATAGCAGGCCCCAGCAGTGGGGTATACAGCAGGCCCCAGCAGTGGGTATACAGCAGGCCCAGCAGTGGAGTATACAGCAGGCCCCAGCACTGGGGAATACAGCAGGCCCCAGCACTGGGGAATACAGCAGGCCCCAGCAGTGGGGTATACAGCAGGCCCCAGCAGTGGGGTATACAGCAGGCCCCAGCAGTGGGGTATACAGCAGGCCCCAGCAGTGGGGTATACAGCAGGCCCCAGCAGTGGGGTATACAGCAGGCCCCAGCAGTGGGGTATACAGCAGGCCCCAGCAGTGGGGTATACAGCAGGCCCCAGCAGTGGAGTATACAGCAGGCCCCAGCAGTGGGGAATACAGCAGGCCCCAGCAGTGGAGTATACAGCAGGCCCCAGCAGTGGAGTATACAGCAGGCCCCAGCAGTGGGGTATACAGCAGGCCCCCAGGGGAATACAGCAGGCCCCCAGGGGTGTAAGCAGGCCCCCAGGGGTGTAAGCAGGCCCCCAGTGGTGTAAGCAGGCCCCCAGTGGTGTAAGCAGGCCCCCAGGGGTATACAGCAGGCCCCCAGGGGTATACAGCAGGCCCCCAGGGGTGTAAGCAGGCCCCCAGGGGTGTAAGCAGGCCCCCAGGGGTATACAGCAGGCCCCCAGGGGTGTAAGCAGGCCCCCAGGGGTATATACAGCAGGCCCCCAGGATACAGCAGGCCCCCGGGGGTATATACAGCAGGCCCCCAGGGGTATATACAGAAGCCCCAGTGGCACTCGCCCCCCCCATATTGAGAAGAGCCTCCACACTTTGCAGAGCCCCCCGCTGCATAATCTTACCATCCAGGGTCTTCTTCACCGAAGGTCCTGCAGTCCATCCTCGCGCGCTGTGTTCCCGGTCTCTTGTGACCCGGCGGTCGCAGTCGAATGATGTCATCGCGCCGGGTCACGTGAGACCGGGAACACAGCGCGCGATGATGACTGCAGGACCTCCGGTGAAGAAGACCCTGGATGGTAAGATTATGCAGCGGGGGGGCTCTGCAAAGTGTGGGGGATCTAAACATGCTGTGTGGGCTAGTGCCACTGGGGGGCTGCCTGTATACACTGGGGGGTGCTGTATACACTGGGGGCTGCCTGTATACACTGGAGGCTGTATGCACGGCTCCCCCTGCCGCTGTGATAGGCGGGGGGAGCCGTGCATATCTAATGAGCGGCCCCACGAGATGGGCTGCTGTCAGCAACCTCCCCCCCCGCCTCCTCCAGCCTCCCCAGCACCCGGACCCATAGGGTTACCGTATTGACCCGTGTATAAGCCGAGGGGGTGACTTTTCAGCCCAATTTTTGGGCTGAAAAACTCGGCTTATACACGAGTATAAACGGTACTGATAGGATGTTTAGATTGTGAGCTCCAAGAGGAACAGTGTTGCAAAATGTATGTAAAGCACTATGGAATTAATAGCACTATACAACCTGTGGCAAAAATTATGGAATCACCTGGCTCAGAGGATGTTCATTCAGTCGTTTAATGTTGTAGAAAAAAAGCAGATCACAGACATGGCACAAAACTAAAGTCAGTCATTTCAAATGGCAACTTTATGGCTTTAAGAAACACTAAAAGAAATAAAGATAAAAAATGTGGTAGTCAGTAAACGTACCTTTTTTCAGACAAAGCAGAGGGAAACAATTATGGAATCACTCAATTCTAAGGAACAAATTATGGAATCACTTTGTAAATTTTCATTCCCAAAACTGATGGTGGGTTTACACGCCGCGATATCGGCGTCCAACTACGACCTAACTCCGACAAAAAGTCACGTGGGTCGCGAGTTGGACCCGATATCGTTTGCGCGTTAAACGGTTTGAGCGTACAACGCGATGCTGGAACGATGCCAAAACGATATCGGAGTTGAATAGCAGAGCTATTCAAGTCCCCGATATCGCATGGCCGTTGTAGCAGCATCGTAGCGTGTGACAGCCCAACTACGATGTGTACGCTGACGTCACCCATTCACTCCCATGTTAAATGGTCGTTCCTGGGTTTGTGGGCGTACACATCGTAGGGACGTTGCATCCCGATATCGCGGTGTGTAAACTGCCGATACGATGCAGGGAGAAACGTGCACTAAATGCGCGCTCCCGCTTCGTTGGCTCCGATATCGCCGCGATATCGGGACGTGTAACCCCACCATAACACCTGCATCAAACAAGATCTGCTCGTTAGTCTGCATCTAAGGAGTGATCACACCTTGGAGAGCTGTTGCACCAAGTGAACTGACATGAATCATGGCTCCAAGATGAGAGATGTCAATTGAAACAAAGGAGAGGATTATAAAACTCTTTAAAGAGGGTAAATCAACACACAATGTTGCAAAAGATGTTGGTTGTTCACAGTCAGTTGTGTCTAAAACCTGGTTCAAATACAAAACAACAAGGGTAGGTTGTTAAAGGTAAACATACTGGTAGACCAAAAAAGACATCAAAGTGTCAAGACCGGAAACTTAAAGCAATATGTCTCCAAAACAGGAAATGCACAACAAAACAAATGAGGAACGAATGGGAGGAAACTGGAGTCAATGTCTGTGACCGAACTGTAAAGGGCATGTCGCACGCGTCGATATCGCTGTCAATGTCGCTCGTACGTCACGGATTTTCAGTTGCTCGAGCGACGTAAAAGTGACGCAGGAGCGACATTGAAGCGTGTGACCAAGCGATGCAACCAGCGACATGTCGCTGATCGCCGATCGCAGGTTTCACTGCCAGATGTAAAACCTGTCGCTCATCGCTCAGTAGACCTTGTGCATCGCTGCGTGTGACACTAAACTCAGCGACGTATTTTCTATTTTGACATCGTACAAGCGACTAAATAAAATCGCTCGCAAGATGGCGACATCACCGCATCGCTGGGTCATATTGACGCGTGTGACATCTTACCTGCGATAATTCCACATCGCTCAGGCGATTAATAATTTGTGACGCATGAGCGATATCGCGGGCGACATTGACACGTGTGACAGGCCTTTAAGAAACCGCCTAAAGGAAATGTGATTTACATACAGAAAAGCTAAACAAAAGCCATTATTAACACTGAAACAGAAAAAACAAGATTACAATGGGCTAAGGAAAAGCAATCGTGGACTGGGGATGAAAGTCATATTCAGTGATGAATCGCAAATCTGCATTGGGCAAGGTGATGATGCTGGAACTTTTGTTTGGTGCCATTCCAATGAAATTTATAAAGATGAATTCATGAAGAGAACATGCAAATTTCCGCAGTCATTGATGATATGGGACTGCATGTCAGGTAAAGGCACTGGGGAGATGCCACTCATTACATCTTCAATAAATACCCAAGTTAAATTGATATTTTGGTGGGAGAAGGACCTGCACTGTGTTTATCGTAATAAACTAATAGGTAATGTCTACAAAAGCGTTCGGCTTGCTCCGTTCTCCCTAGCGCTCATTTCTATATACCACATTTATTATTGCATTAAATTGATATTTTGAACAGTTTTCTTATCCCATCAATTGAAAGGATGTTTGGGGATGATGAAATCATTTATCAAGGTGATAATGCATCCTGCCATAGAGCAAAAACTGTGAAAACATTCCTTGAAAGAAGACACATAAGGTCAATGTCACGGCCTGAAAATAGTCAAGATCTCAATCCAATTGAAAATCTTTGGTGGAAGTTGAAGAAAATGGTCAATGACAAGGCTCCAACCTGCAAAGCTGATCTGGCAACAGCAATCAGAGAAAGTTGGAGCCAGATTGATGAAGAGTACTGTTTGTCACTCATTAAATCCATGCCTCAGAGACTGCAAGTTGTTATTAAAGCCAGACGTGGTGCATCACAATATTTGTAATGTATTGGAGTGTTCTTTTGTGTGTTTGTTTTTCATGATTCCATAATTTTTTCTCTCTGCTTGGTCTGAAAAAAAATTACCCTTACTGACTACCACATTTTTATTATCTTGATCGTTAGTGTTTCTTAAAGCCATAAAGTTCCCATTTGAAATGACTTTAGTTTTGTGCCATGTCTGTGATCTGCTTTTTTTCTACAACATTAAACAACTGAATGAACATCCTCCGAGCCAGGTGATTCCATAAATGAATAAATATTATTATTATTATTATTATTATTATTATTATATCCTTCATGAATGATCATAGTAAAAGCCCCCTCCCATAATAAAAACAATTATTAATAGTATATTAACATTCTGCAATACATAAATAAAATAGTAACTGCAATATAGTTAGATAAGTGATTTATTTCTAACTGACCAATTTATCCACTAGGGTCTATGGTTTCCTGTCTAGTTAAACAGGAATATTTCAGCCTGATACAATATAATGAAATGAGAGAAACTGGAGCAGCAGCTGGCAGTGTTAAACAAATCAATTAACTGGAGACTCCATGCTGACATTTCAGTGATCATCTCCAGGCTAATGATAAAGGTCTGAAATCACATCTTCCAAAATAGATGCATCAGTGAAGGAACTGTGAATAATCTTACAAAAAAAAAAAAAAAAGCCCTGATTGATATCCTGCTGAGAATTAAAGGGAACCAACCACCCCCAATGACCCCCCGGACTATTAATATCAGTCCCTACACACAGCACATACATGTGCTGCACTGATTTTTGCTAAATAAACTGGTTTTTGAAACTAAAGATAATGATTTTTAAAGTTTAAACCGAAACGACGGTTGGGCGGTACTTATCTGTGGAAACCGACGAGATCTGATGCCAATCATCTTCCCTGTCTCCCCTCGCCGCAGTTATGGACAGCCCTTTCTGCAGCGTCACAGCCCTGTGCACGGGCTCGCATGCCCGTGCACACGTCATCATCTGCAGCCGGGAAGCGAGCGCGCGCTCTGACTTCCTGCGCTCGGCTGTGGAAGTCAGAGCGCGCGCTCGCTTCCCGGCTGCAGATGATGACGTGTGCACGGGCATGCGAGCCCGTGCACAGGGCTGTGACGCTGCACAAAGGGCTGTCCATAACTGCGGCGAGGGGAGACAGGGAAGATGATTGGCATCAGATCTCGTCGGTTTCCACAGATAAGTACCGCCCAACCGTCGTTTCGGTTTAAACTTTAAAAATCATTATCTTTAGTTTCAAAAACCAGTTTATTTAGCAAAAATCAGTGCAGCACATGTATGTGCTGTGTGTAGGGACTGATATTAATAGTCCGGGGGGTCATTGGGGGTGGTTGGTTCCCTTTAAGTAGAATTATTTTGAATCCTTGTCCAGAGCCAAGGACAAACCACAATAAGAGTATTTTTTTTTTGGGCAGCTGTTAGCTATGACCATCATCTAATCTAGGGATAGCAGCTTTATACCTCCTCCAACTGCCTGTACTTCAATGATTCTGGAACAGTTTTTCTTTTACTTCAGTGTCTGTCTATTCCAAAGCTAAAGGGAAAGTGCCATCAAAATTTTTTTCAACAATTGAAAAAACGTAAATTATTAATGTTTTCATTTTTTAACAAAATGTGAATGAGAACTAAATTTGCTCCATGTGTCTGATGTCTTCCCTTCCCCCCTTTTTTGGTTGTTTGCAAAAGGATAAGAGAGGATGAAGTTTAGGATCACAGATTGGAGCCATTTTTCTTGTGACTGCAAAGTGATATTGATATATAGAAAGTGTCACAGAAGACGTCTGGCAGTGAAGATTCTGTTAGATGGTGCTGCTTGCTGTATCATACGTTGGGGTTAGATACGCGTATGGAATGTGCACGTGCTGCACTTTTACCATATTTTTACATGCTGTTGTGTCACAAATCTGTATGCAAATCCTTATGACAGCAAAGTCAGTGAGATTTCTGAAGTTTTGTGCACATGTTCCTTTTTTTTGCCTTGGAGATTAGGTGGAGAAGTAAATCTGCAGCATGTCAATTATTGCTGCATCTTTCCACCCAAATGCGCATGGGAAAAATGCATTGTGTTCTTCTGGCATGAGATGCGGGTTTGTTGCATAAATTTCTGCAACCCAAGGGCATGGCTATGTTCTCACAGAGCATTTTTTCCTGAAGAAAAACTGCAGCAAAACCTGATCTTTTGGCAGTAAAAAACGTTTTTTTTTGCCATGTTTTTGCTACAGAAACGCAGCAAAAAATGCATCAAAAACGCAGCTGTGCATTTTTTTTTTTACTCTTCATTGCTTTCAATAGTTGAAAAAAGCAGCAAATGGACATGTTGATTTTTAAAAAAATGCAGCAATGAACAAGCAGAAAAACCGGAGCGTGTTTGATGCATAACAGTGATGCGAGTGTAATGTGTGATTTGTGTGAGTGTGGTGCGTGTTGATGAGTGTGCATGGCTGTATGCATGTGAGTGTGCTGTGTGTGTGTGGTGCGTGTTAGTGTGATGCTGTGTGAAGCAAACTTCAGGTCCACGAATAGCATTTACAGGTAAATTTAAACTCTGCGGCTGTCAAAGCCGCAGAGTTTGAATTTGCCAGTTTCCCAGTACAGTAGCCAATCATCTTGCACCACTGTGACAGCAGCGGTGCAAGATGATTAGTAAAAACACAGCAGATGTGAAAATTTTAAAAAGCCTGGGGTTTCGCTGCATATTAACCCCATCTGCAGCCTCAGAGGCTGCAGATGCGGCTAATAATCCGGTGTCTGCAGGGTTAACCTGCTGCTTGTGTGGTGCCAGCATGTGTCCAGAGAGTGTCCACACTCCATGGACACATGTTGATAGCACACACTGGTTGTGCATGGGTTAATACAAGGTGTAACTCAAAGCCGGCAATTGTCGGCTTTTAGAAATATACTGAAAATGGCGGAGGTACTTAAGCAAATTGCGTACAGTTCATTGGTTCAGTCTCCTGAAGTCTGCTGTATGCAATTTGTGTCACTGCTGTCACAGCGGTGCAAGATGATTGGTTACTGTACTGGGAAACCGGCAAATTCAAACCAACCCCGCGGCTTTGAAGCGATTTTGAATGTACATACGTGTGACTATAGCACCGTGTGCTGTATGGGTGAGATTGTACATGCATTTCCCTCGCAAAGCGAGTGTAATGCGAGGGACTCGCACTAATGGGACCAGTATCATTTAATGATACTGGTCCGAGTGCAATGCGAGTCTCCCTCGCATTACACTCACGCGAGGCACACGGATAATGTGCCTTCAGCCTTAAAGAGGACCTGTCACCATAACGTCAGAGCAGGAGGTGGGATAGCCACCCAGGGCGGTGATAAGCAATACCTTGCTCTGCTCCTTGCATTACGATAAGATAAGATAAGATAAGATAAACTTTATTGATCCCGGAGGAAATTACAGTATTACAGCAGCAGAACAAAGATCAAGAACATTTCACACTTTACAAAATAAGTCTATATGGACAGCAGATGTGGGTAGACTGGTACATGTACCTCACCTATTCCCCCCATACACTTAGAACTTCACTTAGTCTTGGGACGCTTTACACTTATACATTTGTTAAACATCCCCACAGCTGTCGGAACAAACGATTTTCTGTATCTTTCCTTTTTACACATTAGTTGGATTAGACGCTTGCTGAATGTGCTCTTCTGCTTCGCAAACAGTTCAGAGAGCGGGTGTGTATTGTTGCTCATTATAGCCTTGCATTTCTTATTAATTCTATCCTCTAATACCTCCTCGAAAGTCCTAAGTTGTAGACCCACCGCCGCACTAGCCTTCTTGATAAGTTTATTCAGCTTATTAGCGTCAGCTGTGCGCACATTACTACCCCAGCATATTATTGCAGCAAAGATTGCACTCGCCACAATAGATTGGTAGAACATTTCAAGCATTTTGCTACACACATTAAACAACCTTAATTTCCTTAGGAAGTAAAGTCTACTCATCCCTTTCTTGCAAACCTTCTCCATATGGCACCTCCAATCAAGCTTGCTGTCCAGGTGAACCCCCAAATATTTGAAATTATCCACCATCTCCACATCCTGACCATCAATAGTGATAGGTAAGCAATCCTTCATGCACCTTCCATAACTCAACACCAACTCCATGGTTTTCTTTACGTTGAGTTCTAAATGGTTAGCCTGGCACCAGTCAACAAAGTCCGAGACCACCCTTCTGTATTCTGTATTACCAGCACAGGGACGCGAAGAGCGAGGAGTTTCATGACTGGCACGAGGACATGGGCGGTACAGAGGTGCAGGCTGCAGCACAAGGGCCGCCTCCATGGAAACTTTCTGTAAGTTTTTATAAGCTTATATATCGGGGTAGCAGCCCCACAGAGCCATGGGGAACCCCTTGCCTGAATGCAGCAGACATGCTGCATTCAGTGCTGGGCTTAGATTCACATCCATTGGGGTGACAGGTCCTCTTTAAAGTTTTATTTCCCCTTCCAAAATTTGGTGCTGTTTGCGCTTCCCCCTACTGGGAATACATGCAGCCTTTGGGGTCCAACTGAAAGACCTTTATAAACTCTGCCCTTCAAAGCCTTTTCACCACTTTAACAGTCTTTGTGCTGCTGATCCCGGTGGAACTTTCATTATATTTATATACTATGTATATTGCTATATTTTTGTTTGAGACTTGTAATCTGCAACCCCTGGCAAAAATTATGGAATCACCTGGCTCGGAGGATGTTCATTCAGTTGCTTAATGTTGTAGAAAAGCAGATTACAGACATGGCACAAAACTAAAGTCATTTCAAATGGCAACTTTATGGCTTTAAGAAACACTAAAAGAAATCAAGATAAAAATGTAGTAGTCAGTAAAGGTAATTTTTTTCTGACCAAGCATAGGGAAAAAATTATGGAATATCTCAATTCTGAAGAAAAAATTATAGAATCACCCTGTAAATTTTAATTCCCAAAACTAACACAACACGCAATGTTACAAAAGATGTTGGTTGTTCACAGTCAGCTATGTCCAAAATCTGTACCAAATACAAACAACATGGGAAGGTTGTTAAAGGGAAACTTACTCGTAGACCAAGGAAGACATCAAAGCGTCTTGACCAGAAACTTAAAGCAATGTCTACAAAACAGGAAATGTACAACAAAACAAATGAGGAATGAATGGGAGGAAACTGGAGTCAATGTCTTTGACCGAACTATAAGAAACCGCCTAAAGGAAATGGGATTTACATACAGAAAAGCTAAACAAAGCCATCATTAACACCAAAACAGAAAAAACAAGATTACAATGGGCTAAGGAAAAGCAATCATGGACTGGGGATGACTGGATGAAAGTCATATTCTGTGATGAATTGCGAATCTGCATTGGGCAAGGTGATGATGATGGAACTTTTGTTTGGTGCTGTTGCAATGAGATTTATAAAGATGAGTGCATGAAGAGAACATGAACATTTCCACAGTCATTGATGATATGGGACTGCATGTCAGGTAAAGGCACTGGGGAGATGCCACTCATTACATCTTCAATAAATGCATAAGTTTACATTGATATTTTGGACAGTTTTCTTATCCCATCAATTGAAAGGATGTTAGGGGATGATGAAATCATTTATCAAGATGATAATGCATCCTGCCATAGAGCAAAAACTGTGAAAACATTCCTTGAATGAAGACACATAAGGTCAATGTCATGGTCTGCAAATAGTCCAGATCTCAATCCAATTTAAAATCTTTGGTGGAAGTTGAAGAAAATGGTCCATGACAAGGCTCCAACCTGCAAAGCTGATCTGGCAACTGCAATCAGAGAAAGTTGGAGCCAGATTGATGAAGAGTACTGTTTGTCATTCATTAAGTCCATGCCTCAGACACTGCAGCTGTTATTAAAGCCAGAGGTGGTGCAACAAAATACTAGTGATGTATTGGAGTGTTTAGTTTGTTTGTTTTTCATGATTCCATCATTTTTTCCTCAGAATTGAGTGATTCCATCATTTTTTCTTTTCTTTTAGTGTTTCTTAAAACCAGGTGATTCCATAATTTTTGCCAGGGGTTGTATGTTCTATCTGTTTTTAAACGGATAGACAGGGATCCAGTTTTGCCTCCCATGTATGCCTATGGTGCCGAATTGGTCATTTATGGCCATTTGTTTATGTGAATTCAGTGTGGGATTTGTTTTTGTCCTGTTTTTTCCGTTACCCAGAATCAGAGACTGCACTGTTTTCCGGATCACATATAATGGTACTCAATGACGCCGGATCCGGGTAAAAAAAGGTTGTTTCCTGGATCCGGTTTTAGCTACTGAGCAAGCTCAGAACAAATGTAATGCTCCTCCCATCCAAATTTTTGTTCCGGACATTCATTAATTCTCTCGCTCTCTGACATTACCATTATTTCCTATGGCTGGACCGATTAGCATACACAAAACGGATCCTTTAAAAAAAACACGATGCGGGGGGCATATTCGCCATCCATTTATACAAATCCGTTCCTGTCCATCTCCTCCGTCAAAAAACAGGATCAACACGGACAGGAATGAGTCGGTCGACAGGGTAGGGGGTATTCGGATACCGGAAACAGGTTGCTACTTTAGTGGGGATCACGGCTGGTCGGGTCCCGGTCCCGTGCCCTGGACACTCAATGGCTGAGGGGGAAAACTATTTGGGATGGGGGATTATTATACGTGACGCCACCTGTGGTACCTGGTAATGTGGTTACCAGCACTGCAGCCGGCCGCTGAGGTGATGGTGATGCAGCTTTGGGAACAGCTCCCCACAGGCGGAGCTTTACCTCAGGGCAGCGGGGTGGATGAGGGGAGTAGTAGTCCTTGGCTCTGTGGTGCTGTAGAGGCCCTTCAGATGATAAATAACTGATGCAGAAGCCAGATAAGCTCAAACAGTTCTTTACTGGTACCAGATGGATCAATAGGTACACGGTACTGTCTTGTTTGCCAGGGAATTTGTGGCCACAGGCTTTGGGGTTCACCATAGAGACTGTCAGAGGTACCTCTCAGAGGTACCTCTCAAATGCTTTTCGTGGTCCAATTCTTTATGGCTCTGTTGGCTCTCTACACTCCCACTCTAGAGTCTGGTTTCTGGTCCCCAGGTCTGTTGCTTAAAGTCTCTCTTACTTGTCAGCATCTTGAACCCAGCTTTGGGACAGAGGTTGGACTACTTTGATGAGTGCTGTGGCACCTTCTTGGTAAGGCCCATAGCCTACCGGTCAGCAGTTTGAGATACACCTTAACAAACTGCATCGGTCCTGGAGTACCGGGATGACCTGAGCACTCCAGACTGCTCCGACCAGTCCTGGTGTGCCATTTTCTTGTCTGGGTTACCTCTTTAATTTTGAGATACCCTCCTGTCAGAGCTGCAGGTTGATCTGTGTCCGTCTGTTCTGCTCTCCTCACACCGTCTGACTGACTGCTGTCAACTGTCACCTACGTCACGTCTCCCACTCTGCTAAGTTCCACCCCCTTGGGACCTACTAAATATACAGTCCCCGATGCTAGGGTGTCTATGATTGGGATTTTGTGGTTTTGAATACAGACTCTGTAGCTTCCCCCTCTACCTGTGACTATGGAGGCACTATACCTTCTGTTTGGATGCAGAACCTCCCTGTGGCGTCCCACCAGAGGGACAAAACGTGATGTACAGTGGGCCTCATAGTAAAGTTTTTTGTGTTCACTCCTTGTGTGCTGGAATGTTTCTGCAAAGAGGTGATTTGATACTTCCCTACAGAGACTGGTGAATATGCTGCAGGCCTCTGGCCTGAAAGTTTTAGGTATGGAAATGCAAGGCACTACACCCACTCCAGTAGAACAGGGCTGGCCAAGTGCACTAAAAACTTGCACTGTTTTCAGACTTTGAGGACTCTAGTTGGTCACCCCTTCCCTAGAAGTCTCCGTAGAAGTAGCCAGGGGGCAAGAGAAATCCTTGAGTCCTTTCAACACAGCTGTGTCTTTCCCTGGACTCTCTCAGGCCTTGTTCCCAAGGTGCATTGTTTGATGCTTTTTGATGCAGATTTTGAGAATCTGCATCAAAATCTGTATGTCTATCCTGGTGCCAGAAAAGTCTAGGACAGGTCAGAAGTGCTGTGCCCATGTTACTATTTTTTCTTTGCACATGTGGTTCTGTTTTCTGCCCCAAAATCTGCACCAAATCTGCAAGAGAAAAATAGCACATTGGCACACCACTTCTGAACTCTCATCGACTGGCCTCAGGATAGACATACAGATTTTGATGCAGATTCTCAAAATCTGCTTAAAAAGAAGCATCAAATGATTGTACCATGGGCACAGCGGGATTCCCTGCTGCGTGATACCCGCTGTGTAATTTGAGACAACCTAGAAGTAATGATGAGGATATCTGAGGTTCACGAGCGGGACCATAACCATGGCTTGTGTGAAGGCGGCGCTGAAGCTCGCTAAGGGACCTTTCATATAGGCGATTTTGTAAATTTGCAGCAGATTTTGGCGCATCTGCCACATAACAGCCGACTTGTGGCAAGCCCCATTCAAATCTGACGCTTTTGGCAGCACAAAAAAACGCTGGTAGCAGGATTTTTTTGACTTGCCGCAAGTGCTGGATCTGGCAATACCGCACTTGCCGAACCTGACCGCAAGTCCCATAGAGAATGAATAGGGCTTGCTGCAGGTTTTGCAGATGAAGCAAGATCTGCTGGATCTGCCGCATATTTACAAAATCGCAGATGTGAAAGAAGTCTAAGTAATACTGTAGGAATTTCTGCGCCAAAACAGCGGGGCTTCACTGTAAAATGGTTTGAGCTGTATTTGGCAGCATTTGTGTCCCTTTTAAGATGTTTTCAAGGCACTTGATTTTTGTCTCCCATTGAATTCAATGGGGTTTGGAAGTTCGGCAAACTGTTCGTCAGACATTGCTCGTTATGGCGAACCGAACTGAATTCGAACTTCCAAAGGTTCGCTCATCTCTAGTCATGAGAACAAACAGAAAACATTTACATTTAAACAGTCCTTATATTTTGTTTGGGTGGTCATACACCGCTCCAATAGGGAAACATAAAGCTGTCCTTTCCTCAGCATAAAACATACAAACAAAGATATTTATAGTCCGTTAACAGTGGGATCACCTGTTCAAACAGAGGGCACTTCTCTTTCGCCTAGAAGTCCTACTGGAGGTGTATATCTAACCTCCACACGCAGCACATGTTAATCCAGCAGACTCCATTTTAAACATATCTACCACTCCCATGGGTGGGAGTATGTAAACAATCAGACCCCCCCCCAACACCCAACCTCAAAGCTTTAAGTGTACCAGAGCTACAGCCAAGCTTACATTACAGAAGTCACTTCTGCAATACATACCTCACAAAGACCACATATCCTGACGCTATTATACCGCCCACACCAGGCTCTCCATGTATGCTGTCTATTGAAAATGAGCTGCTAATCACAGGAGGGGGCATGGCTGGACTAGCAAACACACTCTGGTGTAACCAATGTAACCTGGGCAATGATAGCTCCTGGTGCTAAAAAAATCATTGCAATTAAACAACAGCATAAAGCCTAATAAGAGACACATCAATGAAATCTGTGTTTAACTCCTACAGCATGCTGTCTTCTTATATAGCAAAAACCTGCTAAACAGATTCCCTTTAAATGATTAACACCGGAAGGTTCGCACTTTAGAAATGCCAAATTCATTAACAGGAGTCCTAAAAATACTAGAACCCTATACACTACTTTCTTTACACTTTGCAAAGTAAATATATATGTGACATTTACTAAGAAAACGTTTACCTATCTTATCCATAAATATCCTGCCACTCAGCCTCTAGAATAAGCCCTTACCACTTACTTTTATTCTATATAGAATATTTATTATTTAATTATAGGTGTTATGCTAGCAGATGTGGACCCACTGCGCCACGGCTTAGGCTTACCCTGGAGGGGTGTGACTAAGTGCCTACCAGGTTTTCACCAGAGTCTCTGATGGGGAGGATGGAATGGACTGCTGGTAGATATCAAGAACCACTCCAGGGTAGTTTCCAGTACTACAGCACCTGACTCAAAGGACAGGGACCAAGGTATGGAGGGCAGGCGGAAACAGAGCGGGTAGTGGATTCTGACAGAATATAGTACGATCAAGAGACAGGCAGGACGGGCATGTAATGGAGACAGGAAGTTTAGTTTCAGGCACATGGACAGGCAGGGCGAGTTCAAAAACTGGACACAGGCAAGATGGGCACAGATACTGGAGACAGACTGGCAGGACAAGTTCTGGTTCAGGAGACAGTCGAGGCAGATTTGAGTACATGCACATGTAGGACGTGTTCAGGAGCTAATGCAATGCACAGACAGCAGGACTGGAGTACTAACGGAATCAGACTAACCAGGATCCTAATTGATCAGCCATGTAGCTTCAGGAAAAGGTGCCTTAAATACTCAGTGCCTGATACAAAGTGTTCCCCACCTTATGGCTGAGTGTGCACTCTGACCCTTTAAGAGACAGAGAGCATATATGTTCACATCTTGAGGATGTTTTCAGGGAACCTGCATGATATGCACAGGCCCTGGAACATGGGGACCACAAAAGGAGCAGGGCAGCAAGTGTCGAGGCCACTGGGACGAGGGTACTCGGTACCGGACCGGGTCTTTACTGGGGAAGTCACGGGTGGTCTTGGTGTGGTCCGTGTCCCGGGCCCTGGCAAATAAAGGGGAAATTTTTTACAGGGGAATGTCACTCGTGACACCACCCACTTGATGCGGCCAGTGATGGGGGCCGCCGCTGCTGCAGAACCTCCGGGGTGATGTGATGGCAGCGGAGATGGTGTAGTTCCAGTGGGAAGAACTGTATCCCCCGGGGCAGTAAGGGTTAAGTCTATTGGGGTTGTGTAGCACACTTACTTCACAGACGCTGCAGGGATCTCTCCTCCTGGCTGGTGCTGACAGGCTGTCTCCTGTATGGAGGGAATAGCTTGCACAAAAGAGACACAAGGGAAGTTGTTCCAGGGTTTTCCAAAGCTTTACTCCAAGTTCTTTCAGTTGCTTTACAAGTCATTTGCAGTTCTCACAAGTTACAGTACAGGGGCACATTCTCCCTCTCCGGGTTCCCTTTGCTCTGCAGCCAGGCCTCCCTCTCTGTGACCCCTCACACAGTCTGTAGTGTCCTTTCCGGGCTATTACGTTCTCTTTACTCCGTGTTGTGCGACACTGGACAGTATGGCGGTGACTCGGGCTTCTGTGAGTCCTAGTGTGTCACTGAGCTGCCTGTCCTTTAGGGTAGGGATCTCAATCTGAAACTCAGACCCCCCGTCGTGTTGTTTGGGGATGCCGGGTAAACTACGGTCCCCTCTAGAGCCGACACTCTACTTCAGCCCAGCCTCCAGTAGTCCTCAAGCCTGAGGCTCCACCAGGCTCCTTCTCTCTGTTCCTCCCGGTATATAGGAGGGCTACTCCGCCTGCAGTCAGTAGCTTCCGCTGCGTTCCTAGGGCCCGGGTTACACCGTCCCTTCTCAGTCCTCTCACACTCCTGGTGGTATCAGCTTCGGATGGGCTTTCTCTCTCCTCTGGCTCGCACTGGCTCAGTACAGATTCTGCGCTCCTAGGCCTTACTCTCACAGGACGTGGTGAGCTCCAGTCTTTGCTTCTCAGCCTACATCGGCCTACTGAACTCCTTCACTCCTCCCCCCTTCCTATACACTGTCAAGTCACCTGACTTCTGGTGTCCCAACCCACTCCTCTGATCCACCACCCCTCAATCTCATAGAGTTCTAATCTCAGGGCTGGATGTTACCTTCTCTTACACGTGGGTTGTGTGGGCTGTGAGGGTGTTGGTGTGCAACAATGTCCTACCTGTCTGGCTGCAGTTCCCTTTGTGGCCTCCTGGACGCAGGGGCGCCACACTCTCCCGGAGTTAACTAGCGCATCCTCGCGCTGCCCGTCATGGATCCCCCTGAAAACATTTTATTTTTAAACAACAATAACATTAAGTATTCTTGGTTTTTTCCTTCCGAGAGGCACGATTCTTCAAACGTTACTTTACCTATAAAACAAGTGCATGGGTATCTACGTCATTACCCTCTCTGGACCTCTACATGGTCTAATGCTATAACGCATTCACTTTTCTTTAAAACACACATTAAACTCTACTTTCTTTCATAAAGTATAAAAACATTCTTCTTTCCTGAAAAAGTGCAAAATTCTAAGTTCTCAAAAAGCAGCTTCAAAACAGTCAAAGTTCTTGATTCAAAACAGTCACTTGCACTACGTCGCATGTGCAGCTGGTCTTAAAACCAAAGGGGAGCAGACTAAGGTGCTCAATTATTTACAAGGGAAAGTATATATCACGTCATCGTTCATGATATCAATGTTCAGTTCAACATATATGAGACAAACAGGGGAATGCTAGCATTCATTCAGGTAAGGGATGGGGTCACTAAGGAAAACACTTCATTCACACTTACAAGTCTTCCTTCTTCTTTTCTTCTAATGCAGGACACGTGTTCACTCCTTCTTGCCTTGCTTCCACGGCAACACCGATGATGGTCTTCTCCTGGGATACACCTCTAGGTTCTGTAGTGAAGCTATCAGTAGATAGCTTTCCGGGGTCTGGGTTATGGCATCCTTCTTTGGGGCAACAGTCTCAAGTATGGTTACTGGATCCGTGTTTACAGCCACGTCCGTGTGGTTCTTTGTTTCAGGTTCATCGCTGGATTCAGGGTACTCTAATGCGGGCATGTCATCTCCTTCCGCAGGGTCTAGCACAGTCTCTTTACTTTAATGCCGTATGGGCCACGTTCACCTTCCACAATGTGGTATGACACCCATTCTCCTATCTCGACTTGTCTATCCGGGTGATCTGACGGCAATTGTTCTTCTACTTCCCGCTTATTTATGAATATATCACATCTAGTACCGGGCTCACGTGCAAACGCGAATCCTCGATCTTCAATTACTTTAACTATCTTGCCCTCGTGCAGTGGGGATAGCTGAACTTCCTTATCTCTATGGGCTACATTCTTGGCCTCTTATGCACGGCGACCATTATCTGCTTCTGTACTTGCCTCTCGATCTCCTCTTTCTCCACTTTCTCACGCATCTGCGGATAATTCTTCACGTGTAATCAATTCTGGCGGGCCTACCTCGCCGCCGGGGTCTCCTAGAATCCCATATATCATCACAGTCTCTGTCTCGCTCCCACCAGCAACGGAGCTGCTCCCCTCTCACCTCTGTCGTCTTAGGCGCTGGTATCAGGGGCTGCGGCAACGCCAGGTGTCCCTCCGTAGAGCTCCTAGTGGGTCTGCTTCTCTCTTGGCAACTTGCGGTGCAGTATGTGGCACAGATAGATCCACCAGCGTTGCTGTACGGCATGAGGCTTCACATTCGGTGCGGTCACGTGTCATTCCAACCCAGCCGGGTTGTATGGACAAGGTCTCGTAGCTTTGGCAATGATCGATACTGATCTGGATCCGGGTCCGATGCTCCTCTTGGGCCCGTGTCATCTGCTGGGGTAGCAGCCGCAGCACACCCCGCCGGGTGTCTTGGACGTGGGGACGCTCTCTCCTTCTGCCATCTCGTCTAGGTCACACGGGGTCTCTCCTCGGCCGGGTTCCTCCACCGGGTCTCTTCGTGGGCCCTCCGGATCACTCTCGTCTTCCTTCGGCAGCGTTCTCCTGGGCGTCCTCCGCTTCCGTCCGCATGTACTTGAATGGCGACTGCTTCTCTTCCGGTTCTTCGCTCCGCCCCCTCCTGATGACGATTTCCTTCTTCTTGGTTCGCGCCAGCTCGTCGATAGGAGGGTCTAGGGGCGGAGGCTCTTCTTTTAGAGTGACGGCTGGCTCTCCCGGAGTTAAGGGAGCCAGGGCGGGTCCTTCTTTCGCGCCTTGGGCCGGGCCGGCCCACGATGGGAGTTTCGGGAACGCCTCCTCTGCACATGGCGTTAATCTCCCCTGGCCGCCATTAAGGTCAGATTTTGGCGGGAAAGTCCAGAACACGTTGTTTAGGCGCACGGGGTCCAATTCTTTGGACCAGGTAGATCCTGTTCATGACGCCAGGTTTGTCGAGCCCACTGAGACAAAGGTACTCGGTACCGGACCAGGTCTTTACTGGGGAAGTCACGGGTGGTCCTGGTCTCGTCCGTGTCCCGGGCCCTGGCAAATAAAGGGGAAATATTTACAGGGGAATGTCACTCGTGACGCCACCCACTTGATGCGGCCAGTGATGGGGGCCGCCGCTGCTGCAGAACCTCCGGGGTGATGTGATGGCAGCGGAGATGGTGTAGTTCCAGTGGGAAGAACTGTATCCCCCGGAGACAGTAAGGGTTAAGTCTATTGGGGTTGTGTAGCACACTTACTTCACAGACGCTGCAGGGATCTCTCCTCCTGGCTGGTGCTGACAGCTGTCTCCTGTATGGAGGGAATAGCTTGCACACAGAGACACAAGGGAAGCTGTTCCAGGGTTTTCCAAAGCTTTACTCCAAGTTCTTTCAGTTGCTTTACAAGTCATTTGCAGTTCTCACAAGTTACAGTACACGGGCACATTCTCCTTCTCTGGTTCCCTTTGCTCTGCAGCCAGGCCTCCCTCTCTGTGACCCCTCACACAGTCTGTAGTGTCCTTTCCAGGCTATTACGTTCTCTTTACTCCATGTTGTGCAACACTGGACAGTATGGCGGTGACTCGGGCTTCTGTGAGTCCTAGTGTGTCACTGAGCTGCCTGTCCTTTAGGTAGGGATCTCAATCTGAAACTCAGACCCCCCGTCGTGTTGTTTGGGGATGCCGGGTAAACTACGGTCCCCTCTAGAGCCGACACTCTACTTCAGCCCAGCCTCCAGTAGTCCTCAAGCCTGAGGCTCTACCAGGCTCCTTCTCTCTGTTCCTCTCGGTATATAGGAGGGCTGCTCCGCCTGCAGTCAGTAGCTTCTGCTGCGTTCCTAGGGCCCGGGTTACACCGTCCCTTCTCAGTCCTCTCACACTCCTGGTGGTATCAGCTTCGGATGGGCTTTCTCTCTCCTCTGGCTCGCACTGGCTCAGTACAGATTCTGCGCTCCTAGGCCTTACTCTCACAGGACGTGTGAGCTCCAGTCTTTGCTTCTCACCTACCTCGGCCTACTGAACTCCTTCACTCCTACCCTTCTTATACTCTGTCAAGTCACCTGACTTCTGGTGTGCCCAACCCACTCCTCTGATCCACCACCCCTCAATCTCATAGAGTTCTAATCTCAGGGCTGGATGTTACCTTCTCTTCACGTGGGTTGTGTGGGCTGTGAGGTGTGTTGGTGTGCAACAATGTCCTACCTGCCTGGCTGCAGTTCTCTTTGTGGCCTCCTGGACGCAGGGGCGCCACACAAGCAAGACAGCGGCAATGAGTTTGTCACTGTCCCTGCCGAGGAGGAGAGGCAGAACAGTTCAGGTATGTCACAGCTACTGTAGGAAATGGTAGGAATCAGTTTGAGGCATCACAAGATCCTCTTGCAATTAAGGTATGTGCACATTCGATTAAAATGTAGATACATTTCCTGGTACCCATTGATTTCCACCATTTAAAGCCCTCGAAACAGGACAAGCTAAGTAAGTAGGGAGTATCCCATACTGACACATACTATGTAGTACCATTAAATGATGATATCTTACCAGCTGAAGGATCATTTGTTCTTAAGGATGGCAGCTCTACTTGCCCTCCATACACCCTACACTGGCCCTGCATAAAGTGGCATATATTTCCTTAACTTCCTGTTGCCAATGCTTTCTTACATCCATTTATCTTTAAGTATACAATAAACTTGTACTCTGAGATTCTCATTTCAAACACTCTGTATAACCAATGAGGGGAAATGTTTAATATTTTATCGTCTCAGAACACTTTCACACAAAATGAATGTGACCTCTTGAGACAAAAGGTTATAAAATACTGGCTTTGTGAATTTTGATATTCTCCAACATATAACGATAAAATATGCGAAGTATGATTTATACTTGAGGTTTTCACAGAGTGTAACATTTATTCATTAATCTTACAGGGAATTAGATATTATCTTTAGTGAAATTAAATTTCAGATAACTTTCAAAGAAGACCACACTGATTTAGATTGAAAATGTATGTAATAAAAATGGGAATGTCACATTCTTAGATGTATGGAGGTACATCAAAATAGTTACATATTTTTCACCTTGTTTCTATTTTATATTGTATATTTAAACATTAAATACAACTTCCAGTATCAGTTTAACCCCTTACAACCTTGGACTTATGGGTATGTCCTAGGTCAACTCCTTCCATCTGATGCAAGCTCACGTGATGATCAGCTGACATGTGCAGCTAACAGGATTCAGTGGATGTGTGATCCGATCAGCACTGTTAAACCTTCAGATCGCTCTGTCAAACTCTGACAGTCTAAAGGCCACGTCACACGTAATGATATCGTTGCCGATATCATTCAAAAGTCACGTGTTCTGTGACGCTTGAACGATGTCGAAACTACATCATTGCGTGTGACACTACAAACGATGAATGATCAGTCGGCTGATTGTTCATCGTTTGATTTGAGGACAGGACCTCAAATCTATCGTCGGTCACCCGGTGGACACGCAGCATCGCTGCGTGTGACACCGGAAGATGACCGATAAGGCTGGTTTCACGCTGCGGTCAGATCAGGTCAGGTCAGGTTTTGTGTTTCAAAACCAGGAGAGGAACTTGCAGAGAAAAAGTATAATGAAAGTTTGACACCTGTTCTAGGTTTTGGAGTCACTCCTGGTTTTGAAACACAAAACCTGACCTGACCTGACCGCAGTGTGAAACCAGCCTAAGCCAGCTCCCAGCACATCTCTGCAAGCGCTGGGAGCTGGCCTCAAAGGTAAACTGCGGGTAACTAGGCAGCGCACGCTGCCTAGAAACCCGATGTATACCTTGGTTACCAGCCTTCTCCGCTCACCGGCTGGTATCCAAGGCACACAGCGGGTAACTAAGGTCCCTAGTTACCCGCTGTGTACCTTGGATACCAGCCGGTGAGCGGAGAAGGCTGGTAACCAAGGTATACATCGGGTATCTAGGCAGCGTGCGCTGCCTAGATACCTGCAGTTTACCTTGGAGACCAGCCTGCTCCCGCTTACCGCAGCTTGGCAGTGGGAGCAAGACATCGTGGAAATGGTATTTAAATCATTTCCACGATGTCTCTGGTCCATTGATCACTGGTGAGTCTGCCTGGGTGACAGCTCACCAGCGATCTGAAAGATTTTGTTAGCGATCGCGCGTGCATGTGATCGCTAACAAAAGCTTTTTTTTATTTCACTTTGGACTGTTGCACACACGGACTTGTGAGACAAGGCTGTCACTGCATACTCACATGCCTCTAGCGCCGCTGCTCATCTCACTTCCGGTCCGCTGTTAGGCTCAGTGAAGTGAATATTCATAAGCCTAATGAGTGGCACCAGAAATGAGAGGAACTATCAGCGCTGGAGGGAGGCGAGTAAGAAATTCTTTATTTTTTAAGTTTTTTACTTTTGTTTGTGGTCCGTGCACACGGATGTCACACGGATGATATCTGTGTGCATGGACGTTTTGCCCAAAAGTGGTCCGTGCTTCCGCAAAAAAAGACATGTCGCCATGTGAAGCATGTGGAGACATGGGGGTCAGTGGATGCTCTCGTCCGCTGGCCCAGCCGCCTTTAGCAAGGCAGCCTGGACCAGGGCTCATCCCCAAACTGAACACCCGAGCTCCTTAACTGTGGGCGAAACACTACCCAGAAAACACGGGGTGAGGGAACCACAATATTAAGGCTTTATTAGATCCCCAAACTGTTAACAGCATATAACACATAACCAGCAAAACACACAATGTAACATAACAGGCAACAGAGTCTCACCCTTCCGTTGGCTCACCAGGGATTAGATTATAGCACAGCAAAGTCTGTAGCCAGTTGACTGGATTGTCCCAACCTGGGTTGCATCCATATGCAGTCTTTGTTATCCCAGCCGAATTCGAAACATTCGATGCTGAAGTCCTTGTAGAATTATAGTCCATGTTCTGATCAACACGGTCGGCACCGAAATGCCTAGGCCTAGGGTTATCGCTTGCCAATCGGACCTGAATATCCTAGATTAGCTGCCTGTATCAAGTCTCATGCACCTCTAGCCGGGACCAAAATCCCTAGACTGAGGTCACTAGACAATCTCAATCACCCTGGTTAATGAACAGGTCTCCTTATATCCCCTGACAACTCAATGCAGGATATTGGGGACTTCACGATTGGTGGAATAAGACTGTTCTCTCATTGGCTCGATCTCACACTGTCAGAACAGTGCTTATTTAAAATATGTTTGCCTCAGAGGGGTCAAGGAGGGTTTAGTATAGACATTTAGTATAACATCCTGACCACAAACAATGGTGGCCAGTATAACATCCTGACCACAAACAATGGTGGCTGAGATAATTTACATAGAATCAGCAATATACCTAGTAATACAAAGGGCGGTTAGCATAATTAGGTTTTCTGAGTCTCTGTCCCTCTATGAGAAAGTGATGAGATAATTACATTACACATGTTAAACACTACCAGTCATCTACAAGACTTGTAGGAACAATGAGTGGGCCATCACAAGGTAGGAAATAAAATACAATACAAAGAGGCAAGATAATTACATCACCCACTTTAAATACTATCAGGCTCCTAGAAATCTTGTGTAACCCATGAGTGGCATATTACAAGTTTGCAAACAAAATACAATATTGTCTGGATAAATAAGAAATTATCATATGTTATCCATTAAAGGGGTCCATTTCGTTACAGAGCACATGGCCACTCATCTCCTCCACACAGTGACACAGTCCGTGCGGAATAACGGACATGTGAAGAGGACCATAGGGGATCATATTTTCCCGTATGTCCATACTCTGACCAGACACTTGCCGGAGGCACCGATGTGTGAAAGAGGCCTTTAGGAGTGTATGTTCATACACTCCTAAAGCGAAAGTACTGTACATGCCTGTGCTTAGCAGGCTCAGCTCCTCCCAGCTCTGTTAGTCTGGATCCCTCATAATCCCGGATCCGGACTGTCAGAAATGGCATCCGGAGGTACACATCCGTTCCTGTTCGTTCCTGTCCTGCACAAAGCAGGATCACCACGGACAGGAACAAACCCGTGATGTGAACCCAGCCTAAGGCTAAATCTATACTTCGTTCTGTATGGCTTACCAGGAGTTTTCTTGGTAAGGCTCCTGACTGATTTGGTTTTCCCTTTGGGTGTGGTGCTGGTGCTAATATTTGCATTCACCACACCCTTTCGATGTGCTCTGGAGGTATCATGAGATCTCCTGGGTAGATTATTTATGTTTGCTCTTCCATTTTTATTTTGCCTCTGATCATTGTCTATTCTTACTCATGCTTCCTGTCTCTGAATTTGGATTTGATTTTCTCCCTCATTTTGGACATTGGCTTGTTTGACTTCCCCTCTAGTGCCTTTCCTCTACTGAGTGTTTGTGTCTGCATTGTGATGATTAGTTTATTCGCCTTTGTCTTTTCCTGTAGATCCCTGTTTGTTGGAGAGCAGGGACTGTCACCAAGTTGTGGACCGCTGCTTGGAGTGGGTCAGGCAAGTAGGCCAGTAGAGAGGGTGGTTGGGGACAAGCGGGTGCACTTCTCCCCGACCATGAAAATATTGCAGGCCCATACTACCTCTAGAGGAAGAGCTTCTAAAGCTTGAAACGTCGCCATGTACCTGCCTGAGCTGGATTAAAACACCTTGGCTGCATCATATGGAAGTGCTGTGGACTCTTTTCTAAAAATCGTATGTAAACATAGGGACTAAGGGGAGTTCCTGAGGACGCTTTGCACTCCGAGTAATACCAGCAGACAGTTCTGCTCCTATACTTTATTAATATATATCTACTATATAATTGTCTAAAGGCCACGTCACACGTAACAATACCGTTGCCGATATCGTTCAAAAGTCACGTGTTCTTTGACGCTTGAACGATGTTCAAAACGACATTGTTGGTGTCACACTACAAACGGTGAACGATCAGTCGGCTGATTGTTCATCGTTTGATTTGAGGACAGGACCTCAAATCTATCGTTGGTCGCCCGGTGGACACGCAGCATCGCTGCGTGTGACACCGGGAGACGACCGATAAGCCAGTTCCCAGCGCCTCTCTGCAAGCGCTGGAAGCTGGTCTCCCGGTGTCAAATGCAGCGATGCTGCATGTCCACCGTGCAACCTACAATTAGGGTCCCTAGTTACCCGCTGTGTACCTTGGATACCAGCCGGTGAGCGGAGAAGGCTGGTAACCAAGGTATACATCGGGTATCTAGGCAGCGCGCACTGCCTAGATACCCGCAGTTTACCTTGGAGACCAGCCTGCTCCCGCTTACCGCAGCCTGGCAGCGGGAGCAAGACATCGTGGAAATGATATTTAAATAATTTCCACGATGTCTCTGGTCCATTGATCGCTGGGGAGTCTGCCTGTGTGACAGCTCACCAGCGATCTGAACGATTTTGTTAGCGATCGCGCGTGCATGTGATCGCTAACAAAATCTTTCATCAGATTGAAGCGTGTGACGGCACCTCTAGGCGCCTGTCTGAAGCCAAAATCGACCGCCAGACAGAGGCTGCTAATTGGTG
This sequence comes from Allobates femoralis, assembly GCA_033576535.1. Lineage (NCBI taxonomy): Eukaryota > Metazoa > Chordata > Amphibia > Anura > Aromobatidae > Allobates > Allobates femoralis. Next base: position 323,080,385 of record JARQOC010000005.1, on the reverse strand, counting down.
GCCGCCGGAGGCCAGCAGCATAGGCTATGCAAAACCTGGCTACGGACAGTGCTTTTTTTTGCGACGGTACGATGTACCGGAAAATGTGAGCTGGCGGAGGGTGGGGGAGGCTACAGGAGGGAGCGGGAGATCTCTCGCTCATATAATATGCATAGCCGCTTTCCATTACCATGGTGCTGAAACCGCACCACGGGATGGGCTGGGGGAGCGGCGCATATTATATGGTCCTGCACCCTGTGATGGCACATGCCCCCCCTATGTTAGATATGGCCCCCATGCTGCTGCCATAGTAAAATAATAAACTGCATACTTACCTCCTGGCTCCTCCTACAGTGCTGATCTCCGGTATCTCTCCGGTCTCCTGGCTGCTGCTGTGATCGCACGCAGAGATGATTTCACTCTCTGCCGATCACATGACCGCACAGAACCAGGAAGTGGAGGAGCTCTGCAGCATCATCTCTGCCCGATCACAGCAGCACGGAGGGAGACCAGGAGATCAGCACTGGAGGAGGGAAGAATAGAGCAGCATGGGGGCCATATCTAACACAAGGGGCATGTTCCCTGCATAGGGGACGTGTGCCACGCATAGGGGACGTGTGCCACGCATAGGGGATGTGTGCCACACATAGGGGACGTGTGCCACACATAGGGGACGTGTGCCACGCATAATGGACGTGTGCCACGCATAGGGAACGTGTGCCACGCATAGGGGGACATGTGCCATGCAAAATGGGACATGTGCCATGCATTGAGGACATGTGCCATGCATAGGGGACTGTGCCATGCATAGGGGACGGTGCCATATATAGGGACGTGTGCCATGCATAGGGGACGTGTGTCATGCATAATGGATGTGTGAAATGCATAACGGACGTGTGCCATGCATAATGGACGTGTGCCATGCATGGACGTGTGCCATGCATAGGGGACGTGTGCCATGCATAGGGGACGTGTGCCATGCATAGGGACGTGTGCCATGCATAGGGAATGTGTGCCATGCATAGGCAGGGCCGTATTGTCCAATGGTCAATATGAGCCTGTAGGGTCAGGTGGCAAGAAGGCATAGGGAACCGCGGAGCAGAAGGGGCGGCGCCTCGCACTATGCAGCCAGCTCCCTGTGTGACGTGCGCTGGCTGCATAAGGTAAAATAACCAGCGGAGGCTACCGACAGCACCCCCACTCCTTGCTTCTCACCCGCAGCCGCCGACCAGCAACCCCACCCAACCACCTGCAGCCGCCGACAGCAATCCCCCCCCGCTCCTCACCTGGGGCCACCGACAGCAACCCCACTCCCCCGGTCCTCAACTAGGCTCAGGCGGCAGAGAGCCTTTCTGTACACCTGTGCATAGGGGAAATTAATCTGAAAAGCGTAACGGCAAATATGTTTTTTACAAAAAAAGCACTGGCGACGCAGGATTGCCGTGACAGAGATGACCGCTACACTCACATACTGGGCGGGAAAGCACACTCATCCACCACTCACACTTACCCTGCACTCACATCACACTCTGCCCTGCACTCATGTCACACTCTGCCCTGCACTCAATGAAGTTCAATCTCCAGCAAAGCATGCTGGAACCCTGTGAGCCTATAAAGGCAGAGGTAATCACAGAGTGGCTACACCTGGACAATGCCCAGCTAGCTTGTTGGCAACAGAGACTAACAATAACTCCTCCAGTGCCAAAGGAAAAGGACATGATTAAAATGAAGTCTCAATTCAAACATGAGACTTAGGTCTAAAGCAGTCACAAGTCTCCTAGGAAAAGAGACCATCGTGACAGTATCCCCTTTTAATGAGGGGCCTCTGGACCCTCGAGAGCAGATTAGTGAGGCCAACAACCGTGGAAAGAACGCCGCGAACTACCAGCGGTCACTTCCGTAATCTCTCGTCCCTCAAGGACACCACCCACACAGCGAGGTAAAGGTGTGGTACATGTAGGCACAGGAGACACAACACATCTCCGGAGCAATGACCAGTGAAACATGGTACGGGTACCGAGTACTGAGGGCAGCTCCAACTGGATGACAGAAGGGTCAACAATGTCCGTCACCGATATGGACCAACAAACCCAGAGCCCAGAGCTCCTGAAGCACACGTCCACTTGATGGCATTAGTGGACACCCATACAGTCATTCACACTCAGGTCCGGACCTGTACCTTTATTACCAGGTATGCGTTTTTTGAAACGTAAACCACCCCTTGAAGGACTGACAACTGAGGTGTCACCCGAAACCTGCCACTCCCACCCTCAGGATGAGGAACTGCCGTAGAGCCAACCAACCCCACCACCACCACGTCTCCGAGGGGGCACATAGGTCCAGAAAGAACCTGGGCAGAGGGAGAAACAGTGTGCCATCTCTCTGGGTGCATTTTACGCATATTAACTGGAGAAGAAGGATGTACAGAGGAAATGTATACGCCCAGGTCGCCTTCCTGCATACACAACCTAGGGGGGCGGCTCTT